>OX383934.1:18625000-19875000 GCA_947532085.1 Elegia similella | reverse complement strand
TATGAATTGCCAGGTTAAAGAATATTTTCCCCGAAATTCCAACAGAGTCTAAGGACCGTTCTTTTTATACTGCACTTTAATAAACTCCACTCATTGTGCGGTTGAACTGAGATTAACTTAGAGGGCTAGTGGTTGCCCGGGGAATGAAAACTTGCGGCAATTCCTTCTGAATAAAGTTTGAGAGCCAAACAGTTTATGTTACCAATAATAGCAAAAATATGCCTTATATAAACCCTATAAAAATATACCTATGTTAATGTAGTATAGTCAAATCATACCTTAAAAAAGCAAAGCTGTGGTGTGAAATGGAAGGGAAATAAAAACAGTTAAATAATAAATAAATATAGGTAAATAAATATATATGGACAAATCACACAGATTGAGCTAGCCCCAAGGTAAGTTCGAAACTTGTGTTATGGGATACTAACTCAACGATACTATATTTTATAACAAATACATATATAGATAAACATCCAAGACCCAGGCCAATCTGAAAAGATCATTTTCCATCTTGACCTGGCCGGGGATCGAACCCGGGCACTCCGTGTCGCAGGCTGGCGTGTTAACCACTACGCCACGGAGCTGTCAATTATTCAAATTTTTTTTTTTCAAATTTTTATTTTGGTATTGTTTTTATTCTATTCGCAGTTATTCAAATTTTTATTGTTTTTACTTTATTTAACTCAGTATTTTCAACTTCGATCAATTTCTATTAAAATCTTCTTGCTTGCATGGTGACGGATCCACGCGCGTCATTGCGGGAGTGCAGATCTGCATCATCATGCAGATATCTACGCAGAAACGTGCGGGGCAGCAGATAGTATGCGGTGGCTCTCACAGCAGATTGCGGTGGTAGTATAGTGCAAAGCATGGTTTTCTATATAAAAATTGTTATTAATGCAGAACTCATTCAGGATGTTTCATTTTCTGTACTCTATCGTTATTGTAACTAATATAAAAATCGATTGATATCGAGATCTATTACGAAATGTTGGCTTCACGACTCTGCCAAAATCACGCACGATACTGTCTGCAGTATCGTGCGTTAGTTACCGAGTTCTGACTCGGTATGCCATACCTTGCGTCATAGGATCAAACTTATTATAGATAATGGTACGGGCGGGCGGGACCCTTGGTGCGTGTGTCCGACTCGCACTTAGCCGGTTGTTTTTTGTTATAAGGCTCATAAGAAATGGTTATAGATACCTGTAGAAATTAGGATCTACATGCTCTGAGGTGTCCTTACTTATGATAAATGATGAAAATGTCGTAGAAATTGTTAAGCGTGGGGGATACAAAAATAAATATGCAGTTCAAATATTATCTCGTTCTTTGTATATAAGAAACAATTAGTCAAACATAATTTCAATGTTATGTACTGAAATTGTCAGTTTTATTTTATGTACCTATTAGTGTGACAGCGAATAACTATTTATGTCTCGTGGAGACGCAACGGCGTGCTGCGTCTCTTAGCGGGTGCGGATTCTAAATGGACCCAAAAATTCCCTTCGATATTCAAGCAAATCCCTCAAACGTTCGTATCTGTTCAGGATATCCCGACCCCAAAGTGACTTACCAGTTCGCAGACCAGCCTCTCAGGAATCCAGGAAACCAGCATCAGCTTACGACAGCTACATTCGGCACACTCTCAATTTTCACCGTTTACACGTATATAAAGTTCATGGGTTATTTATCACGAGCGGTGGGTCGGTCACCCTGGCCAATTTAGTCAGCCTTGCGGATTTTAAGCGGGCAAGCAAACTTCACAGCGTATGAAGTCACAAGCAGCAGAAGGACATATCGTGTCACCTTCTGGAGATCACCTCGCGCGACGGCGTTACGGAGGATACTAGCTTCTCGCGGCGTGGGCGGCGCGGCAGGCTCGTCAAACTTTTGAATCGGGGTTCCAGGACAGTTACGACATCTAGTGAGATTTTGCTTGAACTATTTGGCGCAACCATCATTCCCCGGCTTGAAAGAACCTACTTTCAAAACCCAACAAAAGAGGGAAGCGAAAAGAAAGAGAGAAAAAAATAATAATCAAAATAAACTAGTGAACTAGTTGTAGGTTGCACATCGTCACAAACTCTACCTGAATCTATGAGTCAGTTACGACCCTGCGGAGCGGTATAATAGCGATAGAATAAACTAATCTAATGCACGCGTGTGCAAGCATGAACTATGACCTAACCTAAGTTAAGCATTAATTTAACTATTGCATCGGTAAAGGACACAGCTTTACAACTGGGCGGTTGAGTATAACCCCGCCTTTAGTCTTTAACGAGGCGACTCTAGCTATTCCGTTTTTATCCGGAAAGAGTTCGGTAATGACACCTAGAGGCCACTGCAAGGGCATGACGTTATCCTCATCATCATCATCATCATTTCGAGTAGGTGTCACGGTCAATCGACCATGCACACCTTGGTGTCAGAGTTTTTCGGAACCGCCTCTCGACCTCTGACGTGGTTCCTTTAACGACTACCAGATTGCAGCCGGGACCAACGGCTTAACGTGCCTTCCGAAGCACGGAATCATCTTTTTTATCAGACAAGCAGGTGATTCAAGCCTGCAATGTCCTAACCAGACTGGAAACAACTAAAGAAAGTATGCTTCCGGTGGGAATCGAACCCACGACCCCCGGGTCAACAGGCAAATGCCTTAACCACTGGACTACGGAGGCTGTCATTGTAAGGTGTGCAAGTATTCTTTACGCCACCGATTCCAGAAGGAATGTACTAATTTATCCATTAATTCATATCGCGTAACAAGGTGCAAACGTGTTTCGTCGACGTCGCGAGCGGGCAAAAACACGAGAGGTTTCGTATGCAAAAAATGCGCGGGGGTTAATGCGGTCGGTTCTGACGGATCAGAACTGAGTGGGTACAACGGTCTAGAATTCAACAAGGCTTCCACTTGTGTTAGGACAGTATTAAGCTCATCAAAGCACAGTATTTGTTGACCAATAACCTTGAGTAAATGTGTCTTAACACTCTTAATTTCACTCTCCCAGCAACCCCCGAAGTGAGGGGCTCTACAAGGAATGGTCTTTAGCGTAATTCTATGTTCAATGAGTTCCCTCTCCCATATAGATTTATATTCCTTGGTTAAAAACCGATAAAGTTCACGAAGGTAGGACCTTGCACCGACAAAATTTGTAGCGTTGTCGGTGTATAGAACTTCCACTGGGCCTCTGCGAGCCAAAAAACGCTTGAAAGCTGACAGAAAGCTCGCTGTGCTCAAGTCTGAAGCGACTTCAAGATGTAGAGCGCGAGTTGTCATGCAAGTGAATAGGCAAATATATGCCTTTCTGGTTTTTTGGCCTCTACCCCTCACCGAGGTGATGGTTAGAGGGCCTGCATAATCACAGCCACAGTGTGTGAACGCTTTAGGGGCGGTTTCCACGCGGAAATGTGGAAGTTCGGCCATGACAGGAAATGAAGGTTTCGGCTTGGCCCGAAAGCAAATATTACAGCGATAGGTAACTTGACGTGCAACACGTCTTGCGGACAAGATCCAATAGCGCTGCCTTAATACTGAGACAAGCAAGTTGGGGCCTGTACGAAAATTCGAGATGTAATAATGGTAAACTAAAAGCACTACTATGTGATCCTGACTGGGCAGGAGGATAGGATGACGAGCGTTAAATTCTAACTCAGAATTCGCGAGTCGACCTCCAACTAGAATAAGTCCATTATGAAGAAATGGGCTCAGTCTCTGCACTTGTTTAGAACAAAGTTGTTTGCGAGACAAGTGTTGGATCTCAGATGCGAAATGAACCCCTTGTACCAGTTTCCATACGACAGTTTCGACGAAATCTAAATCAGACGCGGTAATAGGTCCTCTAGGGAGTCGTTTTGCGAATTTATAAACAAAACAAATTGTTTTTAAATATTTTTGCCAGGAAGAAAATCTAGCAGCTCTTGCGTATAATATATTCTCGGACGGAATAGTTCCGTTCGAGCTCACGTGTGAGAGCACAGGTAGAGCGACTGGCTTCATTTCGTGAAGCTCCTGTGACTCACTGGAGGTGAAAGGCTTAATAGGCCATTCAGAGCGATGCGATGCCAGCCACGGCGGGCCAGTTAACCACAGAGGATGCTGGACTAACTGGGCCGGGGTAAGGCCGCGTGAAAGGCAGTCACTGGGATTTTCCAATCCTCGGACATGGAAAAAGTAATCTGCTGACAAATTGTCATGTATTTTAGCGATGCGGTTGGCCACAAACGTGTGCCAGCGGTGTGGTGCTGAATGAATCCAACTCAACGCCACTGTTGAGTCGGAAAAAGCGATGACAGCCTCAATGGCATGTCGAGGAGCGTAAAGCGAGTAAACTCTTTTAAGTAGAGTCGACAAGAGCAATGCAGCGCATAACTCGAGGCGGGCCAAGCTGACTACCCGTAGTGGGGACAGTTTGGACTTAGCACAGACCAGCGACACGACCACAGTACCGTCAGGTCTAACGACGTGGGCGTAGACAACTCCACCGTAAGCCTTTTCGCTGGCGTCAGCGAATCCGACTAAAGATATCTTACAGCCGTCTACAACACCGACGTGACGCGGAAAGTTTAATTGCGAAATGAGGGGCAACTCACTCTGAAATTGCTCCCATAAGCGGATAATTCGAGTAGGGGGAACATCGTCCCAATCGAGTTTGAGTAGCCAAAGGTCTTTAATTAGCAGCTTGGCGTATAAAATGATAGGTGCCACAAGGCCCATAACGTCAAAAAGACGTGCGACCGATGAAAGGATATTCCGTTTAGTACAGGGGCGGTTATCAGGAGTTACTTGAAATGCAAAATAATCCTCATCTGGGTACCAACGGAGGCCTAGTATCTTTTGCGTCGGGTCCTTGCTTAAATCTACGCTCTTTGAGAGTCGTAGTGATTCTGGAATAGACTGAAGAACCTCGTCACTATTACTCGACCATTTCGTTAGTTGAAAGTCCCCTAGACCGAATATGTTAATTAACTGATGCGCTGAATCAACGGCAAGTTCAGTATTAGCGATTGAACTCACGATATCGTCAACGTAAATATCGCGTTGTAATATTTCCTTAGCAAGGGGGTACTGTTGTCCCTCGTCCATACACAATTGTTGGATGGTTCGGATAGCTATAAAGGGTGAGCACTTAAGTCCAAAAGGAACAACCGAGAATTCAAAGACTTGAAGCTCCTCATTTTCGCTAAATCGATATAAAATTCGTTGATACGAACGGTCCTCAGGACGAATACCTATACGAAGAAACATAGCCTTTACATCGGCCGACAAAGCGACAGCGAAAAGTCTGAAATTCAACAAAATGTTGAGAAGGTCCGCCTGAAGGGCGGGACCTGCGTGTAGGACCTCATTAAGCGACGTACCGTTGTCCGTTCGTGGGCTAGCGTCTAAAACCACACGTAATTTAGTGGTTGATTTATCCTCACGAATCACAGGATGATGAGGAATATGGTAGGTAACGGATCGCTCACGAGCTTGTCCTACTTGTGACATGTCCTTTAGATCATGTTTTACTAACGATATATAGCCGTTATTTAAATATTCTCTAATTACTTCATCGTAAAGTAATTTTAAATTTGCGTGCGATTTAAATTTTCGTTCCAGACTGTAAAATCGACGGCGTGCGATATCAAAGGAATTACCTAAAACGGGTATGACAGACTTGAACGGTAAAGCGGCGACATATTTACCGGACGGTGTTCGAATTGTGGTAGAACGATAAAATTTCTCACAATATTCATCATCCACACTCGAAGTGGAAGGCGGCGATACTTCTTCAATTTCCCAAAATTTGCGTAAGGCACAACAATTGATACACGATGTTGAAAGAAATGAAAGCGTGTCCGTGGGGGACTCTGAGATAGGAGCCTGACCCATAAGAATATAGCCTAACACGGTTTCCAAGGCGTCAGGACAACCTGTCTTATCAGTAACATGACCCGGACGCAGCAATTTAGCAAAAAGCGTGACACCAAGTAACACGTCTATGTTACACGGCACTCCCCAAGCGTCATCAGCCAGTAACTCAGTGTCAATGTGGTGCAATTCACTAGTGTTAATACGGCACAAAGGAATTTGACCCGTTATTTCATCGAGCACCAGCGCGTTGATGCTGTACTTAGGTTGCGAGCGGAGACGCGAGCTAAAAGTGAAGTCGACGGAACCCCGTACAGGTTGAGAAGTTCCACCTATTCCTCGAACAATGCTTATGTCGTCTGTTCGAATACTCAAGCCGAGCATACGGACGCAGCGCGAAGTAATATAATTTTTCTGCGAACCTGGGTCAAGCAGACAACGTATTAGCACATTTTTCCCCTTTTTGTTCACTACTACCACCTTAGCAGTAGCGAGAATTTCTGTCGTGCAATTAGTGCCGTAAGCTGCAGAGTGCGTGCATAAGGCTACACGATCAGAAGTGACGAGCGGAGCGGGCGGCGGGTTCGAGGAAACGTTCGATACGGCGGGCGCGGCGACGGTTTCATTAGAAGGACTGCGCGCGGCTGAAGTCACCGTCATCGGCGATGATGACGTCTCAAAATGCAACAGAGAATGGTGCTTAGCTTGACATTCCCTACATGTACCTTTCGAATGACATTTAGAAACTGTATGTCGATGGCTCAAACAATTAAGGCACATTTTTTTGTCCTTTATGAAATTATACCTAGCTTTAGCCGTCAGGGTTTTAAAGGTGTCACATTGGAATAGGTGATTATGCACCTTATTACAGAGTGAACATTTTGCATTGGTTGATATGTGCGCGTGAGTCACCTTGGGAGCAGGTGAAGAAGAAGAGGAAGGTGTTGCGGTCGAGCGCGCGGGCAAAGTCCGATACATGATCTTAACTTGTTCGCGAACAAACGTCACAAAACAATCATAATCAACATTCTGCGAGTCTTGTTGATATCGTAATGACATCTCATAATGCTTAGCCATGTCTGAATCTATTAACTTGAGACCCAAATGCGTGAAAATAAAATCAACTAAGTTATCGATTTTTATTTGTTTAAGTCCGGCCACCATAGCGGTAAATTTATCAAAAACTTTCTCAACATTAGCGGGTGTCGGTGCGCCGGTAAGCTTGAGCGTAAACAATTGGTTTAAATAATTAGTAGCAAGCGCGCGAGAATCTAAATATTTAGCTATGAGCGCGTCCCATACAATACGATAATTCTCAGCAGAAGGGGTGATACCGGCAGCCACATTTTTCGCCTTACCCTTGAGACAATGAAGTAAATAATGAATTCGTTCACCGTCCGATAAGTCGGAATTAGTATAAATAACACGTTTGAAAGTTACATAAAAATATGGAAAACTTTCAAGGTCACCTTCGAAACTAGGAAGTTCGATTCGCGGTACCTTCATATTTAAGGTTTTGTGACCTATATTTTCAGTATGAGATGACGGTTTCGTCAGCGGTTCAACCAACGAGCTGAGCTTGTATTTTATTTCACTAGCTAAATCGTCGAATGAATTTAATGAAGTATAACTGACCTCATATTTTTCGTCTAATGAAAGCGAGATAGTATTAATTTTGTCCAGCATCTCGACAAACTCAATTCGCCATAAGTCTATCTGTTTAGCCTTAGCGATAAAACTATTACGTAATTTATCAGTGGTAAGCACTGACGAACTGTCGTAAGTTGCTTGAATACGGGCAAAAATCGCATTACGTTTAGCCGTAAACAACTTAAGTTGAATTTCGTCACCCATGATTACGAACAGTAAACCCAAATAAAGCAAAAAGAAAAATAATAACTATAAGTGTAACAAACAAATAGCTTTATGCGAGATTGAGAAAATACCAGACTTATGTATAACGCGGTAAGCGGAGTGGACTGTTTATTACTTAAATATGCGGAAAAACTGTATAAGTAATCGAATAAAAAGCATCCGAAATAAAATGCTAATCGTTAGCACCAGGCATTAGCGCGTTACGTAACTACGATCACTTGTACAGAATAACTATAGCGAAAAGCGGAGATTAGTGTTTGAATGACATTAATTTAAACATTACAAAATTCATAACATGAATGGATACCATATACCCGAATGATATCAAACCCAGACGATTAGTTGTTCGAAATTAAAATTGAACAAAAGCGCGGCACTGGGCGTGTCTCGATCATGCGACGATGGGTTAAACTACCCGATTCTATAAAAATAAATGCTATCACAACGAAATTAACACTTTTGCGGGAATTAACTTATTAGGCGATAAAAATCAATGCATTAAATCATAGTAATGTATAGATTACCTATGGAATATGCGAAAATAAGAAATATTGTGAATATTTTCAAATGCGGTAGTCAATATGACAGCATGACAAATTGAACCCTAATGCATAAGCAGGATGGTCGAAAGTCGTGTGACGATGTGCAACAACGATATTATTACAATAATTTTTTACCGAGAAATTTGAACTTCATAATAAGTTCAAATTTCTCGGTTCCAAATGAAATTAAATGGTTCGAAATACCGATCCGGCTCGAAGGAGAAATGGAGACGCAACGGCGTGCTGCGTCTCTTAGCGGGTGCGGATTCTAAATGGACCCAAAAATTCCCTTCGAAATTCAAGCAAATCCCTCAAACGTTCGTATCTGTTCAGGATATCCCGACCCCAAAGTGACTTACCAGTTCGCAGACCAGCCTCTCAGGAATCCAGGAAACCAGCATCAGCTTACGACAGCTACATTCGGCACACTCTCAATTTTCACCGTTTACACGTATATAAAGTTCATGGGTTATTTATCACGAGCGGTGGGTCGGTCACCCTGGCCAATTTACTCAGCCTTGCGGATTTTAAGCGGGCAAGCAAACTTCACAGCGTATGAAGTCACAAGCAGCAGAAGGACATATCGTGTCACCTTTTGGAGATCACCTCGCGCGACGGCGTTACGGAGGATACTAGCTTCTCGCGGCGTGGGCGGCGCGGCAGGCTCGTCAAACTTTTGAATCGGGGTTCCAGGACAGTTACGACATCTAGTGAAATTTTGCTTGAACTATTTGGCGCAACCATCTCGTATTTTATGTTCTTAAGTAAGTGATGTAAAATATGTCTATATGCGAATACAATACTTAAACCTAAACCTAAAACCAGACATTCGGAATATTTGACATATTTTCATCGAGAAATTGGTTCTACACAATCCATACTAATATTATAAATGCGAAAGTAACTTTGTCTGTCTTCTTTGCACGCTTCAATCACTGAACCAATTTGGATGAAATTTGGTATGGAGGTAGTTTGAGGCCCGGGGAAGGAAACGGGTACCTTTTATTCCGGGAAATTTTACTGTTCCTGAGGGATCGACACAAACGCGGGCGGAGCCGCGGGCAAAAGCTTGTTTTAAATATGCTTCCTTTGTGTAACAGGTGCCTCGGTAGCTTTGACGTCTTTCTGTTCTAATGTTTTTAATTTTTCCTTTGAATTTGTCAATTCCATTTTTAATTTTCTTTTTCTTGGCGTGTTGGTTGTTAAGAATTGGAGTTCACTAAATTTAGTCTGGTTTGATGAGTCCTTCATTTGGCATCTTAATATTTGAGTTAAGTCGTCTTTTAATTCGCATAATGTTTGTGTTGCAACGTCTTTCTTTGTTTGAGTTGAATAGTCTTGTAAGTCTAATAGTGAATCATCTTTGGATGTTGATGGTCCAGGTTGTGGTTCATTTTTGATGGAAACTGGTAAATTCAATCGTGGATAAACATTTTGTTTTAACTTTTTTGTTAATTTAAAATCTTCTTGACCGAAGTGATCACAACATATGCGCTGATTTAATCTTCCACTTCCGGATGTCAGCAGTAGATCCTCCCGTTGAATCAAAGACAGCCATGATGCTAATCTACAAACAAACAAAATTCACTATCACTACATAATAGCCTGCTATAGCATATAAGTATCTGTCTCTTAAGGTTGACCCACAGTAGTTAACCATTTTTGTCCCTAAGTTATTAGTTGTAAATATCAGTATAGGTATCTACACTCTCTGTTAATAGAAATTCATTCATCAATTTAAAACATAGTCTACCCGTACGAAGCCGGGACGGGCCACTATAACAGTATGTATATGTGGCTCATGGATTGTATAATAACGAGTATAATATAATATATTGAATAATACAATAACTTGAAGACTATACACACAATTTCTAGATAAACGCTTTAAAATAAAAATCTTAAGATGACTAGCTCCGTGGCGCAGCGGTCAACACGTCAGCCTGCGACACGGAGTGATCGGGTTCGATCCCCGGCCAGGTCAAGATGGAAAATGATCTTTTTCAGATTGGCCTGGGTCTTGGATGTGTATCTATATATGTATTTGTTATAAAATATAGTATCGTTGAGTTAGTATCCCATAACACAAGTCTCGAACTTACTTTGGGGCTAGCTCAATTTGTGTGATTTGTCCGTATATATCTATATCTATTTATCTATTAAGATGGATAAAACAGCACGTTTTTTATGGTTCCGTAGTAAATAAGGAACCCTTATAATTTCGACATAATATGTTTGTTCATCCGTCTGTCTGTCCGTCCGCGGTTTTTCTCAGAGACTATAGGTACTAGAAAGCTGTCATTTGGTATGGATACGTATATTAACCATGCCGAAAAAGTGGTAAAATAAAATCTTTAAAATTGGTGATTGCGTGGGAGTATTTTATTTTTCTCCACCAACCCAACGTATAGCGTGTTGTTAAATAGGTCTCTTAAAAATATTACGAGCATGTGAACATAATTTTTTGATTAACTATTCCGTTTCTGAAATATATGCAAATTTTTGTTAGAGTCCAGTAAGTCCCCATCCAATCCCTTCGATTCCAACGGGTTCCGGTTGGATCCATTGGTACCCATCGGATTCCTTCTGTTCTATCGGGTACCAATTGGGTATCATCGGTACCTTTGGGTTTCAATTGGGTTCCATCTGGTCCCATTAGGTCCCATTTTGTACCATCGGATAACTTGGGTCCCGTTAGATTCAATTAGTACCCGTCGGCATCTTCGGGTTTAAATAGGTACTATTAGGTCCCATTGGATTCCATTGGTACTGTATTGCTTGGTCTAAAAAATACTGGCCATAAAGAAAAAAAAAGGCGGGAATTTAAACAACTTTTACTAAAATCTGAACGCAATTCTTTTTTTAAAGTCTATGACTAAAATAATTAAACTATCTATTGTCATTTCTCTTCAGTTTTTTTTTTTCATAGTTTTCTTATTTTAGTTGAAAGAAAAGCAGATTATGAACCTCGCATTAAGTAATTGAGACGGGTACCTACACGGCAATTTGTTTGAAATTTTTGAGGTATGTATACTATAGTAACATTTTTTTAATTTAAGTATCTAGTGTTAAATAAAAGATTAATTGTTAGTGTGTGTCGTTTCCTGAGCACGTGTTTATTCTATGCCACTTAATATTTTGTTTGGCCTTAACAATCACAGGTTATCATTACCACTCCGCCCAGCGTTCGTTTCTTCTCGATTCAAACCATGATCAAAACATAACTTCGTGTTACCAATTTTATTTATTGATCCGTGCAACTAACCATAACTAACCGTAAATTATTTAACCAAATTGACGACTCAAGTTTGATAAAATGGCAACACCAATCACAAGTGTAAAGTCAACAATAACTCAATATTGGAGTTCTTGGCGGGAATTTCGGCGGACTGCACGGCTTGTGTTTTGGATTGTTTTGTGAATTGTTTTTAGTGGACTTTACTATGTGAAATCGGTGTAGTTTAGTGTTATAAATACCCACGTTTATGAACAATGTGTGGAATAACTGAAGTAAACTGTCATAGTGCGGATGTAGTGAGATTTACTTAGCGGTTGTCCGCTTCCCCTCGTTGTGTCGTCTGTGATCTAGCCAGTGGATTCGTGGGAATTATCGCCAGGGGCTCCGTAGAATCAATGAAATGAACTACACCATCGTTTCATTTCATTGATTAACAATACTCAGAAAAAGCGCGGGAAATCTCATATATAGGTACTTGATACTGGCTAAATACGTAACACGTGAAAGCCATAAATAAAAGAAAAAAAAACTCAACATTGTCTGTCATTTGTCTTGTCACATGATTAACGAACTGTTAGTAGAGTTGAGACAGGTACAATTAAATTATATTTGAGAAATTGTCTAATCCAGTACACATTATTAAAGTGATATTTATTAACATTGAAATGAGTAGGTAAATTATCTAGACTCTACCTAGATAATTTATGCCATCATCGCGGACCTTTTTTTTTATTTACGTAAATTTACAATCAAGGTAAAATAAATATTAAATAGGTACTTACTTTTCTGGTTCGCTAGGCAATGAGAAGAAGCTTTTATCACTATTATGTTTTTGATTATTGCCACAGCCATATACACAACAATAAAGCCCACCGGGCATGATTATTGTTTAACAACGCCAGGTACCTAGTCGCTCACTATTCACTTCGTGCCTGCATTGCGAGCAGAGAAACACAAAACACACAGCCCTCCCCCAAGGCAGTCGGCGAAGGACGGCCCGTTCCACGCCCCGCGCACCTCTCGATGCCCCCGATCACATCCAGCCACCTACACATAGCCGCAAACTATTTTACGCGCATTGTAAAACGAGGATTAACTTTAGTGCTGTCAAAGAATATATACAGTCTGTGGTTAAACCATTATCCGACCAAAATAAGTCGACACTTATCGCTTTGACGTTTGGTCAAATAACACTGTTAAATTGTTTTGGACGGATACCCTATGGTTTAAACTAGGAGTGCTATTTTTTAAATTACGCCGTTCGTAAACGAGCAATTTTTCCATCTTAGAGATAAGATAATTATGTTTTCCATACAAAAAGTGCCAGAGTTCAGAATAGATCCCATAGGAAAAGTACATATTGCTGGGCTGAGTCAACCCTTTAAAGGGGGTCTCCCGAGGGTAAAATTAACACGCTATAGGTATATTTTTTTGTAGCCGAATTTGTGTCCCACCCTCTACTGGGCAAAGGAGTAAAAAAAAAGAAGGGACCATCCACTTCTTCCACCCATCCCTTTCGAGTGCAGCTTGCTGCCAGCCACTCCAAAACCGGTCAAGTCGTCCCGCCATTTTGTCCGTGGTCTGCCCCTGCGCCTTCGTCCATCGGATATGCACAATGTGACCTTTTTTTTGTAGATATTACGGAAGAAAAAAATAAAATGAAACTTCTGATTTTATTACTTAATTTTATTCTACGTACTTCCACAAAGTTACATAGTTACTTTATGAAACTTACTTAAATTAATCAAGTAGATATATATACCTCTAAGAAAATATCGGTATATTAGAATGTCTTTATAAAACCATTAATCACAGTGTGTACTAACAATACTAATTATGGAATGATACATTTTTCAATAATATAAATAATGGAATATAAAGGAAGCCATATATTTTTTCTTTTTAGACACCTTTGAAAAAATTCTTACCCCTAAGGGGTATGGTCAATGAAGGCACGAGTTTGACTTTTAAGTACTTATACATATATATACTTATGTAAAAGAATTCATAAATCTAACATTGTACTGTTTAATAAACAATAGTGCGAAGAAATTGGCACAATCAATAGAAAAGTGAATTCTGAGAGTTAGAAAGGCAAAGTTAAATAGAGAAGGCTTCAGTAGAAATTCTAGCTGACTTACACACATCAATTTATAAATTAAACGATCCCTTATATCAACATTATTAAAAACAGCACAAAAATAAATTCCAAAACGGAATGACTCTGGAATGATTTCTATAATAATTCTACAGGTCTCGAAGAAGTATAACTTTAAGTTTGTGTGACATCCATAAAACGTTGTTTGGCGTACTTATAACGTTTCGACGTTTTAAAATTATCGAAAAATGGTGTAATGACACTTCTCAATAATACTAATACGAATCAAAAAATATATTGAAGTCTCGTAATAAGTAAAAATGCATGACTGAAAATATAGAAAGTATCGCCAAAGAGATTCATAGTTGAGTTTTTATTCTTCCATTTGAAAAACTTCTACATATATTTAATATACAGATCTACCAACATTTTAACTTTAATTTTCTTAATACGCTATTATTGACACATTTGTGCCCTGTCATCTATTATGTTGCTTCGATAGTAGTTAGTGCAAGGATTGACAAAGTTTTGCTCGAGTTAATTTTGAACATTTTACGATTCACGAAGAATATTGAGAATTTACAAGCTTATTTTATACTTAAGCTCTACAATAAATGCCTTAATTTAGTAAGACTTAAATGAAAATTGACTGCTCGACGCAATTCAACGAATTTTTCGTTAATCTTATCCACATTTCATCAAGAGATTGTCAATGCTTGCATCATTTCTCCAATAAATTATGTCAATCATTCCTCACCACGCGACATTTACTGCTAGTCCTCGAATATCTTGTTCTATTCACTAATAGAGTACAATAAATTAATGGCGTCATTAATATCCAATGCCGTTTTCGTGTGCTAAATCTAATAAACCAAGCTCATAAAGCCAGCGTTAGATATCTAAGTGACCATCAATCTTCGGATAATAATAAGCATAAATACATCGGTACCGTAAATGACGAAAGTTAGTACCTCAGGTTCTCAGGTTAGTACATAGGGATGATTGTCTCCATGACAGGAGGCTCAGTTTTTTGTCTCTTTTTTTCGTGAGACATAAAAACTAAAGCCATCCACACCTTTGTTGACTAAATTCGAGGGTTAGCAGTTGCAAAGGTGTACACAAGTTTACATATGCCTTGTGTTGCCAAAGTTGATGCCGCTCTGGTTGGCCCCCTTGTTTGAGCCGTATTGGAGAGAGATCACACCCTGGCCAGCCCTCAGTTGCTCCTCTGAGAAGTTTCGGACGTTTTTCTCGGCTTCCTTTGGTCCTATTGAAGGCTTTCCGAAGTTTCCAGCCTGAAATTAAAAAGAAAAAATGTAATAATAAGTTCATAGGATTCATTAATTATATAGTTGTGTGTATATGCCAATAATATGTGTGAGGCAATGATTCAGAAAGGTAACAATGCCTTGCAAACAACCATGTCCCTTTAGACGCTGAAGTAATATAAATCACGCCAGGCTATTTCGTTACTATTTATGATAGAAAAAATTACACTGTCCCTGGACACATAGGTATAATTCTATTTCTCATCCGAGCGTTGACCTAGTTGCAAATTGTGATCTGCTGAATATTTTTGTATGAGAAAGACGATTTCGAGTTCTCATACTATGTAAAAAATAAATTGACGGACTACGTCACCTCTTCAAGGATATTATTGTGGGTACTCAAACGATTACTAACATGCTGAGTCCATATCTATTTACACCATAAGTGTCCACCTATTTACACCATTATGGTGTAAAAAGATTTGGCAAAATATTACAACCGTTACAGAAGTTTATTGCGTACTTCATGTCAGATCGTCTTAGATCATAATTCGTGTTCTGACCAGATCACACTGAATGCAACGGGTAGAAGTAAAGGTGTATATTGAGGTAGTCAAGGACAGAAAAATATATGGAGGGAGTTGACATACAAAACCGATACCATAGGGTAAAGGCGAGGAAAACGAAGAAGGATTTCATCATCATCATTTCAGCTGCAAGAAGTTCACTGCTGGACAAGGCCTTTTCCAAAGATTCTTCATGCCATGCGAGTATGGAAGTATATTGCCATACTGACCACCCTCGGCAGGCGGATTGGCAAGCGCAGTTCCTTGGGCTTCTTGAGCTTCCGACGCTAGCATTTTTAAGATGAAGAAGTATAGTAATGTACTGTGTTTGGGAAGGTTATGAAGGTATTGTGATACTACTCACTCGGATGAATGAGGGAAAAGCAAGTAGCAGCTCAGGAGGCCGGGAGCCCGTACCCGATGACATACCTTCAACCACCGGCCAGTCATTTGAGGATAAATATTGAGAGGGTCTTTAGCCTCCTTCCTTTACCTTTGTAAAGGCAAAAGACAAAAGTTAAAGGACTAATTTTGGATATAGCGCCCAAGTAGCAAAGAGATGAGGAAGAAAATTTGCATTTTAATTACCTTTCTGCCCAGCGACTGGAGACAAATGACGACAGAGTTGAGGTTCTGCCTCTCCCACAGGTCCACAGTCTGGAAGGTTTCCTGAGCAGGAACACCCAGCTGCCTCGCAGCCTCGAGGAAAGCGTTGATGTTCTCCATGCACTTGAACGCCATCTTGGATTCGTTGATCTTCTTCACCAGTCCTGGTTGGATGTTGTTCACGAGCCTAAAATGTAGAAGATTGTAAAGCATAAAAACTTTGGTAAGGTAAAGTTTATTGAGTATTAAGTAGTTAAATTGTAAATAGGTAAGTACCATCTGATTAAAAAGTAGAGCAAAGACTTGGTCTTAATAAAAGCTTTTTTCTTTTTATAACTATTGCCAGCAATGTAACTACATTGCTGGCACCAGTAACATCAATAAATCGCTATTTGGTTAACTAGCCAAAAGCGATGAAATTCCAATCTAGCATTTTATCGCTTCGATCACTTAAACCTTTGACGAGGTAAGTAAATATCTAATATTGTATGAGTTTATGTTTTGTCCTATTAGGAAACTAGCCACAAGATCAACCTACTGACAAGCAGTTACCATAGACACCCTTGAAGGTCTGGTATTGACACCAAAATTTAATTAAAAATTTTATTTAGAAAATAGGCCTTTGGAGAACCTATTTACGTCAAATCACAGTGTAAAATGATATTATTTCCTGACAAATATTTATTTTATTAATTACTTATTAAGCTTCAAAAGCTACAGACTACAAGCGCCGCGAATTGACCATTGCAGAGAAGAAAACGGCGTAAGAAACTCTTTTCAACAGTATTGGTCGTCTTTCACCTGAAGGGCTAGTATAATTATAATTTATTTGTTTATCTTTCTTTTCTCTTTGTTCTGTTTTCATCAGCAGTAGCAAGGGTAATTACCACACATGTAAATACGCATTAGAAGTGGGTAACTTACTTGCAGAGGAGCGTTCCATCCTTGAGCACTTCATAGAAGTTGTCCATGTCTCCAGAAGTGTTCTCTGGCTCGTTGGTGATCTGCTGGATCCAGTATAGACATTCTGCCGCGAGTTCCTCGCTGTATTTGCTGTTGATCTGAAAATAAAGAAGACATGTTAGTTTTTTAAGTGTTTATTTTGCATTCATAGTAATATTTTGTTTTGATATACTCTTATCAAATTAAGAAATAAAATATGGTGATAAAATTTTAAAATCTCCACCATATTCCATTCCCCTTATACGCATAAGGTTTGTGTCACCTATCACAACTACCCGTCTACTTTTACAAGTGAGGTACCAATTTAATTCTACTCGTTTCACAATGTTTCGAAAATCAACTTATATGTGGAAGCCATGCAATATTTTAGCAATATATATTTATGCAATATTTTAGACTAGCTCCGTGGCGCAGCGGTCAACACGCCTGCCTGCGACACGGAGTGACCGGGTTCGATCCCCGGCCAGGTCAAGATGGAAAATGATCTTTTTCAGATTGGCCTGGGTCTTGGATGTGTATATGTATTTGTTATAAAATATAGTATCGTTGAGTTAGTATCCCATAACACAAGTCTCGAACTTACTTTGGGGCTAGCTCAATCTGTGTAATTTGTCCGTATATATTTATTTATTTATTTATTTATTTATAAGTGTTTTACGTCGCCTGACTCGTAAGGGATGAAGGCGTGATAGGTGAGTATAAAGGTTATAGCCTACGTTTAGAGGTTATATTATGAGTAAGTAGGTGCACATAATATGATCGCTTCCGATTGAGGCTAAGTAAACACAGACGGCATGAACTCAAGGAACGTTCTACTGATAAACAAAAATCAATTGGACACGGTTAGAAAGAAGTAGAATAGCGAGCTTGAATTTCCATACTTCAGTCAGATACTGAAATAAATAAAAATTATATTTACCTATCAGACTAAATAATAAGTTAGTTTTTTATCTGTGAGTAATTAATTAAATGAAACGAAATTCACACGAATTGTGCATAATAACTCGTAAAATTCCGTACAAATGTAATTCCTGAAATTTTTATTTGTTGTTTTTCCTCCTTCATGCTTCATCAATTATTAAACATCGTTCTGATGCTATCGGGTAAAAATATAGATGCTTCATATTTTCAGCGCGCGTTTTTCAGTGAATTGATGAATTACATGTTTCAAGTATTATTTTTATTATGATTATGAAGGCAAATATTAAATAGATCATCGAGATATACTTATTATTGTAGTAGTACCTACCTAGTATCTAGATGCAAAAACCATATTGATTAAGCATTAAAATTTTGTGTCTGTAAGAAACTTGTTTAAATTTATGCATTTTTTTTATTTTGTACCTATGTACCTTAACTTTGTGTATTCAAGATAAAGCGGTAAACTTACTTGCAGTTTATTTTCAAGGACAGGTATACGAGTAGAATATATAACATGACAGTTTGTTACATAAAATTATACTTATTCAGAAGCAATACAGTATAGTGATTCATGTAATCGGCCAAACATACATTTACGAAGAAAATACTATAGCTATAGGTATATTTGAATAGTTTCTGATGGGAATGAGTAAAGAGTCAGAGACGGAAGGGTGGTAGAAGAATAGGCAACTTGATTTAAAAAGAATTATCTTCTTTGTTAGCCTGGAAGAAAAGACACAAAACATAGAATGCACCAGCAGCTTCTCTTCCCGTGCATACGATAGAAGCCGGTCGAGGGAATGCGCGTCAAAGGGCAGCTATCAGCTAACTACGATTTTGTTGGTAGGTTATGCAGGTCAATACTTTTTATATCGTCGAACAAAGCCGTAAAGTATCTAACCTTAAGCTTATTACAAAATAATTAAGTTTGATTTAGGATGTGCCAGGAATAAGATTGTACCTTAGGATTAGAAAAGAAAGGTTGAGTTAGAGACTGGGGATGAGGTAAAAATTGATAACGCGACGGATGATATTTAGTGGGATGAATACGAAATGCCCCAAATAAGGGGATGAATGCAAGTAAAGCTAGAACAAGCTACTAGTCTTCTTAGAAATAAATTCAAGATATTTTTACATAAGTACATACTTAGCCGTCTGACCCAACGAAAGCACATAACACATAAAATATTCACGCTAGCTTGTGCCTACACTATTCATGCATAGAGATTCCCTTGGGTGTAGTTGTTATGATAACATATTTACATATAAAAACCTTACATTTTAGGTCATATTCTATGCGATTCATATACGGCGTAGTCAGTAAACTTGATTGAAGTATCCATTACAGTAATAACTTTATTGCTACTCTCTTTTGTAGTTATAAAGATGCTTTCAACGATATTTATGTAGTTTATAGGTATTAAAGAATTTGGTAAGTAGGTACTCATCAATACATATAAATCTCGTACCATGGAACCAAAGCAAAAAAAAAACGAGTGAAAGTTGATTTTCAACCTGATTCGTTATTTTTTATTTAATTCGCGTCCGCTGTGCCAATTTTGGAACACTTTATTTTGAGGGTATATAAAAAAAGTATTGACAGCAAGTAGTTTTGCATTACTTTTTTAAGAATTGGATAGTGCGTGCGTGACCAGGGTTATTACTGTTAAATTATATTGTAATAATTAGAATATCTATTTTATTTGCATTATTGAATATTTTCATTTTGCTAAGCGTCGAGGTGAGTACATTGTATGTATATTTATGATGGTTGTTTATAATGTATTGTACCAACTATTATTGATATAACTTAAACAGAAGATGAATAAAGATATGTTAACAGTTATACTAACTTCTATCCAACGTGTGCAAATATATAGTTATATAAAAAATACTGTGCCAATTTTGGCTCAGTGGCTACAAGTGTATCAAAATTATACGTATTTTTCAGAAAATCAAGATGAATAAAAAAACAAACATTTAGCGCCAGCAATTATTACAAAGGGCTTGAAGAAGCAATCCACGCTATAGTGCAAAACAGTACTGATGGTCTGGAGTGTGGCTTGGCCATAATTCCACCGGAACCCAGCATTTTAACTGATGAAGAAGAGGGATTTGATGATGATCTCATGCAATCTAGTTTGCCCAAAGATATTCCAGATAGCATTTGAATTTTTGATCACCCTGTTGGCACCCTTTTGCACTCTGATGACAGCAGAGACGCTGTACCATTGGCTGCCAAAAGGCCACGAAAGAGAACGACTCAAAAAAGAACTGGAACGTCATCTACTGAGGAACTGAGTAGTACTGTCCCGCCTCGTCGACGAACTATAAATATTCCAATTTGGCGAAAGCGTACTTCAGATACAACTACTTATGATGAGACCGATGAGAGCAGGGGTTGGAATACCGGTAAAAATCCATTACCGGTACCTCTATGAAACGACAGTACCGGTAATTGGTTTGGTACCGGTACATTTGGTAACGGTAAAAATCAAGTACCGGTACCTCTATAATACAACGGTACCGGTAATTGGATTGGTACCGGTACCTCAATAAAACGACGGTACCGGTAATTGAAAGAAGTACCTGTACCAAATACCGGTAAACAGTACCGGTACTTAGTACCGGTACTCGTATTGGGAATTATCATTTCGTTAATGTGTGTCGTTGCCGTGTTGTGCATGTGCGGCGTGAGGCGGGGGCCGACAATAGGGCGGCACTTTTACAGTCGAGCGAGTCCCATGCGGTAGACGGCAACAATGCGTAGGTACCGGTAAAATTAACGCAATTTTAATACCGTTAAAATTTGACAGAATAGAGGTACCGGTACTTACCGGTACTTATAATGTGAATTTGGTACCGGTAACAAGTAGCGGTAAAATTACCGTTAACTGTTAACAATATTATTACCGTTAAATACTAGATTACCGGTACCTCATATTACCGTTAAAATTTTAACAGAATAGTAATACCGGTACTTACCGGTACTTATAATGGGAATTTGGTACCGGTAACAAGCCCTGGATGAGAGAGATTACTTTGCGTAAACCGCGTAAAAGAGGAATTGATAAATTGCCCCAATACAGATATGCGAAAAAAAATTTGGTGAAGTAGTATATGAAATGATTGTCCGTTTTAGTAATTTATATGCCAGTCAAAATAATAGACAGTTTCAATATCACTCGAGGGTTGAGGGGACGGAAATATATTTTTAGATTCCACCACATTTATTTCAAAATAAGAATAAAGTTATGGGTGGAGTGGATAAATTGGATCAAGTGATATCGATTTACCGGATCGAAATTCACGGTAAAAAAAGGTGGTCAGTTTTATTTACTTACATGATTGACATGACTATGTCATATGCATGGCGTCTTCATGTGATGTCGAGAGAAGATCCTATGGATCATTATATTTAGACGAAGCGTAGCCAGATATTACCTAAGGCAATCATTGCAAAGATCCAAAGCTCACCCTTCATTCTTACTAATATTATAAAAGCGAAAGTGACTTTGTTTGTTACGCTTTCACGCCGTAACTACTAAACTGATCATCATGAAATTTTGCATACAAGTTTTCTGGAGTACGAAGAAGGTAGCCTTCTTCGTAATCATAAAATACTTTTATTCCGGGAAACAGTGTTATTCCCGAGGGATCGACATAGACACGGGCGGAGCCGCGGGCGAAAGTTAGTCATCTAATATTGCAGGTTTACAATTAGATGGTAAAGATCATGTTCCTGAAAAGCTACCAAAGCGTATAAGATGTATTCTTTGTCTGTGAGAGGCCATTGGTGATATAAAAAATGCAAAAAAACACTTTGCATTGAAAAATCTTACTTTGCTGATTTTCACTCATAAGCGGCCACTGTGCCAATTTGGGAACACCCTTGTAAAATCATGAAAAAAAAAAATTTTTTTTCGTTTATGCCACTCTATATGTTTTCTTTTATCTCCAAAGAATGACTGAATAAAGAAATTTTGAAAATCCTACCACTTGTTTTCATTTGGCTCCTAATGGGTTAAATACTTAATATTTAAATTTCGAAGCGGAATTTAAAAAAAAAATATTTTATTTTATCTATCACACTAAAGGACAAAGGCCTCCCCCGCTTCCTTCCGGAAGAAATCAAGGTCATCCTGCCATCTCTTTTTTTGAGCATACAAATACGATAAAAAATTAAATCCGACCAAGTGCGTGTCAGGCGGGTTTTTCCTTAAAGGGTAAAAAAGATACCTTAGTTTTACCAATTGCAAATGCCTACCAATAAATTGGGGACATGCAACTGTTAATCACTTTTTCGATTGATTTTCTTAATTGATATCTCGCGGTATTATGCAGAACAATATAAATTACCTGAGAATCTGAGTAATTGGTATAACGGAAACTTTTTATGAATGAACTAAAAATAAAGAGAGTTATGAACTTGACTCTTGTAACTGTTTTATTCAATGAATGGTTATAAACGTAAATTTACGAACTTGGCATGCCTCTTATAATAATTACAAGGAATTGTAATAAAATAGTGGCTGTAGGAACTATTTTATGGCGTCGACCCGAACTACACTATGACATCTCGTGACATCTAGGGTCAGGAGTGTCATTTAACTACCTCCGTGGTCCAGTGGTTAAGGCGTTTGCCTGTAGGTAGACCAGGGGGTGGTGGGTTCGATTCCTACGGTAAGCATACTTTGTTTAGTTGTTTTCAGTTTGGTTAGGACATTGCAGGCTTGAATCACCTGATTGTCTGTTATTAAAGATGATTCCGTGCTTCGGAAGGCACGTTAAGCCGTTGGTCCCGGCTGCCATCTGGTAGTCGTTAAAGGAACCACGTCAGAGGCCGAGAGGCGGTTCCGAAGAACTCTGATACCAGGGTGTGCATGGTCGATTGAACATGACACCTACTCGAAATGATGATGATGAGGAGTGTCATCCACAACTGCTTGACCGGCGGTTGCAGTTATGGCATCGGGAACGCACGTCTGGCCTTCCGAGCTGCTACTTGATTGATCAGAGTGAATGGAGTCCCAATACCTTTATTCCCCTCCCAAATCCTAAAAATTCCTATAGTTCCCCAGCTTTAAAATGCGTCCTCCCATCGAACGAAAAATCCTTAGGAGAGGCCTATGTCCAGCCACAGCTGGAAGAAGTCCATTGACTTCTTACGTCTGAAATGATAATGATGACATCTCGTGAACAGAGATAATGCATTTCTCAACAAAGGCTGTGGTAACCACTACAGGCCAGCCGGAAAATGTTATTCCACTCAAATAACCTAGGTGATCAAACTTTTTTAGTGTCCAATGTTTACCTCGACACCACCAACTCGATATGACCAAGGTGATTAAATTGTTATCCAAATAAATTAATATCCAAAGCAGAATTAGCTCAAAATACATTATGGAATCCAATTGGATAACACAAAGACGAACAGAAACTAAATACCGATTAGAATATCCTGGAAGAGATTGCCTTGGTGATAGATAAGGCCGCCTATTGTGCCCTTTTATTTGCACTAAAGTTTTTTACTGACCTATTGCAGCTATTACGAAACGCATAATAAAGTTTAAAACTTATTTCAACTGTTAATTTTCATTTTATGACAAACTGGTATATTAAGAGATATTATAATTATTAAACTAGACTTAATATGTAATGCACCTTGTACTAATTTTATGATAAGATGATATACCTACTCACTCGAATTTAACATTTGCAGAGTTAGGTAGGTAATCGTTAAAATTTGTTTATTTTATCTGTAACGTGTGATGCATACATGATGCAATCATAGCGAAAAGATGTTTTTTGTTTTTACAACTACTAAACCACATCAGTTTTTTCCAGTGCTACTTATTACAGTAAATAATTTGTCACAGATCAGAAAAATACGTGATCAATGATCGATCATACATCAACAAATTTTTTATTACCATCCAACAACTAAATAAGAAATAGTGATAACTGTCCCTTCGTTGACCACCACAATAATAAGTTTTACAGTATAATTAAATATATATTAATTCTAGGCAGAGGTACCTACTAGATTTTATCTTGAATACAACTAATAATAAGTTAATTATATATTTAGCAAGAGATGAGCATCATGGATGTTAGTTATCAGGGATGTAAGTAATATTAAGATTTTAGAACCGTCATAGCAAAGTTTATTTAAGAATTCTTCAACTTATTGCACTATTATATACTTATTGACCTTTGTTCATGTCAAAAAGGATACATCTGGCATAATTTTCGTTGTTTCTTTGCTCTTAGATCAGATCACCAGTAACGAAAAAGAGGTTTTTAATACATTGTCTTTATGTTTACATGTTTACATTCTTAGTGTTTACATGTTCTTTTTCTTCTTTAGTCAAACATTTTTCAATATTTTCAGTACAATATCTAAAATCATAGCTTGTTTAAAATAAATCACCCAACGTATTTAGTGACTGTTGTTTAGAGGGCATGCATGACGTAATTTGTTAAGGATTCAAGACGTGACTCAGGCAATACAGCCAGACAAAAAACTCGATGTTACAACGGTGGGCTTCGAATTCCACTGTGATTCAATTTAGCAAGTATTTAGCTAATGACGTTCTAGAACATCCGTCATCAGTATTTGGAATGGTTACATACTTGGTAACTGTTCGAGTCAGTGATAGGGTTTCGATTTCTTTGGTATGAGTTTGACCCATAGGATATGACGAGTGACTTTGGAATTAGAGCAGCGAATTTGGAATACTAATAGCATCTGTTACATGAGATTCTATAACAAATCGTTTTCTATGATGGATACCCTTGATAAAAACGGGTTACCTACGTGAGTGCGAAAAATTTTCTGACCCGACTACCATGACGTTATCATAATATAAAAATATATATTAAAAAAAAAATTATTTAAGACTTTCTGTATATACATTTTCATGTTAATGTTACTTTTAGTTTAAGGAGAATTCAAGATATAGGTGTAGATGGCGGGGTCAGGTATCTTGTTGGCTGACTGTACAGCGGGAAAATAAAATAATCGGGGACATTACATAAAATATAACCGAAATACCGAGCCGTTTATTCCAAAATTTTAACATTCTCAGTAATACTATAAATGAAAGCTATTAACGCAAAAACTAGTGAGCAGATTTTGATGAACACATACAAAGATATTATTACACAGATTGAAACAAAGGTGTTTACAAAGCAAAGGATTTCATAATCAAAAACAAATTTCCTATATAGTCAACATACGAAATTGGGTTCAACGTTTGCACTGACATACTATTTTTCAAACTTATATCTTTTCCGTAATAAATGAACTGATAGGAAAACGATGAACTATCTACCTAGAAAAATAATGATTATCTCACACATTCCACTACATCTGATGAAATAATAAACACATTGTGCACTTTGTACCGCGTGCTGTGCAGCCCTCTATTAGATACTACTTAATTGCTTCGAATATAACAAGCTTATCAAATAGTTCAAATTATTCATAACCACGGTCTCTATAATGCTGCCAAATTTGATAAGCTGAGGTCAATGAATTTCTCATCTTGTAGACGGGCTGACCTGATACGGTCTGGTGCTTGTGCCTGGTGCTCATTAATATTCCGTAGGGTTATCTAATTTGTGTTCTAAGACAGAGGAAGTGAGTAGCGCCCTGTTGGTACACCTGCCACATTGTTGCTATCGTATTATTAAATTTAAATATTGTCCTATATTCTGTATTATTATTCGTTCAACGTTTTTCCTGTGTCCAGTTTCTATTTTGTAACTTAGAGCCACTCCACATTTTCGGTTTAGCTTTTGAGCAGTGAACCCCGGTATGACTGATTATTTCTATGTTATAGACTCAAAACAGATTTGATAACGTAGTATAAAAGTGGTCGAAGATCCACCACTTTTATATATGAGAGGTTGCTAGAACCTTTTCAATATAGATCTTTGCGATATTGAATAAAGTTTGACAAATTTTCTTCACTCAATAAAATATTTACTGTAATAATAAATTTATACTAGTCGTTTAAAGGTTTAGAGCAAATAAGCCGGATGTACCATTTCAACTAACAATTACATTTTAAGCAGTTAAAATACAATGTCTATGGTTTCTCAATAGACATTTCTTCGTAAAATATGCAGTTTTAGCTCTTTTAAGTCTTTACATAATAGGCGTTTCCTGGGTCAAAATAATAAAATATTTAAATTAGTCATTCAATTGGATTGTCAGAAAAATATTGGACACCTATTTTTCTTTTACCTAATAAACACGAGTAATAAATTATAAAGTTAAATCTAATCCAAGTTCATGATTTGGGGGCTCTTGACGTCACAGTTTATTAAAAAGTGTAGAAAACTATGACGTCACATGGAATTTTAACGGGCTATATCTTTATTTATTTTTAGGTAAGCTGGCATAAAATAAAATACGTGTTCAATATTTTTTGATTATCTCACTGACGTACAAATTATATTTTTTTATTTATTTATTTTTATATTATTATATGTTTTTATGAAACTAGCCTTACTATTTTGTCAAGCAAGGTAATTAAGAACGAAGTTATTAAATATTATGTTGCGTTTCTGTCACGACAGTTTAAGTGTAAATATTTGGATTTTCAAATACAATAAACATATACAATTTGGCATCCACAAACGTAGGATAAGTATTCTCCATGTGGAATACGCATTCTAATGTTCCTCATACGTCCTAGTCGTAATCCGTTAAGGCATTTGGATTTAGAATTTATCAATACTTAAATAATAAATCTGTAAGTGTTGGTAATAGAGTAAGTTACTTTGTTTTCAGAGATATCGTGTCTAGGCTCTATACATGATACTGAAACGAAATTCAGGATTTATTACATTTTTTCTGATGTATGTGTCTTCCATGACTAACGAATTATGAGAATTTTATGAAACTTGGTAGATAAACATTTGGACGTACAGGAGATAGGACAGGCTACTTATTTCTCTAGTATGATAAGACGTGGCCCCCATACGTACGAAGTCGCGGGCACAACGTAGTAATGGAATAAAGGAACTCAGTACTACCTAAACTCTTCAAACAATACGCTCGTTATTAGGTAGACGTGTCAAAATGTAAAATTGTTTATCAAAGCATTTTATGTCAAACCGCATTTGAGCTGAAGGTCGTTGAGTGAATTAATTCTGATAGCGCATATCATACTAGTTAGGTACCAACTCCAACAGTTTCATTTAAATTATTATTTGTTTTACGTCAATGGCTGAACAAACTGTTAATTAATTTAACTGTTATTTATAAAAATGATTTTGTAAGTTATTCTGCGACGTGTATCACTAATTTTATACGCAGGTGGGTCATAAAGTTAGCGGAACGGGGGATATGGTGAAGGGGAGGGTCGCTTTTTTACTTGCTCTAAATGTAACACTTATTAAGAGTACACATATAGGTTATAAATTATTGAAATACAGTCCAACAAACAAATGAATAAAGAACAAAATTTCGAGGGCACAAAAGGGAACACCAGCCTATGAAGTTCATGGAGTCGCCCCCCCCCCCCCCCATCAGAAGAAAAACTAGTTTCTGTTTTCTGCGATACAGGGGGAATCCTCGTTATAGACTTAAAAAAAAGGGTCAATTAAACTAAATAGTACCAAGCTACACTACTAAAAGATTTGCAAGACACTGAGTCTGTAACCACACACGTTACAACCATTGAACTTATTTAGAAGAAAATTGTTATGGAGATAGCTTGAGGCCCAATAAAGGTCACAGGGTACCTTTCCTTTCTAAAAACCGTTTTCGAGGGATCTATATTTACCCGAGTGGAGCCGTGGGAAAAAGATTTTGAAATAATATAGAACTACAAATCTTTTTCTTCTTCTTTTTCCATTATGATGTCGGTACAATAAATACGAAGCTACAAATAAATCGAGAAATAAAAATCAAGTCTGAAATATATAAGAGTACTAATAATGAACACCAGATGGCGAGAGGTCAAGACGGATGGATCAGCGTGTAACGAGAATAAGGCGTTCATTGCTAATCTTTAGGCTATACATGGAGAGGAAACGGTTTAACCCATAAATAAGTATGATTCAGTGTCAACGTAGTCGGATATGGCCGTTACGTCAGACAGGTCAGCCTCTTATGAAAACGTCTGGCTGTGAGCGGACTGGGTGCGAGATTTTAGCACATCAAATTTTGGAATAATTAAAACACCGACGCACAAAAAAGAGGTGTTTATAAGTATGACTACTATGTGTGTGTCTGTTTTCTGTGGTAACTTAAATTAAAAAGTTAAGTTTTATAACTGATTTCAACACTCAAGTTATTCTCGTTACTTACCAAATAAAATAAAAAAAATGTGTCTTTACTTTGTTATATTCAAGCAACGGTTCTTTTATTTAATAATAATTATTTGTTTTCATAAACTCTAACAGCTAAGAATAAATTTAGAAGAGAAACCGCGAAAAATGAACACAGCGTTCAAATTGAGGTAAAACCTTTAAAACACGAATAAAAGTGCACAGCCTTGCGAGGAAACATCGACAATGGTTCCAACATTGACTAGTAAGGAAACCAGAATGGGGTCACCATCCGAGGTTGACGCCATGCGGTCAATGTAATGCAACCAATAATCGATTTGCGAAAAGGGGCTTTCTGGCACATGCATTAGGTATTCCAGGCATACATGAGCCTAATTATAAGGTTTTAAGGTCGCTATTTGAAAAACAATTAAAGAAAGTCAAAGAAACCGCGTGCGTCGCTGCTAGCACGGTTTGGAAGAGGTTATTCACAAGGGATTTTATTTGCACATTCCACTGACGTCAAAGCTGGTTTTTATGCAAATAGTTATTCGAGACGAAGGTTGCCTCAGAACGTCTTTCATAATTAAAGATGTAAAAACTCAAAAAAGACAATTGA
Source organism: Elegia similella (assembly GCA_947532085.1). Lineage (NCBI taxonomy): Eukaryota > Metazoa > Arthropoda > Insecta > Lepidoptera > Pyralidae > Elegia > Elegia similella. The sequence continues at coordinate 19,846,163 of OX383934.1, read as the reverse complement.
AGTATTTGAAACAGCGAGATCCAGCCATAAAATGTATAAGTAGTAACTCATTAGAATAAGCAAATACTTACTTAAAGATACAAAAATGTATATTATTTGCCAGAGTACGAAAATGCTGTAAAGCACAAATCACAATCAAATAGCTGTCTTGTGTCAAACAAAACTAAATGTAGAGAAATAAAAACTGAAGGTGTGGTGTGTATTCATTATGGTGAGGTAGCTATTTGAACAAAGGCCTATTACATTAGTAGACGTAGACGTATCACATTTCAGGCAGGCCACACAGGCGGTGCAAGTTTCGTCTATTTTCGTCTACGTTGGCAAATTGCTATGCAGAATTATTTAAGGCTTGTCTAACAGTTTTATTCAAACATGACATACGGTGACTTATTTTATGCAAAAAAAAATACCAAAAGTTAGCACGGAGAGTGCTATCTAGGTACAATTTATTGTTAGATACGGACCTGACAGATAAAATGTTGTAAAAGAAATTAAATAATATCCTAAGATAAATACCGATTGCAGCAATGCAGCAAATTATATAGGTAAAAATATTTTTTTTAACGATCTTGCTTATTATCGTTTGTATATTCTTTTTTAACTCGTTTATTATAATTACGAGTACATGACAACGATCGCCAATATGGCTTAAATTTGTTGTATTAAAATCTTCTCAATAGTGTCTATAGTATTTTTATTTTTAGTAGGTACTATATTAACAAATATACCCATGTTGCCTCATGGTGATATAATTTAGTTTTGTGTCGCTTTGATTTTAACTCAAGGTCACCTAAAGTAAAAATTAATGAGACACAAAACTAAATATAGTAGGAGTAGTACTACCACAGATTACTGCTGTAATTACTTCACAAGAATCAAATTTCCTGTTAATTTTTCTCATTTAAATCCTTTTGTGCAGCATTCGTATACATCATTATCATGTCATCATCAACTTTTAAAAAATTTCACAACCAACTATTTTATCATACCCACCGATCAATAAATGCAGAATATTCTGGTACACGCGACAACTCGGACATAAAGTTATTAAAGAGAAATTTGGTCAGTTGCCAATCACGAACATATGGCAGTTGAAAGCAAGCTTAAAGCCATATAAATGTGTAATGTTAAAGGCCATACCTTAAAAGGCAAGGTTTCTGTTGCAAGCAAACCAAGTCCAGTGAGTCATCGCACACAGTATAAAATAAATTCTTACACGTTAATTGAACATCTGGTTATATTTGTCTTAAACATTGGAGTACACAAATAACGTGTGACTAATTTTAATTATTATATGAGTATTTATTCGTAGCTGCGACATAATCTTGTTATAGTGGCTGCGTGCCTCGAAATTCGTTGGTTATTAATTATAAGCTATGATGTATCAATAATTACCTGTAACATTTATATGTTAAATTACAATGACTTTGGATGGAATCAATAAGGATAGAGATGATTATTCTTTCACATCTTTATACTGTACGAGGTCAGGAGCACGGGTCAGGAGTGTCATCCTCACCTCAACAGCTTGGCGATGCTCATGCGAGTTAGTAGTTTTCCAATACTTTCATTTCCTTCCCAAATTTTCCCAGCTTAATAATGTTTCCGATGGGCAGCAGCATCGAAACCAAGCGTAGGCTTTAGTCTAGCAATGTACATACTTCTTACGACTGACTCGATTAATGTAGACCTTTATACCTACTCTAGTTTTTTCCACAACTAACTTTTGAAGTAAAGTCATACAAGAAGAACATTAACATTTTCACAATTAATAGTAAAAATAAAAATATAGATTGTTCTAGATCAGACCAATGAACAGAAATATATCCGATTGTTAAAACTTCACATAATCCTCTCTATAAAACATAAAAACTTATCGGACCGAAAGGATTAAGAGTAAATAAATATATCAGAAGGATTGTGATATGGGTGTTCACTTTAGAAGCAATCATACCGGTGGTTTTATCAGTCAGTAGTGAACATGGCACGGCTGGTGTTCTGCATACTCTTGGCCATTGGCGCAGTCCAAGGGCGCCACGAAAAATATGAGGGGTAAATATTATGCAAGTCTAATAGTTCAGAAAGGAGTATATTGTGTATTCCTTGGAAGCAGTTTAATATGATATCAATAAAAAAATATATCATTATCTATGTTATTTTACTTTTAATCTTACGTATTTGTCCATTCTAACTGATTGGTGTAATAAATCCTATCCACAACGTGTTAGTGAAAAAGCGCAAAACCTCAGACACCGCTACTCATTGTTATTCTAGAAAAATTATATAAGTAAGTAATTTACGCGAATTATTTACGAATATATTAGCTTTTTTTTGTTTTCTTTGTTGGAAATTAATAAGTCTATGGTAATTACGCGCGACCTGGGTGACGTTGCCGCTTCGCGTGCCGCCGCGAGAGTAAAGTAATGATCAAACACGGTGTAATTAAAATAATTTTTTGGCTCAAAATATGACTCCTTTCTTTTTTTTTCTTGGAAACAATAGTCTAGTTTCCTAAAAAAAAAAAATTAGTCGGTCAGTTAGGTATTCGAAAAATATTGGACACGTATTTTTTCTTTTGTCGATTAAACAAAAAATGATAAAGATATAGCCCTTTGAAGTTCCGTGTGACGTCATAGTTTGCTACAATTTTTACGCGCATTATCTTTTTTATTTACTAGCTTTCACCCGCGGCTCCGCCCGCGTCAATGTCAATCCCTCGGGAAAAGTCCTTTTTACATAGTGGTGGATCGTTTTTATATAGTGGATAAATGGTAGCCTATGTCCTTCTCCGCACTCCAGAGAACTTGTATGCAAAATTTCATGATGATCGGTTCAGTAGTTACGGCGTGAAAGCGTAACAAACAAACAAACAAACTCACTTTCGCATTTATAATATTATAAGTAAGGATTGTATATTTGACAAAAGAAAAAATACGTGTCCAATATTTTTTGATTATCTAACTGACGGACTAATTGTTATTTTATTATTACGACCCAGGAAACTAGCCTATTCCACTCTCGATTCTGATTCTGAACAAACTAATTTCAGGGTATGCGCTTTTTTATTAACACGTTGTATGGTATTTGTTATAAAATATAGTATCGTTGAGTTATTATCCCATAACACAACTCTCGAACTTACTTTGGGGCTAGCTCAATCTGTGTGATTTGTCCGTATATATTTATTATCGTGCGGTAATAGTAAGGTTTCATTCTTTTTTTTCTTACTTGCAGACACCAGCTATTCAAAGTAGCTGGTCCCTCAGAAAAAATCCAAGCTTTAGAAGCCCACTTGGACATTCTTTCTGCTACTCCATCAGCTCGTTCTCAGTCTGGCTACCTCGAGGCTTTAGTTAGACTGTCTCCAGAAGAAAGACAACAATGGCTGCAATACTTCGACGAGAACAATATGCCGTTCTCCAAAATTGCAGACAATCTTGCAGAGTAAGTTACTATTTTTAAATATTCTTCAACTTAAAAGAAACGCCTTCCTGATATGAATCTGTTAACACATCAAGCAGCCCTCCCCGGTTGCTTTCATGCATATATAATGCTCTACACATTAGTGAAAGCCCCATCAAAATCTTGAAATTAAGCTGCCCAGAGTACGTTCATAGGCTGCAGACTCCACCACTATTATGCGTTTTGATAATCCTCAAGTCCTTGCAAAAGAAATAATAATAGCTAATATCCATAGAAATAATAATAGATAATATCCATATAAGAAATAAAAATAGCCTCACGACACGAAGCATTCCAAGAATACTTCGTGTCGTGAGGCTATTGAAATTAAAACATCCTAATTTGATTAGAAAGGATGGGTGGCAGTTACCACCAGCTTGGGAACCTGTCATCAATTTTAATAAAATCTGAAACTTAACACAATACTACAAGAACTTCAGACACCGTGAACCAATACTGCGTACATCCGGAACGTTATCAATACATATTGTAGGCAGAGTTTTGCATAGTTCTAAAAACACAATAGACAAAATATAAACTTAGTCTACCTGCAATTATGAAAGTTGTAAAGTTTTCGAAACGTTAGGTGTAAATGTAATGTAATAAACGATAATTTTAATATAATTTTAGCATTCTTCGTGATGAAGAAGCAAAGATCAGGAGCTCAAGAATAGCAGCAAAGCGAAGTGGACGTTCGATAAGTTGGGATACATATTATAATCATGAGGAGGTATTGAATATATTTTTTTGAATATTACAATTTAGGTCCAAAATTATACACATAATAAAATATAATACATTTGACGTTTTAGATCAATGAATATTTGGACGACTTAGCAGCTGAATACCCTAGCCTGGTAACTGTCATTAACGCTGGACTAAGCTACGAAGGTCGTCAAATCAAATATGTCAGGATCTCTACCACGAGATTCGAAACTCTTCAAAAACCAGTCATCATCATTGACGCGGCAGTGCACGCCAGAGAATGGGTGACTCCTCCAGTGGCCTTGTATATCATCCACCAGCTGGTGGTGGCAGCAGCAGACAGTGCTCTGACCAATAGCATTGACTGGGTTATCATTCCCCTTGCCAATCCTGATGGTTATGAATATTCTATTGAAGAGGTGAGTTTCAATTTTGTTGAAGTAAATTACTTTGTAAGAGAACTAATAACTCAAGAATACAATACAAGCTTGCTTAGTAATAAACACATCATAATCATCATAAGAGAGTTTCATCCTGGTTGCTTTTTCTACTGTAATGCATTGGAGTCAACAATATGACAGCATCCGTGATATAATATGATTAAGCGAAAGTTTTTACGGCATGCCGCCTGCCTGACGCGAAAAATCATGCTTATTAATTAGCTTGGGTGGTAATTACCACATTTCAAACTATTCTCGTTGACTATTTTTTTAAATATGCATTTTGATCATTAGCGGCTACGGCTACGTGTATTTGTTTTTTTCGAAATTTTTTCACACTTTGGGTTACATTATCGAAGTTATCTTTAACTTTTTGAAAATATTCTATAGACTATGTTTATCACGGAGGGATAATATAGAATACTAATCGTGACACATTATTTCAAATCGGTTCATTCGTTCCGGAGCCTCTTCAATGCAAATAAAGAATTAAATCTTTCCTATTTATATTTGTGTAGATGTGAAGGTATCCGTTTGCATATAGATAAGTTATTATCATGTTTATTTCACCAAGCTTATATAATATAACAATTATCGAAAACAATAAATGGATTTCATCTATCAGCTTTTTTATAATTTCATGCTTCTGATTCTGGCTACAGGATGTTATTAAATTTGATAACCATAAACCTACGTGATATTATTACACGAGAAAATTTGGAATGATATCTGTATATTACTACCTACCTACCTTAATATTATATTTTAAGAGATTATTTTCTACTTTCTTGGAAATAATATGAGTGAGATTATTTATAATAATAATCCTTGATATGTCCGGGGTCTTCTGGGGTTTTGAGTACTTTTTATATAGTGCATCTATATTTTAGGACCGTATGTGGCGCAAGACCCGGTCTCGCTCTCATGCAAACTCCGATGCTTGTCCTGGTGTCGATGGCAACCGTAACTTCGACCACTATTGGGGCACTAGTGAAGCCAGTGCTAATCCTTGCACCATCGTCTACGAAGGACCCTCAGCCTTCTCCGAACCTGAGATCCGAGTTATCAGAGACGTCGTGATGCAGCAACTGTCCAGAACTGCTATGTACATCTCTTTGCATAGTTATGGCAACATGTTCCTATATGCTTGGGGCAACAACGGTAAGCTTACAATACAGATACAGTATCACTTGTGTGCGTATTTTTTTTTTCTCCTAGGTATTACGTCAAAGACAATATAATACTAATTACGTGTAGACAAAATTTTTACAATGCTAGGCGTGTAGTTAGGTGGAAAAATAATCAAAATATCGAAAGGTTGCCTTATGGCCAGTTGACATGATTTCTTAGATTTTCATCCACCCCTTCGATCGGTTTTAACGATCTGCGCAAGAAGAGAAGCATCTGACACATTCTACGTATTTCGTATTATTTTTGTCGAATATAGTGTGGCTTCAACCGTACAAAGTTCACAGGCTAATGAATTAATGAGGCGTGTGGCGACCAGGTTTAGTATTATTTTCCTTCGTCACTTAGACGATATTATATTAAACTTGTTTGCATTATTTAACCTCAATTCTTTACGGCCAATTTAGGGCACTTGTATAAGGAAAAATAAAAATGACCCACTTGTGCTCGTATTGTCATCATGTGTGGTTTATGACTAATCATCGACCTTGTCTTTGACATTATCGTGACGCCAAAGTAAATTTTATATGAGTGATTGACCTTGAACGTCTTATTTCCAGGAACTCTTCCCGCGAATGGCCTCATTCTGCATCTCGCTGGTATCACCATGGCAACAGCGATAGACCAACTCTCTCTGGAGAAAGCCGACCCGTATATCGTTGGAAACGCTGCGCAAGTTCTGTACTACACTACGGGCACGTCTCGTGATTGGACTCGTGCTGTAGGGATCCCCCTAACTTATACTTTGGAGCTGCCTGGTTACGAGTACGGATTCCTCGTTCCCCCAGAGTACATTGAGCAAATTGTTACTGAAACATGGGCTGGTATCGCGGCTGGAGGACGTTATGTTCTCTCTTCTAACTGATGTGATATGACTGACGTTCCTATATTTTGGTTCTCCAATTAAAAAAATTATATTATTTTTCTCTAATTTTTTTCGTACTCTCCAACTTATAGTTACTTTACGCATGTGAGCACATAGTTATTTTTATGTATAACGTAAAGCACTGATATGCAAAGTAAACGTGACACACGCGTTAACATTTGTTCCAATGAATGTACTCGTAGGAACAGACATGACAATTTCTCATCATTGAATGTACCCACAGAGTACCAGTAATAAATAGACAACGCGATATGCAAATCAAAGGTTGCACTATCTGATGCAACGCATAACTTCACGTCTCTAATGCTCTCAACATGGCAACGATAAAGATCTGAGCTGATTAAGATTGCTAATGATTTTGCAAAAGTAGGTATCTATCTACAGCATTCCTCAGCAAGATTTCACAAAACTTTGTAGTGAATCCAAAGATTTCCTTTTACATTTTTGATTTGTCTTTAGACGTGTGATAGTAAGCTACATAACAGTTTTTACGAACAAAAGGTAAGTTTTCACATGAAAACCGAATTCACCCAAACTGAACGGATTTCGATTAAGTTTGAACGGAACCAATCTTTAGTTTTAATGATAAGATAATGGTTAATTAAATCTAAAGATTTGTCCCGTTCAAACTTAAAGTATTAACCACTTTTTCACCAATTCTTTTTTTGTAACAAACACACTAAAAATATATACGGCCAAATTGAGAACCTTCTCTTATTTTAAAGTCGTTTAAAACTGGGAATTCAAAATATTGAAAATAATCAATAATTTATGACCGTGGACCTAAACAAGAATGACCCCAAACTTTGTGTCCATTCCTTTTTGAAGATAGATCTCGATTTCTCGAATACGAGTCATCGAATTGCTTATAAAGAGATCTTCGATGCGAGGTTCGGACAAAAAGCTCATAAACCGGTTGTAAAAGCTCAGTCTCCTTGACACACTTTAGCGACCTGTGTCTGGAAGAAAGGTGTCCTGGCGTTACCGATGTAACGTTAAGTTGCATTTAAAATATTGATGATAGTGGAAGAATGAATGAATAATATTATTTCAAGAAATTAAGTCTCAAAATTGGTTAGTAATTTAATAAATAAGTTAGTACCTTATTATTTATTCGTAGGTTAGTACTAATTTAAATACAATTTAATGTATGTGATTCGTTCCTGCACCATTCCTCTTGAAATGGTACAACAGTGGCTTACACTTATGTAAGCCACTGTTGTACCATTTCACTCTGTACTACTCTGCTTACAGAGTCTAGGCGACTCGCGATCATGTTCATATTGGCAGCGTCTGCAGTTTATGCGTTTCTAGTGTTTTATCTCCTTAAATTTTCAAGCACTCTTTATAAAGCGATTCACTATTTTATTTCACCATTGATTCCTATTATTCGTTTTGACCTTTCAGTAGATTGAATTGTCATTTGATGATGCTGGTAACGAGCTGGATATTATATAAGCAGCATGTATATTTAATTTACTTTGTATGTAATGTTAATTTACAAGCTGTTGTGTTTTTACTAGCTAGCGATAAAGACGAGCATTTCATTCATTTTCATCTATTATGGACATTCTCTTAAATTTTATGGGCTTAACGGAATACCAACGGTGTTTCAAAATAAAGGTGCAATGTATTTACTAGAATTACATGCTTGGCACTCTTGGCTGGCAGAGCGTTCAGTTCAACGACCGATGGTTCCTCACAAATATTAACTGAATGTTTAGGATGTGCAAATTTTATTTCGCAATTTTTTGCAAATAGGTACTTGACTTTTAAAGTGTACGTGTGTTCCTTAAAAGCCGATCTGTTGATTGATGGTTGGATGAAATGTTGTTCAGGTCTTTTAGCTTTGATAGCTCTATTTTTGTTCAAGTCTTTTAGCTTTGATAGCTCTATTTTTGTTTTAGTTAAATACAAAACCCCATATTAGTACAATTGTAACTCGTGTATTAGACAGGTTGTCTGTTAGCTTATGAACATCTCAATCTATCGATTCAATATTAAAATCAATCATGAAAGACGTATTACAGTTTTGTCGTCTTCAAAGTCACTTCACTGAGATTGCTCTTTAGTTAGTCAAGTAACTTCTTTTGTCAACTTTGTTTATTGCTTTATATAAAGTTAATGTATCTAAATGCTCTTTGAATCTTATTCTATCTAAATAATATATGGGAATGGGAAGGATTGTGAGGACGTACCAATACATATGCGATCTCCATATCATGGATGATGACATCCATATATGGATGGTATGGATGTGAGGATGGTACTCCTTCATGCAAAAACTATTGGATGGATTTAGAATTTTTACTATTTATATTATTTATATCTACTACATTAATAGAATAAATGCGAAAGTAACTCTGTCTGCTTATCTCTACCTATAAATTTGATATGGAGGTAGTTTGAGGTCCGGGGAAGGACATAGGGTACCTTTCATCCCGGTCAAATCTACTGTTCCTAAGGGATCTACATTCTACAGAGTCGCGAGCAAAAGCTAGTAGGTTATAGAGACCTACATCTGAATAGGACATAGGCTATAAATTACGTAGATGAAGTCGGCAAAACAGTAGTAATTTTACTTCAAATATTGCTGAATCTAAGCATCACAATATCAATATGATAGGATTTCAGGAGACCGCATACCTAATTCAATATTCTTATTAGATAAATCAATATTTCTTCTAGAGAACGCAGATACCTACTTATTTAGTTAGGTACCTACTTAAATCGGCTATAGATGTAACAATACCTGATTTCGTAGGTTGACGTCATGCAGGAGTGTACACATTGAAATCTTACAATAGCTAATAGGTTGGTCCAATCTTCCTAAAACATATTCTGTAATCTATCAGTTTCAGTTCCCTTTTTAGAATAGGTAGGTAGATGATTCTCTTAACCACCTTAGAAATATCATCTTCAAATTTACGCTTGTTTATTTTACAAATTGTTTTCTATCGTGATTGTCGAAATTAAGAGTTCATGGTGTAGGTAATAGTACCTAACCAGCACCTAATTCCTCATTTTCATATTATGATGTAACATCTGATGAATTATCCTCCACGAGTATTTACTCTGCCATTTTATCAATACGCAACAGTTATTTTTTTGCGGGAGAACCAGTTTTTGGCTATTCGGGGATCCTCAGTTTACAAGATGGATTGGCCGTTATTTAACTTTTTAGAGTGAAAAAATCCGAACATAAGTTGAGGAATTAATGTTACGGCATTGTAGAGAATATTTCTCACGCCTAAAAGTTTTATTTATATACTATTTAACTATGGTTTACTTTGGTTTATTATTCTTTTTAATTTTGTCTTAACGTTCATTTAATGTGAGTGTTATTGCCCGGTTGGCGCCATTGGTATTCTACCCATTAGCCTTGCTTTAACTATTTTTATTTATTATCCGCATTAACTAAGCTAAGACAAAGACAATATTATACTAACGTAGCTAAGAGCATACTAGAAGGTATACATAGGTACCTACTTGCATTTTCAATAGACACATTTGCATCATTCTAATACAACAAATGAGGCTTGTTAGTCATTAAGAATGTGTCCAACTGTAGGTACTTATAACAAGAACCTCATAGAATAGGTATAATAAAAGAAGCTATTTACCGGTCAAAGAGACATAATGGTGTCCTCAATGGTGTCGCAATTAGAACTGATGGAATGTAGGTCATGGTTGAGCCCTTGTAACACAATTCTGGACCACAGCATCCCGAATCAATATCTACGTCCATAACGTGACCCATTTAAGAAGATCAAATACCAGTAGGAGTGTCGATGCGCGCATGACTCGACCGAAACCGGTCGGGTTATACCCGGCAAATTTCAATTCAACTTACCTTTCTCTGGGCTTCGGCGGCAAATCCAGACTTGGCTGCTCTGTTGTTGGCCATTTTGAACTATAACTATTTAATATAAATAATAAATTAAATCACAAACACGGGTGTTCAGTGAAGTCACAGCGTACAGAATGTAAACAGGCGCGCGGTCGCCGCGACAACTTGTATGTGTGAGTGTGTGTTGTTGAATGACATCATGCGGCAGCGTCGCGAGTCGCGACCGGTAGGCTTATTGGGATGGGAAGAACCTGGCCTTATCGATAGTTCCGTTTTTTTTGTAAGGCAATTTAATCTACAACAAAGTGTTACAATTCTATGAATTATGCTATTCGAAACAGACGGAGCCAAAAACTATGCTTAGTGAGATGTTGGGCTAAAAGACCGAGCAATGCAAGCATATCATATTATTTGCACATTATTTTTGTTGATAGAAAAAAGGTAAGTAAGTATCTGGCGTAATGATATCCTATATAATCCTATGTTTTACTCAAAAAATATTTTAAAAAAAGGGTAACGACGAAAGTAGCCAGCAAAACAAAAAGCTTTGTCAAGGATTAAAAATATCAGACGTGATAAAGATAATGATTTGTGATGACTTGTAATTTAAATACCTACGTAAAACTTTTGTAAAACATAATTAACTATTTATGATTTGTTTGTTATCCGAAACTTTTGGGATGTAACAGTTATCGATATGGGAGTCGGCCAAATGGCGAGATGACATCGAAAAGTTCTTGATGAATTGGCAGCAGACTCCGTTAGATAGGTATGAGTGAAGAAAGAAAGGCTTTGCCCAGCAGTGAGACACAATGACAGGCAAAAAATTAGATGTAAGAGATGAACGTAATGAACATAAGCTATAGAATAAATGCCTATATGAATCCGGCCGTTGCTAGTAGTTCGCTGCTAGTATAATAATAAATATACTTATTTTAATACTTGGGTGGTTCATAGAGGCTGAATAAAGCATGAAAATAATTTAGGCAGACGTAGGGAAGGACGGCCGATAGCAGTGAAAACAACACTTCCAATTATGGATTCTATCGACGTGACACACATCACGCAACGCGAGACGCGAATTCACATGTTTAATCGCTAAACGCGCCTACAGATTTTTTCAAAGGTAAGACGCACTATATCGATAAAACCTACACCCAACACTAGAGGCTTGAAATGTTAAAACGAAAACCAAGTACGGAATACAATGAGAGCGAGCGAGTAAACTGTACCTCCCTCTCGTTCTGACTATCACGGACACGATGGTTGCAAGGTGCTACAGGGAACAGGACTTCGTTGAATAACTTCTTAGAAGATATTTAAGTTGACCAACTGACCACGTAACGTTTTGGAGTTTTTTCTTTTCGTCCACATAGGTATGGTATACCACGTTCTCGAAATCAAAATTTATTTTAGTTAGGCACGCCTAACACAAAAAAAGGTTACATAAAAATTTTTAACGTTTTACGAGTAAGTCCCAGATTTCAATATAGCTAGGAGGTTCAAAATCACGTTGTATACTTGATATATCACAATATATTAAGTACAATACCTATGTATACTTACTCATATATATATATGTACAACATAACATTTTAACGGTAAATAAAGTTATATACTTGATATATTGTCAAAAAAAATATAGGTACTATACTTACTCGTAAAATGTTAACTTTTATTTTCGTTTTTCCCACTTTCATAAGAAAGTAGGTATATTTTTAATTTCAAAAATAAGAAATAGCTTGCTGCCTACTTTAAAAACTTTTATATTCCTATTACGTTTGAATAAATTACCTCTAACTTATTTGCATTTTTTTAACAATTTTTTTTTGTAATAACAATTCTTTCCTATGAGTTTTATGGAATTGAGTGTCATGCACTAGGTACTCATTGCGGCCACATATTCCGGTCGGATTTCCATCGGAAATACTTACTTATGGAGGCCTACGTCCAGCAGTGGAATTAAAAAAAAGGATGAAGTTCTCAGTTCGGTTGTATTTTTTATGTTTGTTACCTATGATGAAAAATTTCATCAAAATCGGTCCAGTAATTGAGCCGTTAGTAATCAAACCGATTTTTATATGAAAATTTATTTATAGATTGAAGTCTATCTATTAATTGGCATGACAGTGTCTTAAAACATAAGGGATATCCGGTTGGCGAGGTAGTGGAAAACCATGTTTAGCACTCCCTAGATAGGTATTGTATTAAATGTTTTTTTATAATAATGCCATCTGAAATTGCCACTATGAAATAAAGATAGAATATGAAAGTGGGTGGGATTTTATACTCTCGGTTCTTTACTGCGGTTGCTTGTAGCGTTATCGTTAGTTCACTAACAATATTACAGATGGCTCTAAATTAATAAATTATAAAATTTTATTCACGTCTGTGATAATAGATACCTCCCTATAATTAGTTGATATAAACGGACTTTTATTATTTGTTTTCCTTGACGTTTCAAGTCTCGTTGCGGCTACGACCACGATGGATGTACTCTCAGAACAATAGAGGATGTACTCCATTGAGACGTCAACGGAAACAAATAATAAAAGTTTCGTGCTTGGAAGAGTGGTGGTAGCTCCACCGTGCCCACCATTCCGGTAATATGGCGTGGAGAGAGCAATCATGTGGTTTTTAGCGGGTGCGAGTCCCGCATAACTGTTCTGTAGCAGATCAGTATGCAAAACGCATTTTCACGCACATGTAAAAAGAAAGGTCTAGTTATATAAATATACATAACTAGCTTTCGCCCGCGGCTCCGCCCGCTTCAATGACTATCCCTCGGGAATAGTACTTTTTCCCGGGATAAAAGGTAGCCTATGTCCGTGTCTTCGCACTCCAGAGAATTTGTATGCAAAATTTCATGATGATCGGTTCAGTAGTTACGGCGTATTTATAATATTAAGTAAAGTAAAGTAATTAGTAAGGAAGTAAGGATATTAGGATTGTGTTTAAAGCGCGAAAGTTTAAAAAATAATAGATACCTATTGGAATATTTCTGTGATTGATAAATTATGGTAAAAAAATTGGCTTGGCAAGGGGAGTGTGTTTGGTTACACACTATATGATGTAGATTATATTGTTTATGAGATCCATTACATTTCAAGAAAGCAAATTGTTTGGAAGAAATTACATAATGCACACGAAAAAAAGGTAAATGGTTTTGTTTATCTTATTCTAACTCCTTACAGGACACGGCACCGCTATAGCCGTTATAACCTCCGTGGTTATAACAATAAAACTTCTATTGTGTCTAGTTAAAGTGTCCCGAACTATTTTCGATGAAAAATCTAGGTAGCCCAGATTTATGTCCCCATTTTATATTTCTATTTATTATTGCGAGGTTTAAAGTGAGAACACGAAGCTTTTCTTAGCATTTTTGCTAAAAACGGCTACTTTTGGATAAAATTCAAGAGTCATCATTCTAGCCGTAAATGTTCACTGCTGATCGAAGGCCTCTCCCGAGGATTTTTCATTCCTTGGGAGGACAGAAATTCTGTGAATAATCGTAGGATAAATCCCATGTAAGTACTATCGATCATATTATGGTATAAATCTCTTTGGATCAAGTAAAGACTTATTAAATTCTGGCACGAAAGTCCAAGACAAAAAGAGGTAATATAACATATGTCAATAAATAATGTCACTTTCTTCCCAAATTCTTTAAAATGAAACTATCTTAGTAAAATAAATAAATACAAAACAACGAAATGTAAAAAAATATTTATACAAAAGCTCAAACACAGAGAGGCGGCTCCAAATTTTTATCAGAAGGAAAACTTTGAGACAAACTTTGGCCTATTGGTCAATGAATTCATAGCATCAAGTCTCATTGCTTAGTTCCATAACTTCAAAAGAATCAGCATGGAATGTCATGGTAGGAGAAATCGTCGAGGAAGATGCCGCTCTCGTCAGGACAGACCACCCCCTGTGCACTATTATTCTCCGCCTCAAAAATCGAAACCGTGGACTTTCCTCAGTGGATTGTACAGCCTTGTTATAATGTCCAGTTTGATCGCACTTTTGTACATGATGCTGGAATACCATTGCGAAACTTGCAAGGCGCATTATGATATGAACGAAATGACCAAAAATATTGACAATATAGCGGTGAGTATGCTAAATTAATTCGAAGGGAATTCAACAGCACCCTAATTCTCCTATTAAGCCCACACTATCTGCATGTATCTGTCCAAACCTTTGTACTTCAGAATGTGTCTTTTGCATATAAGTTACACGCGAAATTATCGATTTTTTTGAACTGGAATACCAATTTTTTGTATAGCCCATATCTGAAAAATTTAAATGATTGTAATTCAAAAATGACACGGCTCCGCGCTTTAAAAATGGTGTCGTAATGATGAGGAAAGTGAGTTCTACTTATTCCAATACCCAGCATATCTAAATTCTTGCTGAGCTATTGCAAAGCCCACCCTTATATTGCTTTAAGGTAGGTTCATAGCTCTGTGTTGTTTGGATGATTTTCTGTTTGTGAGCATATATTCCCCCAAATACACATTGTGTATTTTATTGAAACTACTAAGAATATAACTAAAAGAAATAAAATGTACAATATACGATAGTTTGAACATTGCTTATCTTATAATACATGCTCCTTTGGCAGTAATTATAACCTATTAAAATATTCACTAACACTACTGGATCTATATATCTATAAAGCGCCTCATTTTATTTAAAAACTATAGGTATGGACTTGTTTGAAGCTTATACCCACTATAGATATACCCACTTTTTCAAACTCAATTAATTCAATCGGGAAATTATTAATTACTTCTATTGTTACAGAAAAACCTTTCAGTAATAATCAATAACTACTACGATCTGGAAGCGCAAATTTCGAGGCTTTCTCAAGATCTTCCGAAGATCGAGGGACAAATGGAAATTTTGGAGGCTTTAACAAATTCAATTGATAGTAAAAATGTTGCAAATGTGCATTTTAATATACCTAGTATCGACAACATATTTAATCACCAAATGAAATTAGAAACAAATACAACCACAAAAAAGATTCCAGAATTTGTACCGAGAGAAATAGAAGTCGGTGCAGATTGACTATATGATAGAAAAACCGATGATGGTGAATGTAAATTATATGAAAATGAAACCGAGTGTGAAGCTCGAAGAAATGCATGTTATGGAAAGTTTTAAGTTTAACAAATAAAATAATTTAAAATGCGATTGTTGTATTTTTTTATTACTAATATTATTTTGAGGAGCAGTGATAGCCCACCAAAATATGTTTGTTGATTTTTTATTAACCCTACAAATGTCATTCCTACTAATACAGTTGATCCGGGTTAGTAGGTTTTTTTATTTTATTAACCTATACTGTCCCACTGCTGGGCAAAGGTCTCCCATCTTTTCCATTTATCTCTGTCAGATGTTACTCCCGACCAGTTTATCAGAAAAGCGTGTAGGTCGTAAAAAATATTTATTGTAGCAACACTTGATGAACACGATTAAGCGTGTACAAACAAATAGACAGATTTTTTAATGTAAATTATTTTCTCTATCGCACAATTTTTTCTAATTTATTGTTTTACTAGCTTTCGCCCGCGGCTCCGCCCGCGTTAATGTCGATCCCTCGGGAATAGTACTTTTTCCCGGGATAAAAGGTAGCCTATGTCCTTCTCCGTACTCCAGAGAACTTGTATGCAAAATTTCATAATGATCAGTCCAGTAGTTACGGCGTGAAAGCGTAACAAACAAACAAACAAACAAACTCACTTTCGCATTTATAATATTATAGTAAGGAAGTAAGGATAGTAAGGATAAGGATTATACTTACCTATGTAATATTTATATGTATAAAGGTATTTGTATGAATTACGAATCGTACATATTTCCAATTAAGACTGTAGTTGTGTTTAGTTATGCCATTAGAAACACTTATCCGGGATGGCACGGGATGCACAACTAGTTGTGCATACCTACCCAAGAGCATATCTAAGAGGAAAACTGGACTGATTTTCAGCCGGCACCTTATGGATATCGACAAAATATCCTCTCATGTTAAACGACGTCATTGCACACTGTCGATATCGCTCAAGCCCTTATGTCGCATTGCATTAGTCGCAAAACTGCCTCCGTGGTCCAGTGGTTAAGGCGTTTGACCCGGAGGTCATGGGTTCGATTCCCACGGGAAGCATACTTTGTTTAGTTGCTTTCAGTTTGGTTAGGACATTGCAGGCTTGAATCACCTGATTGTCTGATAATAAAGATGATTCCGTGCTTCGGAAGGCACGTTAAGCCGGTGGTCCCGGCTGCCATCTGGTAGTTGTTAAAGGAACCACGTCAGAGGCCGAGAGGCGGTTCCGAAGAACTCTGACACCACGGTGTGCATGGTCGATTGACCGTGACACCTACTCGAAATGATGATGATGAGTCGCAAAATGTCTACATATGCAAAACGACTTAATTGTATAACTTCAACATCGCTTACATACCAAATCTGCATCTCAGATGCAAAATGACTACAACCCATTATATTATCTACCATTTCTTACCTTTTTTAACTGTCTTCAATAAAATGAGGTTTTGATCAATTCCACCCGCATAAGTATGATTTATTGCTAGAATTGGATGAATATGTTCGTCTTTTCTAGCTCCTGAACATGTAGGTATATGCCTATGTAAAATTTCACAAGATTATGTATGTTTGTTTTGTATGTTGGTACATAATATGTTCGTATATTAAAGACAAGAGAAACTTTTAATAGAAACCGAGCTTGCGAGGCCGAAGGTCAAGCTGTTTGGTCTAGATATCATCCAACCCTAAGATGGCCGCCGATTCTCAGCTGCATGCGATTTGGCTTAAAATTAATATCTGGGGGCTTGTCGGATTTGAATGAAACTTTGTATCGGTTTTAGACCTTGCGAAAATAGAAACAGTTTTTGGATCCAAGACAACTGCTTTCCTTACCTTTCTTCCTTATTCGTAATGGCCTCCTTGGTAATGACTGAGTTCCTTTACTCTTTGCTAAACTGAAGGGTATAATGACCCATCCTCAACAGCTTACACGACCACCTCGCGGGTTGCTCGCAGTCGCAGTCCGCGTCCCGTTCTAAAAGCTACTACACGAAAGTGGCCGGGAAAATAATATTTTTTTTAAATGTTCTCATACAAAATATTTTGTTGAAGTGAATACTTCTTTAGTGGGTTTATACACTTTTTGGGACGGGCAGGACACGTGACCTGATCGAAATTTCGTAAGATGGTCACGTGATCTGAGACCGCCGTAAAGGCGAGTTTTTACCACTTTTTTATTAATATCGATAAATCTGCTGTTTTGATTGTCGACTTCAGTGACCCCTAGTGATCTAAAACTCGTATCCATAGGTAGCTAGTAGATAATAGTAAAAAGTTGTTGGCCAAGAAAGTGTTTATTTGTACACAGAGTGCTTTTTCGTCTGTTTTTCTAAATGTTCAAGTCTAGATATCTCGAAAACTATCGTGTCGTTTTTTTTGCTTCTAAAGCATTTTTCTAGCTTATAGCTTATAGGTGCCTTCAAAATATTTGCGCTTAATTTAAATTGACCATAAATATGAAGTAGATAAATATAAAGACAATTATAATAACAGTTTATTTTAAATAATTTTTATTAGTTACAGAATCCATTTAAAACTTCCATTTATTACAAGTTTTACTATCACATTCAGAACTCTTATATTTGTTAAAATTTTGTGAGGATTGCATATAAGCAAGTATATTCGTCGATTTTGATCCAATACGTTTGGATTGAAGAGGGTACCTTGTCATTGTAGATTCATTTCTATAATTTAAGTCACGTGGTATTTTCTTGGTATAGCATGATTTGTTTTTAAACATTTTTTTGTCTCTCAGCATATCTTTCATGTCACAAAAATTCTTGCATTGATGATAATTGATGCTCGTTTGTAAATTTTGCCAATCTTTAGTAAAAGCTGATTTTTCTGCAGTTTTTAAGAGGTTCAATTCTTTATCTAGTTTGTCGTAGGCATTTAAAATGTTGTTCAGCGTTGTCTGAAAGAAAAAATACATTATCAGAATAAGCGATAGGTTTAACAAACGATTGATACACAGTACCTACTTTGTTAATAAACGACTCATGATATGACCAACTATAACTTGATTGACCTTGATCTTAAAATTGAATAAACTTAGTAAATGTTAGATTCTCAAAATTTGCGAAATTCTCAAAGAGACTGGATTATATCCCTTTAGTACGTCCCAAAAGCGGAATTTGAAAAGAATCCTTCCACGCTGATCTGGGAGAAAAGTAAAAACCTAGAATGTACCAACTGCTTCTCTTTCCGTGCAAATCGTAAAAGGCAATCGAGGGGATAAGCGTAAATCTAAGGAATCGTGCTAATAGGTGATATAGCTAGCAACCCATCGCTGTTTTGATTCCAAATTCTACATACACGCCCACGAACAGGCTAAACGTAGCTTATGTCTTATAGACCAGGGTTTCTGTCTCCCTTGCAATAGAAAAAGACGTGATAGTATAGATTCCATAAAGGTATGTATATCCAGTCGGTAATTTTAATGAAGAAATCTCTGTGCTTTTGATGATAGGCCATTCAACTTCGATCAAATAATTTGGTTTATTTTTCGTGTATGTCGCCAACACTGTTGTCACATTTTGAGCTTAACGACTGATATTAATGATAACAACCAGGACCGGCGGCTTTATGTGCGTTGCGAAGCATGGGGGAGCTTGAGATCTAAATTTAATTATTCGACCCCTACGCAACATGATGATGGTATGCATGATGGTGGCATGTTAGCCAAATGGACAACGACAGGCCATGGAAATCTATTGGACATATAAGGTTTTGGTTGTTACCAATTAACTTATAAAGGTTACTTTGTCTTGTTGAGGTCCTTCAAAAGGCGTGTTTACAGGTCTTCTAAGAGTCGGCAACGCATCAGCACCTCCTCTGGTGTTGCAGATGTCCATGGGCGATGGTGACTACTTTCCATCAAGTGGCTCGTCTGCTTGTTTGCCGTCAAATATAAATAAAAAAAACTTTGTGTCCATAGTAGTATTCTAGAGAAATTGCCTCTATATTACCTTTAATGAGTACAAGCTCGATTTCATACTGGTTAGTTCAGAGTTTACAACGAATCTCTGCCATACATCGATGCTCACATGTACAATTAATGTTAGAATACTGAAAAACAATAAGACATCAAAACACATAGATTTTACTCCTTTAGACGCCATCACAAAAATCTAAATTGTAGAAAATATCAGATTCCATCCATTTTTTGATTTTTCGAGGATTATTTCATCTTTATGACTGTAAATTTTTCAGATAAAATTTTGGATTTGACAATTGTTTTTTTTGTTTGCTTTGATACAGAGAGGTATCTTAAGATTCCACACATGCTATGTGCTTTTTTCCATGCTGCGAACTTAGATTGTGAACTGCGCTCAATTTTTTTTATGAAGTTTAGCAAAATGAAACGAAGCTATGGTATTGTTTTTGTCTATGTTATAAAAATATCAAGATTATCCTGAGTCTATGTCCATGATTTTATGTCATAATATTTGCATCAAAATACTTAAAAAAACGAAATACAATGTAAACGCTGTGGCGTTAACGATGGCGAGGAGGCGAGTGTATACAGGCGAGTTTTCCGATGTTGTATTAACAGCGATGTGCGTGGTTTCATATCAGATTTGGGGATTATACTCTCAAAATTGTATCGAGTTTATTTTTAGGTTCTGTTTTCAGGGGCTGTTCCCTTGAGTGAATGCTCTTTACCTTACACGTGTCTTTTGATAAACAATACCTATACTTTTAGTTACAAATCATATTTTAAAAAGAAGCAAGGCTAATTCATTTAGGTCTAATCCTCAGACATTACAAATTTGTGCTAAGCTATTCTAAAGCACACCCCTGTATGTAACTGATACTGGTGTCAGATTTTTCAATCTTCCTTTAGGCTTCTGAAGTAAGTCAACAACGGCTATCTGATGATAGCAGCTAGGGCTAAAATTTTTACGCCCCTTCCGATTTTTGAGCACGTTCACACTGATGAATAGTCAACTAGTGCTCTGGTTTCTCGAGTTGATGTTTTCCTTTCGATCCGACCGGAAGCAGGTGGTGGTTTCGATGAGTCCGATGGGTCTACAAACTCAGAGATACATATCATGCCGAAAGGCACAAGAGACACCTTACCTCATACCCCACAGATCCTAAGCATGTGCTTCCGCCACATGCCGTTTTTCCTCTAACACCATCAACAAAGATGCGCCTGCTCTGTTTTGACTATATTGATTTCAGGGTGCTGTAAAGATGTTTGATATAAGGGATAGCATGTCGATGGATCAGTTGCGTATATCTGCGATTCAATTCACAGTCACCTAACCTACGAAAGTATACTGTGAGCAATTAGGAAGAGTGCGTGCCTTGCTTACTTTTTTCATGACAAAAGTTCAAACTAGAATTTTCCAACAGGGTCCTATACGCACGCCAGTAATCACTCGAGAACTAAACACTCAAAAAGAAACGTTCTCATTTTCAAATCAGTGAAAAAGAACCTCAGTTCGGCGTACTATTTCTTGATGGATTACTACATAGTATTTTGCACCATCTTCTTGGTACTTATTGTGACTTTTATCCTGCCCGACTTGATGCACAAGATTAACACCAGTAAAGAGTTCAAATTTATGAAAACAACGGTGAATGACATGTCTGTAAGTATAGTTTACTCCTATTTTTACAGTGGCTTATACATCTATATTTTGTCACAAGATCGAAGTAGAATGTTACTTAAATGAAAGAAGTACTTAATACAAATTGGCCAAATGTGTGTCGCATTAGCGCACACATTTGGCTAATTTTTATTAAGTACTTAAAACTATTAAAACCACTTATCTTTTAAGGGAATTCTGTTTATTTTTCGTGTGTGTAAGTAGCCAACAATGGTGTCAGATGTTTCAAGCTGCCAAAAGGCATCGGGACTGATGTATAACTATGCTTACAAACTCTCCCAAGCGACCTATGGGTCCTATAGGGTTTGAGCACGAATAATATTGTTCTTAGTTATCTGTCATTTAAAGTCTCAATCATAAATAATATAAGCAGCAACTTTGACAGAATCGAAAAAAACGCCAGAAGAACAACGTTTTTTGCTTCTCTCCGTTTAAATAATTTTTATTTTGATTTTATTATTTTTTGTTATAGCGGCAATAGAGAGACATGTTCTGTGAAAAATTTTAAGTCTCCTTAGAGACTTGAAATTTTTACTGTTCAATACCTCTAGATGTAGCCTTGTGACAGACGGATGGACGGGCATCGGACACTAAGTCATAGGGTTCTTAGTAACACTCTTTGGATGCGGAACCCTACAAAATGTATCTACTTGTTACAATCTTGATAAGTATGCCTGTTTATCAAAGAAACTGCTCATCACTCTTTTCATATATACAGGGGGAGGATATGTGAGATACGTTGTAGCCTTGTATACGTTATCCTTTACGGGTAGAGTTGCAGGTAGCTTAATCAAGAAGGAAAGTTTAGCACGTCAGCAGAAAACTGTAATAATAAATAATCGGTGAATGATCCTTACATTTATGTCTATTCCCTTTTAAAACTTCTTATATCTCACGAGAAGAGAAACAGCTGGCATTCCTACTCTATCATCATTCATCATCATTTCAGTTGCTACACCAAGACCTGTCCTAAAGATTTATCGTTTCATAGGAGGATATCGCCATACTTACAACGCTTGGCAGGCGGGCGGACGAGCGCAGTTTCTTTTATTTCTTGTGCTTCTGACGCTGTTGCCCATGTAGCAGTAGCATGTTGCTTTATGCCCGGAAGAATTTTTAAGCTTGGAAAGGATAGGAATTTGTTATATTTGGGTAGGGAATTAAGGTATTGTGATACTACTTATACGATTGAATGGGAGAAAAGCAATTAGCAGCTCGGGAGGCCGGGCGCGCGCACCTGATGCCATACCTGCAACCACCGGACGGACAGGCAGTCGAGGATGACATCCCTACCCTTTATTTATCCTCCTATCTATACCTATGTTTATCCTCCCATCTTCATAAATCCTTATCCCACGCTATCATAGACTATATGGAATCAAATATCGAATGCGGAAAAATACTGTCGAGAGCTTCTACGAATAGGTGGTAGAAATTACTTATACGAAGTAATTTAGATAAATACATGTAATAGCAACGCTTTAGACTATGTATTTTTTTTGTTTTCCTAGAAAGAAGTGAATCGTGCGGAGGTCGCGTGCATAACGGCTGCCGATCAGATCTGTTACCTGCAATGCACCATGCGCGATGGTACTACTGAGACTGTTAGTAACTGTTTTGTTAAAAACTCTTTAGTACTCGTAGCTTTGTACTGTCATATCGTGTACGGCTGCCTATCAGATCTGCCGGCCAGCCGGCCTATTTGCTAACTTGGTGTACAACGTTTTCATAGGCACTTCAAAATACATTACGTTTTATATATCTTGAAAAAAAAATAGTTAATCATACAAAAACCGCAATGTATTTTGAAATGACTATCAAAACGTTGTACACTGAGTTAGCAAATAGGCCGGCTGTTACCTGCATTGCTCCATGCGCGACGGTACTACTGAGACTGTTAGTAACTGTTTTGTTAAAAACTTTTTAGTACTCGTAGCTTTGTACTGTCGTAGTATGTACTATCTTATTAAATATCGTAAATCTGAATACCAGCCTGACAAGCATAAAGAAGGTAGTTAAAATTCTGGATTACTTCTTATTTTTCGAGTACATTGATAGCTAACACTGGTATATTTGAGCCAGCTGGACAAAGGTTAGCTTTGAGCCTGAGCGACCGCTGTTGCGTCGACCGGGGCGGCAGGAGTCGCACGCACGACCAATTTCACTAGATTGCCTTTCGAACACGGCGACAGTCGCCTTGCGATCCAGGTATTATTTTGCGTCAGATACCGCAGAATTAAATCGGAAGTAACTACTTGGTTGCGTCAACTTAGCCTGTATTTTATTTCATCACTGAAATGACATTTACCATTCAGATTTTTATTTACTGAAGCACACCGAGAGAAAAGTAACACGAGTCGTGGGCCACCACGACATCTACAGCTGCCGCCGCGCCACACGGCGGTTTAGAGTCGGTCCATACAAATCTATAGTATAACTTCTTGTAGTATCGCCGGCCGCCAAGACAGGTATCGCGCGATCGTTCCTGCTGGCACCAGTTGCTGCTACCGAACTTCAAAGTTCAACTTTTAGATTGTACAAAATACCTACATGTATACTGAACGTTTCAGTTCCAGCTCGCATATACCGTTACTCGAACCATACTTGTATAGCTTGTATCAGGGCATTCAAGTATTCTTGGGTACGTCTGCTATAGATTTTATCAATTTCAAACCTTTCCCCTCTCTTGTCAGCAAAAGTAAGAAATGCTCTACCCCAAGCTTACGTAAACATTGGTATATCTTATACAAAAATTATGTTAATTTATATCGAAAAATTTTGGTTACGTCATAACAATGCAGACCCTCCTTATTTTTGTGACAAAGGGGCCGCCTTTGTCACAAAAATAATAATAATAATAAATGTTTATTTTCTCCATTTACAAAGGTTAGTCTTATGTCTATGGGTTCTTAGAGCTAATTTTTGTCATTTTAGTGTTGAGACTAGTTAACCTTTGTGTGGAGACTAGTCCTTGAAATTGGTTCCTGTGGGAACCTGTGCTACAAGTGACTTGGCCCTTCCATCGGGTTACTTGTCTTACTATAGAAGAGGTTAGATACAAGAAGTAGGTAAATACTTATTATATATGCCAGGAATGACGTTTATACATAGTTCTTAAAATAAAATTACATAACTAACTGCTTATATCTACGAGTGGGAAGCACGGGTAAGTGTTGAACAGTTATGTTTGAGTGATGAAATAAGTTAAGACCCCCACTACCTTTTCGGTGCACACGTAATGACCCTTTGATGATTATGCTTTTCTTTATTTTCTGCAGGTGCAAGACCACCAAGACCTATCGGTGTGCACCAGCCACTGCCCGCATCCCACCCGCTCAGAGCCTGTGCAGGTCGAGAAAAAAATTGGTTTCTTTCGAAGGATTTTCTTCCCAAACAGGAATGCCACTCAGAAAGTATGCTTGTTTGGCATAATGGTGAACTTACCTCCCTAGTTCTTAAACAAGCATTTTTTTTGTCTTTTGCAGTGCTAGATTAGCATTAGAAACAGGTGTCTTGCGTTCTTGTTGGTTCCCAGTCACTAAAGCATAGGGAATATTGAGCAGGCTACTTTTAGATTCCTCAAAAAAATTGCACCGCAAAATCTGGCCTTTTGATATATAACACTGTTTGATATCATAGCGGTTTTTGTATTCTTATTTTTATGGTTTAGCTAGTTTGGGTGAAAAGAAAAAGTCATACGAGTATTATGGTCTTTCATCATCATCAGTTTAGCCGCAAGAAGCTGTTGGACAAAAGCTACTCCCAAGGATGCTTCGATCTATGGGAGGATATTGCCATACTCAACCCGCTTGGCAGGCTGGTTGGCAAGTGCAGATTCATTGACTTCTTATGCTTCCGACGCTGCCGCCCATCGAAAGCATTTTTAAGCTAGGGAAGGATAGGAAATTGTTGGATCTGAGAAAGGATTAAAGGTGTTGGGATACTAATCACTCGGATGAATGGGGAACTGAAAGTAGCAGCTCGGGAGGCCGGGTGCGCTGACGATACTTTGGATCATATAGACTTCAGTTGTGTCTTTTCCATGAGGGATACAAACGTTATTAGTAAAAAACGACTAGCATTTTGATTAATAATTTGCTTGTTGTCGCTACAGTGGTAGACATGATTGACCTCAATATTTAAGAAGGACGCATAGTAAGCTGTTTCTAAAGCTGGCACTGATAATGTGATAAAAGTCATTGATCAGGACCCTTGTCAATAAGTAACATAGGAGAAGCTTCATCAAGCTCTATATCACAACCACCTTAGATAATGACTCTGCATATTGGCGTGCATAATGATACACAACCACTTTCAAAAAAACTTTTGCTAAATCCATTTGAATCATTTTCCTCTATATATAACTTTTATTTATCCCAGCGCTTCCGTGTCTTATTTAGATGTCGAGACGAGATAAAAGGACAGCCCGGCCGTTAGGTACCCGTTCCACGACGCGCCCGGCCGGGACGCTCATGAATTTGAAAATTTGGCTGTCCGCTATCATTGAATTACTGTAGAAGCGTTACTCTCATACAACTAACCATTCAATATCAGTCCCATTTACGCAAACAAACTTAACTCAAATCACAACGAAAAACTTACGCACTCATAGACAAAGTTAGTTTGCGATTGGCCGCGTCACGGGGTGGTGTCAACATATCTAATGAACGCTATGGTGTCAACATAGGTAAGCTAGCAGTTTGCCTCGTTCGCTATGATAAGTTACTCCAGTGTCACTTTTCCGTCTTTCCTTCCGTTTCCTGCACCACTTTACTACACAAGAAGTGTAGTAAAGTGTAAAAGTAGTATTTCTTAATTCGTTAAGATTTCGCCGATGTTTACAAAAAATATGTCGTCAAATGCTTTTATCGACGCGTCCTTCGCAAGAATGGCAGACTAGTTCGCGAAAAGATATACTGTTTAAGCCCCGCTCGCTTTGATCTACTTTGCGTGGTGTCAGTTTTTGAGCGCAATGCTGCTTCCATAGTTTATCTAATTCAATGTCCGGTATGAACACGGCCGTTAATGCTGCAGTTCTTTTTTATATTTTGTACGAAACTTGAGTAAATACTATTGAGAGCAGAATTTTAAAAGGAATAAATTAAATTAGTAATCAAATTGCAAAGTCCCTTTTATTATTCAAAATTATGTAGGTATTAAGAAAAGACCTAGATATGGATATGTTCTTCTTACCACTTCTTCTCACCTATAGTTGTTTCGAAGCGCTAGTAGTATTTCGGTTTGCATATATTAAAAAAATATAAGAAATAAAAATATGACATTCAAAAAGAGATACATTTATCCAATTTATGATAAAAATCTTTGAGTTTTTGACGTGACTTGGTTCTATTCTAGGTTCTAACCACGTTCTGACCTACAATAGAACCGCCCGGCAAATTATACCACCTATTCGTATAATTTGGCCGTATCGTTCCAATAAACACTCGGTAAAGTTTAATCGTTTTTTGATCATCATTTCAGATGGTTTGTGTACCAGGATCGTCGTTATTAATGTTTATATTTAAGCCTATGTACCACTAATGGTTTTGCGCAAATGTTGTTTACGACATTTCTAATATTATATATCAGTAACAGGGCAGATTTGAAATTAAATTCCTATTTGAAACATTTATTTGATAAGATTGGGCCAAGGGATTATAGGACGGTGAGAGGGAGGGGTGGCGTAAAGATATAGTGTGCAAGATTTTACAGATAGGGCGAAGTAGAAAAGACATTTAGAGAAGAGACATTTATAGAAGGATAAACATTTGTTTTTATTTTCATATTTTTGATATGGTTTATTCATTTTAACTATATGTATCAAATTATAGTACGTCAACAGTATTTTTAGCTAGACTTCAGTAAAAATCTTCATGCAAGTTCTCCACACAATTCATGGCAGCTGACAAAAGCTTGTCCAAAGATGACATTTTTGACTAGTTCTCCACTTTGTGTGGTCGTTGGTATCCTTGGTTGTGTCACAGAATAAGCATAGTACCTATTTACGTAGTTGTGTGAACATTACAAGCAACTCCAATACTCTTACAACCTAATAAACCAAATAATGCTGTATCTGCTAATAATGTGATATTATTTCAGGAAATCGCAATAATGTCGTACGTGTACACGAACTCGTTCGACGCTCTCAAACCGAACTCCACCGATTCTGTAATATGATCAGATCTTCGATAGTCAGCGCAACTTTTATGTCTAATGCGGATTTCATATGACTAATCATAAAATCAGGCATATCAGCATTGTATATTGCAGCCGCGCTTGGCTGCAATAAGCGCATTATGTACTCGTGCTCGTATCTGAAAATGAAATAAATCAGTTCCACTATAAAGTTTGTTTGATTGCCGTCATTAATATGATACTAAAATTGGCAGATTACAAATTGTGCTGGACGTAGATGCATTATCGGAACTATCAATTACGTATTCTTACATATAAATAATATATATAAACATAGCTAGCATGGATGGAGAGTGAAAATTATTTATAATATGGATGATGCTTCATACCCTATATATTTCTACTCTCACCTTATTATTACTGTAATAAAATTTAGTTGGTAGTCATCATCATCATCATCATATCAGTAAGAAGACCACTATTGGATAAAGTCTATTCCCAAGTATTCTTTGTTCCATGGGAGGATATTGCCATACTCACCACGCTTAGCAAGCGGGTTGGCGAGCGCAGTTTCTTGGGCTTCTGGTGCTTCCAACGCACTACCCATCAAAAGCATCTTTATTAACCCACTAGATAAATTACTAGAACAATAAATTACTAGGGAAGTAGAATTTCCCGGAATCAAACATACCCTATGTCCTTCCTCGGGCCTCACACCTCCATACCAAATCAGTCAGAGTCAATCAGACAGAGTTACTTTCGCATTTTTAATATTAGTATTAGTATGGAAGTATGGATATTATTTATACTTCTAAGTCCAGAAATGAGAAAATTTCCATAAAACCTTGACCCTACCATTTTACCCCTTTAGGGGTGAATTTTTTCCATTTCACCCACATATATCTTTTTTAATTGTAATCGAGAACATACCCATTTATTTTCATACTTCATAGTCCAGAAATGAGAAAATTTCCAATTTCCAAACAAACTTTACCCCCCTTCTGGGGGATTCTTTTCCAGTTGACCTACACAGATCTTTTTCAATTGCAATCGTGAATTTATTTACCTATTTTCATACTTCTAAGTCTAGAAATAAGTAAATTCCTATACAATCTTTACCCCGCTATTTTACCCCTTCAGGGGAAAATATCGTCCATTTTACCTACACAGATATTTTTAATAGTAACCTAGAACTTATATACTTAAATTCATACGTCTAAGTCCAGAAATGAGAAAATTTCGATACAGTTTATACCACCCACCCACCCCCATTTTACCCCTTAAGGGGGGGAATTTTGCAAATTTCATCTACCCACACACATCTTTTTCTACTTTCATACTTCTAAGTCCAAAAATGAGAAAATTCTATATAAATTTTACCCCTTTAGAAGTTAAATTTCTTAAAAATCCTTTCTTAGCGCTCACTCACATCATTAAAAGAACCCCTGTACCAAATTTCAAGTTTGTAGGCGTAGCAGTTACGGCTTTCGACGCCGCCGTTAGTGTCCATCCCTCAGGAACAGTTTGGACCCTTAAAGGGGTGACTCAGGTCATCAATATGAACAACTTTTTTTATGGGACCAATGCTGGGAACTCAAAAAAAATTCAAACATTCTAAAAAAGAGTCCCGCCGCCCGGCCAGTTTGTATGGGAATTAACAAAAGCATTGTTCCCGTAGGAAAAGTTGTTCATTTTGATGGTCTGAGTCACCCCTTTAAGGGTCCAAAACGATAAAAAATTCACCGTGTATATTTGCAGGCAAACTAATGCTTTGAGTTCATTCAAATGACCGATTTTTTTTAATGAACCGATTTTGATGAAACAAACTTTAGATGTTTTGCTGAGTTAAAACAAAGCAATTGGTGAAAGTTTGAAGTAAATCGGTTCAGTATTTTCGGAGATAATCGTGATCATACATACAGACAGACAGACAGACAGACAGACACAAAAAAAATTCGAAAATTATTTTTTTGCTTTCTTTTATTCTTTTTAAGCGTCCCTCTATCCATTTCAGTAAAAAATTCGAAATGTACAGACAAAATATTTTTACTGTTTTATTATATGTATAGATTATTATATGTATAGATGAGGCCAGGCAGATTTATTGCACATACGTCAGCTGTCATCTGACACCGTGCGAATATGACGTCATCGTTTTTTTTGGAGATCGAAGAAAGAGTATTTGTTGGATTTGATAAGGGAATAAGTAAGGATTACTTGGGATACTACTCACTCGAATGAATGAGGGAAAAGCAAGTAGTGGCTCGGGAGGCCGGACGCGCGTTTATACGTTGTTGGTAGTCTTATGAAGATATCAGATTAACCCTTCAGGAATATACAGTCGTGAGCATTACTATGTAAAAACATCAGTTCTTAAGTCAATGTGATAAGGTCTAAAATAGAATATTCACTATATTCGGCAATATGAGAGATTACTGCCTCTCCCAGCCTTGCGCTCACATGCAACGCCTAAGATTCGAGGTTCCTACATCTTGGGAGTTTAGTGATGATGGCTATACAGAATAGATACAGGTATATACCTGGACCTGAATACTTGCCTTTATATTTATAGCCATCAACTACCTATTAACCACCCTCACACTAAGACAAGTCGCCAAACGACCTCGGCCGTGTTTCGACGAAGTGTTGAGCTGCCATATGGGGTTCGGGTATGGATAGACCGTATGTTTCTGGGCTTCAGTACGGATCTGGGATTTGATTGTTTGTTTCACTGGTCGCTTGACCATGGAGGGTAGCGGGATCCGAAGCACGGTCTCTCCGCTGGCCGACCGCAGGCAGTAGGGGGCCCAAGTAAAGAATACGCCACTCTTGAAAGGCTGCCCCGCCACCTCGCGAAAAATCCCGGAATGCGCTATCGTGCCGGTTGGCGACCGGACGAGAGGACCCGATAGACATATCTGGGGGGGTTCGGGCGTCCCCGCAGTCTCCAGGTCAAGTCTCCGTGTGACTCATCTCTCACGTTCCACCAGGTTGAAACCGAAACCGCTATCTAACTGCCGTTCCCCCAACCTATTTCGCTCCCTCACTCAAATCCAAATGAACTACAAGAAAAAGAACAAGTGTAAACAGCGGAAGCACGTCCTCTCGTTCAAAGTGCACCTCACCAATATTCGGGGTCTGCACTCAAATCTCGCTCCGGTCCACCACCATCTTGAGACCGAGAAACCTCACTTGTTCTGCCTCACTGAGACCCAAATTAAATGTCCATCAGATACCACATATCTCCACTACCCAGGATATTCCCTAGAGCATAACTTTAAGCCCCACGCAGGGGTCTGCGTGTTTGTGCGGGATGATATCTGCTGTCGGCGTCTTGGCAACTTCGGCAATCCTGGCCTATCCACCTTATGGCTACTGGTGGACTCAGGTGTGAGTCAAACTGTTTACGGTATCGTATATCGTTCATTTACTTCTGACTCAGAAACCACCCAGCTGTTAAACCATCTAAGTGATACGGCCCATGTTATTCAGCAGCGGTATCCGGCAGCGCAAATGGTATTTCTGGGTGATTTCAATGCTCACCACGCTGACTGGCTGTATCCCTACGAGGTCACGGACCACGCTGGTAGAGAGGCACGCAATTTTGCTCTTTCTTTGGACCTCACCCAGTTGGTTGACAAACCAACCAGAGTGCCTGACATTGTTGGCCACACGCCTAATTGCTTGGACCTTATACTAACAACTGACGCAGATCACATTAATATTCAGGTCTCTGCACCTTTAGGTACTTCTGATCACTGTCTCATCAGGTCTGTCTGTAACCACTCACCACCTGATATCAGTCCGAGGTCACCCCGAAGGCTGTGGAAATACAAGTCGGCTAACTGGGACGAGATGCGTCACTTCTATGCATCGTATCCTTGGCGACAGACCTGCTTCTCGAGTGACGATCCATCTGTCTGTGCGGACTCAGTTGTTGAAGTGCTGCGTCAGGGTATGGAGTATTTCATCCCATACTCCGACATTGCGTACGAAGAAGGAGCACGGCCTTGGTTCAACGGCGGATGTTTACTCGCCGAAGCGAATAAACACTCTGCTTTTGTATCATGGTTTAACGCTCGTAGCCGCAAAGACCCTGATGTTCACGTCTGGAAAAAAGCCTACAACCAAGCCGCCAAGGCGTGTAAAAAGGTTTTAAGAAAAGCCAAATTCCAGTTTATTGGCCGGATCAGTGGTAGACTTGCCGGATATCCTTCAGGAAGCAAAGCCTTCTGGTCCCGTGCGAAATCTGTGCAAACTAATTTCTGCCGTCCTTCACTACCACCGCTACTGAAACCAGATGGGACACTGGCCCATACTGCAGTTGAGAAAGCGAACTTATTTGCCTCTCAATTTGCTAAGAACTCCCAACTTGATGCGGGTTGCGCCGTACCTCCTGCTCTGCAGACATGTGAGTCCACCATGCCTGAGGTAGCCATCCACCAAAAGGACGTGCTCAAAATCCTGCGCAACCTTGACACAAAGAAAGCCAGTGGCCCTGATGGAATCCCAGCGGTGGTACTAAAAAACTGCGCACCTGAGCTTTCTCCTATACTTACGCGGCTCTATCGTCTGTCGCTGAGGATCGGTAAGGTTCCGAATTCGTGGAAGCTTGCGAATGTGCAACCGGTGCCTAAAAAGGGAAATCGTGCTGACCCCGCAAATTATCGACCAATAGCCATAACTTCCATTCTCTGTAAGGTAATGGAACGTGTTCTTAATGGTAAGCTCCTGGCATATCTTGAAGGTAACGATCTCCTCAGTGATCGACAATACGGATTTCGACAAAATCGGTCAACTGGGGACCTTCTTGTGTATGCCACACACTTCTGGGGCGAGGCTATCGATAAGTGCGGAGAGTCTATCTCCTTATCGCTTGACATCTCCAAAGCCTTTGATAGGGTGTGGCATGATGGCCTATTGGGCAAATTACCATCTTATGGAATACCTCCCGGTCTTTGCTCGTGGGTAGCTGAATTTCTGAGAGAACGATCAATACGAGTAGTCATCGATGGATGCTCGTCTGATCAATTGGTTATAAATGCCGGGGTACCTCAGGGGTCAGTTCTTTCTGCAACCCTCTTTCTGCTGCATATTAATGATCTGCTTGAACCTGGTATCCTTGGTTATGCAGATGACAGCACTGTTGTGGAAAGATATATACCCGATCCGCGAGATGGAACCAGGGAGATCCAAGCTTATAGGGAAAGTTTAGTGGAAAATATAAACAGGTCCTTGCAGACTGTGTCGGACTGGGGCGAGGCCAATTTGGTTAACTTCAACGCCTCAAAAACACAAGCATGTTTGTTCTCTGCTAAAAGGACCCCGTTTAACTTGTCTCCCACTTTCCGGAATGAGCCTGTGGTTATGACTGGCAGCCTTGAATTGCTTGGAGTGACTTTGGACTCCACCCTAAACTTTGGGCGCACCATCGAACACAAGGCAAAAACTGCGGCCAAAAAGCTTGGTATCCTAAACAAAACAAAACGATATTTCTCGTCCAAACAACTTCAGGTTTTATACCAAGCTCAAATCCGTCCTTGTATGGAATACTGTTCCCACCTTTGGGACGGTTCGGCCAAGTATCAGTTACACGCATTGGACTCTGTGGAGCGTCGTACCCTAAAACTTATAGGCAACGATAAGTTCAGATTCCAAAGTCTTGAGCAGCGACGTCGAGTGGCTCGTCTGTCAGTTTTCTACAGGTTGCATTTCGGGGAGTGTTCACAGGAACTCCACGAACTTATCCCACCCACCCTTTTCCGACATCGGTCTACTCGACGGGGTGAAAGTATGCACCCGTATGTGGTTGATATACCACCAGCTCGCACGAAGCGCTTCTCCTCTTCGTTCATCTTGCGTACGGCTAGGGAATGGAATCTCTTGCCACCGGATGTTTTCCCTGACACATATAATTTGGGTCTCTTTAAGACTAGAGTGAATAGGTTGTTAATGAGCCAGCGAGTTCCACCATAGGTCACATCTTCACTTAACATCAGGTGAGATCGTGATCAATCGCTGGATCATCCAAAATAAAAAAATAAAAAAAAAAAAAAAAAAATAATGATGACACAGTGGTCAATCGATTCTTTTTTTTTGTAATGACTTAGCTAGCTCCAAGTGAGCTTTCGCTACTTCACTGGGCGTTTGAGGCGAGGATAGAGTGCCGTCAACCTATAGGTATACAAAAAAATCACCAAAGCAGGGGCGGACCGCGACTTTGGACGTTGCCTGTGTGCGCAAGGCTTGGAAAGACAGCAAACACTCATATTGCCTGATGGGCCGTGTATACGTGCATGCATAGCCTGAAGGGCCAATCTGAGAAACAGTGGCAAAAGCCTTTGGACAGCAGCTACTCTCATCCTTTGCCTTATGGGCCGAAAGTTAAGTTGCCAGAAGGGCCTATCCTGGGTGCAAGTCACCAGGGACCGCCCTTCGGCGGTCACCTGTAATTGGAGCTAATCCTACTGTACGCACTCTATTCCGGGGGTTCAGATAGTGAGACTCCTCTGGCTATTCGGAGCCGTAGAGGGGTCGGCAAGGTCAGGCAAAGGGAGAGTTGTGGTTATAAAGAACCTTTGTGTGTGTTATCACTTGCGGGGTAGGTAGGCAGAACCAGGTCACAAGACCCAAAGATCATCGTTTAGTGTTGAAATGGGCTTATAGGTAGAAAACATAGTGATGGGCTGCTAGCCGCATCGTCTACTGACATAATTCCTTTTAATTTTCACCCGTTCCCTTTACTACCGTCTGCACGAGAAGAGAAGCAGCTGGGCAGTTCTACGTTTTTTTTCTTTTTGTCCTAGATAAGCGTGGAAGATTGGATATTCAATTATGTACAATAGATAGAAAAAGAAATAATTTTTCTAAATAATTTAATATGAGTACATACAAGACAAAAATGTTTTATTATTTAATAATACACTGAACGAACAATAACCTCCTATGCGCACCCTCAATCACGTTTAATTTTTTACGAATAGAACCAAGGTAGAACGTACGATAAAAAAACAAAAAAGAGATGAGATCTTGGAATTAATGCTGGTTGAAATATTTTTCGTATTTCTTCATTTGCCAAGTTGTTGAAACTGAAATGAAAAAATGAGCAATAAATAAAATCATATTTACAAGTTTTTGGAGTTAATTTTTATTTATTATTTTGTCACCATAGTGCAGCTCTTCTAGACGGTGGACCGGGATTACTAAAGCGGCTGAGCTGTTCCGTCGAACCAAGAATAGAGATGACTGTACCAAGCTGATCGCCAACCTTCACTAGTTGGAGAGGCACCTTAAGAAGAAGAAGCTCTTCTATGTAATGTTCACATGTGAAATAACGATTGACTTATATAATGAAATGAAAATGACTAAATGTGGGTTGGTGGATTCGGGTTGTTCCTATATTCGTTGGGTTTGTTCACTTATCCTTATTTTTAAGACCATATCTAAGAGAAAATTTGTTCTTTGTTGTTTGATAAGAAACTTTTAATTAATCCAAGAGCTGATAAAAATGTTGAGTAGGAAAACTTGTATATTTTTTCTCGGAGGACGACAATCTTACAGTTTAGACCTGGCTGAAAGATCACGGTAATTAGTAGAATAGTTAGTAAATATTTTTACAGGGTACATACACCTTATATCCATAAAATAAGGCTAATAAAATCGAGGTTATAAAATCTTTTCTACAGCCGGGTAAATATATAGACATACATAAAAAATACATAGGTATAGTATTCGACAAAAAAATATCAATCGTCAGGTCTATTTTAGTCTCCACTACAGGACCCACTCTGTACTACTATGTACTAGTACTAGAGCTATACTTGGCCAGAGCAGTCAGAGGACTTGGCCTAAACTCTCCACGCTGGCCAGACGGGTTGGAGAGGTCTCAGAGATGTTTATAAGCTTTGTTTAGCTTCTATTTCCTAAGTCGCCTTTTACAACATCCACGGGAAGTCTTGGAGTGGTCCTATTCTACTCTGCCGGATACCACACGGCTAACAAAAAATACTATGTGACTTTATTTTGACGTTATTATACAAAAAAATAAAATATGACTTAATTAATTGTTTGCTTCCATAGAAATATATCAAGATAGAACGGGGATGCCAGGATTTTGTCAAGTAAACGCGCGTGCCAGTTTGCATAAGCCGCGCCCCTATTTGCGGTCATTACTAGCAAAATAGTAATGTGACATGCACAGAAATAAATTGCGTCAAATCGATAAACAGTTTTTACAAGTAAAAACCGCAGAATAAAGCATGTGTTCATGTCGGGACGAACGCGCTGACTGATGAACGTTTAACGAATCTTGCACAATCGTGCAAGATTGGGACACGCGTGTAGGTACCGCCCACTTGGCCGTTCTATCTTGATATATTTCTGTGTTTGCCTAATACAATAGTCATAAGGTATATACCCTATTCATCATCATCATCATTTCGAGTAGGCGTCACGGTCAATCGACCGTACACACCCTGGTGTCAGACTTGTTCGGGACCGCCTCTCGGCCTCTGATGTGGTTCCTTTAGCGACTACCAGATGGCAGCCGGGACCAACGTCTTAACGTGCCTCCGAAGCACAGAATCATCTTAATTATAAGACAATTAGGTGATTCAAGCCTGCAATGTCCTAACCAAGCTGGAAACTGTAACGGGTGGCAACGTCAATCAAAGACAAGGGTCGATCGCTGACTGGTTTATTTGAACTAATACTACCGACATAACAAAAATATAAAAATCACTTATTCTAAACACAACACTTTTCCACCTTTTAACTGATACCGTATATCAAATAAAAACGAATCTTAATTTAAAACAAAAATATAATTTTAACGGTATACGAAACCTTAACCCACTAAGTAAGTACCTTATTACATTTTCTTTTGGTCTCTCATTATTGCACGTAACGCGCGAGCAGACATTTCAGGTCGGGTCTGCGGTGGTAGCGAAGGGCGCTCCTCGGTCTGCGTTTCAGCCGCAGTGCTAACTGTCAGAGCGCCGCTACCTGTCTCAACCCCGCGCTCCCCAAACGCGTCTTCAAAATTATCTCCTACATCGCTACCATTATTTTCCCCCTTTGTTCCCATACTCGCTCGTGCCAACGTAAAGCTGGATTTATTACCCATTGGTAAAATTTGATCCTGATGCCTACGCCATTGCACTCCATTGCCCATATCGAGGCGATATGATACTGGACCCGTTCTTTGAGTTACCGTGCCCGCAGACCATTTCTTTGAACGCGACGAATAGTCGCGAGCGAGTACGGGATCTCCTACCTGCATGTGTGGACGGGGCGTGCCTCCTGCGTTTGCTACCTGACGCTCTTGCGCCGACCTCACCACGTCCGCCACATCTGGACGTAAAGCATCCAGACGTGTTCGTAATCGCCGTCCCGTCAAGAGCACGGCTGGCGGCACACCCGTCGACGCATGTTCACAATTTCTATAGTGAAACAAGAAAGTATTGAGCGCTTGTGACACATTTTAATGAGCTAGGATAGCCCTCTTAATGGCCTTTTTGACACTCTTAACTGCATTTTCAGCGGCCCCATTTGCCTGCGGCCTATGCGGCGAGGCCGTAGTATGCCTAATACAATTTTTTACACAATAATCATTAAATACTTGGGAAGAAAATGGTGGGCCGTTATCTGTAACAAGTTGTGAAGGCAAACCGAATCTACTAAAAATGGATATTAAAGCCGTAGCATCCGTGCGAGTCATAGGCAGTGCCTCAATCCACTTTGAATGGGCGTCCACCACTATGAGGTACTTTTTACCGTCAAACTCTGCGA
Organism: Elegia similella; assembly: GCA_947532085.1. NCBI lineage: Eukaryota > Metazoa > Arthropoda > Insecta > Lepidoptera > Pyralidae > Elegia > Elegia similella. The sequence goes on along the minus strand of OX383934.1, from coordinate 19,808,977 downwards.
AATCCGCGTGCAACCGGTGCCAAGGCACCGTGGGAAACTCCCAAGGGTGCAGCACGGCGCGCGGCGCTGCATCGCGGACGGCGCGACATGGCTCGAACGTCCGACACAAGCTTTCTAAGTCGGCATCCAATGTAGGCCAATATACATAATTTGGGGCTTATTTTTCATTTTATTTACACCTAAATGACCCTGGTGGATTTCCTGTAAAATCCTATCCTGTAAAGCGGGTGGTATAACAATACGATACTTGTATATCAAGCACCCGAAGTCTACACATAAATCATTTTTCCGCGCAAAGTATGGTTTTTCCTCTTCGCAACTTGCTACTGCCGGCCACCCAAACTTAATATATCCTACGATCTTACACAATAATTTATCCTTATTTGTCTCCTTACTAACTTCGTGGAAATTAACCGGTAAACAGTCTTGCACTAAGTTTAAATAACTAATGAAGTCAGAGGGAGGGCGACGTTCAGGTGATAAGGGCAAACGGGACAACGCGTCGGCTGGCCCATTCTGTTTTGAACTAATGAATTTAATCGAAAAATCATAGGCTGCTAATCGGGCAGCCCATCGCTGTAGTCGACTGGCAGCCGTCTGCGGTATCCCACCTTTTTTCCAAAGATATAACTTAAAGGCTGATGATCCGTACGCAATTCAAATTTCCTACCATAGAGGTACTGATGGTGCCTCGTAACTCCGTAAAATATAGCCAGCGCCTCTTTATCAAACTGGCTATAATTCCGTTCAGCATCATTGAGCGTGCGCGACACGCAGCTGACCGGGCGCTCGCTGCCGTCCGCGTAGCGGTGCGCGAGCACGGCGCCTAGCCCGTACGCGCTGCTGTCCACCGACAGTACTAAAGGCCGCCCTTCCTCGTAGTGAGCCAACACGTTATCACAGCAAAGGGCTTGCTTAGCTTGGCAAAATGCTTGCTCACATTCCCTACTCCAGGTCCAGCTGACCCCTTTTTTTAATAATTCATGTAGTGGATGTAAAAAAATACTTAAATTTGGAATAAATTTGCCATAGTAATTTAACAATCCTAAGAAGCTTTTCAATTGAGTTACATCCGTGGGTGTAGGTGCCTCGACAATAGACTCCACTTTTTCTTTATCTGGGTGTAATCCATACTGATCAATGACAAACCCAAGATACTTTACACTTTTTTTTAGGAATTTACACTTACTAAGTTTAACAGTTAATCCCATATCTCTTAATCTAGTTAGAACCTGCCTTAAATTACTTAAATGATTAGCCCTATTGCTCCCTGTTACACAAATATCATCAAGGAATACTACCGTGGCTGGCACTCCCCGCAACGTTTCCTCCATCAATTTTTGGAATTTTTCCGGTACGCACGATAGACCAAACGGGGTACGGCGATAAAAAAAAGTACCTAGGTGCGTGGTGATAGCAGTACACGGTTGTGACTCCTCCGTTAGTTTCGTCTGCTGGTATGCATTCGTCAAATCAATTTTACTATATTCCGTTCCCCCGCTAAGATTGGCAAACAGTTCTTCGATTCTCGGTAGGGGGTACGGTTCACGCTTTAACTTTGGGTTCACAGTCACCTTATAATCGCCACATATACGTATATCCCCGTTAGCCTTGATCACCGGCACGATAGGCGTGCCGTAGTCCGAGTGCTCCACCCGGTAGATAGTGCCCTCCGCCTCGAGGCGCTCCAACTCCCGCTCAACGCGTGCGCGGAGTGCCAGCGGCACCGGCCGCGCCCGCACTTACACGGGTTCATGATCCAGTAGTTGTAAATGAAGCAATTTCTTACATTGGCCTAACTTTTCCGTAAACACCTCCGGAAACTCCATTGCTAATCGATGAATACAAGGATCGGTGGTTATTTCATTCAAGTTCAGTTGTCTTATATTTAAAGCTCTCATCCAATCGCGCCCCAATAGCGGACGGCCATCATTTTTAATTACATAGCACGCTAAATCTTTTGCCACAACTTCCCCTAATCTCACATCGACCCGAATAAAGCCCAGTGACTCGATCCTGGTACCCGAATAACAACGAAGAAGCAAGTTATCAGACTCAATAGTTTTATGCGGAAACATTTGTTTATAGAATTTTTCACTAATAGCTGAAATACGACTACCCGTGTCCAATTCACATTGGATTAAGTCACTGTCCATAAACACACCAATAAAGAAAGGTTTGTTACCTTTGGAGTCCAGGTCGATGTTAAAAAAGTCTTCGTCGTCACAAGATACACTTACATAATGCTGCCTGCCGCCGAAACGACCGTTACCGCGCACTTCCTTACACATCACCTTTAAATGCCCGCGCTGATTACACTCATCGCAATTATAATTAACAAAACGACACTTGTCCGGCCGGTGGTCCCTGCCACACCGCCAACAACGCTGAGGAGCCCCGGCGGCGCCGGCGCCACGGCTGCGCCCTGCTACCGCCGGCCCGCGCGCAGCTCGGGGCCCGCCTCCGCCGGTCCCCGGTCGCGCCGAGCTCGTCCTGTGCAGGCCTTCTCCCGCCTCGCTGCCCTCACCTGAGGTCTTTGCTGCGACAGTTGTCGTCACGCTCACCTCCGCGTGTCTCTCGGCAGCCTCTAATGCCAGAGCCAGCTCGATCGCCTCTTTGTATTTGATATTTTTCTCGGCAAATATTCTCGATCTCATTGCAATGTTCGCGAGTCCCGATACAAACTGATCGCGGAGGTTCTCTTCCAACATAACCCCAAAATTACACGTCGTTGCGAGATGTTTTAAATCTTGAAGGTATTCTGTCATGGATTCTCCTGTACGTTGTCTACGTAAGCGGAATACGTGACGCTCGGCTATTTCAGATCTCTGAGGTTCTAGATGATTCGTCACCAACCGCACCAACTCATCAAAACTTTTCACTTCGGGATTATCGGGAGCACAAAGATCACACATTAACGAGTACGTTGTTTCACCCACAACCGTAATCAAAAGCGGAACCATCAACTCATCTTTAATTTGAATTAACAAAATATACTGTTTTACACGCCTCACATAGGTCGGCCACTGTTTAGAATGGATATCAAATGGTTCTAAATTACCGATCGGCATATTATTTAATTATCTAATTAGCACGCGGTTTTGAAAATTCTCGATGCACCTCGTCGCCAATGTAACGGGTGGCAACGTCAATCAAAGACAAGGGTCGATCGCTGACTGGTTTATTTGAACTAATACTACCGACATAACAAAAATATAAAAATCACTTATTCTAAACACAACAGAAACAACTAAACGAAGTATGCTTCCTGTGGGAATCGAACCACGACCCCCAGGTCTACAGGCAAACGCCTTAACCACTGGACCACGGAGGCAGTTGTAAGTACCCTATTGAAATGTTTCGATAATAATCATGATCCTGAAAGATCATGATTATATCCTGATATATCTAAAAGATCATGATTATATATATATAAGATTATGGTGTAAACTGTAAGATTTAAGCCGGCCGGAATTCAGACTTTGCGCCCATTTCGACAGAGCTTGAATTCCGGCGGTCGGTGACAGACCTTAGAAGAACTTCAAGATTAAACTAGTTTTCACGCTGCCTGAAGATCCTACTCAATTTTTTTATCAATCTTGGACTAATAGAATACATGCATCGAACATGCGTAGAATACGCGTCCTCATATATACACACCTTACTTTTTCTGTTGGTAGGTAATATGCCCTTTGTTTTCTACTTAATGCTGTTTTATTGCTTTTCGCCACAGCACATGGAGCAACAACTTCTGGTCATAACTTGAGTTCTTGGACCTGCAAAGAAAGTATATAATGATTGGTACCACCTACACTGTCAAAATGTTTATAAATACCGGCTGTAAATATACACTCGATTCAGTCCGTCGTTATAAAATAAAAAACATTTGACAAATGCTAGGAACTTAAAATATTTCTGATGTGTGTCTGAATTATATTGATTGACAAAAAGTGGGCAAATTGTATGAAAATAACTTTTTTTTCTAGTTTACAGTATTGGTCCTATATGAAAAGTTGTTCATATTGACGGGCTGAATTGTCCCTTAAAGGGAATGTTAAGGGTTAATTTACATCCGATATTATGAAACGTTTTCAAGTTATCAAATGTGACAATAATGTTGGACGAGCAAGCCCTCACTAACTCATTTTTTCGTATAGACGTGTACAACACAACTTTTCAGGTTTATTACGAAAAATACACTTTAAGACTGTCTTTTTTTCACAATTTCGTGCAAGAGGTACTGCAATTAATTGTGAAAAAAAGACGTTTTTTTTAAATCACTAGTACTAGGCGCTGAATTAATTAAATACATCAAAAGTATTTGTATAAAATAGATCGATCAATGAACAAGATCGCACCCTTGTTGGATGGAATTTGAAACAGATACATATGAAACTTAAACATGATATATAAACGTTATGATATCTAAAAACATTTTTCTTCGAAAACTTTGTAATTTTTACGTCTGAAACAATAATTCTCACATGACAATATTTATATGTACATCATGGAGGTAAACCCTTTCTTATTTTTTTTTTTAATAATATGAATATGAAAATATTAAGACTTTTCATCTTTTTTCATAATCGCCTGATGGTTAGGCGCAGCCTAATTGCGTGCGCAGTTCGTTCGCGGATGGCATCCAAGTATACCAAGGAATTTAATCATGCTGTGTGATTAGCCTTTGTCAGTGGTTTCTTGATATCGACGTACAACGAGCAGACATATCTTGCAAAAGTGTAACTATGTAGAGGTATAATATAAAAGCAACATACCTAATGGTTTGAAGTTCTTACATAATGCGTCACACGTTGGTAAACTGGGAATAGTTGTTCTGTAATAGATAAAAGAGACTAAATTTATATGTGTACCAAACTTTAGATCAATCTGTTTTGTAAAGGGAGTGTTTCAATTACAACAATTTATACACACAAACAATGAAGAATGGTACCTAACCTAAAAAAAAAAACATTTAAAAATAAAGTTCTTCCATGCTGGTCTGGGAGAGAAGAAAAAACGTAGAAAGGACAGCGAGGAATGGGTAAAGTCTGAGGAATCATGTTAATAGGCGATGCGGTTAGCATCCTATCACTATTTTGATTCGATTTTCATGCTAAACGTGGCCTTCAGATCTTACAGACCTAAGCTCTGACTACCCCGTGATATATGTATGTAAAAATAAAGTTACATTAGAAGCAATTAATAAATAGTTTTATGGGTACATATTAAAATCCCAAAAACCATAACACCTTTATTTAAAATGTACGAGCCCGAAATACTCGAACTCAAAATACCTTAAGATTTAAAATACCTGAACCGATTACACCTTACTGTACAATGCCTGAATTCGAAACACTAAAATATTATTATGTCAAGTTTTTAAAATACCAAACCTAAATAAATACCAATATTAAATTTTCAATTAACCTCACATTACAATTCCAAAATATGAAATGCATAAAATAAATAACCCAACCTAACCTAATACTCGTATTCTGGAAGCAGCTCGATACTGACGGCGATTTGTTTTCTGGTGGGGTCGCAATTCTAATCTGACCTAACCTACTATTCTGGTAGCAACTTGTCACCACCACGTCAGAGCTCGAGAGGCGGTTCCGAAGAACTCTCGACACCAGGGTGTGTATGGTTAATTGATCATGTCACCTACACAATGATAATGATGGTAGCAACTCGTTTCTGACGACAATCCGTTTTCCGGTGGGTCACAGTTCTAACCTAACCTAACCTAATATTCTGGTAGCAGCTCGTTTCTGACGGCGATTCGTTTTATGTTGGGACCGCAGTACTAATCCAACCCAACCTAACCTAATATTCTGGTAGCAACTCGTTTCTGACGACAATCCGTTTTCTGGTGGGTCACAGTTCTAACCGTACCTAACTCATATACTAGTAGCAGATCATTTCTGACGGCGATTTGTTTTCTGTTGGGATCGCAGTACTAACCCAACCTTACCTAATATTCTGGTAGCAGCTCGTTTCTGTCGGCAATTCTATTTCTGGTGGGTCGCAGTTCTCACCAAACCTAATTTAATATTCTGGTAGCAGCTTGTTTCTTCTTCTAACTTATAAAATCAGTTAAATTAGATAGATAGATAATATCTTTATTCACCATCGAAAACACACAATTCACATTGATATAATATGAAGTTAACCTATATGGAACTTATATAATTATATATGCAAAATAATCACATAAAGAAATAAGAAAGTGTTCCTAGATATAACAGAGGTAACTATGTAGCGTGCAGTGTGGTTGTACTGTGAATATTTCTACACTATGTGCTCGACAGTGAAAGGGTCCTGACTCAGCATATTGTCACAGACGAACTAGTCGAGCTGCGACGCTGATAAATCTGCCAGAACCAAGAGTGAGACAAGCAACACGAATTTCAGAGAAGAAGGTGTACTTGATTATTAATGTTATATAAATATACAACTCAGTTACCCACAAAACGCTCACATTAATGTTAAGATAATCTCACTTCACCATTAATAATTATTACATATAGGTCGGTTGACTAAATGCAATTGTATTGTAACTCAAGACACAAATAGTAAAGTAAGTTTACTTCGTTAAATTATGGTTTTTTCATATGTATGTATATTATCAGTATATTTTAAGCGTAATAATAGTAAGTGTATGTTCATTTATTTCCTCACAGGGTCAGATGTTACATGTTAGCTACCAAAAGTGCATTGGCAAATAGATGTTTTTTATATTCTCGTTTAAATGAAAAGAGTGACTTAAGGTTACGAATGGGAGGTGGAATATTGTTCCAGATTTTGGTAGCATTATATTTAAAACTACTGCGAAAAGCAGCTGTTCTGTGTCGAGGCACGATGAGTGGAGGGACAGCAACACGCAGTCCACCGCATCCTCTCGGATTCCGCCATTTTAATTTGTTGAATAGATACTGGGTGGCGCAAAAGTAAAGACCCTATTTGGTTCAGCTATAACATTTTTTCTAAATTAGAAAACTAGATTTAGGTTTTTTTAAATGTATATTTGTGCCATTAAATTTCGTACCATTAGGATTTAAAGATGATGTCTTTTAAATGGTGACCTCCAGAGTTGATACACATTTGAGCCCTATTTATGACATTTTGCATAACTTGCCGTAACACTTCCTGCGATATGTTCGTTATTTCTTGACGAATGTTTTCTTTTAGAGCTGCGAGAGTCTGTGGCTTGTTCACATACACCCGAGATTTCAAAAAACCCCAAAGAAAGAAGTCTGGACTGGTCAGATCGGGTGATCTTGCAGGCCAAGGCAAATCGCCAAAACGAGAGATAACTCGGCCTGGAAAAGCGTCCCTCACACAATTATTCCACGTTCTTGGGGAGTAAAACGGTCCATGTTTATTTTCAGTGTATTTTACATTTGTTCACTACACAATTTTCAAAAACAGAATGACAGAAAATGTCATATAAAAAAAATAAAAGTATTTTCTTTAGTGCCAGTACTTTTGCGCCACCCAGTATAAAGGACACCGAGACCTAATAATACCAAACAATAGGATCGCCATGTACAGATTCTGTCTATCGCGCATCTTCAAAATTTTGGAAGCGTATAAGAAAGGAGTAACACTGGTGCGAGGGGGAATTTTAATTAGGTTATGTCTTTTCAAAAAGTCAGGTATTTATGGATAAGGTATTCCGTAATAAGATGTTTTGAGCTTGAGCTATTCAACCATAAGGTAATTTAAACATTTTATTTTTTAAATACTTGGTATTTTAAATATAAGGTATTTAAAATTCGGGTATTGTGGGCTCGTACATTTTAAATAAAGGTGTTATGTTTTTTGGGATTTTAATATGTACCCAGTTTTATCTTTTAATAAATAACTTCTAGGTTCTTCCTCTAGGTAGGATAATGGAATTTAATTTCCTGCAAATATTTATAAATATATATTATTAAATTATAAATAAATATTCATAGGAATTACAAAATCTTCTCAGAAATATTACCAAGAACGCTGAAATTAAATTCTAATATCTGAATGATGAAAAACTCGGTTTTCTTTAAAGTAATAATTTAGATAAATTTCTTGGCCGCAAAATTTCTTATGTATTAAATTTTTTTTTTTTTATTCATAAATTTGAGTGCGTTTGACCTCCATCTTGCCTGATGGGAAACAACGATGAGGTCTAGGGTGGTACACGCAAACTCAAATAATGCCTATTCACTCTTGCCTTGAAAATCCCTAAATTGTACGAGTCGGGAAACAGCGACGCAGGAAGGGAATTCCATTCCTTCGCGGTTCGCAAAATGAAGGAGGAGGCGAATCTAGAGGTGCGATGAGCAGGAATATCGACCACATATGGATTTTTCACACAAATTTCAACGAAACTTTGTAGCTGTATTTAAAAAATATTTTTGCTGGTTTAATGTATAAAATCAAAAATCTTTTGCGTAATACGGATCTAGACTAAACATTTTTTATGTCAGTCATAAAACACAATATTGGACACTACGAATAAGTAGGTAATAACATATTCGTAAATTGGACGCAAATCTTTACTTTTACGTCGATACATTGATTTGAAATGTCGCATGCATGACCATGACACATCTTGTAGAAAAGCGTGACGTAGCGCACCCTCACATCAACATAATAAATGCGTAACTAATTATATCTGTCTTCTTTTCAAGGATCAACCACTGAACCAATTTGGATAAAATTTGCCATGGAGGTAGTTTGTGGCCAAAAGGAAATAGGGCAAATACCTTTAATTCTGGAAAATTCTACTGTTCCCAAGGGATTGACACTAACGCGGGTGGAGCTGAGGACAAAGGCTAGTATCCCATATTTTTATTATGCGTGTACGGGGAATTACTTGCTGGTGTACGAAATGATAGAGTCTTGATAGAGAAGAGAAAGTTTATTATTCGATACAAAAACTTGATATTTGATAAATTATAGGTGAGAACGCGTGGCGCGCTTGATGGCCGTATGTTGCGAACTGATACAAAATTAATACAATTATAGGAATGTGTAAAAGTGCTGTCGCGGCGCGATGTGCGGCCAATGACCGGTACAATGCGATTTCTTTTATGTTATAGGGCGGCAAACGAGCAAGCGCGTCGCCTGATGGTAAGCGACTAGCGCTGCCCATGGACAACTGCAACACCGGGGTGTAACAGGAGCGTTGCCGGCCTTTCAAGAAGGGGAGAAGACATGGGGGAGGAAATGGGGGAGGAAATGGGGGAAGAATGGGCCGCCGGCTCTCTCACTCACCAGACGAAGCATAGAAGCGGTAAATATAATAAAGCTATTCAAACGTCGATTTTCTATGAGAGTGTGGTACTTCCCCGGACGAGCCGGCCCATTCATGCTACTAGCAAAAATGAATTTTGCCGGTAGCGTGGCTCTACCACAATAAAAATGAATTACGGGTTACTCACGTTTTTACAATTACGGGTTACAGCGATAGGCTACTACTGATATTTTTTATTATCTGATCGACTATTAGGTAATAGTTTTTTTTTAATACTTAGTCATTATACATAGTATAAAGATTGATCAAAATATTTACGTTATTGTGAAACTGTATTCAAGGGTCGAGAATCGACATTATTTACCATCTAACTAGTTATTTTCATTAAATCACATGGGTATGACCTTTGCTAAACCAATTTAGTTTTTTTTTTTAAGGACTATTGTATCTAGCTCCAATTGAGCTTTCGCTACTACTCCGGTTTCTGATCTGATATTCATAGGTAATTCCTGCATGCACCTGGGTCATCTGGCATTTAAAGTCTTATGATATTTTTGGCATATACAAACATCGTGTATACATTTAAGGTTTATAAAGGCCATCAATTTGAAAAAAAACTCCTATAAGGCGTGGTTAGGATCCCGAAAAAGTAATCGTTATTCAGAAACAAAACTGTGGACTGGAAATTGTGTTTAAAATGTTGTAAAACTAATTAAAGATATAAACTTATATATGTATGCATATGTATGTATGACTCCTGAAATTGGCAATTTTGCTGGACAATATTGGAATATTTTCCTGTAATTGTAATTGTAATTTGGCCAGTAATTGTAATCTCATGTGCTATAGTTTTGTCATCTTCACCAATTTTTGTTCTAAGTTGGCTTAGAAACAAATACGCTGCGTCCGAGTGATGTTATTCTTAGCCTTTATTATTTTCTCTAACTGGCGATTTTGATTTTATTAGTGAGAAAAATTGGAGAAAACTGCGCTGTGCAGTTTGTTGCGGCATCGTCTCTGCCTTCCGCTTTGGATTGAATGCGGTACTAAACACAGCTTTAGGTACTGATTGTGAAATAAAAGAAAATAACGTTCACTGAATAACATCCAAAATACATGATGATTAGCTTCTGCCGACAGCTACGATAGCGTTCATTTTAATCCCTTGGGAACATTATTTTTCTAGGACGAAAGGTCGGCATATGTCCTTAATAAATAAATAAATATAAATAAATAAATATTTACGGACAAATCACACAGATTGAGCTAGCCCCAAAGTAAGTTCGAGACTTGTGTCATGGGATACCTACTAACTCAACGATACTATATTCTATAACAAATACATATATAGATACACATGCAAGATCCAGGCCAATCTGAAAAAGATCATTTTCCATCTTGACCTGGCCGGGGATCGAACCCGGGCACTCTCGTGTCGCAGGCTGGCGTGTTGACCGCTGCGCCACGAAGCTAGCAATAAAGCGTAATACAATAATACTATATAGTATTAGTAAGCGTGAACAAATTATTTTGGGGATCTGAATTTTACATAAGTTTGCGTGTATTTTTATTTGAAGGAACTTACCTGCTAGAAGGACGATCAGGTTCAGATTTCCCGGTGCAGCTCTGAAAATAAAAATGCTTCATTGCGCTTTGCTCTCTGTACTTTCAGGCACTTTGTCTGGAGTACCAGTTGTATCCAAACCTTTTTCTTCCTGGTATCCAAATGTTTTAATAGGTTAATGAAAATAAACTTTCAGGAATATAACTGTTATATGGACAAAGTACATGTGTTTTGATTGAGTGACTGAGTTTCTTTCGGCGCTTTTCGGCGTATTCTTTTCAGCAGTCGTCATTCAGAAAAGAAAAAGATGATATTCGCCAAAACATACACATGGAATCCTATATTGAAAATATATTTTTTTATAGATGTTTCTAATCAAATCAAATTCATGGTTTAGATAAAAATTTAAAAACTATACATTTTCTTCACTCCTCAGTCTTTAATGTTCATAAGTGTTAAAATAACTGGTGGTTGGCTTAGTGTAAAGGTATTAAAATACCTTTACACTAAGCCAACCACCAGTTATTTATAACTATTATTAGTTCAGGCCTGTTGACCCGGGGGTCGTGGGTTCGATTCCCACGGGAAGCATACTTTGTTTAGTTGTTTCCAGTCATCACCTGATTGTCTGATAATAAAGATGATTACGTGCTTCGGAAGGTACGTTAAGCCGGTGGTCCCGGCTGCCATCTGGTAGTCGTTAAAGGAACCACATTAGAGGCCAAGAGGCGGTTCCGAAGAACTCTGACACCAGGGTGTGCATGGTCGATTGACCATGACACCTAGTCGAAATGATGATGAGGGTTGTTATCCTCAACTGCTTAGCTGGTTGCAGGTACACACGTCTAGCCTTCCGAGCTGCTACTTGCTTTTCCCCATTCCGATAATTCCTATCCTTCTCCAGCTTAAAAATGCTTCCGACGGGCAGCAGCGTCGACACAAGAAATCTGTGCTCGCCAATCCGCATACCAAGCGTGGTGGGCATGGCAACATGCTCCCATGGAATCCTTGAAGGCCTTTTGTCCACCCAGTGGACTTCTTACGGCTGAGATCGTGATGATGAGTTCACCCTATCGCTTGCCTATCGGTATTTTATAGGATCCATTTTGGAGAGTGTGCGAAAGCGCTCTTTGAGCTAGTTGAACCCTTACCATTCCTCCATCGGACTACGAGGCGCAGACAGAAATTTCACCCTTTTATCGTTGGAATACCAAAGAGTCGAACTAAACGCTTTGACAGTTCCTTTTTGGTTCGAGTAGCTAAGGTGTGGAATGAACTGCCTGCGTCTATATTCCCAGACAAGTACAGTCCCGGGACATTCAAAAGTAGAATAAATGGGTATCTCTTGGATAGGTATGTAACATCCTCGTCTTCATCGTCACTTACCATTAGGTGAGATGGGAGACAAATGATTAATCCAATTTTTAATAAAAAACAATCCCGTAAACCTCACCACAGAAAATTAAATAAACGATAAAATAATAAAAAGCAGGTCTTCAATTGCTCAAAATGCTTGTATCTAGAATTATATTTACCGTGGCACAGCCAGATAGTCCAACATTTTTGAATTCTTTGCTAGAATTAACATCTGAAGTAGTCATGTAATTTGTTGAAAATGATGTAGTAGCTCCGCAAGTAGGGTTGCAACATCTTTTCCTTGGAGTACTTTGAGTGTCAAAGGCGGAATCACTCTTCGGATTATTTCCACCCATTTTCAGATCACCTCCATCCAGTATTGTTTCAGTTCCAACAGCAGCATTGATATTGCCACCAAGTCGATTTTCCATCCCTTGACCCACAACTGTAATTTAATCCAAAAAATAACTTCAATAACAGATTTTTCAGAAAAAATATGTTTCAAGATTATTCAGCGTTGATGCGATCTGCATAATTAGCTCAATAATGTTATGCGAACATACACCTAATATTTTCATTGAACTATTTGTTCATAATAAGTAGTAACTGTTTTCTGCTACTGCGTCCACGTGGGTTTTGGGTTTATCACGTAGTTTATCAGGGGCTCTGAGTTGATCTCGGGGCGCAAGACCCGGAAAGCCATCTCAGTTGATACTAGAGAGATTAAATATTATTAATAGTTTTCGCAGCGGCCGGCTAATAATGGAGGTGTTTCATACACTTTTTCATCCCCTATTTTACCGCCTTAAGCAGCACTGGACTTCTTGCGGCTGAGATGATGATGATGATGATGTACTTTACTTCTACCGAAATATGTAAATGTTCAACATTCCTCTCACAGGGTGAAATTGTATTCGTAATTCAACCTTTAAGGAGTGACTCAGACCACGAATCTGAACAACTTTCAGTATAGGATCATTTCGAAATTGCAAAAAAAAATCAGCTGTTCCATAGATTTTGGCCAAGTAGATATTCCCTTTTGTATGAAAGATATTTTTTTACGATTTCATAGTTGGTCCCATACTGAAAGTTGTTCAGATTCGTGGTCTGAGTCACATCTTAAACGTTTGCTAATGAATTCAATTTCACCCAGTATATTCATAAATACTACCTGGCATGTCTGCAAAAGCAAAGTTAGCATTACGCTGTTTGACGAGCTTAAGAATATAAAGCAGAAGCCCAATAAGGCTTCCCACGGCCAGTGTTATGATGAGTAAAGATTTTTTTACAAAATCCTGGAAACTCTCGACTAGTTCGTCCATGTAACACTCTAGGCTGTCGACGAGAGCCACGTTGGTACACATTGTAGTTAATATTTAAAACGTGTAGTATATGTACCTGTAACAAAAGAAGTGGTGGCATTATTAAAATAAACGAAACAAATCTTAATATATATAAATCTCGTGTCACAATGTTTGTCCTCAATGGACTCCTAAACCACTTAACCGATTATAATAAAATTCGCACACCATGTGCAGTTCGATCCAACTTGAGAGATAGGATAGTTTTTAACTTATGGCGAAACGAAGTTCGCCGGGGCAGCTAGTTGATAAATAAAACACTCTTCCCGGCCCACCTTCTGTATACCGGTACTTTCAAATATGATGTTTAAGCGGTTAAAGATCGTCAATGGGAATCAGCAAGTAATTAAGTTTAAAAAAGCCGGTTAAGTGCGAGTCAGACTCGCGCACGAAGGGTTCCGTACCATGATCTATAAAAACGGCTAAAATATCTTGTCTGTTGTATAGGAGCCCGCTTAAATATTTATTTTATTCTATTTTTTATTATTTGTTGTAATAGTGACAACAGATATACATCATGTTTAAAAATTTCAACTGTCTAGCTATCACGGTTCATGAAATACAGTCTGGTGACACGGACAGACGGACAAACAGACAGACGGACAGCGGAGTCGTATTAATAGGGTACCGTTTCTACCCTTTGGGTACGAAACCGTAAAAATGATTTATTTAAATTCATCATAATGACAAAACTAACGATACCTTTCAAACTAAAACATCATTAAGTCGTTTAGACTACAGAGAGGCCAAGGTAATATACTTGTACATTCATACTAAGACGTAACGGAGAGTCTAGTACAGTTGGGTGAAAAGAAATTGAGCAATTACGATACGTGGCAAAGCTCGTAGTCCTAAGTTTGCAACTACTTTGCAATACCAACCAAATTATTAAAAAAATAGTCATATAGACTATCTTCATCCACTATTACATATTGTCTGTGGCTATTACATACTTTCGCCGGTTATGGAAAATATCATGATATTTGCACAATAGTAAATAATTCTCGGGCCTGTGAAGTGGGAAATACAATCGCAGTTCTTCATTGTTTGTATTTAGACAGTATTTTATTGATCATTAGTTATTATTCTACTAGTAAAATAGAAGAGAAAATCGTACCATACAATTCTTTTTACATTTTTGAAGTATTGAGGAAATTTTTTGTACACAAAAACGGGGCGCATAGTATGTTTTTGCTGGTTTTATTTATAATCAACTAGCACATAATATTAGAACTCCAGACTGTAATGTCACACTCAGGAAATTTGACAGAACATTTGTCAGAAAAATCCTCAGAACAAAAAATCCAAGAAAAGTATAGACCATTGTGGTCATAGATTTAAAAAAATGCGTCTCTCACTGTAGTCTATAAATACTCATACATACCTAGTATAGACCTAGCACACAGGTGACTGTTTCACCCACAACGACCACAACCATGAAAAAATCTTTAACTTTAAACAGACTCAACATGAACATTTATTTTCATTGAAATTAAAAGTTTTTCTTACACAATTACAATGTAATTTTTTGTTATGTTGATTCGCACAAAACAACAACACTATAATTGTCAGGGTCAAAAATTTACTCCAATAAGAGACAACTGAGAGCTAAGACTGGTTTGAGCATTTTAGCGAGGTATTTAGTGCTTCTAATCTAGAATCTAGAGTCAATCTGAGAGCCGTGGACCTGAGAGTCCTGCTGTGGCTCCACTTAACATAAACATGGATCCTCCGCTGAATACAGATGTAAAGATGCACAAAGGTGGTAGATCACCGGTAACAGACCTAATAACGGCAGAAATGTTTAAAGCTGACCTGACATACTGAAAGCGTTTGTTCTACTTATGCCGCTTTTGAAAAAGATATGGGATGGAGAACGCCTGCCGACAGATTGAACAATCGGTCTTCTGGTGACAGTTCCTAAAACGGGAGATAGGCGTCATTCTGCTATCGATTCCTTCGAAGACCTCTGCCACATAATTCTGACTCTAATGTCGAGAGCTAACGAACCTATCCTCCGAAACGAGCATGATTTTCAGCTTGGAAGATCATGTATGGAGCTGCGTTTCATTTTAGAGCAGGCATCAGATAGAGATATATGCTCTCTTTGTCGACTTCGAAAAATCCTTTGACTCTTTGCTATGGAAGTCCATCTGGACCAGACTCTAGGAAATAGGCATCCCAGCTAAGATAGCAAAGCTAGTATAAGACAGTGGAGCTGTCTTACTAGACAGCTCCACTGCCTCACTGTGTCGCTACTGCGAAAGCTCACTTGGAGCTAGCTATATGGACCTTCCAAAAAAAAAATGTATATGACAGCTTATAATAAGACAATGTAGTCTTATTACAAGATAGTGGAGTCTTAGTAATAGGATCACTTGTATACCCTATTGGTACGGAACACTTAAAAACTAAGTTTTAGAATTGTGTAAAAAATAAGCGTAAATAAAATAGGTATTGACCACAGATTTATGATAGTAAAACAGATTGAAAGTATAAGATTTATGACGTGTCAGAACCACAAACTCTTATCTCATTTTAACATAAATTTCAGTTTCAGGATCACTTGGTTGTCCGTCTGTCTGTCTGTTTGTCAAGAAATTCTCCTGGAGCTGTGAAAAATTCTGCAATACAGCCGTATAAGCCGCATATTTTTGACATTTGCAAGGAAATCAAAACCTACAGGGTAATTCCCGTGAACTCAGAATCTTGAAATTTGGCACGAAGCAACGTCTTATAGCACAGATCGCCGGATAATAAATAGTTTTACACTTATTATAGATAATGTTTTAATTTCGTCGAGAACGGTACGTCGCCAGGTCTGTTTAGGTCGGCCTACTTTACGCTTTCCTTGGGGATTCCACTCCATGGCCTTTTTAGATATGTGCTCAGGGCTTCTTCGAAGAGTGTGGCCGATCCAATTCCATTTGCGGCGTTTTATCTGTTGGTCGATCGGAGTTTCGTGACATAGCTGTCGCAAACGGTCATTCGATATGGTCTCGGGCCATCGAATGCCGAGAATCTGGCGCAGGCGACGGTTCACAAAAACCTGGAGCTTCTGGTTAAAGCAGACGAAGCATAGGTAATTTTTTCAATTTTGAAAGAGAATGAAGTTATTGGGATACTACTCACAAGGATGAATGGGGGAAAAGCAAGTGGCATGTCAGTCGATGCCATATGCAACCACCGGAAAGGCAATTGAGCTTTTAACACCCCTAACCAAAAAAAAAGTAAAAATTCTTTATTTGCTCTCCACACTCTTTACACTAAACTTAACTAAGACATACACACAAACTGTTTGTTATAAAATGTAAGATTGTGAGAGACTGGTGTCTGAACTAAGCAGAGCTTGTATCTCCGTACACCAGCCTCTCCCCCACTCGGAGTAAAATAACAAAAGTTTACGAAAACTTATTAAATAGGTAGGTAATATATAAGTATAAAAAGAACATTAACAATAAATTTATGAGTAAAATTAAGAAATAAAAATAACAAAAACTATACAAAAACAAAAACACAGGTAACATCTGATTAAATATTGTGATGCATAATGAGTAGATTTATGATTAAACTTTATAGTTTAAACTAAAGATAGTATTAGGTTTTCTGTTTCGGAGTAGGTAAGATTTTGTAAATAGCTTGTAACTCACTTTTTACAAGAGAACTTAGTGAGATTTTGTAATAGCAATAAACGGCTAGAGAAGGCGGTGTTAGATACTTGACCAATGATAGGTGGAGGGCGCCGGGCAGACCGAGAGACGGTAGAAGTCAGCTTAGGTCCACAATGTAGTTTTAAAATTATGTTTAAAATAAAAAGTTGACGGACTGTTAGAAGTTGACAGTATTGGTATAGTGAATAAGAGGGGAAAAGCATGGGTTTGAGAGTACAAACTTTAAGAAGGGCCCTCTGGGCTCGTTCTAAACCAATAATCAAGGGTTTTAGCAGCCCCACCCCAAGACGTGATACAGTATGTCAAGAGTGACTGGGCGAGCGCTAAATAAACCATTTTGACAACGTGGGGCTCAGCTACATATCACAATTTTTTAAAGACATACATCAGTTTACGTACTCTGCATGATGTCATTCTGAAATGAGCTTGAAAGGTCAGTCTGTGGTCAAGTATAACACCGAGATATTTTGTCGAATCGGCACGTTTTAATGCAATACAGGAGCAGTACCAGGATAGTCAGACGGGTGATAGTGCGCAGTGAGTGAGAAAAGTGTGGAGTCGATAGAAAGTAAGTATATAGAGAATGTGAGATAACAAGTCTTGGCTACGTTTATAGTTAATAAGTTTCGCTGGAGCCAGTCCGAAACCGTGTCAATTCCGAGTTGTGCAAAGTAAAAGGTTTGCTTCCAAGATTTTGCGGAGAATATAAAAATTAAGACTCTCAAATATTGTCAAAATACTTTCCGCCGCTCCGTTACTATCAGGAGTATTCAATCATATTTTTTTCATCTCTGTCTTTGATAAAGGCTCTCGTCGGTGTCATAATGTGGAAACAAACGCATGGCCAACTGCAACACCAGTGTGTGACAGGAGCGTTGCCGGCCTTTAAATCATACATTTTTATATGTGTCTTTGATAAAGGCTCTTGTCAGTGTCATACTGAGGAAACAAACGCATGGCCACTGCAACACCAGTGTGTGACAGGAGCGTTGCCGGCATTTTAATCATATTTTTTTTATCTCTTTCTTTGATAAAGACTCTCGTCGCTGTCATAATGTGGAAACAAACGCATGGCCGACTGCAACACCAGTGTGTGACAGGAGCGTTGCTGGCATTTTAATCATACATTTTTCATCTCTGTCTTTGATAAAGGCTCTCGTCGGTGTTATAATGTGGAAAAAAACGCATGGCCAGTGTGGGACAAGAGCGTTGCCGGCTTTTCATGGCATTTGGGGTAGACAATGGGAGTAGACGTCAGAGTAATTATTCTGAGGAGTAGACAATAAACTGGCAATACTTCGGTTGGTATCACCTGCAGACATATAAGTACTCTTAAATGTCTGTGGGCCAGTTATTACTAAAATAGTAACTATTATTTCTTTTCACCAGAAATCACATAAAAAGGTACAGAAAAAAGAAACATATTTCAATAACAATACGACAATAAAAACGCATAAGTGGCCAGTTAGGCTCCTGGTTTTACCCTACTTTGTTGCAACCGAAAATATTTAGACTATTTTTTTTTGACGAAAAATAAATTGAAAGGACATAGTTAGGTATCGTTTTCAGTGTATATATATACTATATATGTATATACCTATGTACGTATATGTGAGTGAGATTAGTTCTGCCAAATATTTTTTGTCAAAATAAATTTTGTCTAAGAATTTTCTGCCGCAACAAATTATGTCCGAATGTTTTCGGACAATAGTCGTCAATTTTCCATAATCCGCAATAAATCGGCAGTACTTCGTTGGTTGGTCACGTCACTCGATTTGTGTGATGGATCGCGGGGCCGCAGTATCATTCGTTTTACTACCCAGCTTTGAAAGTAAATATTTTTAGGGTTTCGGCAGACCTAGTGACAAAACGGAACGTTCAGAGGACCACTCGTGTCTTTGTCTGTTATAGCAGATTTGCTCCAAATATATTAGACAACTAAGTTGGTATATTTATAGCACAACCAAACACGAATATTTTACGTAAATACATAAATGTTGATTTTGGGGGTCACAAATCCCCTTTTGAAACCATCACCCAAAGCTTTCTTTTCAGTATTCGCGGTCCCAAATTAGAAAATTTAAAATGTTTTATGTTGAAACAAATGATTGTTGCGAACATAGAAGTATGAAGTCACGAAATTTTTTTTTTTTAAATCTATGGTTGCGAAGATGCCAATATATATTTTTAAACACTGTATAATCTCCACATGAGTTCAATTCCATATTTATCCAGTATGCGGCCGTAGCGGAATCTGTCAGTTGCCTCGTTAAAATTTTTGCAATTACATTATAAAAAGACTTTATGAAAGAAATTTTATAAATAATGCAATTAAAAATAAAAAACGCTCTGGAACAATACAAAAACTATCACTTGTACTGATATAAAACATAACTCAAATTCCGAATTAAGTGATGTAAAAGCAACTGCTCTTAAATCATTTAATTACAAAAATAATATCTTCTCAAATATAGATAACTAGTTTTCGCCCGCGGCTCCGCCCGCGTCAATGTCGATCCCTCGGGAATTTTCCTTTTTCCCGGGATAAAAGGTAGCCTATGTCCTTCTCCGTACTCCAGAGAACTTGTATGCAAAATTTCATGATAATCGGTTCAGTAGTTACGGCGTGAAAGCGTAACAAACAAATAAACAAACAAACAAACCCACTTTCGCATTTATAATATTAGTAAGGATTAACTTTGGCTAAAGGAATACCACCTTGATATTATTACAAACAGACTATAAAGAAGTTGATTCTATAATAGAAAACTTAAAAGCAGATATTGCTTCTGGATTGGATAATAATCCTATACAAAATCTGGTAGAATTATTGTCCGATCCAGGATATATAAAGAAAATGGGATGGTACATGTGTTGATACCCAAGCGCCGTCTCATCTTCAGGTCACCAAGTCAAAGGCGGGTCCGTGGGGCCCATCAGACCATTGTCTCTTTGACTTTCTGTCAAAGAGACTGATTGAGGTATCCCGCGACCAAAAAGCAGGCAATTACCTGGCTCAAAGGATAAGCATATGCCATCCAACATGGCAATGCTGCCAGCCTTTTGGACACGCATGTTGCCGCAGAATAACGGTTTGCAGGGATTATATAATTTTGTAAATATTTATATTTTTCAAGTAGTCTTAACTATCATTAGTAGTATTTGCAATCTACAGTGCAATCTAAATAAGTAAATAATATTACTATATAGGTATAAAGAATAACTGCAATTGTTACCAATTTGTTTTGAAAAAAGGTATATATAGGAATATATACCTTTTTTCAAAACAAATTGGATTGGAGTAATGAGTGATTCTTTGGGTGTGTAGGAACACACCCAAAGAATCACTCATTACTCCAACACATAAAGATGGAAGTGCAGATGATATCAACAATTACAGACCTATTTCGGTTGTCACTGTTCTTGCAAATATAAAAAAAACTGTTAAATGGCACTTACTTATCCTAATATTTACAATATTCTTTCAGCTTCAAAGTTTGGAACAGTAATTATATATTTGCAAGAAGTTTTCAACAAACACGATGTTAATCTTAATAATTACTAATAAACAGTTTTATTATTTGTTTATTTATTAATGGTTTTGTGTGCAGTACATGGGCAACTTAAATAAAAAACAGAAATTAAGTTTCTGGTCCTTATTTTATGGCATAGGACGGCAAACGAGCCAGCGGGTCACCCGATGGAAAGTGATCACCGCTGCCCATGAACATCAAACATATAATATAATAAACATATAATATAACAACGAAAGATCTCATTTAACAATACGGGTCTTCTGTCGTTACACTATGTATTTTGTAACAATAAAGGCAATAGTACCTTATGATTAGGGTTGAATCTCAGGGTTAAATTAACAATATCATATCATAACCGAAATTCGTTGGTTCTGTCAAATCAATTATTAAAAATATTAGATATGTATTAGGCGCCATCTTTGCTTGTGGTGTAAAATGACAAAAGACCCAACGCAGGGAGTCAAGAGTCAAACTATGATGGTTCACCCAGGTGCGTGCTTTTTATATCATATACTGCGTGATCTTTTACTTATAAACTATATTAAAATTAAAATCCTGGAATCAGAATCCCTAATTGAATACAGAAATGGAATAAAAAAAAATTAAATTACATTTTTCGTTTTTCTACCTTTTTTGCTTACAATTCTGTATTCAATTATGTTATGTTCTGTTATTATTACACGTAGTAAGGGCAACATCACTTCCTACGGTTAATCTATCCACACCAATTTGGGGAATCCCACCATTTTTGAAAGTTTTTAATCACAGATTTCTGTTTAAACTTTACTTCGTCATTTAATAACTTGCAAAATGCACAATTGTCATCCGTCTCCTCACTCTCATGCCGATAATGGTATGAGTAATGGTTCTTCCATTTGAAATAATCTGCGTATTTGTCAAAATCACGTATCAGATTATGCATAGTTTTTGCTAACTTTTTGGGAGATAACTTTCTTGCATCCAAGTATATTCCATCTGGCATGAATCTGCAAAAAAATTGTTGTCTTTAAAGTTGGACGGACAAATCACACAGATTGAGATAGCCACAAGGTAAGTTCGAGACTTGTGTTATAGGATACTAACTCAACGATACTATATTTTATAACAAATACATATATAGATAAACATCCAAGACCCAGGCCAATCTGAAAAATATCATTTTCCATCTTGACCTGGCCGGGGATCGAACCCGGGCACTCCGTGTCGCAGGCTGGCGTGTTAACCACTGCGCCACGAAGCTGTCATGTAGTAAAGATAAAGTTTATCTAACCAGGCATAACACTTGTTTCATCCTCAGCGTTATTTCCGAATAAGGAGTCCTTTATAATGACAAGTTCCAAAAACTATCCTCAGTATATCCCAAAAATCATCCAAATATATTATGAAACTCCCTGCCATTTACATCACCAATATATCCCCAATCCAGGCGATACCTCTCAAAACCATACAACTAAAACTAGCCTATCCAAACCGGTTACATCAAGTTTAACAAAAAAAAAACCAACCAAGTGCGAGTCGGAATCGTGTACTAAGAGTTTCGTACCCTATCTCGGTACAATTATTACAAATATTTTAATTATATGATGAAGGTAAGAAAATGTATGCTTTTCGCAATTTTTCCTTTATCTGAGCTAGGTATAAGACGTTGCTTCATACCAAATTTCAAGATTCTGAGTTCACGGGATGTACCCTGTAGATCTTTTGATTGCGTTGGTTTAGAAGTTAGAGTTATTCATAGCTCCATAAGGGATAGTAGACCTAAGTATTTGATATGAATTTTGAGGTACGGAGCCCTTAAAATTACATACGCACCTCGTATAGTTGGCTTGTCCATACACTATTGGAATGGCATTATTTTGAAGAGCGTGTAACAACTTTTCAGTAACGTAGTCTTCGCTGAAAGAGTTTTCAAAAGATAAATAAAAGAAGTAGTTATTTCTGATTTTTTCATAGCATGTTTCCTGTTTGACCGGACACGACAAGTAGCCACATCTACCGTAAATATCAATCGTATGATTATATTTCAGTAATCCTTTTTGAAGTTCCTTGACATATTCTTCACGGTGGCTTATCGTATTACAATTGCTGACAAACCAGGCTGCAGCTATGGTTTTCGTCTGCAATATTTTCTTAAAAGCAGCACTGACGGGTTCCATGTCTTTTAAAGCCATCCAACGCATATTTATGTTTGGCCCGATAATCTCGTTCTGTTTATTTCTAATAGCAATGTATTCCAATCTACAATCCGAATCTAATCTGAAACTCCAAGTCCAATTGAAGTATCCATTAAACTTGTCCGAACAAACTGGGTAGTTGTGAGAAGATTCCATACTGGAGAACACATACTTTTGCTCTGGACTTCTGTATAATGGTAATTTTCGTCTGGGATAAAAAACCACCTCCGACATTGCAAACAAGACCGCGTGGAACATTTTATAATCACCAAAAAAATGTCTAGCGGCTACCACGAAGCAGTTGGTGTACGAACAATTTCTGTTGATAAATCCTCGACGGCCGAGACCCATGTTTATGAACGGCTCAGTCCTCTCTGAGGTCCACAGCAAAATATATTTCAAATTCGGATCTGGTTTAAAATCTTGTACGAAGATATTGTCACTGTATAAATAAACAACAGTCAGCACTAATATTGAAACAACAAACGCTAATTTTTTG
This sequence comes from Elegia similella, assembly GCA_947532085.1. NCBI lineage: Eukaryota > Metazoa > Arthropoda > Insecta > Lepidoptera > Pyralidae > Elegia > Elegia similella. The sequence continues at coordinate 19,785,575 of OX383934.1, read as the reverse complement.
ACACATTTGTGTTTGAATTTGTAATTCATTGCGAGTGTTGAATATGTCGCCACTCGATGAGCTGCCGCGGGTCTGTAAGCTGAAAATGCGTGCCACGACCAAAGGCATGACGCAGTCACGTCAAGGCCTCAGTAGGTGCGGCAAGCATTACAACCACCATTGGGTGTAAACCACATTTTCGCCCTTGTAAATTTTCTTCTTAATTACTGTTGATTATCACGAACAGTTCATTATATAATGTTAAAAACGTTTTACTGAGACCGACGCTATTCACTGAATATCTAAATAAAATATAACTCATAACTATTTTAAAAAGCAACAGCTTAGATGCACTTGGATTCTCATTATGTAAATAATTATTGTCACTTTCGGATTTGCGAAATAAAAACAGCCACTTTTAACACATTCACACATATCACTGCAAGTAAGACGTAAAAGACAATAACTTTCACATTCGTTTTCTTAAAGTTTCCATAGTGTGCAATCGCTGGCAGGGGAGTCGCCGCTATGCGTCGGCCTCGCTTTGTGGCGTCGCTGTGGCGCCCTAAGCATGCCGTGACCCTGGCCTGGCGTAACTCCCGTGGGTTTATGCCATTTGCTAAGCCCCCAGTACTTCTATTTGCTTTTCGGAAAAAATATATACTTGAAGAATTAATCAAATCTGCACGAAAATATACGACTAATACAAGCTTATCAAGCTAAATGATCTATAAAAATTGGCGTTTTATAACTCGTGTTATACCTAATTAAGCGTAATTTATGAGACCTATATAGGTGTCTGGGAGCTATTTATATATAACAACTTTTTATATGATTTGTTGGTTATTATGGTTGCCCGCCTGCCTCACGCCCACCGTCCTTGGGTAACCTTTAGTATTTATGACTATTATCATGATTATACTGCTCATGTCTCCGTGACCAGATTCCGGTCGTTCTTGCCAAAGGGCAAGTTAGGAGTAACCGCAACCGAAAGCATGTATGAAGAGAGTGCTGGATGTAGATGAATCGAAAGAGGTTTGTAAGGATCGTAGTAAGTGGAGGACTCTATAGTGTCTATCCCCATGGGAAAGAGGCGCGATTATATGTATATTCCTGAGGTATGCTCATATTTTCGTAAATCCCACAAACAAAAAGAGAAACAAATTTAAAAAAATGGTTTCTGATTTTTTCGCGATTGTTACACATTGACATAAAATGAATACGGTATTACCGCGTATATTACATTATTTTTACACCTAACGTTTCAAAAACTTTACAGTATTGTTAGACATTTGTCTTTTGTGTTATGAGAACTATACAAAACTACCGCCTACAATATTTATTGATAACGTTCCGGATGTACGCAGTATTGGCTCACGGTGTCTGAAGGTCTTGCAGTCTTGTGATTTCCTTAAAATTGATGACAGGATCCAAAGCTGCTGATAACTGCCAACTATCCTCTCTAATGAAATTAGGATGTTTTTAGGGTTCCGTACCTCAAGACAAAAAAAACGGAACCCTTATCACTCGGTTGTCCGTCTGTCTGTCAGTCTGTCAAGATCCTTTTTCTCAGGAACGCGTAAAGGTATCAAGCTGAAATTCATATCAAATACACAGGTCTGCTGTCCCTTGCAGTTGTGAAAAAATCAAGCTTCTGAGCCAACGCAATCAAAGATACAGCTGGTTATGTCGCAATTTTTCGTGTTTTTCGACATTCGAAAGGGAATCAAAACTAACAGGATACTTCCCGTGACCTCAGAATCTTGAAATTTGGTACGAAGCAACGTAAAGAAAGTAACGTTCCGTAACGTTAGCACAGATAAAGGAAAAATTGCGAAAAGCATAAATTTTAAGTTACATCATATTATTATAAAAAATATTTTTAATAATTTCAAACTTATTATATATTTTCGCCCGCGGCTCCGAAACGCTAGTAGTTTGTAGCTTATGAACAATAATTAATAATTTGAATATAATTTAATAAGTATTATTCAAAATGTGAAAAATTTAACAAAACAAAGGTAATGCAATTTCGACCATATCAAAGAAAGGAGGTAGATTTAAATGTTACCCATGAAGGTAGAAAAATCGACGAAGTAAGGTCGTTTTCGTTACTTGGTATCTTGATAGACTCAAATCTTACTTGGAACAGTCATATAGAATCCGTTGTTAGTAAACTCAGCAAATTCTCATATGCACTGCGTGAACTCCGAAAAAGCACAAACGAGGAATGCACCCTCACTGCCTATCATAGCCATGCTGCAGCTTGGATAAGGTATGGAATTATCTTCTGGGGAAACTCTTCAAAAGTTCAAGCGGTATTTATTTTACAGAAGCGCCTTGTAAGAATAATAACATTCACACGACCTCGAGAAACATGTCGGGAACTATTCGGAAAATTAAATGTGTTAACGGTTACGGGAATGTATATTTTTGAATTATGCCGCTTCGTTCGTAAACATGAGCACTACTTCGAAAGATATGGTGACAGGACTAGCCGTTACCCAACACGCCGAGGAAACGATTTAGTTCAACCCGCACCATTCTTCGATTTTTATAAAAATGGTCCCTATTACATGGCTATCATGGTCTACAACCACCTTCCTAAGTATATAAAAGAATCCCAGGGACCTAAATTTGACAATGAATTAAAAACTCTTCTGACCAATAAAAAGTATTACACACTAAAGGAATATTGGGATGATAAATTATAGGACTGACATTTTTCTTTATTGCTATTAATTTTATAATAATTCTATTTTATTGATTAAATTGACTGTATTAAAATTCACAACGCCTTAAAAAGGTAAAATTTGTAAAAAATAAGATCTTTTTATGACTATATTATGTGCATGTGTACTTGTTACAAATTTTTCGTGAATAAATGAATATGAATATGAAAAAGTGCCTGCAAAGGCCTATTTTCTGAATAAATCTTTGAATCTTTGAATACCTACTTGGAATGTATCTGTTTTGCAAGGACTTGAGGGTAATCAAAACGCATGTAGTGGTTGGGTTTGTCTAAGGCATATTCATCATTAAAGAACATATTGTTGACATGAAGAATAGACGCTCAACAAACTCTGCAGTCTGTGAACATGCCTTAGACAAACCCAACCACTAGAACCACATGATCGTAGCGCTGCGGTATCGGTTCCGGTGATATCTTATCTCTATGGTTCCAGTAAGTTTTTATTCGCCAACAATGTGTCAGATGCTGAGGTTAGATGTTGTAAAAAAAAAGCATTTTTTTTTATGTTATAGGGCGGCAAACTAGCAAGCGAGTCACCTGATGGTAAGTGACTAGCGCTGCCCATAGACAACTGCAACTGCGTTGCCGGTCTTTCAAGGAGTTGGGGAAAGGACATGGGGGGAGGAAATGGGGGAGGATGGGCTTCCGGCTCTCACACTCACCGAACGAAGCATAGAAGCGGTAAAGCTAGGTAAATAAGGTCGTAAGAGTAAGCCTATTAAAAAATAAAAAATCTCTTACTCAAATGTCGATTTTCTGTGAGAGTGTGGTACTTCCCCGGACGAGCTGGCCCATTCATGCTACTAGCAAAAATGAATTTTGCCGGTAGCGTGGCTCTACCACAACTGTCAAATACCAATTTTTTTTTAAATCTATGATTTTAACTATATCATTTTAATCTCTTGAATTCAATCGAAGCTTTTACCTCAGAGGAAAAACGTTATCTTTTGTACCTATGTATATACTTTTGTACCCATAACTGTAAGTTAAGATAGAAAGTAAAGATTTGCCTATACATGTCATGGGTTCGATTTCCACGGGAAGCATACTTTGTTTAATTGTTTCCAGTTTAGTTAGGCAATTGCAGGCTTGAATCACCTGATTGTCGAATAATTAAGATGATTCCGTACTTCGGAAGGCACGTTAAGCCGTTGGTCCCGGCTGTCGTTGAAGGAACCACGTCAGAGGCCGAGAGGCGGTCTCAAAGAACTCTGTAACCAGGGTGTGCATGGCCGATTGACCGTGACACCTACTCGAAATGATGAATGATGATGTGAATTACCTCATTATTTTAGATTAAAAAAAAATGTACAATCAATTTGTTACTTCATATGTAAACTAGCTGTGTCGAGACTTCGTTCGCGTATATTCAAATAGTGTTTGTATGGGGGTCACGTCTTATGATAACTGGAGAAAAAATGAAGTATCCTAAATGTTTATCTACCAAGATTCTATTATACGCTTTCACGCCGTAACTACTGAACCGATCATCATGAAATTACATACAAGTTCTCTGGGGTACGGAGAAGGTACTATTCTCGTGGGATCGACATTGACGCGGGCGGAGCCGCGGGCGAAAGCTAATTATTAATAAACTGCCAGGCGTGCGTTTTTAGACAATTTACTACATAGGATATGTTTGTATGGAAATCGCTCGTTTTCAATCATAGTATTATATATTAATCATAGTATAATATACATTTTTTATTTATGACTAGCTCCGTGGCGCAGCGGTCAACACGCCTGCCTGCGACACAGAGTGACCGGGTTCGATCCCCGGCCAGGTCAAGATGAAAAATGATCTTTTTCAGATTGGCCTGAGTCTTGGATGTGTATCTATATATGTATTTGTTATAAAATATAGTATCGTTGAGTTAGTATCCCATAACACAAGTCTCGAACTTACCTTGGGGATAGCTCAATCTGTGTGATTTGTCCGTATTATAAAAAAAAAGTATTCGAACATAGTACTCCAGGAGTGCTTTTTCGAGCGGGTATCCCAATCGAAACAGGTTTTTGAACAAGTTAAATCAGTTTTAAGGGAAACAGAAAATATCATTTATATTAAAAGAGTCGCGCCCACAGCAGAAAAACTCACCGAGAGCCGCCTACGATGGTTCAGTCATGTCATGAGACGTCCCGAAGACCATGTCGTAAAACAGGCCTACCAAATAATAAGAGAAGTAGAAGACGCCCACTAGCCACCTGGTAGACAACAGTAGCCAGGGACGGAGCTTGCCCAAACAAACGTTTCGACAATCCAGGACAGACTGTCCTGGCGCCGCGGAACGAGGAGAGCTGACCCCAAATAATGGGAAATGGCTAGGACAAAGAAGAAGAACTCGCCAGTTCAACTCTGTCCTGAATTAATTTCATAGCAATTACTCCTATACAATATTTTTTTCTATAGGAAAAGTTGGTTAGTGGTTCAAAAATTGATGGGCTGAGTCACCCCTTTAAGGGAATATCGAGGGTACAATTACACGCTGTATATAAAAGATATATTCATTTTATATATGAATGGTGTGGTGACTGTCACCCACTCCGATTTCTATTAATTTAATGTACTTCTAGAAATGCTATTTTCTTTTGTTGCATATATGCGCCAACTCGGCGCCTCCAATGGGATGGAATCATAGATTTAAAAAAAAAAATACATTATTCAGTTTTTTTTTTCGTACAATCACTTATCACTCACCATGCATCTACGTTGGTAGATGCACGATGGCGGGGGTGGGGGGAGGACATGAGGGGGGTAGGATTGGCCTCCGACTCTCTCACTCACCGAACGAAGCATAGAAGTGGTAAAGCTTCTGCTGAAACCTCGATTTTCTGTGGGAGTGTGGTACTTTCCCGGACGAGCCGGATCATTGATTAACTCCCATCCGCCCCGGTGACGGGATGGTTGGAAAAAATTGTAAACAAACTTTTTCTTGTACGAGCACTATTGTTCTTAAATATTAGTGACTAGCTTTCGCCCGCGGCTCCGCCCGCGTCAATGTCGATCCCTCGGGAATAGTATGTAGCCTATGTCCTTCTCCGCACTCCAGAGACCTTGTATGCAAAATTTCATGATTTCTGGAGTAACACAGAGGTTTCTGTCCGCGACGGACACGAAAAGACTGCTTTTATTCTTGTTTGCTAGTTCAATTACTTGTCAATAGGTGGCGCAGATACAAATTACGTTTCACTGTTGTATTTCCGGTAAGTCCGGTACTAATTTTTCACAACAGAAACAGGAAAATAAAACACTTCGTACATCTTTACACATATCTATGAGGTATACCGCGTCATTTTGCACTTATGAACTATATTAAAATCCTGGAATCATAATCCGTAATTGAATACAGAATTGTAATGGCTGAAAGATAAATTTTTAATTTTTTAATTTTTTTGCTCACAATTCTGTGTTCAATAAGGGATTCTGATCATCATTTATCTATCTAATTAAGATGATATTACTTTACCACATAATTTCGAAAATAGCGCTCACAGAAAACTATAAAGACATAGGTATTTATTGTAGAAACACAAATACAAAAACGATTAAAATATACTATACCTTCCAAATATACCCAATCTTCCTCATGAGTCACTTTCTCTATTGGTGAAAACCGCATGACAATCCGTGCAGTAGTTTAAAGTTTATCATGAACAGACATACGGATGCCGTTGTTTAATATCTATAGTAATGTTATTAAAGTGCTTGGCATGGCATATTTTTTATTTGTTTTTTAACGGGTTCAAAAATGGAGGAGGATAGCAATTCGGCTGTATTTTTTTTAATGTTCATTACCTCAGAATAAATTTTTTTGAAATCGGTTTTCAAAAAAATTTATTCTCTTTGAAATGGTATGTTTTCAAGTTGGTCCCATTTAAATTTCATCACGATCGGTTCAGTAGTTTGATTAAAGTCGGTTTTTATATGAAAGATTATTGGTTCAAATATTCTGCATGCATTATTTCCTTTTCATTGTAATTGAAAGGGAAATGAATACTTTTTACCGTACTTAATATTTTTGTATTTTTTTTTTAAGATAATTATCGCAGATAAGAGTTGGTAATGGTGCCAGAGAGAAATAAAATACTTCATGTCGCGCGCTACCTTGTCTGTAATATACTTCAACTTTGGAAGTATGAGCTGCAAGTATCTACATACATTGTAAGATTACGATAATAAATATCCGAAGTAATACAAGCGTGTATATGTTAGACACGATCCACCGGATTTCATTTAACGGTGTAATGTGTACCTGTGTTGACGAGCGCTCGCGCATTCGAAGCGTGTATAAGAAAAACATTTAGTAAACATAAAATGACACGATATGTGAGTGTGAAAATATTCCTGTGTATCTTCTTATTATCACTCTTCTTGTTTTGGTATAACGGGTACCAAAAAACTGAGTTACAGAACTTACAGACTGTTGAACCGTCCATTAATTTAGAACCAGAAGATTCATCAAAATTAAAATACATTTTGCAGTGGACTTCGCCAAACGATGTGCCTTTTGTGTACATGGGTGTTGGACAAAAAAGGTTTATTGAAAATAAGTGTAAATATACTAACTGCTACGTCACATCAAATCGATACTATTTGAATGGTTACACGGAGTTTGATGTGATCGTCTTCTCCGGACCCCAAGTTTTGTATATGCAACGGAACAGTCTACCAGCTGAAAGGTCTCCTAAGCAGAAATATGTCTTCGCAAGCATAGAATCCTCTGAAAATTATCCCGCGTGTTCAAATAATTTCGACGGATTCTTCAACTGGACATGGACGTATAAATTGGACTCCGAAAATCGATGGGGTTACATAGTAATACGTGACAAACAGAACAATATTATAGGGCCTAATAAAGTGATGCATTGGATGAAATTGGAAGATATGGACCCTGTCACTAATAATTTTAAAAAGAGTCTGATGTCAAAGACGAAAGCCGCTGTTTGGTTTGTTTCCAATTGTTTTACTAAGAACAGACGGGAGGACTTCGCTAAGCGACTCGACATAGCACTTAAACGGTACGGATTAACTCTGGACATTTACGGAGACTGCGGGGAACTACAGTGCCCTAGAAGCGACGAACTAAAATGCCAAAACATAATTAAAACCACTTACTACTTCTACCTAGCGTTTGAGAATTCATTTAGTGAGGATTATGTCACCGAAAAATTGTTGATGGGACTTAACAACAACGCCATACCAATAATTTATGGAGGTGCAAATTATACAAGGTAATATTTTGTTTTAAATTTAAAACGCCTTTTGTTGTATAGCCTAGCTTCTTTCCGTGAAGTCACTTAGTCCGTGTAATTTACAGTCTATGTTATTTACGTATAAGAGTAAGACAATTCCTATACCTATATTGTCGAGTTATTCCAATCTGACCTACAAACGGATTCACTATCAATTATTATTTTTACTTTTCTCCGGTCGGATCCACTTCAAAGGCTAATTATTGGTTTCATCAAAATTCTTTCATTAGTTTTTGCATGGGAGAAACCAAACATGCATCTATACTTTGTACATCATCAGTAGATAGGGCGTGAAGCCGTAACAAACAAACAAGCTCACTTACATATTTATAATATTAGTTATGATTAGGATGTAAATATGTGACTTTCTTTATTCCACCAAAACTGCAAAATGCTTTTTTAGGGTTCCGTCCTCAAAAGGAAAAAACGGAACCCTTATAGGATCACTCGGTAGTCCGTCTGTCTGTCTGTCCGTCTGTTTGTCTGTCCATCTGTCTGTCTGTCTGTCAGACTGTCAAGACCCTTTTTCTCAGGAACGCGTAGAGGTATCAAGCTGAAATTCATATCAAATACTCAGGTCTGCCTGTCCCTTGCAGTTGTGAAAAAATTAAGCTTCTAAGCCAACGCAATCAAAAGATACAGCTGGTTTTGTCGCAATTTTTCGTGTTTTTTCGACACGCAAGGGAATCAAAACCTACACCGTACTTCCCGTGAACTCAGAATTTGAAATTCAGTATGAAGCAACGTCTTATAGCACAGATAAAGGAAATATTGCGAAAAGCAAAAATTTTGCGTTACATCATATAAAAAAATATTTTTAATAATTTCCTACTTATTATATATAATGTACGGAACCCTTAGTGCGCGAGTCCGACTCGCACTTGACCGGTTTTCAATTGACTATGTAGCTTGGTCCAAGTGAGATTTTGCTACTTCACCGGACGTTTGAGGCGAGTCCAGAGTGCCCGCAAACTGCATAGAAAACACCACCAAAAGGACGGAAGGAATTGGATTTGGCACAACGATTGGCTGATGGGCCGCCTAAGGGCCATCCACATATACACAGCAACAGGGGGAGAGGATGATGAGACAGTCCGTGTCAAAGGGATATGAATAGCGTGACCAAGGGGAAGGGGGTTTTGGATAAACAGTTGAAATAGGCTAGTTTTCCCAAAGAAAATAATTATTTTATTTGATAGATAATAAAAAAGAAATATTGGACTCGTATTATTTCTTAAATTCAATTATTAATAACCCAATAAACCAATTGTTAAAGCAAGTGTTAATTTAAAAAAAATAATAGGCAGTCGTGTTATTTAATTAAAAAACAAATCTTGTTTGAGAGCGGAAAACCGATTTTGAATTTAATTGTAGTTTTATGACATCGAAGCGGCTCTAATCCTAACTGTCGTAACTAATGGAATAAATGCGAGACTGAATTTGTACATGTATTGCTTGTTACGCTTTACACTCTAACAACTATTGGACTGATGATAATCAAACTTTGCATAGGTAATTCAAAATTGGATACATTGACAAATATACAAAAGTCAAAGTCAAAGATTTTTATTCAAAATTGGATACATGTATCTCTTTTTGAACGTCATATTTTTATATCTTATATAATTTTTTAATATATGCAAAATTTAAATACTACTAGCGTTTCGGAACGACCACTGGTGAGAAGAATACGCCGAAAGAAACTCAATCCAGACTTGGTCCCTACGTGCCTGAAGGGCTTTGAATACATTGTTAACATTAAACACAATTTTTCATACTATAGATTAAATTGTTAACATTAAATAAATTTACATAAATTTCCACGCATTTTTATCAGTTCTATAATCATCAATGCAGTAATAAGCCTTTTTTATTAACTGGTTTTTTACAATCGTTTTGAACTTAATTTTTGCAGGAATTTTATTATAGAAGCGTACTCCTAGACCCAGAAATGAATCCATAGTTTTCTGCAATCGCAATACTGGTGTAGCTAATTTATTTTTATTTCTCGTGTTTCGGTCATGGATATCATTCTTATATAAATCAAGATTATAGCGCACAAATATAATATTCGCAAATATGTACTGAGAAGGTAAAGTTAAAATATTTATATCTTTAAACAATTCTCTAAGAGATTCTCTAGCACCAAGTTTATATATAGATCTAATAGCGCGTTTCTGCAGGACAAATATGGTGTTTACTTCTGCAGCGTTACCCCATAGTAAAATCGCATAAGACATAACACTATGAAAGTAACTAAAATATCCCAAACGCGCAGTATCAACATCAGTCAGTTGTCTAATTCTCCTGACAGCATAAGCTGCAGAACTAAGTTTACCCGCTAACGTAGTAATATGGGCATCCCATTGAAGCCCGACATCAAGAGTTATTCCAAGAAATGTTGTTTTATCAGTTAAATGTAGTGGTTCATTATCCATTACTGTTTGTGTTGGAATTTTTGTAACATAATAAGCAAAATTTGATACATTTCGTTTTCTTAGCGTTCAACAATAGATTGTTCGCTGTGAACCAATCCAACACTTGAGCTAAAGTACTATTAACCACGTCAAAAGAATTAGTTTGTCTATCAATTTTGAAGACAAGAGAAGTGTCATCGGCAAATAGTACAGCCTTACATGTATTGACACAGTAAGGTAGGTCATTGATGTAAATGAGGAATAACAGAGGCCCTAGGATAGAGCCCTGGGGTACGCCCATCTTAACCGATGATCCGGAGGATTGTACCCTATCTAAACTAACTTTTTGAGTTCGGCCACTTAAATAACATTCAAGTAAATCGCGAGATTTACCTTTTATTCCATAGTGCTCCAGCTTGGAGAGAAGGGTATTGTGGTCTACGCAATCAAAGGCTTTGGAAAGATCACAAAAAACACCAATAGCATTTTGTTTTCCCTCCCAAGCCTCATATATGTATTTCAACAGAGCTACACCCGCGTCTGTAGTTGACCGACCCTTCGTAAATCCATACTGTTCACGATGGAAAAGGCTATTTAAGTTAAAAAAGCTAATAACGGATAAAAAATCATTTTTTCAAATATTTTACTAAGCGCTGGCAGAATAGAAATGGGACGGTAATTAGTGGGATCATTTTTATCGCCAGATTTGTACAAAGGAATGATTTTACTTAACTTCATCAAGTCAGGAAATTTCCCAGTATCTACACACTTATTAAATATAGAAGCTAAATATGGTGCAATTGCTTCAATGATATTACTAATGACCAGGGCTTGTTACCGGTACCAAATTCCCATTATAAGTACCGGTAAGTACCGGTATTACTATTCTGTTAAAATTTTAACGGTAATATGAGGTACCGGTAATCTAGTATTTAACGGTAATAATATTGTTAACAGTTAACGGTAATTTTACCGCTACTTGTTACCGGTACCAAATTCACATTATAAGTACCGGTAAGTACCGGTACATCTATTCTGTCAAATTTTAACGGTATTAAAATTGCGTTAATTTTACCGGTACCTACGCATTGTTGCCGTCTACCGCATGGGACTCGCTCGACTGTAAAAGTGCTGCCCTATTGTGGGCCCCCGCCTCACGCCGCACATGCACAACACGGCAACGACACACATTAACGAAATGATAATTCCCAATACGAGTACCGGTACTAAGTACCGGTACTGTTTACCGGTATTTGGTACAGGTACTTCTTTCAATTACCGGTACCGTCGTTTTATTGAGGTACCGGTACCAATCCAATTACCGGTACCGTTGTATTATAGAGGTACCGGTACTTGATTTTTACCGTTACCAAATTACCGGTACCAAACCAATTACCGGTACTGTCGTTTCATAGAGGTACCGGTAATGGATTTTTACCGGTATTCCAACCCCTGCTAATGACAGCTACAGAGATATCCCACAAATCTCCAGTTTTCTTATTTTTCAAACTCTTAAATGTATCAATGATTATTTGAGGTGTTACATGTTTAAATATTAAATGATTGTTACATTCTGGTATACAGCTTATTAATAGTTTTTTAGATTCCTCAGATGATGAACGTAAGGAGGCAGTAGTATTTACGGGAATGTTAGTAAAGAAATCTTCGAAATATTTTGCGACGTCTTCATTAGTACTGAGGATCTTATTATCTACTTTTAATTCTATTTTGTTGTCACGATTTTTAGTTTTCCCGGTTTCCGTGTTAATAATTTTCCAAGTGGTCTTTATCTTATCATGAAAATCTAGAATAGCTTTTCTTGTATTTAAAGATTTTGCGCACAGGCACGCCTTTTTAAAAACCTTAGAGTAAGTTGTAACATAATTAATAAATTCAGTATTTTTATTGTAAGCTTTCATAGCTAATAATTCGTATAACCTGTTTCTACTAACGTAAATACCAGTTGTAGCCCAATCGCTAAATTTTTTACGTATGTATTGTTAAATTCCGATTCAATAACACCAAACATTTTATTATATAGAGCATCCGGATCATCTCTAGTTTCTTCAATTAGGGGCATTTTTTCAGATATTTTGTTTTTAAATACATTTATTTTAGCTTTGGTTATAGATCTTAAGGTTACTTTTGGTAAGTCTACTTCTACATCATTTATAAGTTTTACAAACTGACCGTAGTGATCCGAGGTTAGATTTTTAGTTATATATTTGTCAACAGCAGTGCAATTGCAGAAAACATTATCTATGCACGTTGCAGAATCTTCAGAAACTCTAGTTGGTTCCAAAAATAAATTAACCAAATCAAATGATTTAAAGACATTTAAAAATCGAACACTTTCAGTTGTTGTAACTAACAAATCAACATTAAAGTCACCGCACACTATAATATTTTTGCGACAACAAAATAATTTTCTCAAGACATAGTCAATAACTGATTCTAAAGTATTATAATCTGATCTTGGGGGTCTGTATACACATACTATAATATAATCCCCTAGTTCGATACATGACAGCTCAACATTACAATCTACCGAAAGACTAATAATATCCTTACGTTCTTTACATTTTACGTCACTTCGAGTTAGAATTAAGCTACCGCCTTTCTCTTTAGTCTCTCGGGTGTAAGAGCTTGTCAATAAATAATTTTCTACATTGAACTGTTGCTGGTGTGACTGCATAAAATGTTCAGTCACACAAACTACATGCAAATCTTTACTGTGTATAAACAACTCTAATTCTAACAATTTGCTAGTCAGGCCTTAGACATTCTGATGAAAAATATTTAATTCTTTAGCCTCGACTGTTGTCTTATTAATTAGTTTAAATCAGACTGAGGATTTTGTATTTTAGGTATATCATTAGTAGCAATACCTGTGTCAAATTTAAAATTATTGGCAGTTGTACTACATACAAAAGAAGTTTGTATATTAAAAGCTACTACTGTAGCTATTTGTCTTTTAAAATTAAAAGGAAGATACACAGTATCGTTAGTCAACTTAAATCTACTTATAAACTTATTTATATCTAAATAAAAAATAAAATCGCCATGACGATACGTCATGTTGTACATATGTACATTTAAATTGTGTATGTGCTCGTTTCTACTTCTATCTAAAGATTCCGAATACGGAAAGGCACATATCATAAATTTACATTGTGTTCTTTCATTTATATTAATTAATTTGTCCATACTTTGTTTAAAAGAACAAAGAACGGCATATGCTACTTTTTATTTAGAAAATATCTTGTTCCTGAAAGTCTCACAAAAAGTAAAGCCGTAGGCTTGACTTGTATTTTTTGACAGCTAAAGATTTTTGTATAAAACGAATGCGAGATTATAACATTATTTATATGTGAATTACGGGTTACCCACGCACGAAGTCAGCTACAGGCCGACATGTTCCAACCTCATCCGGAGGTCTTCCTCAGGGCGAATGTGAACCGAGACGCGCGCACGGAGTCGTCCCGATTCGCACTGGAACATGTCGGCCTGTAGCTGACTTCGTACGTGAGTAACCCGTAACTCACATATAAATAAAGTTAAAGTTTTGATACAATTTCCTTCAACTTCATATTTTAAGAGGTTTCCTTCTCCAAATTTCTTTTTTGACAATGGTTTATTATGAGTAAAGACAAATCAGATACGATGGTTAATCTTTCCTAGTTTAGAAGGTCCTATGTACTAGGCCATCATGTCCTATAACAGCTTTGTTCGGGCCATAAGGCAATAATTAACGCTGTCTTGCTCCTAAAGTTTTTTTGAAAAAATATCACGCTTTCTTGATTTGCGTTTATTGCGAATTAACTCGATTTCTTAACATGTAGGTAGGATAAGGCTTGTTCTATTATTACATAGATATACATAGTAATTAATAAGCATTTAATATCTTCTGCCGTTCTTGATAATAATATCAAACTAAATACCTTGCGCTCCCTTTCTGCTACTCCAACTCCAGACTATTCTCCATTTTCTTTCAAGTCAGTCACCGTTAGTGATGTTGAGAAAGCAATATTGTCAATTTTATCAAATGCGGTCGGGCATGACAGCATTAGTCGTGATATGATCATCCCTATCCTTGACATCCTACTCCCTACAATTTCAGGTATCCTAAATAAGTCCTTATGCACAGGCATATTCCCGTCTGCTTGGAAAGACGCCAATATAACCCCGATTATAAGCAGCCCTGTCTCCCCTTCCGACTACCGTCCTATATCTATTCTTCCTTTCCTATCCAATGTCTTAGAACGCCTGGTCCAACACCAACTTAGCAAATTCCTTTTACAAAATGACCTCCTAAATCCTCTTCAGTCTGGTTTCCGTCCTGGTCATAGCACGACTACTGCTTTTGTCAAGATATCTGATGATATTCGTTCAGCTATGGATGATAGACAGGTTACAGTGTTAACATTGTTAGATTTCAGCAATGCTTTTAACACTGTTGACTTTGATATTTTATTAGCGGTATTGCGCTCTCTCAACATATCTCCTGAGGTGATTCACTGGTTTCGAACTTACCTGTTTGGACGCCGACAGCGAGTGCGGATTGACGATGTGCAGTCATCTTGGTCATGTATGTACAACTGCTGGTGTACCACAGGGTGGCGTCCTATCTCCTCTTCTATTTGCTTTATTTATAAATTCTATCACTTTACCACTACATTCTTCCTACCACCTCTATGCTGATGACTTACAAATTTACTCACATTATACTATTGACGACTTGACATCAACAATCGACCTTACTAACGACGACTTACGACGAATTTCCGAGTGGAGCAAAAATAACGGCCTTGTTATAAATTCCAGCAAAACCCAAACCATTATTATTGGCAGTCCCCGACTACGTGCCAGAATAAATTTTTCAACATTACCTAAAATTCAATTCAATGGCGTCATAATAGATTATAAAGATAATGTTAAAAACCTATATGTATTATTGGATGGTTACTCTCTCCTGGACTAAGCAAATCTCCGAGGTAAGCAGGAAGATGTTTGCTGCTTCGGGTTCTCTCAAAAGGATGAATAAATTTCTTCCCATTGAAACTAAAATTACTCTTGTGCAGTCACTATTGTTCCCACTTCTAGATTATGCAGATGCTTGTTATCTCAATATAACAGAGGAGCAACTGAACAAGCTTGAGCGTCTTCAGAACTTTTGCATTCGGTTCATATTTGGACTACGCAAATATGACCATGTCTCCTACTTTCGAACGCAACTCAAGTGGCTTCCGATTCGTCGTCGCCGTGATTGGCATACTTTATCCCTCCTTTATTCAATTTTGTTTAACCCCGTATACCCCAGGTACCTAAAGAATCGTTTTATTTTTCGTAGTCCGCAAAATCATTCTTTACGTAATAATCAAGCTCTGCATCTCTTAACACCTTCCCATTCTTCAGACTTTTATTCTAACTCCTTTACTGTACAAGCTATCCGTCTATGGAATGCCTTGCCGCTCTCTATTCGACGTGCTCAAAGTTTAGCCAGCTTCAAATTTCAAACCAAATCCCATTTTTTCTCGTAGTAAATTACCAAAATTTTGCTTTAAAAACTCCTTCATCTTCCGTTGTCTCGTCTATCATTGTGTATATTAGTCCTACCTCTCATTTAGTTAGTTAATTGTATATTTATTATGTAATATATAGATATGTATTTTATGTAGTCTATTTATTTATTTTCAACTACTGTTTAATTTAGAGATACTATTATATTTATTTATATAGTTGCGCCACCCGTTCTTTTTCAGTCTTAGCTCTTTTCCAACAATAAGGTTGCCTGTAAGAGATTGCGCTAGCGATAAGGCCGCCTCTTGTACAACTGTATTTTCATTAAGTACTTTTGTTTATATTTGTTATGGTGCAATAAAGAATTTTTATTATTATTATTATGTTTTTATATATTTTTCTCAAATCTTCTAAGAAGACTTGGTAGTTGAGCTTTTGTGGGGCCAGAGCCAACACAAAGAGGCTTTCGATAAAATCTAGACGGTTGATAAGAATTTACGGACTATTCTGCATGTGTTGAGTACTACAGCTTTTTGAATGAGGACATAAGTAGATGGGTGCAGGTCTAGTGTATGTAGATTTGTGTGGAGTATGTGAGGTATGACGCCAGTTGTAGAAATAACGATGGGTATTGTTTTTACTGTATTTACTCGCCATTGAGTTTTAATTTCTATTGAGAGGTCAGTGTATTTTGCAATTTTTTCTTAGTTTGTTTTCTAGGTTATGTGTGTTGGGAACGACAATGTCTATTAGGTATACAGATTTTGTGCTTTTATCTAATACAGTTATATCCGGTCTATTGAAATGCACGGTTTTGTCAGTCAGTATAGTCCTGTCCCAGTACATTCTATAATTGTCGTTTTCTAGAATGCAACTTGGTTGATATTTGTAGTAAGGAATCTTCTCGGGGATTAACTGATATTTGTGGGCAAGCTTTTGGTGTACAATGGCAGCTACTTGGTCGTGCCGGTGCTTGTAGTCAGTTTGTACTATGGCTTTACAAGCGCCGGTTATATGTTGTATAGTCTCAGAGGCACTATGGCAACGTCTGCAATTATCGGTTGTTAGGTTTGGTGCACGGATGATGTGTTTTTGATAATTTCGAGTGTCTATTGTTTGGTCCTGGATGGCGATCATGAACGCTTCGGTTTCTGGAAACAGCTCGCCATGACACAACCATGCGTTCGAAGCGGATTTGTCAACATGTGCTTTTTGGAGATCCTTACGATGTCTGCCATGTAGTGATTTCTGTTGCCACATTGTAATTTTTTCTTTGTCATCGGTGATATTTTCGTTATTATGTATGTTGGCATCACGTAATTTAAGTGGAGTGAAGTTTTTATCTGCTTGTATGATTTCCGCGTGTAGTTGAGAGACTTGTGCATGTGTTTGAAAATATTTTCTGAGTGATGTTATCTGTTTGAAATGTAAGTTTGTAAGGTCTATAAGTCCCCTTCCACCTTCAGAACGTGGGAGGGTAAGGCGCTGGATGCAGGACCGCGGGTGATGTTTCCGATGGTGCGTCATGGAGGTATTAATAATTCGCTGGAGCTTAAGGAGATCTGTTTTCCACCATCTGATAATACCAAACGAATATGTAAGAACTGGGATTGCGTAGGAATTTATAGCTTTTATTAAGTTGCGTGAATTTAGTTGTGACCTGAGATGAGAATTTAGGCGATGTTTGAACTTTTTAGTCAATTCTGTTTTTGTCTCTTGCTGCTTTATTTGGCGGGATTGTGGAAAGCCTAAATATTTGTACGTGGTGAATTGATCTAGTGATTCAATACAGGTGCCAGCTTCCATCACATAGTCGTTTGGTACTATTTTTCCCCCTTGTACACACAATATTTTGCATTTATCTATGCCAAACTCCATGCCTATATCATTAGAGAAAATTTGTGTGCTGTCTGCTAGTGAGTGTAGTGATTGTTTTGTGTGACTATAGAGCTTAATGTCGTCCATGTACATGAGATGAGTGACTGATGTGTAAGTATGTTCGTGGAGTGAATTGATTTTGTACCCGTTATTTGAGTCGTTTAGCATGTTTGAGAGGGGATTGAGTGCAAGACAAAACCACAATGGACTTAGGGCATCTCCTTGAAAGATACCTCGGCGGATTGGTATAAATTCGGAATCTATAGTCGGATCATTTAGGAGGCGGAGTTTAGTTTGCCAGACTTGCATAGTACATTTTAAGAAAGATACTATTGTAGGGTGTATTTTATATAATTCTAATATAGAAATAAGCCAGGTGTGTGGGACTGAGTCAAATGCTTTGCGGTAATCTACGTACATAGTATTTATGTTCTTTTTTTGGGACATTGTTTGCCTCATTACTATTGTGTCAATTGTTAACTGTTCTTTACAGCCCTGACTATTTTTTCGGCATCCTTTTTGTTCTTCTGAAAGGATATTATTATCTGCGATGTGTTTATAAACATGTTCAGCAATGCATGAAGTTAGGATTTTATAGAAAGTTTGTAGGCATGTAATAGGACGATATTTGGCAGGGTTTTGTAGGTTGGTATCTTTTGGCAGCATGTATGTGAGTTCGTGTGTAATGTAAGGTGGCATGATATGAGGTGAGTGTATGAAATCGTTTATGTGCTTGTGTAGAGTAGGATGAAGAGTTGTGAGTTTTTTATACCAGTAATTGTGGATCTTATCGCTGCCGGTTGCCTTCCAATTGTGAGTTCTTTTAATGACCTGAATGAATATATCTATGGGAATGTGATGAAAATTCATTTGTAGGATATTTTGCATCTTCCGTTTTTCTTGTTCGATCCAGGGTGCAGAACTATTGTGTTGTACGGGGTTTGACCATATATTGGACCAATAACTATGTAGAGCTCCTAAATCTGGTGGTGTAGAGGATGTTGTTACTGATTCTGTGTTGGATGTGAGTTGTCTATAGAAATGTTTTTCACTATTTACAAATTGCTGGTTTTGTTTTTCTGAAGTGTACAATTTGTGTAACGTCTTAAACGGCTAACTGCAGTGCTGAGTTTTTGCTTGATAGTGTCTAAATATTGTTCATCTGACTGATTTGTTTCTTCATATCGAGAGTGACTGGTGTGCCTACTTTTGCTACTAGCTGGTATCCTTCTTACTCTGTGTTAATGATTGTCTCCTAATACTTTAAATTTTGTGCCGTTATATAAAGCTGTAGTGTAAGCGGCGCAGTATATTAAACACTGTGTTTTCAAAAAAATCTTGGTATCTCTCTATATATTTAGGTAATATAACATTGTTTATATATTGTACGGTATTAGAAAACTTTTTTGATGTTTTTTGTTTCGGAATGTGTGGCCTAGTTGTTGGATCGGTACCAGTGAAGCGCTCTAAAGTTTGATTGAATAGTACATTAATTTCTTCAGGAATAATGTAAGCATAGGATTGGTTTTCAGTTTCACTAGAAGGGTTATATGCTGTATTTGGCTGACGTAAGTCAGAATTTAGAGTAATATTTTCTGTTTCAGTTTGACCTGTGTGTATGGGAGTGGTGGGAGGGGTAGAAATAATTGTACGCGTGGGAGATATTGAGATGGTAGGGTTCATTATTTGGGAGTGTTCTACGGAAGATAATATATCTGGGGACAAATGTGTTAATAACCTAGTAGGGGAAGTACTGATGATGCCTTGTGATGGAATTGAGTGTGTACGTACGTCTGTGTGCGTCTGTGAGATGCTATTATGATTTATAACTTGGTTTTTAATTTCTAACAGCCTATCCTTCGATATAAGTTTATTATTTACTATCGACCTTCTTTGATCTGAAATACGTTGCTCTGAAAGGTGTTCAAGGTTGGGGTAGTATTCTATGAATCTGTTTCTAAGAGTCTTCCTATAAGCGCTCCTATTATTTTCTACTTCTGTTATTTGGTAATAACATCTGATTAAGGTTTCATTTAAGTCATTAGTCCATCTCATCCTTTGGGACAGTCTCTCCTCACCTGTGTTCTGCGTGTGTGTTGTATGTCTTAATTGATTTTGTGTGACTGTGTTATTATTAGCAACTTCTTCTCTAATCTTATTTAGTTCCAGGCTTGATAATAATTTATTCCTAACTATAGCTCTTCTTTGATCTCCTACCCTTTATTTGGAGGCATCCATTTCTGGAAACCTTTCATTAAATTTTGCATGAAGTTCATCTAAATAAACTTTAGTATGGCTTTCTAAATTAGTAACTATTAGATATGTGCGCCAGATGAATCGATTCATTTCATCAGTCCATTTCTTTCTCGCACTTTTGGTTGTGCCGGTAGTGGTCACAGGATTGGTAGCATTTGCCTCCTGTGCAACATCTATCGACATTGCAAATGAATTTAAAGATGACGATTGGACGGTGGGTGTCGGTGAATAGCTATGTCTTGAAGAGCCAGGGGATGGGAATAGACTACCAAGTGACAATGGTGACCCCATTTCGCTCCTT
The DNA here is from genome assembly GCA_947532085.1 of Elegia similella. Lineage (NCBI taxonomy): Eukaryota > Metazoa > Arthropoda > Insecta > Lepidoptera > Pyralidae > Elegia > Elegia similella. The sequence goes on along the minus strand of OX383934.1, from coordinate 19,765,219 downwards.
TCTACTACTCCTATGTTATCAGCATTATTACTGAAAATATCTCGAGACCTTCTAGGGCGAGATCTTAAAAAATATCGTTTATTTTTTACTTCCATTTTCTTCCCACGAGAAGCCAGGGATGTGAGGTTGACCACGGCAGAGCCCCGCATGCCGCGGCAAGGGTACTTTAAACTGGAGGTCCCCCGGTATCCAGAGTTCGCATATTTGGGATTATGCTCCCCCACAATCATGCAGCCCTCAGCATATGCTGTTTCGCCGTGGCTTGGGTTTACCTGAACCTTGTTGGCCGCGTAAGTTTCGATAGTACGCGTGTCCGCCCCCCACGAGGCCAGGTGTTCGGCACGGACGTAAGGTAGGGATTATAGGGGGCTTATTATTATTATTATTAGTAATATAACTAATAAGCGCAACACGCCTTCACCCTAATAACAAAGTTTATAACAATACGGCAAAGTAACCAACATTATAAAAAAAAACATTTTTTTAAATTATAGATCATACCAATGTACGAGTGAAATTAGGATAAACATACATACATACACATACATACTTATTATTACGTCTTTATTCCTTACTGGGTAGACAGAGCCCACGGTCATAATACTGAAATGCCCCGTTAAGCGTAAAGGTGGAAAATGGAATCAAAATAGTGATGGGTTGCTAGCCGCATCGCCTATTGTCATGATTCTTTAGATTTTCGCCCATTCCCTTGACTGGCTTTTATGGTCTGCACGCGAAAAAGCCAGTTGCTTGTACTGGAACATTCTACGTTTTTTCTTTTCTTCCACACCAGTATGGAATAGAATTAGGATAAAATGCATGCAAAAATACAACACAATAAATTAATCGAATTATTTAAATCTCATTTAATTATGCGTTAACTATGTACCATCGTTTTACGACAAAACCATCATTGAAATGTAAGTACCTATACAAATGTATCGATGCAAAAAATGCGCTCGGCACTGGTAAACATCATAAAGGATCTAGTACATTTCCCAAGCTTTATTTTATTTTACATTTTTCTTATTTTTTATTGTAATAATTATAGTTCTTTATATATTCTATACTAGCTGTTGCCCGCGGCTCCGCCCGCGTTAATGTCGTTCTCTTGGGAACAGTAGAAATGATAAAAATTCCATACAAACCCCTCCCCCTTTGGTTTTTTCCCCTTAAGGGGGAATTTAATACAATTCACCTGCATAGATCTTTAGCCCTTAAGGAGGGGATTTTGCCCATTTCACCTACACAAATATTTTTTTATTGTAATGGGGAACTTCTTATTGTCATATATCTAAGTAAATAAAAAAATCCATACAAACTTTACCTCACCTATTTTACCCCTTCAAGGGGAAATTTCGTCCATTCTACATGGATCTTTTTGATTGTAATGTAAACATATATACTTATTTTTATACTTCTACGTCCAGAAACGTGAAAATTTCCATACAATCCTTTATCCCTTAAGGGGGGAATTTTGTACATTTCACCTACACACATCTTTTTTAATTGTAATCTAGAACGTATATACTTATTTTCATATTTCTAAGTCTAGAAATGAAAAAAAATCCCCCCATTTACCCCTTCAAAGGAGAAAGTTGTCTGGTTCACCTAAACAGATCTTTTTTAATTTTAATTGAGAACTTGTGTACCTACTTTCAAACTTCTAAGTCCAGAAATGAGAAAATTCCATAAAACTTCACCCCCTTTGATTTTCTAAAAATCCTTTCTTAGTGCTTATTTACATCATAAAAAGAATTCCTGTGCCAAATTTCAAGTTTCTGGGCACAGTAGTTTCGGCTGTGCATTGATATATAGATAAAGAAATACAATGGCAGGTTTGCCTTTGGCCCGCGGCTCCGCCCGCGTATGTGTCGATTTCTCAGGAACAGTAGAATTACCCGGAATACATTATTAGTTCATGACTTTCAATGAAACACCTTAATATTGAATTTAAATTGAATAACTTCAAAAACAGAAAGTTTCATACTAACTTTGCATCCCTGTTATACCCTTATTATGGGATGGTCCCCAACGCTATTAAGGGATGATTTTTGAGAAAAATATTTTACTCCTGTTTCATGCCTTTCAGTAAAGAACCTTCATGCTGAATTTCGTTCGACTAACTTCAAAAATGGCAAAGTTTCATTCTTACTTTGCACCACTATTTTACCCCCTTAAGGGATGATTTTTGAATAAAATATTTTACTCGTGTTTCATACCTTTCAGTAAAGAACCTTCATGCTAAATTTCATTCTAATAACTTCAAAAGCGACAAAGTTTCATACTAACTTTGCAACCCGTTTTACCTCCTTAGGAGATGAATTTCCAAAAATCCTTTCTTAGTGCTCCCCTACGTTATAAAAGAAACCCCTGTGCAAAATTTCAAGTTCCTAGCCCTTATAGTTTAGGCCCTGCGTTGATATGTCAGTCAGTCAGTCAGCTTCTCCTTTTTTTTTTTAGTATGGATTACTATGGATAGTATGGATAGGTATAATGCTGTCGTATAATGATGATGATTGACTTTGGATTTTAATTTTCTTATGTCACTTATTATTTTCTTTTATTTTTGCTATATGTTTGCAGGCAAACTCATACCTTGAGTTCATTCAAATGACGATAACTTTTTTTTATTGGACCGATTTTGATGAAACAAACTTTAAATGTTTTGCTGAGTTAAAACAAAGCAATTGGTGAAAGTTTGAAGTAAATCGGTTCAGTATTTTCGGAGATAATCGTGATCATACATACATACAGACAGACAGACAAAAAATTCGAAAAAATTTTTTTTGCTTTCTATTATTCTTTTGAGACTGAAATGGATAGAGGGACACTTAGTCCCTCTATCCATTTCAGTCAAAAATTCTTAATGTACAGACAAAATATTTTTACTGTTTTATTATACGTATATAGATTAAACATATACTTAGTACTAATGAATTTTTGACACCTTTGATTAAATTTAATTATTGATTATAGAAATTCACACAATGTGGATACCGAACGTTTAGCTATTTTATTACCTGTTTTTAAGCTACATACAATTATACACGACGAAAATTATTTTCTTCTGGATGTTTATCCGTAATACCCTAATGCCCACTTACATGAGAGAAGATTATCTTCTTTGATCAGGACTACTTATGTCACCGATTCGGAATTCTTGTTTATGACTGAAGCACTTGGGCCTCTGTTACAGTCGTGACAGCTACTCCGTCTACCACTTGTGTCAACAATCTTAGACTAATCGTTGCGTATGTTGCCATTTTGACAAACGTAAATCGTTTACGTATTTAAGATTAATTTACGTCTTTGAGAAAAAAAAATAGATTTACTTTGCGATAACCCTACAACTCTGGTCGATACATGCTGCAGCCGTTCGTGCATCAACTATTGGTGGCGGGCATAAAGGGACTAATAGTAGTAGGTGGGCGCTGGCCAGAAATAGTTTGGAACAGCAACTAACTGGTGGCGGAAGCACGCTAAGTAAATTATTTCAAAGTAAATGTAGCTTTGACTTCCGCAATGTAACACCTGAATCTATCCTTATCCTTACTATCCTTATCCTTATCCTTACTTACTAATATTATAAATGCGAAAGTGAGTTTGTTTGTTTGTTTGTTTCTTTCTTTGTTTGTTTGTATGTTTGTTTTTTATCCCGGGAAAAACTACTTTTCCCGAGGGATCGACAATGACGCGGGTGGAGCCGCAAGCGAAAGCTAGTTTACTATAAAAATGCATTGCATTTAATAACAAATTACAATTAAACGTAGTCAGCTACAAGTACTATAAGGTCTCAAACTATATCCATACCAAATTTTGTTTAAATCGATTCAGTAGTTCTGGCGTAAAAGCAGACAGACACACAGAGTTACTTTCGCATTTATAATATTAGTATGGAAATATGGATAGTATGAAAGTATGTATGTTGTTTTGGTTTTCTTTGCCTCACATACTATCATGAAAATATAGTAATCACGGTGGTTTAATGGTATCACACTTAGGGCGTTAACCTAAGGGACGTGGGTTCAAATCCTACCTGTGGCCGAGTTCTTTTTCATCACATATTTTCATTTTTAATGACAATATAGGATAATTTTATCACAACCTCGCGAACGAAGCCACGGGCAAAATCTAATATGTTTCATATAGGATAGGCCGAATTGCGGACGTGTGTTAAATAAAGGTGTTTTCTTTCAACATTGTAAATGTGAATTGTCATTGTTATTTTTTTTTCTTTTGCTATATTGCTTCTGTTTTTAATTCCAAGGTTAGTGAATTCTTTCCAATGGAAAATTTTGTGATCTTCATTACAAACTATGCAAATCTTGACTGGAGCTGGTAAGGAGATATGGAATGATTTCGCTGTGACAGTTTTACTCTCTTTTGACGCTGTTGAATATGTTTTTTTTTAACAACTTTTAATCTTTTCCAATTTCCATAACTCCTAAAAGCTTCCTAACCATGTTGCAATTGATGTAAGTAATTGGATATTTATGTTAACCAGTGAAATCTCCATCCATATATTATAGTTCCCAAACAGTAACTTATATATCAGAAAATCGCGTTGGGACGACTAACATTTTCGTAAATTAGCCTTACCTATCCGTAATAATAATAGCCTTTTCTTGCAGTGAGATCAGTAATTCTTCACTTGATAAACTAATTTGTAATTTTTATTTGACACTCACTCTCGACGTTATACAAAAACGAATGTGTTGTCTCCTTTATAATATTGCTTATAAGCATTTCAGGGATAAATCTCTGGAATGTGCTTCGGACTTCGGTATTGTTCTCGCGAGTGTCCAGTCGTCGCAGGTATCATTACACTATGCGGCTCGATGTCGACCATATGTTCGGGCCATAAGGCTGATATTGGCCCTATCTTGCTCCTGGGGTTTTTAGACTAAATAACACGTCTTTCTTGATCGCTTGCTGCGTTTATTGCAAACTAATTTAATTTTTTAATAGACTATGTACCTAGGTAGTTCCAAATTAGTTTTTACCACTTCACTTAAGTCTTTATAGACAACATCACCAAAGGGCCTCAGAGGAGGGACGGACCTCTGCTTTGGTTTCTATTGCCTGATGGACCGCTATTACGTGCATGAATAGCCTGAAGGGCCAATGTGAGAAACTATGGCAAAGCCTTACCAAACTAGGGTCGAAAACTATGCTGCCAGACGGGCCTATCCTATCCTTTATAGGGTGCAAGTCACCCGGGACCGTCGGGCGGTCACCAGTAATTGGAGCTAATCCTACTCTACGCACCTACGAATCCTTTGTCCAACAGTGGACTTGTTAAGTCTGAAATAATAATGATGATGATTAACTACTTACCTTACTTAAGTATGGAGATTTTCAACTTCAATGAATCTCGGAAAGTAGTTCCAATTAAGCTTCCAAGACGTGATCAAAAAAAAATTTTCCTCTCTAATCTCCCAATATGCCTAAAGAAAAAACTCGTTGATGTGTGTATCTTGCCCCTAGCCTACTAACCTAGAGGTTCAAATTGAAGGTTTGTGAGGGAGCTATGGAGCGCAGTATTTTAGGTGTAAAACTATTATATATCTGATAGAGTTAGAAACACGCGCTCGATCACAAACAAAGGTTACGGTATGTAGAAAAGAAAGGTCATGTCTCGCATATTAACCGACTGGGTTCCAAGGGATGGCTATAGAAAAAGAGGAAGACCGAGAAAGAGATGGTCAGATGACTTACAAGCATTCGACAAGCATTGGATGGAAAAGACCAAAGATACAGATACATGAAGGAGGGGAGGCCCTTGCTCAGCAGTGGGACATAAATAGCAATCAAAAATAAAACTAATATTATAAAGAGGAAAGATTTGATTGTTTGTTTGTTTCCATTGAATAGGCTCTATTGGATGAATTTGAAAAAATCTTTCACCGTTAGAATCCTATATAACCTACATTATTCCTGATGAACATAGACTATATGGCCCGTTGATAGACGTTCAAAGGAACTTAAGGTGTACCAAAATCACACCCATGTTTGTTCCGCGAATTGATGTTGTTTAGGAGCAAATATTTTTTTCTAAAGTCAGCTTTTATGTTTAATTTTTTCTCTCTTTAATTTTTTGTGATTATATAAGTAGAAAGGTGGGATTTTTTTTCCTTTGGGCGTCTATCAACGGACTACCTGTATATATCCGTGCAAAGCCGGGGCCGCTAATGTTAAATAAACTTATTATTTGTTTCAGATTTATGCCTGATGGTATATATTTAGATGCAAAACTAATAGGTGTTATTAATCTGGCGTCAACAATGAACAAACTTATAAAGGATCCAGATAAATATGCCGAATATTTCCGATGGAAAAACCACTATAGTTATCACAGTAGAAATGACAATACTGAAACAGATGAATACTGTGGGATGTGTGCGTTACTGAACAATGATGAAATGATGAAGAAGACCACAGTGTATAAGGATTTTCGAAAATGGTGGGATGTGCCTAAAATTTGCTGAACTTCTGTTCGTACATGACTACGGGAAAATTATTGTGAACTGTTTTATTATGTGTACATGGTAATCGCGTCTTTATTCCTAACTAGCTTTTGCCCGCGGCTCCACCCGCGTCAATGTCGATCCCTCGGGAATAGTACTTTTTCCCGGGATAAAAGGTAGCCTATGTCCTTCTCCGCACTCCAGATAACTTGTATGCAAAATTTCATGATGATCGGTTCAGTAGTTACGGTGTGAAAGCGTAACAAACAAACAAACAAACATACAAATAAACAAACAAACAAACTCACTTTCGCATTTATAATATTAGTAAGGATAAGGAAACAAACCCCAGGTTGCCCAAAGCCCTCGATTAGGGTCTTTGTAACAGTGACGTGCATAGACATTTTAGGGTATACACAATTAAAAACTTTGTTTGATTGTTTGCATTGAATAGGCTCGGAAACTACTGCACTGATTTTCACAGATGTCATCGTGAGGTCATGCTATTTGCCGTCACGCCACCAAGGAGTAAAAATAAATGCGTTAGACTAACTAGTGTTCCCAACTGTCAAATTTATTAGCCGATTGCGGCGATGTCAAGAGGGGGTTTGTAGTTAATTTTTAAATGTTTTCTTGCTATACTTGTTCCTTTTCTTTTATTTATTAATGTATGCGTTTAATTGATATCTTTATTTTTGTGTACACTTGTTTTGTATATATTATATATTATATTTTTTATGTGCGTGTAATATCGTGAGTTAGCTCGTGATGCCTCAAAAGGTGACGGCTGAAAATCAGTGCTAGATTAGGGTATCCCTAGTCCAGCGTAACGCTGAGCCGTCACCTTTTGTAACACTGATAAAACCGATCTTTTATTTTTTGTACTTTTTAATACTTTAATTTTATATTGTTTTGTGTGTGTATCTAAGTGTTACAATAAAGGTTATTCTATTCTATTCTATTCTATTCCCAGCCAAATTTTTTTTTTTTTTTGTAACAGAAAACATTAACAGTCTTATTATAAAACGAGGACTAACTTTAGTACCTGGTTTAAACCATGATCCGACCAAAATAAGTCGACACTTATCTTGGTCGAATCATGGTTAAAAAAAAAATTTAAAAATGTGTCTCAGTTTTACAATTGTTTCATTATTCATTTCATGATTTTTTTTGTAACAGAAAACATTAACCGTCTTATTATAAAACGAGGACTAACTTTAGTACCTGGTTTAAACCATGATCCGACCAAAATAAGTCGACACTTATTTTGGTCGAATCATGGTTAAAAAAAAATTTAAGAATGTGTCTCAGTTTTACAATTGTTTCATTATTAATTTCATGATTTTTTTTGTAACAGAAAACATTAACCGTCGAATTATAAAACGAGGACTAACTTTAGTACCTGGTTTAAACCATGATCCGACCAAAATAAGTCGACACTTATCTTGGTCGAATCATGGTTAAAAAAAAATTTAAAAATGTGTCTCAGTTTTACAATTGTTTCATTATTAATTTCATGATTTTTTTTGTAACAGAAAACATTAACCGTCTTATTATAAAACGAGGACTAACTTTAGTACCTGGTTTAAACCATGATCCGACCAAAATAAGTCGACACTTATTTTGGTCGAATCATGGTTAAAAAAAAAATTAAAAATGTGTCTCTGTTTTACAATTGTTTCATTATTAATTTCATGTTTTTTTTTGTAACAGAAAACATTAACCGTCTTATTATAAAACGAGGACTAACTTTAGTACCTGGTTTAAACCATGATCCGACCAAAATAAGTCGACACTTATTTTGGTCGAATCATGGTTAAAAAAAAAAAAATGTGTCTCAGTTTTACAATTGTTTCATTATTAATTTCATGATTTTTTTTGTAACAGAAAACATTAACCGACTTATTATAAAACGAGGACTAACTTTAGTACCTGGTTTAAACCATGATCCGACCAAAATAAGTCGACACTTATTTTGGTCGAATCATGGTTAAAAAAAAAATTAAAAATGTGTCTCAGTTTTACAATTGTTTCATTATTAATTTCATGATTTTTTTTGTAACAGAAAACATTAACCCTCTTATTATAAAACAAGGTCTAACATTAGACATGTTTTTATACTGATTAGACATCGACTAGGTACATCGTAAATTAGTTGATCAAAACTTTTTAATCTTTCATTAACTACCTAATTTACGATGTAGTCATGACTACACAATACAAAAACATGTCTAAAATATCTACGATATACATGTAAATGTAAATGCGAAAGTGAGTTTGTTTGTTAGTTTATTTGTTTGTTTGATAGATACTTAACCGATCATCATGAAATTTTGCATACAAGTTCTCTGGAGTACGGAGAAGGACATAGGCTACCTTTTATCCCGCTAAAAAGTACTATTCCCGAGGGATCGACATCGACGCGGGCGGAGCCGCGGGTGAATGCTAGTCTAGAATAATAATGAAAAACTTTTTTAAAAATTAGACATATTTGTGAATGAGACATATTTTAATAATCTTTAAAAATATTTGATTGTACAACGAACCAAGTGTCAAAGGCCTGTTAAACCGAAATCTATACTAATATTATAACGCTGAAGAGTTTGTTTGTTTGATTGTTTGTTTGTTTGAACGCACTAATCTCAGGAACTACTTCAAATTGAAAAAAATCTTTTTGTGTTGGATAGTCCATTTATTGAGGAAGGCTTTAGGCTATAAAACATCACGCTGCGACTTATCGGAGCGAAGCATCAATAAAAAATGTTTTGAAAACGGGGAAAAAATATTCATCTGTACTAATTAATCATAATAACAGAAATTGCCGCGGACGAAGTCGCGGGCAATAGCTAGTGTTTTAAATGTTGTCTAGTTTTTAATATCTTATCTATTTATCTTGTCTATTTTATATGCTTATCATTCAGCATATTAAGGGAGCTGTTTTTCCGGTATTTGAGTATTTTAGATTTTTTAAGAATGTCTTAGACAGAATAAATAGAATTTAATAAAAACTGACCAAGTGCTAGTCGAATAGGTACATAAAAAGGGTTCTGTACCACCATGTAATATTAAACTACAAAAACCATGTGTCTTGTATCCATAGATTTGAAAAAAAAATCGTCTCATGCTTGTATCTGTATGGAGTCTCCAATGTATTAGTTCACTTAAAACCTCCAAGCGTCCTCTATAATGAAGTTATATATAGGATTGTTCTAATTGTCTGTGGTTTGACTAATCAGTAATAAACAAGCAGCAACTTTATCAGAGTCGAGTAAAAATACCAAAAGTAACACATTTTTTTATATAATGGTTAAATATAAACTTGTTATTATTATCTGTTGTTATAAGCATATACACGCAATAGATTTACACATTCTGTGAAAATTTCATGTATCTATCTATTACGGTTCAATAGATACAACCCTGTGACAGATGAACGGACGTACGGACATCGGAGGGGCGGAACCCTAAAATCGTAATTAATTATTCAAAAATATCTGGTAAGGTATCTAATACGTTCTTTATTGGCCTGATCTGGAGAGCTCCGTGGATCAGTGGTCAACACGCCAGCCTGCGACACGAGGGTGCCCGGTTTCGATCCCCGGTCAGGTCATGATGTAAAACGATAATTTTAGATTGAACTGGGTCTTGGATGTTTAACTATATAAGTATTTATTATGTAATATTATATCTTTGACACAGACACAGATCACAGCTTACTGTGGGGCTAGCTTAATTTGTGTAATAATATGTCCCTATATATTTATTTATTATTATTTATATTTTATTTTTATTAAAATGTTTCAAGAAGGAACGGCATTTTTATCCTATTTTTTATCTCTTTTTTACCTTTTTAGTAATAATAATAAAAAATACACACACTGTACTCTTATTGTCACATTTCCGTTGATGATTTCCTGATCTATAAATTAAATAAATAAATATAAATATATACGGACAAATCACACAGATTGAGCTAGCCCCAAAGTAAGTTCAAGACTTGTGTTATGGGATACTAACTCAACGATACTATATTTTATAACAAATTACATATATAGATAAACATCCAAGACCCAGGCCAATCTGAAAAAGATCATTTTCCATCTTGACCTGGCCGGGGATCGAACCCGGTCACTCCGTGTCGCAGGCAGGCGTGTTGACCGCTGCGCCACGGAGCTAGTCAATGCTTGCATGTATTTCCGCTGACGACTCGTATACAATGTTTCCTCTGTTGACAAATTGTCAGGTATTCACGTGAATAAACAAATTAAAAATTATGTTGGACTCGTGACCGTGACTGAAGTGTTGTTTGTTACCGGTACTTCTACATGGTTTACATTGTTATAAATAATAGGTGTTTTACATTTTACTACTAGAAATAAGTAGTTTTATTTATACAGATTTTAACGAGGGCTCTCACTGAAAATCGACTTTTGAGTAGAAGCTTTACCGCTTCTATGCTTCGTTCGTTGGGTGAGCTGGAGGCCCTGCCTCCCCCCTATTTCTTCCTACCCATGTCTTCCCCCAACTCCTTGAAAGGCTGGCAACGCTCCTGTCGCTCCCTGGTGTTGCAGTTGTCCATGGGCAGCGGTTATCACTTACCATCAGGTGAATCACTTGTTCGTTTGCCGGCCTATATCATAAAAACCAGGCAAGTGTGACGCATACATAGGGTTCCGTACAATTATCTATAATAAGTTTAAAATTATGAAAAATATTTTTTTAGATCAATGTAACTAAAAAATATTTATTGCTTTTTGCAATATTTCCTTTATTTTATAACTAGCTTTCGCCCGCGGCTCCGCCCGCGTCAATGTCGATCCCTCGGGAATAGTACTTTTTCCCGGAATAAAAGGTAGCCTATGTCCTTCTCCGTACTCCAGAGAACTTGTATGCAAAATTTCATGATGATCGGTTCAGTAGTTACGGCGTGAAAGCGTAACAAACCAACAAACAAATAAACAAACTCACTTTCGCATTTATAATATTAGTAAGGATATAAGACGTTGCATCGTATCAAATTTCAAGATTCTGAGTTCACGGGAGGGAAGTACCCTGTAGGTTTTGATCTCCTTGCGAATGACGAAAATTTGCGGCATACGACTGTATGTTTTGATTGCGTTGGCTTAGAAGTTTGATTTTTTCACAGCCTTAATGAACAGTAGACCTTAGTATTTGATATAAATTTCAGCTTGATACCTCCACGTGTTCCTGAGAAAAAGGCTCTGGATAAACAGGCATACGGACAACAATAAGGGTTCTGATTTTTTTTATTTTGAGGTACGGAACCCTCAAAAGTGTGTTTTCCAAAAGCGCAATTTAAAAAGTAAGTGACATGGGCAGATGAGTTGACAAAAAAAGGCAGATTCTTGGCGTGAATTTCAGAGGAGTGCATGGTTTTTGTTTTGGATTGTTGTGCAAATTGCTTCCAATTTCACATCATAAACCGACATTATGATGTGAAATCGATGTAATTTAAAGTTATAAATGTCCATGTTGTGTGTATGTGGAATAACTAAAATAGACTGTTAGTGCGACTGTAGTGCCACTGGGAATACGCTATGATGACAAGAAGAGCGTCTGTAGTAAGATTTACTTAGCGGGCTGGTGGTTGTCCGCCTTGCAGCGTCGTCTATGATCAAATCAATGGATTCGTGGGAATTGTCGCCTAAGGCTCCGTCGAATCAACGAAATCATATCGTTAATACACAAGAATATGTAGGAAACTCGAAGGTTTTCTATGTTGGTTACATTACAGCTGAAAGCCGAAATGCAGGGACGCCTAGTTTGGCTGGCTGCACCTAAGTAGAGCCGATTTCAAACGGTTACACTTATATGTATGTTGCTTATCTTCGGCTAGAACTAAGTGCAGCCGGTCACAGATACATAACCTTAGGTGTATGATCTGATCAGTTTTGCCATATTTTACGTTACAACGTTGATAAAATAATAGACTAAGATGTTGAAATGGATTTATATTGATCTATTGATATCTGAAGTAGTCAAAAATAATAAGATGTTAGAAGTATAAGTAAGAAATAAAGTTCAAGAAATCATACATCTTTAGGTGATGGCAGAGCATAGGTCGTACATAGACCTAGGTCGCCGGTTCAAGTCCCGACCGCATGAAAAATGTTTCACAATATTTTATTTCTTAATTTAATAAAAGTATATTAAAATAGCATTGTGAATGCAAAATCATACATATTCTCTTTAGAATTAAAACAACTATATATTTTTTCTTTATTACCTCGTATTTTTAACCCTTTGACCGCGAACGTCGGATAAATCCGACATACATTTACAATGAAAATGTATTCAATTTGACGTTTGCGGTCAAAGGGTTAAAAACGGTTGAATTGAGTTGTGTTATTAAACAAAATGGAGTAATATAGACGCTTCAATACCAGCCACGAATATGTTTTCTTTGAAACCTATCAAGTCTTTCAAAATATGAGGATTTTAAAGACTACTCTACAATAGGTTTTATTTATTTATTTAATCTTTATTGTACAAATACAATGTAAACGCACAATAGGTGGACTTAATGCTAAAAGCATTATCTGACAGTCAACCTTTGGGTTGTGCAGAGAATTTTATGTGTGAGTAAAATAAAAAATAAAAAATCTTACGATGTAGGTAACAATAAAATTTTAAACATATAAACAATTTAATACATATAAATACATAAATATATATAAAAATACGTATACATATATAAAACGAACCTAATAAATAAGTTTGTAAGATGCAGCAATTATCAGATGTTATTTGTTTGGGCGAGAAAATATCTAAATACTAACATTTTGAAGCCAGTGCGAGTAGACGCTGTTTTCACAGAGTCAGGAAGTGCATTCCAGAGTCTTACTGCCGTAACGGCGAAGGAGTTAGAGAAAAAACCAGTATGGTGAGAAGGGGGGCGGGGGGGAGGGGTTAATTTATTAGAAGAACGCTGGTCCCTATTATGAGTAAAACATAAAAGTTTGAATTTAGTTTTAATGTAGTCGGGGTAAAGAGGGATTCAAGATTCAAGATTTAAAGATTTATTCAGAAAATAGGCCTTTTCAGGTACTTTTTCACGTCAATTCACATTTTAAATAATACTTATTATATTATATTCAAATTATTAATTATTGTTCAAAAGCTACAAACTACTAGCGTTTCGGAACCGACCACTGCAGAGAAGAAGACGCCGAAAGAAACTCTTTTCAACAGTATTGGTCGCCTACTTGCCTGAAGGGCTTTGTATGATATTTAATATTTTTCTTTTTTTTTTCTGATGTCATGTTATATACAATTTTAATTTACATATTTTTGTGGAACACGTTATGTTAGCGATCGAGCGCGCAACAACAACAGATATGATAAAAGTCTCAAAGAGGCCGGGCAGACCTGTCCCCCCAGGCAGCACCCGTTCACGATTTGACGCATGTAATTATATATAGTAAGGGTTATTATATATAGAACATTGTAAAGCTGACATAGAATATGTGAATTCCTGCGTTCGCGGATGGGAAGCCATTTAGGCTGAGAACGATATTCTGAGACGTGATCATATTTACGGAGACAGAAAATAAATCTTATGCAGTTATTAAGAAGCCGATCCAACTTGTTAAGATGTTCCTCGGTCAAGTCCAGATAACACACATCAGCGTAATCAATGAGGGGAAGTACGAGTGCTTGAGCCAACATGGTCTTAGTTTTGATGGGAAGAAAATATTTAAACCGCTGTAAGTAGTGAAGTGTAGCAAACACTTTTCGGCTAACTTCTACAACATGAGAATCCCACTTTAGTTTAGAATCAATATATAGGCCTAAATTTTTAACGACATTGCTAAATGGTATCTCAACGTTGTCGTAAGTAACAGAAGGTATAATGTCCCACTCAACTTTGTTTAACTGGATAGTACTTAGGTTAGTTTCCTTAGTCAAAATAATTACATTAAAAGTCTGTCGTCAGTTAGATAATCAGAACATATTGAACACGTATTGTTTATTTTGTCAATCTACGAGTATACTAATATTATAAAGCTGAAGAGTTTGTTTGTTTGAACGAAGCTAATCTCAGGAACTCATGGTTCAAATTGAAAAAATATTTTTTTGGTGGATAGTCCATTTATTGAGGAAGGCTTTAGGCTATAAAACATCACGATGTGACCAATAGGAGCGAAGCATCAATATAAAATGTTTTGAAAACGGGGGAAAAATATTCATCTATACCTTATAACAGAAATTTCCGCGGACGAAGTCGCGGGCAACAGCTAGTTAAATGATAAATGATATCGTAACTACTCAACCGATCATCATGAAATTTTGCATACAAGTTCTCTGGAGTGCGGAGAAGGACATTATGCCTTTTATCCCGGGAAAAAAATATCTGAAAAAATTCCCCTAATTGAAGAAACTAGAGATGATCCGGATGCTCTATATAATAAAATGTTTGGTGTTATTGAATCGGAATTCAACAAAACATTCAAAATTAAAAAATGTACTAAACGTATCGGTAAAAAATTTAGTGAATGGGCTACAACTGGTATTTACGTTAGTAGAAACAGGTTATACGAATTATTAGCTATGAAAGCTTACAATAAAAATACTGAATTTATTAATTATGTTACAACTTACTCTAAGGTTTTTAAAAAGGCGTGCCTGTGCGCAAAATCTTTATATACAAGAAAAGCTATTCTAGATTCTCATGATAAGATAAAGACCACTTGGAAAATTATTAACATGGAAACCGGGAAAACTAAAAATCGTGACAACAAAATAGAATTAAAAGTAGATAATAAGATCCTCAGTACTAATGAAGACGTCGCAAAATATTTCGAAGATTTCTTTACTAACATTCCCGTAAATACTACTGCCTCCTTACGTTCATCATCTGAGGAATCTAAAAAACTATTAACAAGCTGTATACCAGAATGTAACAATCATTTAATATTTCAACATGTAACACCTCAAATAATCATTGATACATTTAAGAGTTTGAACAATAAGAAAACTGGAGATTTGTGGGATATCTCTGTAGCTGTCATTAGCAACATCATTGAAGCAATTGCACCATATTTAGCTTCTGTATTTAATAAGTGTGTAGATACTGGGACATTTCCTGACTTGATGAAGTTAAGTAAAGTCATTCCTTTGTACAAATCTGGCGATAAAAATGATCCCACTAATTACCGTCCCATTTCTATTCTGCCAGCTCTTAGTAAAATATTTGAAAAAATGATTTTTAATCAGTTATTAGCTTTTTTTAACATAAATAGCCTTTTCCATCGTGAACAGTATGGATTTACAAAGGGTCGGTCAACTACAGACGCGGGTGTAGCTCTGTTGAAATACATATATGATGCTTCGGAGGGAAAACAAAATGCTATTGGTGTTTTTTGTGATCTTTCCAAAGCCTTTGATTGCGTAGACCACAATACCCTTCTCTCCAAGCTGGAGCACTATGGAATAAAAGGTAAATCTCGCGATTTACTTGAATCTTATTTAAGTGGCCGAACTCAAAAAGTTAGTTTAGATAGGGTACAATCCTCCGGATCATCGGTTAAGATGGGCGTACCCCAGGGCTCTATCCTAGGGCCTCTGTTATTCCTCATTTACATCAATGACCTACCTTACTGTGTCAATACATGTAAGGCTGTACTATTTGCCGATGACACTTCTCTTGTCTTCAAAATTGATAGACAAACTAATTCTTTTGACGTGGTTAATAGTACTTTAGCTCAAGTGTTGGATTGGTTCACAGCGAACAATCTATTGTTGAACGCTAAGAAAACGAAATGTATTAAATTTTGCTTACCAAATGTTACAAAAAATCAAACACAAATAGTAATGGATAATGAACCACTAGATTTAACTGATAAAACAACATTTCTTGGAATAACTCTTGATGCCGGGCTTCAATGGGGTGCCCATATTACTACGTTAGCGGGTAAACTTAGTTCTGCAGCTTATGCTGTCAGGAGAATTAGACAACTGACTGATGTTGATACTGCGCGTTTGGTATATTTCAGTTACTTTCATAGTGTTATGTCTTATGCGATTTTACTATGGGGTAACGCTGCAGAAGTAAACACCATATTTGTCCTGCAGAAACGCGCTATTAGATCTATATATAAACTTGGTGCTAGAGAATCTCTTAGAGAATTGTTTAAAGATATAAATATTTTAACTTTACCTTCTCAGTACATATTTGCGAATATTATGTTTGTGCGCTATAATCTTGATTTATATAAGAAAAATAGTGATATCCATGACCGAAACACGAGAAATAAAAATAAATTAGCTACACCAGTATTGCGATTGCAGAAAACTATGAATTCATTTTTGGGTTTAGGAGTACGCTTCTATAATAAAATTCCTGCAGAAATATTAGGTCTGCCTTTACTTAAGTTCAAAACGATTGTAAAAAACCAGTTAATAAAAAAGGCTTATTACTGCATTGATGATTATATTACTGACTAGCTGTTGCCCGCGGCTCCGCCCGCGTTAATGTCGTTCCCTTGGGAACAGTAGAAATTATAAGAAGTCCATACAAACCCCTCCCCCTCGGCTTTTTCCCCTTAAGGGGGAATTTAATACATTTCACCTGCATAGAAGTAGAATAAATGGGTATCTCTTGGATAGGCATGTAACATCCTCGTCTTCATCGTCACTTACCATCAGGTGAGATGGGAGACAAATGCCTAATTCAATAATTAGTAAAAAAAAAAAATAGATCTTTAGTCCTTAAGGAGGGGATTTTGCCCATTTCACGTACACAGATATTTTTTTATTGTAATGGAGAACTTTTATTGTCATATTTCTAAGTAAATAAAAAAAATCCATACAAACTTTACCCCGCCTATTTTACCCCTTCAAGGGGAAATTTCGTCCATTTTAACAACACAGATCTTTTTAATTGTAATGTAAAAATATATACTTATTTTTATACTTCTATGTCCAGAAATGAGAAAATTTTCATACCATCACCCCTCCCTTTTATCCCTTAAGGGGGGAATTTTATACATTTCACCTACACAGATCTTTTTTGATTGTAATCTAGAACGTATATACTTATTTTCATACTTCTAAATCTAGAAATGAAAAAAAATCCATACTAACTTTACTCCCCTATTTTATCCCTTCAGGCGAAAATTTCGTCGGTTTTACCTACATACATCTTTTTATTTGTAATCCAGAACGTCCAGAAATGAGAAAATGTCCATACAAACTTACCTTACTGTTATTGTAAAATTCCTTTCTTAGTGCTCATTTACATCATAAAAAGAATCCCTGTGCCAAATTTCAAGTTTCTGGGCATAGTAGTTTCGGCTGTGCGTTGATATATAAGTCAGGTTTGCCTTTGGCTCGCGGCTCCGCCCGCGTAAGTGTCGATTTCTCAGGAACAGTAGAATTACCCGGAATATATTATTTTAGTTCATGACTTTCAATGAAACACCTTAATATTGAATTTCAATTGAATAACTTAAAAAACGGAAAGTTTCATACTAACTTTGCACTAAGGGATGATTTTGAGAAAAATATTTTACTCGTGTTTCATGCCTTTCAGTAAAGAACCTTAATGCTGAATTTCATTCGACTAACTTCAAAAATGGCAAAGTTTCATGCTTACTTTGAACCCCTATTTTACCCCCTTAAGGGATGATTTTTGAGCAAAATATTTTACTCGTGTTTCATACCTTTCAGTAAAGAACCTTCATGCTGAATTTCATTCGAATAACTTCAAAAACGACAAAGTTTCATACTAACTTTGCAACCCGTTTTACCCCCTTCGGAGATGAATTTCCAAAAATCCTTTCTTAGTGCTCCCCTACGTTATAAAAGGAACCCCTGTCGAAAATTTCAAGTTCCTAACCCTTATAGTTTAGGCCCTGCGTTGATATGTCAGTCAGTCAGTCAGCTTCTCCTTTTTTTTATTTTGGATAGTATGGATAGGTATAATGCTGTCGTATAATGATGATGAATTGACTTTGGATTTTAATTTTCTTATGTGACTTATTATTTTATTTTATTTTTGCTATATGTTAGCAGGCAAACTCATGCCTTGAGTTCATTCAAATGACGATAACTTTTTTTTTAATGAACCGATTTTGATGAAACAAACTTTAGATGTTTTGCTGAGTTAAAACAAAGCAATTAGTGAAAGTTTGAAGTAAATCGGTTCAGTATTTTCGAAGATAATCGTGATCATACATACAGACAAACAGACAGACAGACAGACAGACAGACAAGAAATTCCAAAAAATTTTTTTTGCTTTCTATTATTCTTTTTAAGTGTCCCTCTATCCATTACAGTCAAAAATTCTAAGTGTACAGACAAAATATTTTTACTGTTTTATTATATGTATATAGATAAAAATGCGTGGAAATTTATATAAATTTATTTAATGTTAACAATTATTAAATGTTAAAATTAATCTATAGTATGAAAAATTGTATTTAATGTTAACAATGTATTCAGAGCCCTTCAGGCACGTAGGGACCAAGGCTGGATTGAGTTTCTTTCGGCGTATTCTTCTCACCAGTGGTCGTTCCGAAACGCTAGTAGTATTTCAATTTTGCATATATAAAAAAATATATAAGAAATAAAAATATGACGTTCAAAAAGAGATACATGTATCCAATTTTGAATAAAAATCTTTGACTTTGACTTGACTTTGACTTAAAAGTACTATTCCCGAGGGATCGACAATGACGCGGGCGGAGCCGCAGGCGAAAGCTAGTATAGTAAAAAACAAAGTCGCTTCTTGCTGTCTGTCCGTCCCTATGTATTCTTAGATCTTTAAAACTACGCAACGGATTTTGATGCGGCTTTTTTTGATAATAAAGTGATTCAAGAGGAAGGTTTATATGTACCTTGCACCCATGCGAAGCTGCGGTCCCGGTGGCTAGTTCTCTATAAATTGAATTTTTCATCACTCACATTTTTAGTATCATTTCGCGTTTGATAAATTCAACAAAAGTGAAATTTTGCATGTATTTACGGTCAACAGTAAGATTGATTTTACGCATTATAAAATTAACAAGTTAGAAAAAGAAATTTAGAACAAAACGGACATTTCATGTGCATTAATAATAAAATTCAGAAAATAAAAAAAATATGCATGCAGAATGTTGATAATACACGTAGAGTCCACTTTTAATTTCAAATAAGTAAAAAAAATGTGTTTAACTGTAAATTATAATCATTAGGAACAAAATGGCAAACTCCACTTTCACAGGAATTTGTCGCATGTCCAGGTTTTGGGGAAAGCTACCAAAGGGGGGTGGCGTTAAGCAGGCAGCCTGTCCTTAAAATTATGCAGAATCATATTAAAGCATGAATACTGTCATAATAGCGGACCCTGGGGTCCGACCCGTCAAAGTTAAATTCAACCAAGAAAATGTTCAGAAGATAATGATAATTATATCGATATATTCTCTATAGAAAACGCCAATTTCATAGGTGAAGAAGGCCCCAATATTTGTACCCACAGTTTGTTCTTCTAACTATAACGATGCTGGCAATGTGCAAACCAATAATATGCATGAATGGAGCATGAAATAACATCATAAGTTTCTTTAATTAGGATTAACTACTTGAATGGATATTTTTAAGTGTTTATACATATTTTGCATTCACAATGTTTTTTTTGATATAGGTACTATTATTAAATTAAGAAATAAAATATGGTGAAAAAATTCCAAGCGGGCGGGATTTGAACCTTAAGTCTATGTACGACTTACGCTTTTCCAACTGAGCCACCGCTTGTTCTAACCTCGGCGCCGAAATTCGTACGACGTGACGTAAGCCGTATAAGGGGAATGGGATATGGTGGAGAATTTCGGCGCCGAGGTTGGACAGGCGGTGGCTCAGTTTAATAAGAGTACTTGTACAGTCAGCCAATGAGATATCTGACCCCCTACAACAGCGCCATTTTTCGCAAACTAAAGAAACATCCGTGGTTTAAACCCAAAGATAAAAATATACAAGTGTAATATCCTTTGCGACTAGTGCCATCTATTGAATTGTGAATGAACAAATAAGGTTAATAAGCAGAAATCTGATACCCTTGACGACTAATGCCATCTATTCGATTTTTGATAAATAAAACAAGCTCTAGCATACGATACGCTTATTTCAAAGATACTTCAATAGTTAGATGTGGCGCAAGTGGTAGGCACTACGGTTTAATAGTTAATGTGATTATGAATGAACAGGGTCAAATCCTCCAAAGCTTTTTATTTTTTACAAATATCACCAACTTCGTATTGTGATGTTGGTGTAATTTTGGTTGTTTTAACATAATGTTACCGAGCTAATTACTGTGAATAAAAAGCATTTAAAATTTTTAATTACTTTATTACATCAAAAAAATGTAACAGTGAAATAAATACCTGCCTACTTAATTCAAACTATGATTAATCTTCTGTAGAGAGAACCAACATGTTACTTAATAAGTAACAATTTACATCTCTCAACTTCTTTTTAATCATAGTATTATATTTTTTTAAATGTGTAGGGTCAAAAAGTGCTATGTGAATAACTTTGCTTCGATAATAGTATAAGAATGAATATAAACCTATGGCATTAAATGAATTTTAATATGGGAGAGGGTGACCCCCATTTTGAAGCTTTTGTTCAAGTCTATTTGTCATTTCACTTACCATGTTAGATCAGATCACATATCACTTATGCGCATATTTATTAATTTAGTATAACCTTTTTGTCTAAATTGATTTAAATCAAACTTTACTCGTGTCTCGTGTCCCAGTTAAGCACTATTTGACCCTACAATCTGGGATTTTAATTGGTCACTCAATAACAGTTAGATCACAGAACAATTGTCTTAAATAAAATATATTCTACATTGCAAACTGTTAGAATCACCACATCTCATAAATTTTCCAAGTATTTTTCTTTATTCATCCGGCCGCCGAATTCTACCAGCTCCCCTGGGCCCATTGAAGACATCTGTCCCCAATAACCTGCAAAACAATAATACGATCAGTTACCTATTATTCTACACTGCGTAATACACTAGGTATTAAATATTATTATTATTTTACTTCACTATTTAATGAATATTTTTACCTAATGTTATCCTGCCACTGTTCTCAAAGGCAAATTATTTTGATGGCTATACGCTGGCCATGTCTTCTCCGCAATATTTTTCTGCCATCATCATCAGACTTAAAACTTTTTTCATCAGAATAAAATACGATCTCGTTCTTGTTGAATGTTTCCTCACTGTTTCAATTGAAATATTGTAGTGTATATGTTACGCCAGTTGACTCCGAATCCACAAACGGACGGTGTTTCTCTGTAAGAGATATATTTATCTTAGACATTTATCACAAACCCTATGTTTTACGGAACAAAAAATAGTGTGACAATTAAGTAAGTATATTAAATACTTATAATTTCTACTTACCGCGATACCTAACTCTCTAGATATAGATATTTTAAATACTGTGGTTGTCTTTACAATACAATATTAGCTTTCACAAAATCTGCTATATAAGATGAAACGGGATGCCTAATAACTGGTGGGGTTTTGGATCACTACACAGTAATCGCAGTATCTTATTTGTGACGCGAGTGAACAATATTTTTGATTAGTTGGTATCAGGTATAAATAAATCTGATAGATTACCCTCAATTTATTTGTTAAAGCAATGCGTTGCAGTTAGTGACAATGATGTCATAGCAGTAGAAATAGATAGCCAATTTCGCCCGAGACGTCATATCGTCGGTTGGCGTATTGAGATGAGCGCTAGCTTCTCAAGTCGTGGGTCCATGGTTCGAATCGAACTTTACGTAGGATTGTTTTTGATTCTTTCTTGTTCTTACCATTGATGATTACTTGAATTATTAGCTGAGATTATTAGAAACACAAAATTTGCAACTGAGCAGGTTATCAGAAACAAGTTTATACCAGCAGTTGTCTGTCTACTTGCCAAAATTCACGGTAGGTGGCGCTTCACAGCAAAGTGTGAATTTACGTTTTAAAAGTCAGGGGGTCAGGTATCTGCTTGGCCGACTGTACTTGTACTGGATATGATAAAGGCTGTTGCGTTCTATTTTAATAATCTCAACGATATTGTTCTACAGAATCCTCATGATAAATATTTATTGGTCGGTGACTTCAATATGAGTAAAATTAAATGGCATTTTAATAACGATTTGAGTTATACTCCATCTGACTACCAATCTCCCAACGAATGTTTTCTTGTTGATGAGCTAAATATGCACGGTTTTGCTCAGTATAACGGTGTTCTAAACAGTCAGGGCAGATTGCTGGACTTAGTTATTTCGAATAACACAGTCAAAGTAGCGGAGTGTCTTGACCCCTTGGTGCCGATTGACCCTCTCCATAGTGCTTTATCAATTGGTATATATTTCATCACCGCTGATTGTTTAAGCCCGGCTCCTGTTATGAAGCGTCAGTTTTATAAGGGTGACTATACCACAATCAACTCGGAGATATTGAAAGTTGATTGGAACACTGAATTCTCTAATAGAAGCATGGAGGGTTCTGTACAATATTTTTACGAGTCTATAGATAATCTTATCCATAAATATATCCCTTCTGTTAAGTCTACCACTAAATCATACCCTGTTTGGTACTCTAAAACATTAATCAAAATAATACGAGAAAAAAATAAATTTCTACGAAAATATAATACTTACGGTAATCGTTCTGATCTCGAATCATTTAAGCTGCTTAGGGATAGAGTGAAGCACCTCGAAAGAGAATGCCATGAAACATATCTCGACAACGTCGAAAAATCAATCGTTAAAAATCCTAAATATTTTTGGACTTACATAAAATCAAGAAGCAATTCTAAGTCAAGTACTATTCCCAGTACTTTAAAATTTAATAATATTCAAGCAACCACCGGTAGAGATCATAAGGATCTGACCCAACAATAAATTTCATAAAGTTTTTGGGCTAAGTTTTTATTCTGAACCATATCAAAGCTTTTCTTTCCAAGCATTGGTGTTATAGTGCTTCGGAAGGCAGGTTAACACGTTGGTCCCGGCTTTCATGATTGATGGCAGTCGTTAAGCTATTTCAGATGCCTATAGGCAGCTTGAAAAGTCTGACACCAATATTGGCCACTCATCATCATCATTTCGAGTAGGTGACATGGTCATGCACACCCTGGTGTCAGAGTTCTTCGGAACCGCCTCTCGGCCTCTGACGTGGTTCCTTTAACGACTACCAGATGGCAGCCGGGACCACCGGCTTAAAGTGCCTTCCGAAGCACGGAATCATCTTTATTATCGGACAATCAGGTGATTCAAGCCTGCAATGTCCTCACCAAACTGGAAACAACTAAACAAAGTATGCTTCCGGTGGGAATCGAACCCACGACCCCCGGGTCAACAGGCAAACGCCTTAACCACTGGACCACGGAGGCTGTCGTTTGGCCACTTATACACACGAAAAACATTGGAAAACTTTAGTTGTTCATATCGACGAGCTGTATCATCCATTCAAGGTTCGGACAAGGTTTTTTTTACATATTGTTTATACTGCCAAATATTGTGCCTCAACATAAGGCCGAGGGCTGTTTTTAGGGTTCCGAACAAGGAACCCTTATAGTTTCGCCATGTCTGTCCGTCTGTCCGTCCGCGGTTTTACTCATAGATTATAAGTACTATAGAGCTGTAATTTGGTATGGATATGTATATTAATCATGCCAAAAAAACGGTTAAATAAAAATTTGAAAAAAAATTTTTTAGTGTAACTCCATAACAATTTTAATAATAATAATACCTAAAATAATAGCAATGTGTGTACGTTCGACAGCGTGCGCGGTACGATTATTTTTTCTAAATTCCCTTGTGAACTAGGACTTTATTAATCTTTCTTCAGTTACCACCGTCTTATGCGGGCTCTTTTTTAGACGTTAGATAATGGTACGGAACCCTTCTTGCGTGAGGCCGACTCGCACTTGGCGGGTTTTTTTTAAATGCTGCAAAACTATGAATTCTACTACAATACATGTTTTTCAAATCACTTAATACCATTTTGCTTACAGACTTGAAAACAATATTTTTAGTAGGACATATACATACCAAACGGGTTGGAGAGAGAGTCAGCCTGGAGAGTGTAGGTCAAATCCTCAGTATGGCTCCGTTAGTGAAGAGAGGGTCATGCTCCTGCAGTGGAGACTAAAAAGACCTGGTGATGATGATACATACCAAACCAACAGCAACAGTCCATATCTTAGGATATTTTTATTTTATTTATTTGTAACAACAACAGCCATTTTTATAACTAAAAATACAATTTAACAATGATATGATACATATCCGGCCAATACATATTCGGATATCAGAATAGTTACCTCTATGGTAAGATTGGAGCCCTAGATAGCTCCATGGCTCCAATCAAACCATAGATAGCATCTAGCACATAGATATAAGAATATCATCTGGCATAAACTTGCAAGACCGAGTTCGCAATTCTGAGATCCAACGCCGAACGAATTTTCACGATGTGCCAGGGTTGCAATCTGAGGTTGCAATTGCAACCATAGATATCAGAATAATGGCTGCAACTCTAAAATGGAACTGGACAGCACACTTCATAGAAGTATGAATTTTTATTAATCATATAATCATATAATAAATATATATTCAAAATCTATGGTACACTTTGATAGAAGGAATGATTGTAGGTGGACTAGGTAAGGCTGTCACCGCGTGGTATCCCCAAAATGGGAAACGTAGTGTTAGGTGTCCGGCATCTAGGTCGACGATAAAGCAGATTGCTGGTAAGATCAGGATTGCGAAGGCTAGGGATAGAGAAGAATGGCGCATACAAATGGAGGCTTATAATTAGCAATGAGTCGTGGAAAGCTGACAATATGATGATGATGGTCTGAATGATACTGAATTACATCTAGACGAGGGAGCGCTAACACAGATTACTAAATAGTTGCGATAACCAATTTCAAGCCAAGAACTGGCAGCACCCTACTGTAATATTACACGAACCAGTCGGTAGCCTCGCCAGCCTTTTCACCCTGCCATAACTAAAAATTGATTTAACATAAATATGCCTTCATCCTTATCATCTCAGTGAACAGAAATGCTAGTAGTAGTATGTAAGTATTTCCACTCCGGGTACAAACTGCCAATATGCCATAATGTATGGGCAGTCGGATGGCACGAGTGTCAAAATGTACCAATGTCAAACGATTTTGCATATATTAAAAAAATAATCTATATACATATAATAAAACAGTAAAATTATTTTGTCTGTACATTTCGAATTTTTGACTGAAATGGATAGAGGGACACTTAAAAAGAATAATAGAAAGCAAAAAAAATTTTTTGGAATTTCTTGTCTGTCTGTCTGTCTGTCTGTCTGTTTGTCTGTATGTATGATCACGATTATCTTCGAAAATACTGAACCGATTTACTTCAAACTTTCACTAATTGCTTTGTTTTAACTCAGCAAAACATCTAAAGTTTGTTTCATCAAAATCGGTTCATTAAAAAAAAAGTTATCGTCATTTGAATGAACTCAAGGCATGAGTTTGCCTGCTAACATATAGCAAAAATAAAATAAAATAATAAGTCACATAAGAAAATTAAAATCCAAAGTCAATTCATCATCATTATACGACAGCATTATACCTATCCATACTATCCAAAATAAAAAAAAGGAGAAGCTGACTGACTGACTGACATATCAACGCAGGGCCTAAACTATAAGGGTTAGGAACTTGAAATTTTCGACAGGGGTTCCTTTTATAACGTAGGGGAGCACTAAGAAAGGATTTTTGGAAATTCATCTCCTTAGGGGGAAAAACGGGTTGCAAAGTTAGTATGAAACTTTGTTGTTTTTGAAGTTATTCGAATGAAATTCAGCATGAAGGTTCTTTACTGAAAGGTATGAAACACGAGTTAAATATTTTACTCAAAAATCATCCCTTAAGGGGGTAAAATAGGGGTGCAAAGTAAGCATGAAACTTTGCCATTTTTGAAGTTAGTCGAATGAAATTCAGCATGAAGGTTCTTTACTAAAAGGCATGAAACACGAGTAAAATATTTTTCTCAAAAATCATCCCTTAAGGGGATATAACGGGGAAGCAAAGTTAGTATGAAACTTTCCGTTTTTGAAGTTATTCAATTGAAATTCAATATTAAGGTAATTGAAAGTAATTGAAAGTCATAAACTAATGTATTCCTGTTATTCTACTGTTCCTGGGAAATCGACACTTACGCGGGCGGAGCCGCGGGCCAAAGGCAAACCTGACTTATATATCAACGCACAGCCGAAACTACTGTGCGCAGAAACTTGAAATTTGGCACAGGGATTCTTTTATGATGTAAATGAGCACTAAGAAAGGATGTTTAGAAAATCAAAGGGGTTGAGGTTTTATGGAATTTTCTCATTTCTGGACTTAGAAGTTTGAAAGTAGGTACGCAAGTTCTCAATTAAAATTAAAAAAGATCTGTTTAGGTGAACCAGACAACATTCTCCCTTGAAGGGGTAAATAGGGGGTAAAGTTTGTATGGAATTTTTCCATTTCTAGACTTAGAGGTATGAAAATAAGTATATACGTTCTAGGTTACAATTAAAAAAGATCTGTGTAGGTGAAATGTACAAAATTTTCCCCTTAAGGGATAAAGGGGGAGGGGGGATTGTATGGAAATTTTCTCATTTCTGGACATAGAAGTATAAAAATAAGTATATATGTGTAGGTGAAATGGGCATAATCCTTAAGGGCTAAAGATCTATGCAGGTGAAATGTATTAAATTCCCCCTTAAGGGAAAAAGCAAAGGGGCAGAGGTTAGTATGGAATTTTTATCATTACTACTGTTCCCAAGGGAACGACATTAACGCGGGCGGAGCCGCGGGCAACAGCTAGTAAGAAATAAAAATATTAAGTTCAAAAACAGATACATGTATCCAATTTTCAATAAAAATCTTTGACTTTTGACTCTCAACTTTTTCAGCCTGTCTTCCACCCGCTGCCACCAATTTAGGTCCTGTGCTGATCTCATCCAGGAGCGACCCGCGATTTTCAACCCATCTCATCGGAGGACGTCCGGCGCTTCTTTCCCCGGTCACGGTAAAGATATCTAACAGTATTCCGTCTTCATACAAAAGGTCGCGCTTCGAGGTCATTACACACTCTAGTACATTATTGGTACGCAACCAGCGATTCGCAGTCAAGGATGCGCTGTAGTCGGTGCCGGACGAACGAGTATGTGATTGTTTCAAAGTTTATTAGTAGATATTGTTATATAAAAGCACATCTATTTTGGTGTGAGAATAAAATGGTTAAATATAGATTATATTGTGCTGTTTTTGGTTGCGCAAATTCATCATTAAGCCACCCATAACCCACCCACCCAAGAAACTGGAAGTTTCCTAGGCTATATAGATACCAACTAACTGCCTCCTCGTGTAGTGGTTAGAGCGTTTGGCTTACACTACGGAGGTCACGGGTTCGATTCCCGGCGGGGGCAACGACTTTGCGCGTTGTTGTTGTTCCAGTTTTGTTAAATCATTGCAGGCTGATCACCTGTTTGTCTGATAAGAAAGAGGAGGATTGTTTCGGAGGGCACGTTAAGCCGTCGGTCCCGGTCACTGCCTTTGACAGCCGTTGTTACACAAAACCAAGTCAGAGGTCTATAATGCGGTTCAAAAACTCTGACACCAGTGTTAGTCATTAACACACACGATAAGAAATATAGATACTTAATAATTTACTGCTACTTACATATAATATTGAAATACGCGAAATATCATTATAAAATGGTTATACTAGTAATTATTGCTAGTTAACTACCTAGAAGATATTTACATTAAATGTGATAACTTCCATGCTAGTCTGGGATAAAAGGAAAAACACTGTAGACGTGGGTAGCCCTAGCGCGTGTTTATGTACCGCGCGGCGGTAGGCATTTATTTCAATAACAGGCCCGAGTTACAATACTGTTAGATATCTTTACCGTGCCCCGGTTCTAGGCCACCATTCGGGTAAGTCCTTGCTTCATCTGTCATCACTACGTCTGGCCAAGTGTCCTGCCCAGTTCCATTTAAGGTTCATTACAGTATATTCCGTAGTTTAAATACATAACTATATAAATGCGCCCTATTTATAACTATATAAATACCTACTTACCTAAATTTTATACACATAGCTCAATTGGTAATTATTTAGATGGATATTAACCACGGGATATTAACATCCAAAAATCGTTATATCTGTGACCGAGTGACTAACTGACATATATGTATATGTAGGTAGATCAAAACCTTGATAAACTTATAGATGATCTAGAAAGTTCAAATAAAATAGCATGGTATTTGTGTGTATGAAAAGTGAAATTAAAAAACAAAGGATTTCTAAGATATGATTATTTTTCAATCATTATTAACCGACTTAAAAAAAAGAAGGTTTTTAATTCGATTGTATTTGTTTCTTTATCTCAAAATTCATTTATGATCAGATTAAAAAAAAAAACTTTTTTTTTCTGAAAGGGTATGCTTAATTCAATATAGATTTCATCATAATCAGTTGAGTAGATTGATTGAAGTCTTTTTTTTTTAATATGAAGGATTATGAATTATGTAACACGAGCGCCTTTTACAATTACAAGAGCAAGAATGCATTATTGCATATATGCAATTTAACGATATATATACTAAAGATAAGAAGGCGAAGGTACTTAAGATAATTTTAGCTTTCATTATATTTATTTTTTGACATTGACTACCTTCCGATTTTTTTTCGATACGACTATGTAACTTGCTCCAAGTGAGCTTTTGCTACTTCACCGGGATTTGAGGCGAGGACAGAGTGCCCTCAACCTTTACAGACAACATTACCAAAGGGCCCCCAGGAGGGACGGACCTCGGCTTTGGGCGTTACCTGTGTGCGCAAGGGTTGGAGAGACAGCAAACTCTCATATTTCCTGATGGGCCGCGTATACGTGCATGCATAGACTCAACAAGGGCCAATCTGAGAAACAATGACAAAAGCCTTTGGAGAGCAGCAACTCTCATCTTTTGCCTTATGGGCCAAAAGCTACGTTACCAGAAGGGCCTATCCAGGGTTCAAGTCACCCGGGACCGCCGGGCGGTCACTAGTAATCGGAGCTAATCCTACTCTACGCTCTCTATTCCGGTGGCGAGTGCGACGGGGTCGGGTAGTGGGATTCCTCTGGCTATTCGGAGCCGAAGAGGAGTTGGGGCGATGTCAATAGGATCACACCCTTCCGCACCCCGCTTGCGCCCACATAATACTCAACGAAGAAGACGATGAAACATGCAACAAATAACTAGTTCTTTGGAGTCGTACATGACTGTAGACGTAAAATGTGACGTAACTTATTTCTTGCGTAAATAAACTCTCAATCTGTAGGATTACGATTTACGAGTCAAATCACTCGAGATCCTTGAATAAATAATGTTTGACTTGGAGGGGCTTAAATCCGGTTTATTTTTGGGTAAGATCATCTTATCCGAACTTATGAAAGGGAACTTATTATTTGTATGTACGGTCACCTGCAAAAGTCCATCAAAATCGATTGCATCGATTACAGAGGCATATATATTTAAAAATATCATGAACCTTATACCACATGTAATAAGGTTGAAATTACTGTCAATTTTAAATAGTATCCGTAGCTAGTAGCTACACGTGACTTTTTACGCAACTTCTCTAAGGACTTTTGTAGGCGACCGTACATACATAATAGCATGTTTTGAGCCCTGGCGAGGAAGGCAGTCCTAATATCATCCGAAGGTCACGCTGCGTGTTCGTTCGCATATACTCGTAGGTGGAAAACTGATTCAAAATAATGAGTCGGCTTAGAAGGTCTGTGCGGAATGAGAAGCAGCTGATATCTACATTCACCGTTTTACTTATACCCGGACCAGCATGAAGGAAACTAAATATTATACCGACCAACGCGCACTTTTGTGTAATTTTTAGTATTTCTTTGTAATAAATTTATATAATTTTCTTTGTAAAAAATATAATAGTAAAAATAGTTACTTTTTACTCAACACAGAGTACTTTATTATACATAGGAAACCACAAAACGACAAGAGCTTAAGGATACCCCCTTGTATACGATTGGAGATATCTCGTATCGTGTCTAACGTATAGCGTCGTCCTCTGTGACTGATTCAGCTTTAGCTTTTACTAAAATATCAGTGAACTTCTTATCGGAGATAAATTTCCTCACATTGGAGCTTGCGTCATTGCGTCATTTTCATAACTATCATATCCATTAACTATTTAAATTAAATCACTGAATACGGTTTAATCGAGTTACTTATTACACCTAACGTTAGTTCTCATGTTCGCAGATACACTAAGTTGACATTTGTCTATTAGAAGCACTTCTATTTGTTTATTATATTATTTATTACTCTGGTAAGCTAATTAATTTATATCAAATGAATTGAAAATTTATTAAATTGGAAATAAATTATTTATTATGGCATTTCAATACTCAGTATGACGATTTTACATATGCCAGGTGATATTTCTCCTTATACCAGGTGTTAAAACGTAATGGAAATTGTGTTATCATAAATTATGACCTAGCTGGTTGGTTTAAGGAACGTAAACTCTGTTTCAATAAACTATAAACTAATCGAAAATCTCAATACCTATCCAGCCATTTACAGTCTGTTGCAAGTAGTGGATAGTTGCAAATACCTTATTTTTTAGAAATTTTATGATTATTACCAGTCAAGCCATATATACAGGCCGATTTCGAACGTCCTGGCAATATGTTTTAACTAAGTAGAACCTTATTGAAAGGAAAAAATGGAAATAATAAAATAATATTGTGGACCTCCCAGTTTGTATAGGAGGTCAATTCGATTTTTACCGTTTATCCTGTATTGTGTTTAAAATTCTGATCATTCTGTATGTTAGTGCCAGTGTTAGATACCCCTGCTGGTGGAATCTCCGGCAGTCAAAATAGTGTTTTATAAATATTTTAAAAACTGAATGGATATCAGAATGTGAAAATATTTGTGGTTTAGTTATTACCTGTTAAAATAATATATGTAATAACTGAATTAAGTAAAGTGGCCTACTATAAAATGTCTTTAGAGAGAATTAGCTCGTGTAGCCTTAATTCTGACTCTCTTGCACTGACTGATTGACTGAGTCTCTCGTAGGTAAAGCATTTGGAATTTGACAGAATCTCCTTGATGACTTACTATTTAATTAACATGGGATACTCAAAGTTAAATTAACCTTTAAGATTATAATAATGACTCACCATCCATAATTTGGTTTGTATGTCTCTTATTAGTTTCGGATTTATTCTCCAAAAAAATAGTTTGCAAAGGAACTAAACTAACAACCCTGAAATACACATCAACATCATGAAATTTCGTGAAATGAAAAGAATCATCAAGAGTTCCAGAACATTCATGTGTCTGTTATTAATATTATTTTTTTCATTTTGCCATCTACTTCATCGCAAAGCTCTAATGGAAGAATGGCACATGAAATCTGAGGTGTTTATAAATAGAAGAGCAATGAAAAAGAACAGCTTGCCAGTAGCAACGCCAGCAAGAAAATTAACAAATTTAAATTATATTTTGCTATGGACTTCACCTAATACTGTACCGTTCGTGTATCTTGCAGAGGGGCAAATTCGTTTCATTAAAAACCGTTGCCGGTATATCAACTGCTACGTGACCTCAGACAGATCCTATTTTGATGATTATACGCAGTTTGATGTGGTTCTCTTTTCTGGCCCTGAGATCGTCAATGCTGAAGCCGGTCTGCCAAATAGAAGATCAGAAGATCAGAAATACGTATTCGCAAGTATTGAGTCTTCGGACAGTTATCCCGTTTGTTCTACTAAATTTGATGGGTACTTTAACTGGACTTGGACTTTTAGGCTCGATTCTGATAGTAGATGGGGATATATAGTTGTTAGAGATATGTATAATAATATAATAGGACCGAACAAAGTGATGCATTGGATGAAAGTAGAAGATATGCAGCCTCTTAGTACAGAGTTCAAGAAGAGCTTATGGACAAAAACCAGAGCTGCCGCTTGGTTTGTTTCAAACTGTGAATCGACTAATAAACGTGAAGCATTCGCCAGTAGCTTGGAGATAGAGTTAGAGACATTTGGGTTATCGCTAGATAAATACGGAGATTGTGGCACATTGTTATGTCCTAAAGAAGATCAACAATGGTGTGACGAGAAGATAAAAAGGACGTATTACTTTTATCTTGCTTTTGAAAATTCGTTTGGCGAGGATTATGTGACTGAAAAACTGATGCTTGGACTAAGAAATAATGCCATTCCAGTTGTCTATGGGGGAGCAAATTATACAAGGTAAAGTGACTCCTTTAAA
This sequence comes from Elegia similella, assembly GCA_947532085.1. Lineage (NCBI taxonomy): Eukaryota > Metazoa > Arthropoda > Insecta > Lepidoptera > Pyralidae > Elegia > Elegia similella. The sequence continues at coordinate 19,732,385 of OX383934.1, read as the reverse complement.
GCTATCATCATCATCATCAAGTGTTTTTAGTCTCCACTACAGGAGTATGGCCTATGATATATTGGTTGTATGTAGGGCGATATTTTGATGCACAACGGAAAGTAGTAAAAGCAATATTTCTTTTCAGGTTTATGCCAGAAGGAATTTATTTAAACGCAAGAGAACTAGGACCCAAAAAACTTGCAGAGAAAATGAACGAACTCATTAATAATCCAACCGAGTACGCCAGATATTTTAAATGGAAAAATCACTACAAGTATTATTCAAAAAGTGAAAGTGCAGAAACGGACGACTATTGTAACATGTGTAAGCTGCTCAACGATAAAACAATTATGAAAAAGAAGACTATATATGAAAATTTCAGAAAATGGTGGGACTCTCCAAATGTTTGCTAATATATTTTCTAGTATTGGCAGAAGACAATATAGTCATGTACATTTTTTCCATACTACCAGAGACGTTCTAAGTTTATAATATTTTTTTCGGTAGCAGACCCAAGCGTCTCCGAAGGAGGCATTGAAGGAAACTGGAAAGAGGTTGTGAGATAATGTAACTCTTTTTTCGGAAAACTAAGTTCAGGTTCTTACGGCCCTTGACCCTATCCCGTAAGGCATAATAGACTCGGCTAATGTGTGTGTTAGAGGCGTAACTATAGCATATGTGGCCCGTGGTAAACTCGAATAATGGGGCTTATGAGTTAAAGTTACCAAGCAGCTTTTTGTGCCACCCTCTACTTACGCCATATGTATTAAGTTTAGATCTAGATGTTTTAAATTGATCTAATTTTCGTCATCTAACATGTTCAGCTATAGTTCTTACTATGCTGTAAAAAGATTATCACAAGTAATGCCGTGACCAAGGGAAATATGAATTAATTTTCATATAAATAGGTTTTGTTTGTATTTTTATAATAGAGTTTAAATCTCATTACGCTTCATTTTTGGTGCAAAGGTGAGTATTGCAATCCGGCTCCAGGATCAATCTGCAACCGCTCAGGATCTCTGATGTTGCAGATGTCCATGGGCGACGGTGACACTTACCATCAGGTGTATCGTTTGATCGTCTGTCCGTATAAGAATAAAAAAAAAGGTTTTGTCTCTTAACATTGATTGTAATGTGACGAGTCGTAATGTGACGAATGTTAAATATTTTTATATTTTTTGTTAAATTAAAGCATAATTAGGTTATGACAATAATATTTAGTGCTTTTATGTATATATAGTGCTATAGCTTCTAGCAGTACCGGCTTAAGTATTACATAAATGAATAAAAATAAATAAATTACTAGTATACAGGGTGAGATTTATACGGGCATCTCTTTTACGGGTGCAAATCAATCACGCTGTCCTGGGCATCTTCCCAACCACGCCCTACCCTAACGTCATTTGTCCATGAAGTGAAGAGAACCATGAAGTACCAGCTGCTTCTGGAAGTATTCCTTAAATACTGGTGGTTAGCATCGGATTTTTAAAAAATGATATTAGTAAATTAATACTACGCAAAACGAGGATTTAAAAAATGTATTTACTTAAAGGTAGTATAAGGTACTTAAAGGAATAAATAGCTTTTTTATTTTTATGAATTTTTTTTATTTCTTTAGTATTTGTGCAAACCTGTGGAATTAAGTCAATGTAAGGGTCAGAGGTGTCACCTCAACTACTTGACTGGTGATTGCAGGCTGGGGTTGGAATACCGGTAAAATCCCGTACCTGTATCTCTAGGATACTACAGTACCGGTAATTGGATTAGTACCGATAAATTTGGTAACGTAAATAACAGAGGTATCATTATGTGTGGTAACGAATATTTGACACAATTTTACCGGTATTTGGTACCGGCGCTGCCGGTATTATATTATTTTACCGGTACTTGGTAGAATCGGGAATTATTGTTTTCATCATTTATTGATGTCATCGTTGATGGCAGTCGTTAAGCTATGTCAGATGCCTGTAGGCAGCTTAAAAAATCGGACACCCACACACGAAAAACAAACGAACAGTCGATTTTCGTGCGGGACAGCAACAACGCGTGGGTACCGGTAACACTAACGTTAATTTTTAACAATATTATACCGATATCCATAATTACCGTTAACATTGTAACATAATGGAAATATCGGTACTTACCGGTACTTATAATGTATATTTGGATACCTGTATGCCCTGCAACTTGCAGGGCTTACAGGTATGGCATCGGGTACGTGCGCCCGGCCTTCCAAGCTGCTAATTGATTTTCCCCCATTTATCCGAGTGAGTACTCAATCACCCAATACTCAATCCAACAACTTCCTACTTTTCACCGGCTTAAAAGCGCTTCCAATGGACAGCAGCATTGAAAGCACAAAAAACAAAACTGCGCTCTCCAACGCGCCTGCCAGTGAGTGAGTATGGCAATAATCCTCCGATGGAACAAAGAATCCTTAGGAGAGACATTTCTCCAGCAGTGAACTTCTCAAGGCTGGTATGATGATGAATGATGAGATGATACATAGATGCCAACCAACACGCCAAACGTGGTCTTTGGGTCCTGTGGTCTTAACTCTGTCTACCCCGGATGATAATAATACAGACGTTATTAGTATGACAAAGTCGCGGGCAACAGCTATGTATTTATCTATTTTGTGTTATCCGTACGCCAATACTTGACATGCAAATTGCACCGAATAATACGCCTGTGCTTTATCGGAAACGCCCAGTATGATTTAATTAAATTTAATGAACACTTTGGTGTTCAGGTTAGGGACCATTCTCAATAACAGTGTTGTTGAATAATACACCTAACTGATATACGGTTAGGTTAGATGTTACCGAGTGATATGTAAATAACAGATTAACAGAAAGGTTTTATGGGGCAATAAATAATCACCACTATAAAATACTGTTAATTATTCTTCTCTAGAATGTGGTGGATGAAAATAAATATAAATAAATAAATATATACGGACAAATCACACAGATTGAGCTAGCCCCAAAGTAAGTTCGAGACTTGTGTTATGGGATACTAACTCAACGATACTATATTTTATAACAAATACATATATAGATACACATCCAAGACCCAGGCCAATCTGAAAAAGATCATTTTCCATCTTGACCTGGCCGGGGATCGAACCCGGTCACTCCGTGTCGCAGGCAGGCGTGTTGACCGCTGCGCCACGGAGCTAGTCAACAGACGTAGGTACTTGTACCTAGCAAGGCTGGGCGGGCATGGAACCCGCAACCTTTTGACTATGGTTGCGCTATCTTAGATAAGTGAACCACTGATAGCTTCATACTTATGATGCCTACAGATTCGCATTAACTTACACTAACCTAACTTATTTTATTAAAGCGAAAATGAGTTTGTGCCTTTGTAATGCTGTCATATAATTTCTGGGTTAAGGACATAGGGTTGTAACCTTGCAGTATGCCACCTGCATGCTGCATCTCATCCAACCTTATTACTTTCTCATCTGTCCACTTTCATTCTTCATTTTATTTCAAATTTCATTTCATTCCATTTTCAGATCATTTCTCTTCGTCATGACTCAGTTTACCATCATCTCTCGGATTGTAACGGTCTCTGATATTAATTATTACATAAAATGTTATATGGAAGTCAATATATTATAAGTTGTGAAGTTTTGTTCAATAAATGAATCTTCTTGTTTGTTGTGTCGAGTGTCTGTTCTCCATTCCTTATATGTGGGAACTCGACTAAGAGCGCCGGGACGGTCGAGCCCTAACAGGGTACTTTTTATCCCGGAAAAAGTACTGTCCCCGAGGGATCAACATAGATACGAGCGGAGCCGCGGGCGAAAGCTAGTTTTTAATTATGATCAAGAACAAATTATACACTAAAATATCTACAATTTTTTTTTAATATATAAGCATTTTCCAAGTTCTAAAACAATCAATATCAACGACAAACAAAAGATCACTACCTCTTCACAACATGATAAAGGGTGGAAATCAAAAAATATTAATGTAAAAAAAAAAATAGCGTGGTTGGAAGGGTTTGGGTCTGTCTAGGGTCTGATATTAATTGTCATGTCAGCTGGCCCATATCGATAATGAATCGCCCTCGGTTGGGGTCAATGTCTAGTCTCGTTATTGGAGTAATATTAAAAAATGGAGACATAATCAGTGCGAGGAAGTGAGCCCTAAAACTATTCGACATCTAGTTTACTGAGAATTACTGAGAAATTATTAAAGGTGTGATCATTTCTCAGTAATAAACCTTGAGATCTTTGATCATAGGAAAAGTTGTTTATATCGATGAGCTGAATCACTACTTCAAGGTTCGGATAGGGTTTTTTTTACATAGTCAAGCCAAATATCATTTATTCATCATAAGATTCTTTACATATCATTTGGTGAAAGTTAACATTTATTTTACAACAAAATATTGTTGACGTTAATTTACTTAAAGCTAAGTTTAGAGCCGCTACCAAAACGGAGTGCAGAAGAAAGCTGAGTTTGTTGCAACAAACTGCACAGCGCATTTTCTCCAGACGTCAACTTACAATTTATAGTATATTACTTAAAACTACATATATTTATACAACGTGATTTTGAACCCCCTAGCTTAATTGAAATCTCAGAATCAGAATCCCTAATGAAATATAGAACTGCAAGAAAAAAAGCTGAAAATCAAAAAAATAAATAGGGTTTCCCATACAAAGTCGCCGATCAGCTGGACGAATTTCTATGGAAAGCCAATATTTTTTTTCGGTTTTTACCTTTTTTTCTTGGAATTCTTTATTCCATTAGGGATTCTGATTCCAAGATTTCAATATAGCTAGGGGGTTCAAAATCACGCTATATGTGGACTGAGATTAAATTGTCATGTCATGTATATGCCATCTTGTTAACAAGGGGCCATTATCCATTGCATATGACGCAGTTTGCTACACGACTGCCTTTTAACTATGAAATTATTTCTTTCTGGAGCACGAGCGGAAGAGTTTTAGATTTATATTTGTTGGTCACCAATCCGCGTCCAAGTTTGTTTTATTATCAAGAGATCTAATTATACTGTAGTATATTTATCTAACTTTAAACATATCGCGTGTAAATTTACTTTCGGCATTCTCATTACTAAGCCGCGCTAAATCAACAATATTTTCCATGGGACCAAACAAAAGACCCAAAACTATGTAATGCAGGGAACCAATTTTTTTCGACATTTTCATTCCATTTTTTCATACAAAATGGGCCGACCAAAAGCTTATTTGAATATGTTGATTTTTTTCAGTTCCCAGCATTGGTCCTATAGGAAAAGTTATTCATTTTTATGGGCTGAGTCCAGGCAAGGGATCTATAAATACAGCAGAAAACCCATAAGAATTCTAGTGGGAGCCCTGACTGGACATTGGTAAATAACAGTCACCTCTATAAACTGAAAATTGTCGAAACCCCACTATGTAAGGCACGTTAGGCACGTGAGTAGTCGGAGGAGACAATAAGACACATTTTGTGTCTATGTGGGTCGTTGGCTGGTAAGCGTTTGGAACTCTTAGGATCAGCTTATCCTGAGCACTGGGCGATATCTGAAGCTCATGCAGTCCCTCTTCGGAATACACCGTGTAAGTGAGTAAGGCATGGGATAAGTACAAAATAACCCAATAAAACGTGCTTCCGATTCTGAATAGGCCCCATTGAAGGTAAGATATGGACTGAGTCACTTCTTTTAGGGAATGTCGAGTGTAATTTTAAATACGCTGTGTATATTATAGTAACGAATTAGTAAATTAAATATATATATTTTTTTTTAGGTAACAACAACCTTCCCACCCTTTGTGGCCAGTTGTTATATGTAAGGGGTTTTGGTCTTAGTTGAGATGCTCGCTTGTGTCAATCGCTCGCTCCTGTTTTGGTCACAAGGTAACTTAACGAACCCAACCTAGGGGGCCGCCTTTCGTGTTTGTCCTCCTTCAAATTGGAAAGAAACAATATGTTTTATTTTTACGAAATTAAAAAATAAATGTGCTAAAATAATTTTGTAGAATAGATATATTTTGTATATATATTGTACTAGCTTTTGCCCGCGGCTCCGCCCGCGTCAATGTCGATCCCTCAGGAACAGTATTTTTTCCCGAGATAAACTGTACCCTATGTCCTTCTTCGTACACCAGACAACGTGTATGCAAAATTTCGTGATGATCGCTTCAGTAGTTACAACGTGAAAGCGTAACAAACAAACTCACTTTCGCATTTATAATATTAGTTAGGATAAGGATAATAGGCTTGTAAAAGAAGTTAGGGAGCGGCTCTTGAACTTCAGTATTGCCTAGATAAGGTTACTTTATAAATTGGTTGGTTAAAGCACTTCATTAAAGGAAATTTACTACCACCCCCCACCCTCACATACACATTCGCGCCCGCGCGCGCACTCTTTTTATTTTACAAGCTTTACTAAGTTACCCTGTGTGTAGTATGTCTGTGGGGATTAAATCTTGAAAGTTACATTTAAATATACCTCTGAAAATGAACCATGACTTGTCCGCGCTGGGAAGCGAATCCAGAACCTCAACCATGGCGCTAACCACATCGCCACGGCGCCGTCATGCATTTTTATAACCAGAAAAAGATAGTGACTATAATATTGAGCTATACTAGACAAATAGGCCTGTTTAGAGATTGTTAAGAAAACATATCATTAGATGATAAGCTAAAAAGTGTTTGTTGAGTCTCTTATCAGTTCATTTATGTAGTGATATCTGTGTTGCAATGTTGTCATCACTTATTTTACACGTCACGTTTGATATAGATAGGTATTATGAAGGAGACCAATAGTCCAGTGACCGTGAGCGTTATTAGCGCTAACGCATGTCAAGCAACCACGGGCATAGTCCACAGTGGGATGGGTGACCGCAAGTGGCGAAAGGCATGTTAAGCAGTTGGTGCCGGCTGTCATAATTGATGGCAGTCATTAAGCTATACCAGATACTCTAGACAGCTTAAAAAAATCTGACACCAGTGTTGGTGTAAGTGACCAACACACGAAAAACAACCAACTTATTGAAAGGCCTAGTGTATGAAGCAAAGCGGACTTGAGTTCAAAGGTTTGGTAGCACGATTTATAGGTACACTTGGCTTTATTAGGTTGCACTAACGATGTATTATGCCTTGGTTTTTACCATTGTGGTGCAGCCTTACTCCTTTCAAGTAAAACAGACCTATATACGTAAAATAGAGCCCTAATTCTCTCTTTCACGTTTATAGATCGGTCCTGCCAGCCTGTTTGCTAACTCAGTGTACAACGTTTCGATAGTCACTTCAAAATACATCATGTTTTATACATCCATAACAAAAATAGTGAATCATCCGAAAGCCGTAATGTATTTTGAAGTGACGTTCGAAACCTTGTACACTGAGTCAGAAAATAAGCTGGCAGCTCGGATTTTTTTACTAAAACTGAGCGGTGCAAATACGTATAGTGATCATGACTTGGTAGCCGTATTGCTTATTAACATGATTCCTTAGATTTCCGTCTATTCCCCCGACTGGCATTTAGGATTTGCGTGGAAAGTAGCAGCATGAACGAGTAAAAAAAACAATCTACTACTAGTCTATTTTCTCCCATCCGAGCGTTTTCCTGGATGCATCCTCAACTATGGTTTATCGGAGCCCGAGGTCCCATATGGTATGAAACGATAATTATTTGTTTATACTATTCATGCTGTTATACATACATAAATACGTCTTACGACTTTTTCACTTGCGGAATAGACAGAGCTCAGGTTTTTAGCATGCGGTGGGCATTAGGTGGAAAACGGAATCAAAATAGTGATGGGCTGCTAGCCGCATCACCTATGTGCTGTATACATATGATTTCGCAAAATTATTACAACCAGCCTTCCAGCTCCAGAATCATAGACATGTAGGAAGATAGTATTTAGACTGCGCTGTAAATAGAACCTAGAGTCATCGATTCGCAGAGTATTATGTGTTAATCACCGCGATACGGAGGCAGTCGATGTAAGTATACATGTATATATAGTTGTATTACATACGGTTTTACAGTTAAAATGTGATTAAAATACACGAAACAGTTCTTTTGAACTTCTGCAAGATCGATGTTTAGGTTACCCCTGAAAAACCCGTTTTTTTTTCTCTTTTAAAATCTTTATTGACTGCCTTGGTACAAAGGGCGGACTTTTAAATACTTGAAGAGTATCTATCCTGTGTAAATAAGTTAAAGTCGACTTAGACCCCCGTCTAAGTGGTTTGCGTCACCCACTGGTTGCTCTCCTTCACTGAAGATAGATCAAATATCGAGTGTTTGTAGAATTCTGTCTAGTATATGTAATAAAAGATTGTTACATATCAGAAGACACAATCCTACAAATACTACTACTAAGTTGTTTATATATCTGCAAGGAAGACCTTGCGGATACAGAAACGTAGCATGTTTAAGGGAGACCGGGTATGGTTGACTAACTTTTGACTTAAGCTCGTTTAACTTTGATGTTTAACTTAATATGACAAAAACAACAGTTGATGCACATAGAAGAACTATTCAGGTACCTAAAATACTAATCTATAGCACATATATTTATCTATATATATTTTATAATACTTATTTAGTCGATTTTCTAAACCCCTGACGCTTAGTCAACCTACCCCATATCGTGACCGTTATTCCAGCCAGATTTTGTTGAAAATTGTCGAAAATCGACATTGAAGTGCAGTAGATAATTAGATATAGAGCTTCTGTAAATGGTAAGCTAATTTTTAAATTTGGTAAGCGTATACTTTTTTAATTATTTGATAAAAACAGTTCCGGCTAGCGTAACGTTACCGTAGCCAGATCTTTTTTTGTTTAACGGGAATTTTGAAATAAAAGTTATGTAAATAATTAGATATCAATTTGGTATAAATGGTACAACTTAAATTGTATTTGTATTTGCTATGGTTGCGAAGATATTTGAAATCCTGCTGGAGTAACGGTTTGCTCAATTGCTGTATCTTGGAATTGACTAAGCGGATGATGATGATTTTTGCACAGGACATCTGGCTAATTAGTTATAGTTTATAGCGCAATAAAAGAATTCACAGTAATTAACCGTTTAGAAGTTATTTTTATTAAATAGAAATATGCTTTAATAGGTCCTATCACTTCCAATAAGCGCTCCAAAGACTAACTTGAAACGTTATTATATAGTGAAATACTGTCTATAAATGGTACCGAAGTTTCATTAGTATCCTATACGTAATTAAAAAGTTATGATGAATCTTCGATTTGTTTCGGCCATGGCGCGCGGCGGAGTTATTTAACGACCGATTAACCGAGTTTCCTGTACGAGTGGTCACTGAATCTTTTGTAAATAATTAGATATACATGTCAATTTAATACCTGCTAAATTTCAAACCTGTAGATTAATTAATTAACGAAATAATTGAAAAAAATGATGTTCGCGTGGTTACCCGACCAAATCTAGAATGTTATAAAAAAGCGGCCGCGCAATACATTATACCAACCTTCTAAAACTTACAGGATAATACATACGCGGTTTGTACAGACGAGCTATTTTTACAAAGTAGGTACATTTATTTTAAAATAGCTACTAGCTACCAGTTACAGCTTAGCAGTTAGTAGTGGAAGCATCTTGATAATTTACTCGTAGTTAATCTGCGTTATCCTTACTAATATTATAAATGCGAAAGTGAGTTTGTTTGTTTGTTACGCTTTCACGCCGTAATTACTGAACCAATCTCTATGAAATTTTGTATACAGGTTCTCTGGAGTACAGAGAAGGACATAGACTACCTTTTATCCCGGGAAAAAGTACTATTCCCGTCGGATCGACATTAACGCGGGCGGAGCCGCGGGCGAAAGCTAGTGTTTACTATAAAACAAAGCTTTAGCTTGTACTGTTTCAAAAAGTACCTATCCTAAGAAGTAAACTGCATTGTTATGTCGTTTATTTATAATATTGTATTTAGATTTTTATACTAAAAACGTAATTTAAGAATACGGCTATCTTTATCTATACTAATATTATAAAGATGTTTGTTTGAACGCGCTAATCTCAGGAACTACTGGTTCAAATTGGAAAATTATTTTTGTGTTGGTTAGTCCATTTATTAAGGAAGGATTTAGGCTATAAAACATCACGCTGCGACCAATAGGAGCGAAGCATCAATAAAAAATGTTTTGAAAACGGGGAAAATTATTCATCTATACTAATTAATCATACTAACGGAAATTGCCGCGAACGAAGTCGCGGGCAATAGCTAGTCTAAGACATTTGTGATTTTTTTAATCAGATTACAGAAAGCAATAGGAAGTAGATACTTACTGCAGATAAAATATGTAAGTATACATACTACACTGTGATGTTATTACATTTTATTATTGTTGATCTGTGATTTAATACAATAAAACTTTATATATGACTACAAGTATTTTACTTTAACTTATTCGGAACGATAACATAAAAAAGATATAGGTATTTATAAATTCTTTCTTTTTAATTTCAGATAAGCATGCGACGTTGCATATTGGTCCATAAGAAAAAAACCTGTGATTATTTTTGAAGCTAATTTATAAACTTACTTACCTTAGTTAATATCTTTATATGATAAACATTATCTACACAGTTAGGTCCTCTATATGTTCTATTACCTACGTATTATTATTTTTGATTTTTTTTTTCGGACATATAAGTAAGTTCGAGACTTGTGTTATGGGATACTAACAAAACGATACTATATTTTATAACAAATACATATATAGATACACATCCAAAATCCAGGCCAATCTGAAAAAGATCATTTTCCATTTTGACCTGGCCGGGGATCGAACCCGTGTCGCAGGCTGGCATGTTGACCGCTGCGCCACGGAGCTAGTCAACAGTATTCTATCTAAAGATACAAAAATGTTTATTATATATTAATATAATATTAGTTATAACTAAGTTTTATTATATCACTTATGTAGCTCGTCTGTACAAAACACGTACGAGTATGAAATTATCTAGTAAGTTTAAGAAGGTTGGTATAATGTATGGCGCGGCCGCTTTTTCATAACATTCTAGATTTAGTCGGGTAACCACGCGAACATCATTTTTTCATTTATTTCGTTAATTAATTAATCTACAAGTCTGAAATTTATTAGGTATTAAATTGACATGTATATCTAATTATTTACAAAAGATTCTGTGACCACTCGTACAGGAAACTCGGTTAATCGGTCGTTAAATAACTCCGCCGCGCGCCATGGCCGGATCAAATCGAAGATTCATCATAACTTTTTAATTACGTATAGGATACTAATGAAACTTTGGTACCATTTATAGACAGTATTTCACTATATAATAACGTTTAAAGTTAGTCTTTGGAGCGCTTATTGGAAGTGCTAGGACCTATTAAAGCATATTTCTATTTAATGAAAATAACTTCTAAACGGTTAATTACTGTGAATTCCTTTATTGCGCTATAAACTATAACTAATTAGCCAGATGTCTTGTGCAAAAATCATCATCATCTGCTTAGTCAATTCCAAGATACAGCAATTGGGCAAACCGTTACTCCAGCAGGATTTCAAATATCTTCGCAACCATAGCAAATACAAATACAATTTAAGTTGTACCATTTATACCAAATTGACATCTAATTATTTACATAACTTTTATTTCAAAATTCCCGTTAAACAAAAAAAGATCTGGCTACGGTAACGTTACGCTAGCCGGAACTGTTTTTATCAAATAATTAAAAAAGTATACGCTTACCAAATTTAAAAATTTGCTTACCATTTACAGAAGCTCTATATCTAATTATCTACTGCACTACAATGTCGATTTTCGACAATTTTCAACAAAATCTGGCTGGCGTAACGGACACCCCCATATTCGGGGTAAGTTGGCCATAAGCATGGGGTAGGTTGACCTAGGCAGTAATTAGTGTAAATAAAGAGGATTAGTATAAAATAAAAAATAAAAATAATATAAACTTTTTATTTAACTTTTTTTCGTCATCGCTAAATATCTGCCTATTTTTTATGTACCCCGCCGTGTTCACGGTCAATTCAGCTCCTGAGGTTTTATTACCTACGTTCTAGTTTTTGTTTAAGTATAGTTATATAACGATGCAGCGTTTTGTATGGAATTCGGTATTTCTTTCATGTGGCGTTTATGCTATTATTATCGAAGATTACTGCATGGCAAGCTCTTTCTAGGATATCTTTTGGTACATCGCCCCTTTCAGATTTTCTCTTGTACGTCTTCATTTTTAACCGACTTCAAAAAAGGAGGAGGTTTCTCAATTCGACCGTATCAGTAAAAATACAACTGCAATTAGAACCTTTGTAAGAAAAAAACCATATATGTGTTTACACTAATGATTTTTTACTTTTTAACTTGTTGACTTATTAGTCTACCTACCCCGAAAAAAAATTGTCAACCAACCCCTGACGCCATTTTTAATTTTACCTGCGTATCATATGCAAAATCTGGCACTAACAGGGAAGCAATACTGTGTGATATAGAATAAAACTATCATATTTAAATTTGCCGTAATAACATCATTGTTTCTAATAGATCTATAGGCACAATAACAAAAAAAGTACGAACGAAAAATTGTACTTAACTTGACCAAAAATACAACATGTGATGCCACACACGAACGCCGCGCAACAGCGGCGGCTCACTTCGCACACGTAAGCGGGTCACAGTAGCGCATCGTCACGCGTGATTGGTTGATGAAAAACACGTGATGGTGGCGAGTTATTGTTGCTTAGTCTACCTGCCCCTATAGCCAACCATCCACGGTCTCCCCTATTGTCAATTTAGTCAATTCTCACGTAAAAATTGTTTAAGTGCGTTACAAAAAAGTAGATATCTAAACTTGGGAAGTAATGTTTACTTGTATATACATACATACATACTATCACGTCTTTTTCCCTTGCGGGGTAGGCAGAGCCTAAGTCTATAAGACCTTATAGCCACATTTAGCAAGTTGGAGGGCGTGTAGTGTTGCTAACCGCATCGCCTATTGACATGTTCTGCAGATGTTAGCCCAATCCTTCGTATCATCATCATCATCATCAGGTCTTTTTAGTCTCCACTGCAGGAGCATGACCCTCTCTATACTATCGGAGCCATACTTTACAACCAAAGCAATCATTCGTATACTTTTATCTTGTATACTATAATATAGGCTAATCACCCGTTAGTAACGAGTAAACAAAAAAGTTATGAGATGGATAACGAATAAAAGAGGAATTATTTTTTACTTTCCAGCATTGGTACTGCTCACGCAGTATAGACTGTGCTGTGCATGAAGAGAAAAGGCGTTAAAAGGAAAGTACCTCAATTATTTTTTCATATCAACTTGAAAATTATTGTTGAGCAACACATGTTTAGACATGTGCAAGTTATGGTGTAACAAAGAAAGAAAGGTTAGCCGGCCTATTTGCTAACTCAGAGTACAAGGTTTTGATAGTCATTTCAAAATACATTACGTTTTATATATCTTTGATAAAAAAGACAATCATCATACGAAAGCCGCAATATATTTTAAAGTGACTATCAAAACGTGGGTCACTGATAGCAAATAGGCCGGCTGGTCAGGTATCATACACAACTGCTTGGCCAGTAGTCGCAGGTATGGCATCGGATACGCATGCCCAGTCTCTCAAGCTTTGCTTTGACTTAAATCATCCATGTCAGTAGTATCCCAATACCTCATTCCCCTCCCCAAATCTAATAAATCCCTATCCTTCCCCAGCGTATAAATGCTTCCGATGGGCAGCAGTGTCGAAAGCCAAAGAAACTGCGCTCGACAACCCGCCTGCCAAGAGTGGTAAGTATGGCAAAATCCTCTCATGGAACGAAAAATCCATGGGAGAGGTCTTGTCTAATAGTGGACTTTTTAGCGACTGAAATGATAAATGAAACTTTTTAGTAACTAGATACCTAATCCTGACTAATATTATAAATGCGAAAGTGAGATTGTTTCTTTGTTTGTTTCGCTTTCACGCCTTTACTTCTGAACCGATCATCATGAAATTTTGCATACACGTTTTCTGGGGTACAGAAGAGGACATAGGGTACATTTTATTCCGGGAAAAGTACTTTTTCCGAGGGATCGACCGACATTGACGCGGGAGGAGCCGCGGGCGAAAGCTAAGTTAAAACTTATAAATCGAGATGCGACGATAGCACATTTTTGAACATACATATGTGTGTGCCGCGATAACTCTCGAACGAGGCCATAGAGATCGTCAATAAAGTAATTTCCGAGCCTAAGAAAAGTTTATATAGAATTTTAAATCAATCCACATAAGTTCGTTTTTCGATTATCCTACTGAAACCTTTCATTTCTTCGGGATGCTTTGAGTATTTCTTATTATTTAGATAATAATAAATATTCATTACAAACAGAAACCTTAAATTTTTCCAGGATTTACCATAATAAAATGTATATAGTTCTTAATCTTATGCATATATAAGTTTAAAAACTGGTATCAAAGAAACTCCTATACCATATTTCAAGTAAATGGGACTAGTAAATAAATAAATAAATATATATGGACAAATCACACAGATTAAGCTAGCCCCAAAGTAAGTTCGAGACTTGAGTTATGGGATACTAACTCAACGATACTATATTTTATAACAAATACATATAAAGAAAAACATCCAAGACCTAGGCCAATCTGAAAAATAATATTTTTCAGATTGACCTGAACGGGGATCGAACCCGGGGCCCCCGTGTCGCAGGCTGGCGTGTTAACCACTGCGCCATGGAGCTCGCCGATAGTTAGTAGTTTTGCATGATACTATTACAGACAAAAAGACAGATAGGTGATTTGTCATCTATATCGAAAGAAATTTTAGACGGATTCTGTAATTCGCAACGGTTGCGATGGGCAGGTCACCTGGAGTGTATCCGGATAACACAAACCAGGGCTCCCAAAGTCATGTCGAAATGGATGATGAGATGCCGCAGCAGAAACGGCCTAGAGTCAGACCAAGGAAGGGATGTCTAGATTGCGTTGTGGAAGACATAAAGTATATAGGCAAATATAAAAACTGGAGAAAAGACGAAAAGAAACGTGACGGAAGAATCTTGTACATTGTTTTTAACCATAAATTTAAAGGTTGCAGCTATCCCATCGTCGGGCGTTACATCGTATAAAATTTTCTAATCTAAAACTTTCGAAGAAATTTGTGTAACTTTATTTCGTTTTGTCGTGTAACGAGTCTCTCAGCCATCTCTTTCAGCAACTATCTGAGTACCAATTGACGTCGTCCAAGCGGCAGATAGAGGCACGCCAGGTCTTTACAAATGTTTTTTCTGTGAACAAAAACTTTATTGGATTTCTCTAAGATTCCATCATCAGACCCTGGTTTCCTTATCATGGTAACACCCTTGGTATATGTGCTGTCGAACAAAAAACGATTCATCAAAATCGGTTCTTAAACGACTAAGTTATCAGTGAACACACATAAAAAAATTTATGTTAATACGGTTGAATTGAGAAACTTACTCCTGTTTTGAAGTCGGTTAAAAATTGCTCTCCTTTTTAGCTATTGTATAATAAAATCTATTCAGATTCTGTTTTTCGTAAAAAAGTCTGTTTCGTCTTTGTAAATAAGCAAATAGATGAGCAAATATCGTTACCTTTGCTCTCGAGAGGCCAAATAAAACTCCGGAGAAAAACTATTTAAAATTCAGAATAACTTCGAGTCGGGAAGTTCCCAAAAGATTCGACTAACTCGCAGGTAGCATAACCTTTGATAATTGACTTAAATGTTGCGCCAGTTTGTTAAAGTTTCAGAGCAACGGAATATTAAATCAAAGCCCGTATTTTTAAAAATTATTTATATTCATTTTGCCAGACATAATCGTCGTAAAAAGGGTCAATGCTGAATTCTGATCGTACATTATTTATTAAACACTGCTGGCAACATATTTAGATACTAGCTAGTTCTTGCGACTTTTCTTACCTATATGCTATTATTATGTTACTAGCTGTTGCCCGCGGCTCCGCCCGCGTTAATGTCGTTCCCTTGGGAACAGTAGAAATTATAAAAATTCCATACAAACCCCTCCCCCTCTGCTTTTTCCCCTTAAGGGGGAATTTAATACATTTCACCTGCATAGATCTTTAGCCCTTAAGGAGGGGATTTTGCCCAGTTCACCTACACAGTTTTTTTTTTATTGTAATGGAGAATTTTTTATTGTCATACTTCTAAGTAAATAAAAAAAATCTATAAAAACTTTACCCCACCTATTTTACCCCTTCAAGGGGAAATTTCGTCCATTTTAACAACACAGATCTTTTTAATTGTAATGTAAACATATATACTTATTTTTATACTTCTATGTCCAGAAATGAGAAAATTTCCTTACAATTTTTAGTATGGATTACTATGGATAGTATGGATAGGTATAATGCTGTCGTGTAATGATGATGAATTGACTTTGGATTTTAATTTTCTTATGTCACTTATTATTATTATTATTTTTTGCTATATGTTTGCAGGCAAACTCATGCCTTGAGTTCATTCAAATGACGATAACTTTTTCTTTAATGTACCGATTTTGATGAAACTTTAAATGTTTTGCTGAGTTAAAACAAAGCAATTGGTGAAAGTTTGAAGTAAATCGGTTCAGTATTTTCGGAGATAATCGTGATCATACATACAGACAGACAGACATGCAAGAAATTCGAAAAAATTTTTTTTGCTTTCTTTTATTCTTATTAAGTGTCCCTCTATCCATTTCAGTCAAAAATTCTAAATGTACAGACAAAATATTTTTACTGTTTTATTATATGTATAGATAACAAGGCGAGCGAATTCGGCGGGCTCCGTGGCGCAGTGGTTAACACGCCAGCCTGCGACACGAGGGTGCCCGGGTTTGATCCCCGGTCAGGTCAAGATGGAAAATGATCTTTTCAGATTGGCCTGGGTCTTGGATATATATATATATATATATATATATATATATATATATATATATATATATATATACATATATATACATATATATATATGTATTGTTATAAAATATAGTATCGTTGAGTTAGTATCCCATAGCACAAGTCTCGAACTTACTTTGGGGCTAGCTCAATCTGTGTGATTTGTCAGTATATATTTATTTATAACAAGACCATTGAGAGGGTCTTGCTCCTGCAATGGAGACTAAAAAGACCTGATGATGATGATACCATAACATTCTATAATTTTATCAAAATCTATCCAGTGGTTTGTGCGGAAAGGGCATCTGCACATCCAAACAATACATATTATCACGTCTACACCTAATGGGGTAGTCAGTTTCTAGGGAAATAATGGGCGTATAGGTAAAGAAGGCATCAAAATAGTTATGGGTTGCTAGCCGAATCGCACATTGACATGATTGCATCTGATATCTGAGAGAACCAGCTAGTACATCCTGGTTTTTTTTTTCTTATCTAGACTAGCATAGAAGGATACCAAAGAAACCTTAATATTTTTTATATTAAAATAAAAGTGAAAATAATGAATATACTACCCGCATATTTGTAGGGAGAAATCTTGTAATTTCTCTAGTAAAACAAGATAGAGGGCAATTTCCGAGAAGGTGCAGTATAAATATATTTAAAAAGTTAAGACATTAGTATAAATATGATTAAATAGTTAAAACATTGATCTCCTGAACAAAAATTAAAAAAATGCTTTATCGTTCTGAAGCATATGATTTGATATTCTCACCACGATTCGCGTTTGAGTGACATTTTGTAAAGAACGTTATTACAACCCGTTTCAAAGTGAATAACAAATGAAGAAGATTCATGCAATTAAATTAAGTAGGTATTAAACAACCTTTTAAAAAGGAAAATAAAAATACACTGCCAAAATATGTATAGCCTATGTCACACGGGATAAGCCAAGGCTTCTAATGTGGTATAAAGTAATTTTACAGTTTTCATGTACACTTCCAGATGCATACACATAACAATACAGCGTGATTTTGAACCCCCTAGCTATATTAAAATCTGGGAATCAGAATCCCTAACGGAACATAGAATTTCAAGAAAAAAAAGGTAAAACCTAAAAAATAAATTTACCCTTTCATAGAAATTCGTCCAGCTGATCGGCGACTTTGTATGGGAAATCTAATTTTCTTTTTCGTTGTTTACTTTTTTTTTGCAATTCTGTGTTCCATTAGAGATTCTGATTCCCAGATTTCAATATAGCTAGGGAGTTCAAAATCACGTTGTATAGTTACATCCGGAACGTTATCAATAAATTTTGTAGTAGTTTTGGATAGATCTTATAACATTAAAGACAAATGTCAACTTAGTCTACCTGCGAATAACAAAACTGTAAATTTTTCGAAACGTTAGGTGTAGGTCATCATCATCATCATCATCAGGTCTTTTTCTCCACTGCAGGTGCATGACCCTCTCTTAAATACCAGAGCCATACTTGGCCAGAGCAGACAGACGATTTGGCCTACTCTCTCCTCGCTGACCAGACGTGTTGGAGAGGTCTTCTCGATGATTATGAGCTTTGTTTAGCTTGTATTTCCTAAGTCGCCTCTTACGATCTCCATGGGAAGACTAGGAGTGGTCCTATTCTACTCTACCGGATAATCCATACATATATTGTAAATGCGAAAGTCACCTTTTCACGCTTCAAACAATGAACCAATTTGGACAAAATTTAGTATGGAGGTAGTTTAAGGCCCGGGGAAGGACATAGGGTACCTTTCATTCCGGGAAAATCTACTGTTCCCATGGGATCGTCATAAACGCGGGCGGAGCCGCGGGCAAAAGCAAGTAATAATAAAATTAATGCGATTAAACTGTATTCATCATCATCATTACAGCCACAAACAGTCCACTGCTGGACAGCCTCTCTCAAGGATACTTCGTTCTATGGGAGGCGGGTTGGCGAGCGCAGTTTCTTTGGTTTCTTATTGTGCTTTCTACGCTGCTGCATTTTAAGCTGGGGAAGGATAGGAATTAGTTGGATCAAGGGATTGAAGGTATTGGGATAATACTTACTCGGATAAATGCAGGAAAAGCAAGTAGCAGCCGTAAGCGAACCGTATTAAATGATTTAATTTAAATGGTACAAAATAACTCACATATCTGAATAAATAAATATAAATATATACGGACAAATCACACAGATTGAGCTAGCACCAAAGTAAGTTTGAGACTTGTGTTATGGGATACTAACTCAACGATACTATATTTTATAACAAATATAATATATAGATAAACATTCAAGACCCAGGCCAATCTGAAAAAGATCATTTTCCATCTTGACCGGACCGGGGATCGAACCTGGGCACCCCGTGTAGCAGGCTGGCGTGTTAACCACTGCGCCACGGAGCTAGTCAATGATGCACGGAGCCAATGATACAACATATATAGGTATCTAAAACTCATAAACTAAACATTCTTTTTGGGGCCGGCGTACGAAAGTACCATACATTAAAACTTCTGAGTACAAATATTCCCTTTGGTGCAATTGAAAGAAAGTAGAGGCTAAAGAGATACCTCAAGTATGGAAATAGGTCGCGGTAAGTTCGAAGCAACAGGCGGGAAGGATTTAGAGCTGCGAAGTTTTACTCTCTCAATCGTTTATTTATTGATGGTGTCTTAGACAGGGTCTGATGGAAGTTTTCTTATAAACAGTTTTTATTTTACCAATCATAAATAAGTTAAGTGTTTTTATTACAACAAATTAGATGTCTAAAGGCAGCTCAAATTCTGACATTAGTGTTGGCCACTTATACATACAAAAAACAAGAAAAATTCTGACGTCAGTGTTGGCTACACATACAAAAACCAAACAAAATAACTTTTTAACTTTGTGCCAATATCAAAAATATCATATTCAAAAGTTCAAAAACCAAAACAAAACTACTAAAGTGTGTATAGAAAATCATTTCTGGATTTAGAAGCATGAAAATAAGTATATAAGTTATCGATTACAATCACAAAAAAGGTCTGTGTCTGCGATCTAAATGAGAGGGGGGTAAAGTTTGTATGGAAATTTTCTCATTTCTGCACTTAGCAGTATGAAAATTGATAATTAATTGGTATTGAGGTCCTAATTAATATAAACATAACATAAAATGTACGCGATTGAAGTCACGAGCACTGCTATTCATATATCTATATATAATAAAGTCCTGCTAAATAAAATTATAGCCTATGATTTTTGATATAAAGTGAATTCTGTACTTTAAAAGGTGAAAAGGATCACAACAAATATAATGGTTTTCAGATTTGTGTTCACTTGAAGCTATGAAAAATCTAACTTCCAAGTTTACGCAATCTAAAGGAATAGATGTTAATTTTTAATATTTTTGCCAATTTGCAATTGAATTAAAACTTATAGAACTTCCCTATAACTTATTAAATATGCGAGAAGCAAGATCATACAGCACAAGTGATTGGGGAGCGATCTGAAAACCATAAATTCGCATCCCACTGACCTCACGAAAAAACTTTGCAGGCAAGCGGCGCAAACTTGGCAGGCTTTTTGTTTGTTTATTCATCCATTTTGCTCATGAAAACATTTTATACACTAAGGTATGATACACAATACACTTTATTTTTGAATTACATTACCAGTTACGATA
This sequence comes from Elegia similella, assembly GCA_947532085.1. Classification (NCBI taxonomy): domain Eukaryota; kingdom Metazoa; phylum Arthropoda; class Insecta; order Lepidoptera; family Pyralidae; genus Elegia; species Elegia similella. The sequence continues at coordinate 19,711,806 of OX383934.1, read as the reverse complement.
TCAAACAAACAACTTGTGACCGAAGCCGCACACAACTGAAAGCAGTTGTGTGCGTGCAGTTAAGGCGCTGTGCATCAGAAGAATACCGTAAAACGTGTATTTTTTCGTCGCGCTGTTAGCCTTATTTTTCAAAGAATACTAGCATGAAAAAATATGAAATACAGTTCAAAGATCAAAATAAATGGTTACATCAAAATATGTTCAAAAAAATATTTTAAACCTATCTAAATAAAATATCAAAAAAGCTATATCTAGAAAACTTTTCGTCGCAAATTTCTTGATATTTTCAGCGCCTACTACCAACTTTTATACGTCTATAAAATGTATAACTCAATGAGCAAGATGGATACCTACAAAAAATACAATATTTGGTTATAATTATTGTATTATTAAATTAAAAGTGAAAATTAACACGGAAATGGCAGACATGGATTTGAACTGAGACTGACGACAGGTATGACATAAATATATAAAATATCGCGCGATGTCCGCTACAAACGGTTAAGGGATACAGCGCCTTAACAAGTTAAATAAGAGGTAGGGGAACACAAGATGCCAAAAACGTCGAAAAAATTCTCTAGTGTATCCTTGTGTTGGTCGGCCCTTTTTTACTTAGGTTTTAAAGAATAATTAAAAAAAAAACTGGCAGCACATAATCTGACAATATCTACATATTTGCTGTAGCAAAAAAAAAAAAAACAAAAAATATAATCCCCCCTATATTAAAGTCAAGGGGTGGCGATACTAATATTGTGTCCGAAGTTATCCCTCGTATGTTAATCTGATGCGCTCGAGTAAATCTCCCTCTTGGGTTTCCCAACTATAAGAGATAGCTCTTTCCGAGTGAGATGATTCTTCTTCCGACTGTCCCTGAATGAAGTTACCGTATGCCCGAATCTCAACGGGCCGACAGTTCATTTACGCTGCTTCCGGTGCCGAATGAACACTATGATTGTCAATCATAGTTTCATTTCCATGTTGCATCTCGATGGCCTTGACGGATCACAAGCACATAAGGCAGAAATTTACGTTGTGCAATAATATTTTGAGTCAGGAATTCAGAGATCTACAACGTGATTTTGAATCCCCTAGCTATATTGAAATCTGGGAATCAGAATCCCTAATGGAACAGAGAATTGCAAGCCAAAAAGGTAAAAAAGGAAAAAATAAATTTAACCTTTCATAGAAATTCGTCCAGCTGATCGGCGGCTTTATATGGGAAACCTAATTGTATTTCAAAGCTCCGAAGAATAAAGTCTACCTTTAGCACATAATAAGTAATAGTACTTACTTTTAGGCAGTAAGAGTGTGTGAGATGCAAAGGCAAACTATTTTAGTAGTGAAAAAGGACAATGTAAGGTGATTTCCATATAATGACTGAAATCAAGAGTCTAGCCTCTCAACTATCATAAATTTATTATCATATTAATAATTATTATCTTCTTATAATTAATAGGTGTTCGAAAAAATTTATATTAAATAAAAGTTTTGAACTAAAATTGAATTTGAATTGAATCTGTGGGACTTATCCGAATATATTCATCTATTTATTATTCTCTTACATGCTGGTCTGGGGAGAAAAGAAAAAACATAGAATGTGCCAGCTGCTTCTCTTCCTGCGCAGATTGCAAAAGCCGATCGGGGAATTTGACTAAAATCTGCGGAATCATGTCAATAGGCGATGCGGCTAGCAACCCATCACTATTTTGATTCCGTTTTCCATATACACGCCCTCCAACATGCTAAATGTGGCCATAAGGTCTGAAAGACCTAGGCTCTGTCTACACCGCAAGGCGTAAAAGACGTGATACTATGTATGTATCTATTTATTATTTGCATGCAAATACAATGTGTCGTTTTTCATTATCTCTTATTAGGAAGAAAGCTCCCTTTTTAAGTGCAGTTGTGTAACAATCTCTGTTATTTAAATTGCCTTGTATTTATTGTCACTGGTAGTCATAATCCGGCGAAGCATTTCGAGAAGTAATTGTGAAATAAAGCAACTCACAAAATCTCTCAAAAGCAAAACTCGAAAAATAATACACTCCCTTTTTGTAAGTTGTATAATAATAGTGACAGATGATAGGCCTTCTGTTAAGTTTGCGATTACATTTCTCTCAAATCTAAGACAACGAGATAAACGAATATTTTAATTAATCCTTACTAATATTATAAATGCGAAAGTGAGTTTGTTTGTTATGTTGTATGCTTTCACTCCGTAACTACTAAACCGATCATCATGAAATTTTGCATACAAGTTCTCTGGAGTACGGAGAAGGACATAGGCTACCTTTTATCTCGGGAAAAAGTACTATTCCCGAGGGATCGACATTGACGCGGGCGGAGCTGCGGGCGAAAGCTAGTATGTCCATAATTTTAAACTTTGTAAGCAGGTGTCAAAGAGCAGTGGTACATAAATTAAAATTACAGAGCTTGCCAAAGGTTCAGCAGCTTTACATTTAATTAGCAAAGTACATTCATACGAAACCTTTGTCGACGTGATACAGGTAATTATCAAGTCACTTGATAATTTCAGATGGAATTGTTACAATTAATTAATGTTGACAAGGTTAGACTGGGCGTTAACATGCGGGTTTTTTTACCCAATTGCCAAGGATTATGTGTTTCATGCGTATCTTGTAAGTCTGTAAAGCTCTTTATTACTACAAAAGGAGATGGCTGAAAATAAGTGCTGATCACTAAGGTGTTGAGCACTAATGTCGTAACACTGAGCCGTCACTTATTAATCTCACTATAGTACAGTCGGCCAAGCAGATACCTGACCCCCTGACTTTTAAAACGTAAATTCACACTTTGCTGTGAAGCGCCACCTACCGTGATTTTTGGCAAGTAGACAGACAACTGCTGGTATAAACTTGTTTCTGATAACCTGCTCAGTTGCAAATTTTGTGTTTCTAATAATCTCAGCTAATAATTCAAGTAATCATCAATGGTAAGAACAAGAAAGAATCAAAAACAATCCTACGTAAAGTTCGATTCGAACCATGGACCCACGACTTGAGAAGCTAGCGCTCATCTCAATACGCCAACCGACGATATGACGTCTCGGGCGAAATTGGCTATCTATTTCTACTGCTATGACATCATTGTCACCAACTGCAACGCATTGCTTTAACAAATAAATTGAGGGTAATCTATCAGATTTATTTATACCTGATACCAACTAATCAAAAATATTGTTCACTCGCGTCACAAATAAGATACTGCGATTACTGTGTAGTGATCCAAAACCCCACCAGTTATTAAGCATCCCGTTTCATCTTATATAGCAGATTTTGTGAAAGGTAATATTGTATTGTAAAGACAACCACAGTATTTAAAATATCTATATCTAGAGAGTTAGGTATCGCGGTAAGTAGAAATTATAAGTATTTAATATACTTACTTAATTGTCACACTATTTTTTGTTCCGTAAAACATAGGGTTTGTGATAAATGTCTAAGATAAATATATCTCTTACAGAGAAACACCGTCCGTTTGTGGATTCGGAGTCAACTGGCGTAACATATACACTACAATATTTCAATTGAAACAGTGAGGAAACATTCAACAAGAACGAGATCGTATTTTATTCTGATGAAAAAAGTTTTAAGTCTGATGATGATGGCAGAAAAATATTGCGGAGAAGACATGGCCAGCGTATAGCCATCAAAATAATTTGCCTTTGAGAACAGTGGCAGGATAACATTAGGTAAAAATATTCATTAAATAGTGAAGTAAAATAATAATAATATTTAATACCTAGTGTATTACGCAGTGTAGAATAATAGGTAACTGATCGTATTATTGTTTTGCAGGTTATTGGGGACAGATGTCTTCAATGGGCCCAGGGGAGCTGGTAGAATTCGGCGGCCGGATGAATAAAGAAAAATACTTGGAAAATTTATGAGATGTGGCGATTCTAACAGTTTGCAATGTAGAATATATTTTATTTAAGACAATTGTTCTGTGATCTAACTGTTATTGAGTGACCAATTAAAATCCCAGATTGTAGGGTCAAATAGTGCTTAACTGGGACACGAGACACGAGTAAAGTTTGATTTAAATCAATTTAGACAAAAAGGTTATACTAAATTAATAAATATGCGCATAAGTGATATGTGATCTGATCTAACATGGTAAGTGAAATGACAAATAGACTTGAACAAAAGCTTCAAAATGGGGGTCACCCTCTCCCATATTAAAATTCATTTAATGCCATAGGTTTATATTCATTCTTATACTATTATCGAAGCAAAGTTATTCACATAGCACTATTTGACGCTACACATTTAAAAAAATATAATGCTATGATTAAAAAGAAGTTGAGAGATGTAAATTGTTACTTATTAAGTAACATGTTGGTTCTCTCTACAGAAGATTAATCATAGTTTGAATTAAGTAGGCAGGTATTTATTTCACTGTTACATTTTTTTGATGTAATAAAGTAATTAAAAATTTTAAATGCTTTTTATTCACAGTAATTAGCTCGGTAACATTATGTTAAAACAACCAAAATTACACCAACATCACAATACGAAGTTGGTGATATTTGTAAAAAATAAAAAGCTTTGGAGGATTTGACCCTGTTCATTCATAATCACATTAACTATTAAACCGTAGTGCCTACCACTTGCGCCACATCTAACTATTGAAGTATCTTTGAAATAAGCGTATCGTATGCTAGGGCTTGTTTTATTTATCAAAAATCGAATAGATGGCATTAGTCGTCAAGGGTATCAGATTTCTGCTTATTAATTATTTGTTCATTCACAATTCAATAGATGGCACTAGTCGCAAAGGATATTACACTTGTATATTTTTATCTTTGGGTTTAAACCACGGATGTTTCTTTAGTTTGCGAAAAATGGCGCTGTTGTAGGGGGTCAGATATCTCATTGGCTGACTGTACATACACAATATTTTTTTTATGTAAATTTTAATTGTTTTTTTAATTGTATTTTTCTAGAATAAATATTTTTAACTTCATTTCGTAGCTTCCAAACAGCTTGATGGATTTCGACAGTTAAGCTATCGTTATGTTCGTGTCAAAATACTGCCTATTGATTCGATTCGATTTTCGCCGATTCCTTAAACCACCTTTTACGATTAACACGAGAAGCGAAGCAGGTGGAACATTCTGTCTTTTTTTCTCCCAAACCAACAGGAAGCTTGTAACTTACCGTAATATTGCTTTTCTAACATAGACTGCGTTAGTAAGTCAGCGTAACTTTGGTGTTAGATCAATCTGTGTGGTTAAACTCTATGTACTAGTGGTTCTTAGAGAACAGTAGACCTCGCGAGCCCTTACAACCAACATCCATATTTGCCCTCCAGTGCTCTAAAATATATCTGTTACTAATATGCTAATTGACTAAAGGATGATTTCCTTCAGTTACTATTTCCCAATCCCCGCTGCTCTCAATTAGGTACCAGAGAAAAACGGTAATTTAAACCTGGTCGGGTCTTCTGGTTAGGGGAATACCTTACCAGAAGACCCGACCAGACCCTTTTTTAAGAGAGAAACACTTAGTTTGAGAGAATTGAAAAATAGATATTTTCGCGCCGCGTGCCCAAACAAACCCCGCAGAGTGCGATAGAGATAACTGCAGCTCGGCCGGAAAATACTTATAAAAATTACACAAAATTAACGCTTCGTATCGTAGTCCTCTGATTTCTTCTCCAAAACTTAACCGATTTAATTTCTTTTTACATTAAAAATTTAAAATAAGCTATGGCTGTGTTTCTGCGTTTCTTTTTCTTATATAATTGCCTAAATTTGTTTTCTTGATGTTTGAACACAACGGAAATTCGTACCAATTTTTCATGTTTTTGAAGGTTCATAACTCTTTAAATAATTCAATTATGAAAAAAATTTTACATTCGGATTTTTTAAATAAAATATCATTACTCTATTGGTACTATCCGGCGAGGAATCAGGGGACTGCTTTTGTATGGAAACACGGCCCTTGAGCACCATGTAGTATGATTTTGTACACATTAACTAAGTTGGAGTGATCCACTTCAAGATCGGAATAGCAAACTTGGCATGGGTGAATAGAAGGCAAAGTTTAAGTATCCGGTTTCAAAGTTGTTATGTTACCAATCGGTCAAAATTATAATAGGACGCTAATTTTCAACTATTATGGTATGGCAGACAAACATTCGAACAGTGGCCGGCGTCTATAAGCCCCGGGTTCAAGTCACAGGATAGCATGTGAATGTTTTTTATTTATTTTTTATTTTTATTTCAGGATTCTATGTTTATTCAGTGTTTTCAATGATAAAAGTAATACGCAGTATCATGCTTTAAGCCAAAAAATATTTTTCATATTTTGATTTTTGTTCCTTAGGGAAAGTTGTTCAATTTCACTCCCTCTCCCACTTCACGTACTTCAACTTCTTTCATAAATATACAGAAAATCGATTTCAGACAACTTTTGGGCAAATTGCCGACTATAAACACGTTCAAGTTTATCATATAAAAAAGTTGTTCAATCAAAAAAGTTGCGTCTTAATGAGAATAACAAAAAGTCTAATGACATTTTTGATATTTTTTCCAAATAGCTGTGCTATGAGTTTTTTTAAGTTTCGGACCCCTATATATCCGCCATTTTTTAAAATTTGCTCGACAAAAAAATTATATATAATTACTGAACCTGCTCACAAAATTTCATGAGAATCGGTTGAGAAATGCGACCTGTAGGCGAGAACAGACAGACAGACAGACAGACAGACAGACGGACAAAAGAATTTTGGGCCAGTGGAAACTGAGACGCTTCGCTCGCTTCGCTCGCTCGGTCAATTAGTAAGGAAATGTAGGTCCATTTCTTTAACAATACTCACGTTCACTAAAAAAAAATATATAGAATAAAAAAGTCAAATATTTTATTCATTGTAAGATTATTTAAATATAATTTGGTTAACGTTAACTGACATTACATATTATTATTTAAAATATAATAGTTAACGTCAATAACTTACAGCTAAGTTTCCAGGCAAACACCTTAACCACTGGACCACGGAGGCAGTTCCCAGGGGGTCGTGGGTTCAATTCCTACGGGAAGCATAATTTTTTTAGTTGTTTCTACCTGATTGTCTGATAATTGAGATGATTCCGAGCTTCGGAAGGCACGTTAAGCCGTCGGTCCCTGCTGCCATCTGGTAGTCGTTAAAGGAACCACGTCAGAGGCCGAGAGGTGGTCCCGAAGAACTTTGACACCAGGGTGTGCATGGTCGATTGACCGTGACACCTACTCGAAATGATAATGAGCTAAGTTTACGCCGCTTCTAATACGGAGTGCAGAAGCGGCAGTAAAGTGCACAGCACCGCATTTTCTCCAAATGGCATCTACTTACAATCTACAACCTACTTAGAACTAAATGTGTGGCCTTGAGCTTACATTGTCATTTCATAATATAAAATTAAATTAGTAATATGAAATAATAGTATTAAAAAAATATATTTCAATCGTCAGGATTATCTTATCTCTATGATTTCAATTATTGATTTAATGTTTTGACATAATCATTTATTGGGACCAAATAAAAATTACAACTACTTAAAAAAATATATAAATACTAGCTGCCCAGGCGAACTTCGTTTCGCCATAAGTTAAAAACTATCCTATCTCTCAAGTTGGATCGAACTGCACATGGTGTGCGAATTTTATTATAATCGGTTAAGTGGTTTAGGAGTCCATTGAGGACAAACATTGTGACACGAGATTTATATATATTAAGATTTACAAATTATAAAGTCCCTGCAAACCGTCATTCTGCGGTAACGTGCCCAAAGGCTAGCAGCATTGCCACGTTGGATGGCAATGCTGCTAGCCTATTGGTCGCGGGATACCTCGATCAGTCTCTTTGACAGAAAGTCAAAGAGACGATGGGCTGATGGACCCCACAGACCCATGTTTTGAATAATTAAAATAATGCGATTTGTCATAATACGTACAAATTGTACCAATTCATCCAGAGCTTTGGCCAGATATTGTTATCGTGTAGAAAATCAACAGTCCAACCGTCAGTGTCAGTGCATAGACAGATGTGGTTCTTCTAACATTACTCCACTTTATTGCTCGAAAACAAATATTACAAGTCAAAAGGCTTGTAAAATAAACATTAACAAAGATGAAATTGAAAACCCCTTTATTGTCTTATTTTAAAGGATGACGGGATAATTTGGGATAAGGTGAGAAATTACAGAATTTATAATAGGACATGGGTTGCTACTGCGGTCATTTGATGAATACATGATAAGTATTTTAAATTGACTTACTCCTACATTAGGTATATCAATTTCTATACTATCACTACACTGTTCGTATATACTTCTATAAATTATTGAATTAAAAGAATTGAATTTAAAATAAAGATATTGATTCGGAAGGAGAACGAAATCGTCGCGACTGCCCAAAACCAATAGCAATTAGGTATGTAAAAAAAATTAAAAGTCTAAATAGATAAAAACGTGTTTTAGGATCCTATTTTCGGACAGCGGCTGTTTGCTTTTTAACCGAATTCAAAAAAAGGAGGAGGTTTTAAATCAAGTAATTTGTCCGTTATAATTTACGAAAAATCGGTAGTAGTTTGTTTGTGAGTCGGTTTTTTTCTTATTTAAATGATTATTATGGTATCGCCCTCACTTCCAGAAACCACTCGTGGTAGCGCAGCTTTACAAGATGATATTACAAAAAGAGCAGTTTTTCCCCAAGGCCAAGGATTATAGCTCTATATACCAATTACATCAGTAATCTTATTACTATCACATATCTTTCTATCTCCCCACAAAGGTGGGACGAGACACTGAAGATAATGCAATAAACATTATATCACTCACGAAAATAAACATCAGTAAATGAGAATCTTTAAAAGTACTGAAATTATGTTCAAGTTTCTAGTAGAGTTCTGACTTTCGATATGGCAGCCAAAGTGTGGTCTACCTTTTCGGCGAAAAATTCGAATGGAAGCGTTGTGAAGTTACGCATCCAGGATATGCCTGCCGAGAGATTGGACGATGTGGTGAATTTTTTTGCCGATTATTATAATAATAATGATGTTTTTCATAAAATTGTCGGTGAGTTTCAATCCAGTATATTTTTTTCGATTTGAAATGATTCCATTTACTGTATTGCTTTTAAATTTTAAAATTATGACTAACATTCATTCATAATCAGGTCCTTTTTAGTCTCCATTACAGGAGCACGACCCTCTCTGCATTACTAAAGCCATACTTGGCCAGAGCAGCTAGAAGACTTGGCCTACACTCTCCACGCTGTCCAGACGGGTTGGAGAGGTCTCATTGATGTTTATGAGCTTTGTTTAGCTTGTATTAAAAGTCGCCTTCTACAACATCCATGGGAAGACTAGGAGTGGTTCTATTCTACTTTGCCGGATACCACATGGCTAATAACATTCATTAAAAAAAAAGGCAATAAAACAGTCGGTGTAAAAAAAAATACTTTAAGCACAATTACTTATTACACAACACACATTAGGTAATAGTAAACTATTACCTACTATAGGTACTAATTCACTATCATAAATAATTTAAACGGCAGTTTTATTAGATTTTAAATAAAATTTTGTTTGAAAAAGCAAACACTAAACACGATTGTGCGCTTATTTTAAATGAATCTTGTACATAGAGCATCGCATTTTAGCTGAATGCCATACGCGGCATACACCGCCTCGATTACAAATTCGAGTGTAAGTTTTTGAGCTGCGAGATTCGATCAAATATAATGATACACGATTCGAAGTGGCACCGGCAAAACAGCGCACTTATCGAGTTTCGAAGCTGCTTTGTCCATAGTTTCAATAAAGCATAGTTTTAAGATAGCACTCACATGTCTCGCGATGACGAAGGTACAGAGAAAAGATGCAAAACTGACGCATCAAAAGTGAAAAAAAAAAAAAGATGGAGCGTACTGTATACTTAGAATACTTTCGGTATGTCCCGTTTTTGTCGTTGTTTATAAGTATGCATGATGTTTTGACTCGGGGATTATTAAGGCTTCATTTTGTATGAGACTGATCTACCATTATATTAGATCGAAGGCTGCGATTTAATTATTTCATTCCGTGACTGCCAAAACAGAAGTGTTATGTTTTCAGTATTCATGTATGTAAGTAAGTATAGATGAATGTAAGTTTCTTTTTAATACCATAACTTTATAATTACAGAACATATTCAGACGTGTGAGGTATCGTTAGAAACCTTTGCTTTCAGTTTTTGGCAGGCCGTGTTTTTATTTTAGTCGTTTTAAGTTTCATAGTAAGTTTCATATTAGTAGTATTATGTGTGTTTCAATGAACAAAATAAATGTTTTATCTATCTATCTACTGAAATCTAGTGATGACTTTTGGAACTGTTCTATCTATTCCCATCTGTTCTTGTGGAATTATAACGCTAATAGATTTTATAACTGGCATTAAGGGATGTTATTATGATGAGTTGAGGACCTCTGTATCTCAGATATACAGCGGCCTTTGAACAGCATAGTTGCGGGTTCGATCCCCAGGCAGACGTGTTGAAAATCGATATTTTTCTGATTGGCTTGGTTCTTGGATGTTTATCTATATATGTATTAAATACAAAATTTAATATCGTTGAGTTAATATATCCACCACATATTCATAACTAACCAATAGGGCTAGCTCAATCTGTGTTATTTGTCTCTACATACGTTTCTTTAGAAAAACTTGTTTCAGGTGTACCCAAAAACCCAGCCGCAGCAGAAGAATCCACAGAAAGCATGCGGCAAATGTTCAAAGCTTTTCCTCCTACAGTAGTTATCTGTTGTGAAGACAATGGACCTGCCGTCGGGGATATAGTCGGGGCAGCTGCTGTAGGAGTCATGACAACGAAGGATAATATCGAAGATTTTCTTACAGCTAAAGTAAGTTTGAGGCCTTTTTAGGCTGATTTGAAAGTGACGCCGGCGAGACGCGCCTTTGACCAAAGCGTTTCAACAGCGCGCGCCGTACGCTAGGAAACGAGTTTTAGTATCGCGCGTTTCATTGCAATGTACAGTTGTGTATAGTTTCGCGTAGTGTATATATTCTTTGGTATAGTCGTCATCATTGGGACACATATAATAACAGGAATTGCTGTTTATTTTCTGTGGAAAATAGAGCAATAGCGACATCGTAAACCATTGAAAATTGATTATTGAGCGCGTGTTCCCGAGCGGTCCATTTCGACTATATAACGATGAAAATATACTTTATTCTAGTGTAATTTTAACGGTGCTGTTCAAACCGTCATCCTAAAATCAGCCTTAGGGTTGCGTACCCAAAGGGTAAAAATAAGACCGCAGTACTAGGCTTTTGCTATCAGTCCGTCTGTTCCGTCATAGGGCTGTTTCTTTTGAACCGTAATAGGTATAGGGTTAAATTTTTCATGGAAGGTGGTAAACACCTTCCATGAAAAATTTATTACGGGAATAACAACTAATAAAAACCAGCCAAGTACGAGTCGGACTTGCGCACACGTTCTGTACTATTATCCTTATCCTTACTAATATAAATGCGAAAGTGAGTTTGTTTGTTTGTTTATTTGTTTGTTTGTTTGTTTGTTTGTTTGTTTGTTTGTTTGTTTGTTTGTTTGTTTGTTTGTTTGTTTGTTTGTTTGTTTGTTTGTTTGTTTGTTTGTTTGTTTGTTTGTTTGTTTGTTTGTTTGTTTGTTTGTTTGTTACGCTTTCACGCCGAAACTACTGAACCGATCATCATGAAATTTTGCATACAAGTTCTCTGGAGTACAGAGAAGGACATAGGCTACCTTTTATCTCGGGAAAAGTACTATTCCCGAGGGATCGACATTAACGCGGGCGGAGCCGCGGGCGAAAGCTAGTCTATAATAAGTTCAAAATTATTTTTATTATATGATGTAACCAAAAATGTATGTTTTTTGAATTTTTCCTTTATCTGTGCTATAAGACGTTGATTTGTACCAAATTTCAAGATACCGAGTTCACGGAAAGTACCCTGTAGGTTTTAATTCCCTTGCGAATGTCGAAAATTTGCAACATAATTGCGTTGACTTAGAAGTTTGATTTTTTCATAGCTTCAAGGGACAGTAGACCTGAAGTATTTGATATGTATTTCAGCGTTCCTTAGAAAAGGGACCTTGTTCTTGATAGACAGACAACTCTCAAATGTTTGTTCTTAATTTGAATTAACCACATATACTTTTGAATTCCCTGCATCAGTCTGATTAAAACGTTGTTCAGTTTAACGGGCTGAGTCGCCCCTTAAAGTATTTGCATTAATTAAAAAGTTATAGTGTGTCTAAGTCCCATAGGAATATTTGTTCATATCGGCGGGCTGAAGCACCACTTCAAGGATCGGACAGGGTATTCTTTACATACCTATGTATATATATAGACTATTTTAACCTGTTGTTTATTTTTCAGTACAAAACCAAAGAGGTAGAGAAACTCTTTGCTATGTACACTGAAATGCTGAAGTTTTACGACATCTGTAAAGAAAAAAATGTCGATCGCTATTCTGACGAGAGGGGATTGGCTGTGAACTCGAATTACGGTGTTGAAGTACTTAAAGAGCTGCTGAATGTGAGGTAAGGCTTTTTATATATAGGTAATTATATAAAAGAAAAAGACTTATCTAAGTAAAGGTTGGGGTAAGACTGGCTTTGAAATTTATTTGAAACACGAACTCCTACAGTTTTTACCTACTCGTACTAATGCGAGTATTATAAATAGGTTAAGGTATTATTAATGGTAATAATTGCCTCCATTGCCTCAATGAGGATCAGTAAAGTTGTAGCAAATTCAATAGGACTAATATCCACATTATTCTTTATGACATTACAATGATATATCTTTTTGAATTATCCAAATCGGACCATTACTTACGAAGATATTAATAATAAACATCATGCCGTTCCTGCCGCGAAAAGGCATTGCACGTCGGTGCGTGTGACGTCACTGTGACGGACCGAGCGCGGTCGGCAGTCGGCACTCATAGAGCGATCATTCGACTGAGCGACGACGACGCGGTTCGTCGCTATATTTAACAATTTATTGAAATAAAGTCTTGTTAGAGTGCAATTTTTATAATATTTACGTATAAAAAGCAAAGAAAGAATTTTTATTTTTACTCTTGATTGCTATATAGACAATCTTGTAAATTAACTAAATCACATGCTATCTATTGTTACAATATTATAAAAAAAAGTATGAAATATGGACATATGCGTGAGGTCCTATCATTTTATAGTCTTTCAACTTCCATATGCTTCTTTCAACGAGAACTCTTATCACTTATATCAGCGATCGTTTTTGTTTGCAAAACTTCTTCTGCTGAAGGTTTTGGGTTGGAACTGTCCGTACTTAAAACTCAACTATTCTATTTCTTATCTTTTCTTAAAATCAGGTCTATAATTTTTAGGGTTCTGTACCTCAAAAGGGAAAAACGGAACCCTATAAGGGTTCCATTTCATCACTTTGATATCCGTCTGTCTGTCTGTCAAGACCCTTTTTCTCAGGAACGTAGGAGCGTAGAGATATCAAGCTGAAATTCATATCAAATATTCAGTTTATGCCGCAAATTTTCGAAGCCAACGCAATCTAAAGATACAGCTGGTTGTGTAAATTTTCGTGTTTTTTCGATTTCGCAAGGGAATCAATACCTACCAGGGAACTTCCCATGAACTCAGAATCTTAAAATTTGGTACGAAGCAACGTCTTTTAGCACAGATAATGGAAAAATTGCGGAAAACATACATTTTAAGCTACATCATATAAGAAAATTATTTTTAATAATCTTTCGACATTCGCAAGGGAATCAAAACTTCAGGGTACGGTACGTCCCGTTAAATCAGAATCTTAGATTTTGTTTCGAAGCGAAAAAATTGCGAAATGCATACATTTTTAGTTACATCATATAATAAAGATATTTATAATAACTTCAAACGTATACGTGTGCAAGGCCAACTCGCACTTCGCCGGTTTTTTTTGAAAGCTTTTGACATTCAAACTAATGAGGCAAAACCATCTTCAGTTAAACTTAACGTAATTTTCCATGTCTTTTTCCACCTGAAATTATAAATATAAAATAATACCATATTTTAATCGGCCTCACATTTTTGTATGCAAATGTCGATATTGTTTTCTAGTCCAATCCTGGGTCTCATACGTTGTTCATTTAGACGGGTTGATTTAATGGTTTTAGGTACAACGGTGTTCACCCTTACATCCTCTATTAACTTATTGACTAGCTCCGTGGCGCAGCGGTCAACACGCCTGCCTGCGACACGGAGTGACCGGGTTCGATCCCCGGCCAGGTCAAGATGGAAAATGATCTTTTTCAGATTGGCCTGGGTCTTGGATGTGTATCTATATATGTATTTGTTATAAAATATAGTGACGTTGAGTTAGTATGCCATAACACAAGTCTTGAACTTACTTTGGGGCTAGCTCAATCTGTGTGATTTGTCCGTATATATTTATTTATTTATTTGCTTACAACAAGCAGGCATAGCTGGGGCAGATACATATTATATCATTCATTGCTTTTTACTCCAGTACGTCCCTGTGTCATTGTTTTGACCTTGGAATATTACATAGAAATGGAAACGGAAGTATTGGAAGGTAAGTAGGTTTGTCCACCAAACTAGAAAGAAATAAGTAGGTATGTTTTTATTAATACATTAGGCTTATAAAAAGAGAAGGTACTAACATATTTCCATATCAACTTAATAAAAGGTAAGAATAGTTATGTAGGCACTTACATCGAAATGATATTCACAATAATGTCTACTAGCCGGGGTAGAGGGTGGAGTCTTATAATCATCCCTTTTTACAACGGAATATAATTTTAAATTGTATTCCGTTGTAATAAGAGATGATTCACACAAAACTTCGTGAAAAATTATTGATTTTTCCAGAAGTTTTGTGTCTTGGCACGTTAAAAGATAGTTTTTTTGGCGTTTTAAAAGAAGTATTTGTATGGTTCGGCACTATACAATATTTGTATATAGTTAAAAAGATAAATTAGAAATAAATAGTTTGTATTAAAGTCGCAATTACCACGAAAACACTGCGCGCCTTGTCACTGCCAACGAGCAACTAGCGGCGTCCGTCACAGTGACGTCACAGGCTACCACGCGGCCGGCCAGTGAATTTTGCTAGTAATTTGGTCATAACTTCGTCAATTTTTATCGTAGAACAATAATTTTTGCACTGTATGTTATGGATTTCTTAGCTCTATAATCCTGCATTCCCAACTAAAAACTTTACGGATCCTCATTGGTTAAAGCGTTTGCCTGTAGACCCGGGGTCGTGGGTTTGATTCCCACGGGAAGCATACTTTGTTTAGTTGTTTCTAGTTTAGTTAGGACATTGCAGGCTTTAATCACCTGATTGTCTGATAATAAAGATGATTTCGTGCTTCGGAAGGCACGTTAAGCCATTTGTCCTGGCTGCCATCTGGTAATCGTTAAAAGAACCACGTCAGAGGCCGAGAGGCGGTTCCGAAAAACTCTGACACTAGGGTGTGCATGGTCAATTGACCGTGTCATCTACTCGAAATGATGATAATGGGTTAATTTTTTATTTTCTGGCTTCTTTCTGGCTGTTCTTAATTCCTTACATTTTGTCTTTCAATATCACTTAAATAAGACAAATATGTACGGAAAAGTTAAAGGTTATACAATTTGAGAATAGACATTCGACTAGTTGATCGCTAAATTTGTATAAGTGTTCGACATTTATTATAGACTAGCTTTCGCCCGCGGCTCCGCCCGCGTCAATGTCGATCCCTCGGGAATAGTACTTTTTCCCGGGATAAAAGGCCTATGTCCTTCTCCGCACTCCAGAGAACTTGTATGCAAAATTTCATGATGATCGGTTCAGTAGTTACGGCGTAACAAACAAACAAATAAACAAACAAACTCACTTTCGCATTTATAATATTAGTAAGGATAAAACTTTCAAGAGATTTAAATTAGCCTAGGTATATACAAGCAAGGGCACCGAAGATGGAAAAAGTTTTAATTTTTTTTTTTTTTTTTTTATTTATATCCGACGCCAAACGAGCAGACGAGCCACCTGATGGAAAGTGGTCACCGTCGCCCATGGACATCTGCAACACCAGAGGAACTGCTGATGCGTTGCCGACTCTTAAGATACCTGTAAACACGCCTTTTGAAGGACCTCAAGTCATAGCACACAGGGAAAACCTCGGGAGGGAGTCCATTCCACAATCCTGCTGTACGAGGAAAAAAACCACGTGACGCTCTGACATTTTTGGAGACCCAAGTGTCAAGGATGTGGGGATGGACTTTACTCCTGTGGCGAGCGGTGCGGTGGTAGAAAGGTGACGTAGGCACCAATTCAAAAAGTTCTTCAGAACACTCCCCATAGTATAGACGGTAAAATACACACAGAGAGCCAACGTCTCTCCGTAGACCGAGGGTGTCTAAATCGTCTGTGAGTGTGGGATCGTCGATAATACGAATTGCCCGGCGTTGGATGGAATCAAGTGGAAGGAGTTGGTATTGAGGTGCACCAGACCAGATATGAGAGCAGTACTCCATGTGGGGCCGGACTTGAGCTTTATATAATAAAAGTCTATGACCCGGAGTGAAGTACTGCCTCGCTCTATTGAGCACCCCAAGTTTTTTAGAAGCCATTTTGGCTTTACCTTCCAGATGACTCCGGAATTGGACCTCCTTCGTAATATCGACGCTAAGGATCCCAATACTCTTAGAAATGGTAAGAGAGGTGTCCGGAAACTTCGGTGCTATGTTAAATGGGGTCTTCTTAGCGGAAAACACGCAGACTTGTGTCTTAGTAGGGTTGAATTGAACTAGGTTTAGTTTACCCCATTCAGAGACCTGCTCCAGAGAGGTCTCAATGTCAGACACAAGTCTCTTTCTGTTCTCCTCCACCTGTGTTTGAGGGATATTTGCACGACCTGCATAATATGCATCACCCGTACTGTCGTCTGCATAGCAATGGATGCTACTAGTGTTAAGCATGTCGTTGATGTGCAGAAGAAACAGCGTAGGTGATAAAACAGATCCTTGGGGGACGCCAGCATTGATGGGCATGATATCGGAGCATAATCCGTCTACAACGACCTGAATGCTTCGCCCGGATAAGAAACTAGCGACCCACAAGCATAGTCCTTCAGGAAGCCCGAAAGATGGTAACTTCGCGAGAAGAGCCTTATGCCAGACCCGGTCAAAAGCCTTTGTGACATCTAGACTAAATGCCAGTGCTTCTCCCTTGCTCTCGATGGCGGCTGCCCATCGGTGCGTTAAGTACACAAGAAGATCACCAGCACTACGCCCGTGGCGGAACCCGTATTGACGGTCACTAATTAGCTGATGATCTTCAAGGTAACCAAGGAGCTGGATGTTTATCACACGCTCCATCACCTTAGAGAGCAGGGAGGTTATCGCAATAGGCCGATAGTTAGACGGGTCTGTGCGGTCACCCTTTTTAGGAATAGGGTGAACGTAGGCTACTTTCCACGAAGACGGGACTTTTCTTGAGGTGTAAGACAACGAGAATAGGCGTGCTAACACCGGAGCCAACTCAGGGGCGCATGATTTGAGCACAATTGCTGGAATGCCATCAGGCCCGCTGGACTTCCTGACGTCGAGGGAAAACAGAGCACGTCGCACTGCACTTTGAGTGAACCGAATTTCCCGCATTGAGTGCTCGCATCGCGGTAAAAAGGGCGGCGATGCTCCTCCGTCGTCAAGGGTAGAATTTGACGCAAAGAGAGTAGCCAAGAGATCGGCCTTCTCTTTTGCGGAGTGAGCCAGCGAGTCCTGACGATTATGCAGAGATGGAAGTGAAGGGCGACAGAAATTCCCCTGCGCTGCCTTAGCAAGAGACCAGAATGCTCTACTCCCGGAGTGATAGCCAACCAGTCTCCTACCAATGCGCGCAGTGTGCGCAAACTTTGCTGCAGTGATCTGCTTCTTGTAGGCTCTTGAAGCTGCGTTGAACCGCTTCTTCAAATCAGAAGTATTACGATCCTTGACATTTCGCGCAGCAACCCAGGCTTCGTAGGCTTCGCGCTTGAGGTGGGCGGCATGCAAAGACGAGCAACGAAACCAAGGTTGAGACCGCCCTCCGATACGAACCGCCGAGCTGGGAATGTAGCACTCCATGCCCAGCAGTATCGCTTCTTGCATTATAAACAACTAACTAAGAATTAACAATTTAAAAGCAGCATTTGTATAGAGTTTTTTTTACAAATTAACGCCTCTGGAAGATTTTATTTGTAAAATGAAATAACATAACCATACAACAAAGTGTAAGTGATACAATAGTGTGAAATCCATAATTCCATACTAATATTATAAATGCGAAAGTAACTCTGTCTGTCACGCTTTAACCATTGAACTAATTGGGAAGAAATTTGGTATGAAGGTAGTTTGTTCCCAAGGGATCGACCCTAACGCGGGCGGAGCCGCGGGCAAAGCTAGTAAATACATAAGTTCGTTGACCAAATGGGCGTTCACATTGTTAGGCAGACTCATGTCAAGCAGACCAAGGCGTAGTGCCCACTTGGATTGGCGACTAAAATAGGTATATAAGATCCATTTAAATTAAGCGCAAATATTGTAATGGCTGGGTCTCATTGGTCAAAGAAATGCTTTAGTAGCGAATTTTAAGACATCGACGCTAGTTTTTGTTATGTTTTCATAAAAAGTGATAAATTTTTTTATTAAAATCAATAAATCATATGTTTTAATTGTCGACGTCAGTGACTTAGTATCCATAGTAGATAATAATAGCAAGTTGTTCACCAAGAAAGTGTTTTCTGTACACAGGTTGTTCCTTCGTCTGTTTTTCTAAATATCGGGTCCAGATATCACTAGAACTAGCGTGTCGGTGATTTTTATTTTTCTTTTTAAGGGCCCATACTACCTCACACTGCTTTGCATGATGTTATATCAATAATAATTAAATACTCAAGTTGAAATAAAAATGCAGCAAATTTCAGGACTAACTCTGGTAACTATATGACTCAAAAACACGATTGCGTTAAATTTTCTCGATATCACGTCTAATTTACTCGGTATATAGCATTATTCACCAAATACATTAAAATTAACCTTGAAACTTTTGATTATTATTGCATTTCAGATAAGGCAGCCATCATATGTTTTTCTTTTTCGAATAACCCTTGAATATTCCTAGAAAACGAAAATATCCAAAGTAGCCAACGCGTTTAGACCATCCGCGTTTGTATCGCCACGCCGCCTGGCATATGTCGGGCTCTTAAGTATTTTTCTAGCTTATGGGTGCCAGCTTTTAAAATATTTGCTCCGGAGCTGTTGCTCATGGTCGTCGGGGTGAGTCCTTTAGTTTATTACTGACATTTCCACAAGTCTATAGCTGCCGGGCAATTTTTATTGGAATTACCAATGCTGAGAACTCAAATAAAAGTTTTATACTTTTATTTGAGTTCTCAGCATTGGTACCATAATAAGGGCTAGGCAAGGCACCTCTTCAAGGGAATGTCGGTGATCAATTTAGACGTCGTATAGCTTCTATATAAATAACTAGCTTTCGCCCGCGGCTCCGCCCGCGTTAATGTTGATCCCTCGGGAATAGTACTTATCCCGGGATAAAAAGTAACCTATATCCTTCTTGGTACTCCAGAGAACTTGTATGCAAAATTTCATGTTGATCGGTTCAGTAGTTACGGCGTGAAAGCGTAACAAACAAACAAACTCACTTTCGCATTTATAATATTAGTTAGGATTAGGATAATCTTTCATATGAAAAAAAAAACAAACTTCAATTTAACTATTATTTTTTTCATAAATGACGGAGTGGAGAGAAAAAAAAAATCAACCGAATTGATAACCTCCTCTTTTTTATGAAGTCGGTTAAAAACAATATCTGATATTAACGTTATATTTCAGACGCAAGTTATGTAAGGAGTTGGGCGTTCCTCTATCGGCTATTTGGGTGACATCTGATGACGTGCAGAAGGCAGCTGAAGCCGACGGCTGGGAAGCCGCCTTTGAAATCAGCCGGGAGGAAGCCGGCAAGAGGCTTAGAGTCCCCATTACCGAAGGACCAGCTTCTTACAAACTTATGATTGGAAAAGCCTTGTAAACATAACATAACTTGAAATAATTCTGCATGCTATTTTTAACCTTATTTTGTTTGCTTATTTTATTTTTTATGATTTTCAATTACTATTTATTAAATGTATTGACTAGCTTTTATTATGAGCGACATTCAGCTCAATCGATCATTAATTTTTATGAAGTTATCTTTGAAGATTTTATTGACCCACACATAAAAAAAAAAAAACTATAAAAATACTCGAAATATTTCCTTACTACATAGTTACTAAAAATTTAGTAAAATATGCCATAATTTATATTAATGAAACCAAACATTAATTCATTAGATTATAAAAAGGAGGCAAAGTAATATAATACAATTAGTGTGTATCATTATTGTACAAATTTTTTCTTATTTTCATTCCATTTAGCTCATAATAAGTTAATAAATAGCACTTGAAAATATTTTTTACTTGTAGTTTCATTTTGGGCGTAAATGGGTTAAAAACTACCTGTTGCCCGCAGCTTCACTCTCGTGAAAACCTACTCTCATGAAAAGTTGTTTCAGGCATGGATGTCAATATTGACTTGTATGTGTATTAATAAGGTAATCATCATTATAATTTCGAGTAGGCGTCACGGTTAATCGAAGGTAATGAAAGCATATCAATACGAAAAACATAAAACGTGCCTTTTGATGTTGTGACTCTGGGCTCTATCTACCCCGTAGTGAATAAAAACGTGAATCAGTTCTTGTTTATCATAGGAAAGCTAATGGATGCATGTAAAATGTACCTATCATTTCCAAGAATACAAAACTAGGTATGTAATGATATAAATTATTTGTATATGGACAAAAAAATAATATCATTACATACCTAGTTGGATACATAAAAAAATATTTGTGCATATATGTGGGAAGAGGTTTTAATGCTTAGTTTAGTTTTATATCTATGATTAAATCACACAAAGATCTACTATCTCAGAACAAGGACGAAAGCACTTAAATACTCTATTCATATTACGACACAACTATGTTTAGTCTGTAGATGGTAAAAGTCTGAGTCTGAAGATGTCAGACAATGTAAGTTTGATGTTCTGAGTTTAAGACGCACTTAAGGAAGACGATTTAAGTGAAAGATAATTAATTAGTTCATCACACTGTAACTTTTTCCAATCCCACAACAATTTTTGGGTGTTCGTTTGGAATAGAAACAAGTTTTGGTGCGAATGAATCTCTGTATGTACTCCGTGGAATGAATTAACAACAAACTAAAGACGTGTGCGGTTCGCCAACATGCAAAATTTTCGACTGCAAGTGCTGCGGGACGTTGTTTCTGATGACATCTTTCTGATTTTCTTTTGAATATACAAATTTCATTTTGCGGTTAAATAAATTACAAAGACATTATATATACATAAGATAATTATATTAATTAACACAAAAAAAACCTTAAGCTACGTACTTAATTAGTCAAATATACCACCCGGATCGTACCCGGCTCCCCATGACATTGGCGGCATTGCCTATTTGAATGGCAACGGAAATCCTTTCAACCAGATACCATCCGGAGCGGTGGTCATAGCCTCTGTCCCTTAAACGACGTCCTATCTCGCTAATGAAGCTTTTAGCTTCGGGGCACCACGGGCCCGTGTCTCGCGACTGGAACAAAGTCATAGTTATTGCTCAAAATTGAGTACTTTGAGCATTTTCGTCCAGCCGCCGCGCGCGCGGCCGCCCCCGGCTCACGAATGCAGCTTTCGAAATAAGACGCCGCGTATTTCTGATTGATTAATTGATTGATTGAAGAAATGAAATTGAAATTTTAAGAAAAAGAGTTGTCAAACTATTTTATTACATTTATGACGACATTCTTATGTCGAATCTTTTCAGTGATTTGAAGAAGACGTTTTTTGACCAGACATTACTATAAAGATGCAGCCAAAGAAGGATGTTCCCTGGTTAACAGACATAGAAAAGTCTATAACATCGTTTAGTGAAGACTAAACTTATACACTTTCGCTATGGTTGGATGAGTTTGAGGATACTGCGTTGTTAATGCACTGGACTGAATTTAAAAAGCTTATTAAAGCAAAATGACTGCTTACGGGTACTGGCGAAGCTTTTTCTACGATCGCTTGGAGGTAAATAAGATTACGAAAATTTGAAACAAGAGCTTAAAGTAGAATATGGATGTAAATTGAACTTACTTTGAGGCTAGCGCAGTCCGTATGATTTGGCCATATATAAATAAATAAATATATACGGACAAATCACACAGATTGAGCTAGCCCCAAAGTAAGTTCCAGACTTGTGTTATGGCATACTAACTCAATGATACTATATTTTATAAAAAAATGCATATATAGATAAACATCCAAGACCCAGGCCAATCTAAAAAATATAATTTTCCATCTTGACCTGACCGGGGATCGAACCCGGGGCCCTCGTGTCGCAGGCTGGCGTGTTAACCACTGCGCCACGGAGCTAGCCTAATATATATATTTATATTATTTAGCTTCATTCATCAATAATGACTATAAAGTTCTTTTTTATTTACTTTGAATATTTCAGTATTTTTGAGTATTTTTTTCAATTCAGCGCTTCCTATTTTTACAATTTCACATCTCTTTCTACCCAAAGGTTGGCTGAAAGATATTGCCAAGCAATAAGTCCACCTTTGTATCGTATTTTTTTAAGATAATCGTTACTTCTCTCCTTTTTAAATAATGGTGCAATAAAGTATTATTATTATTTCGAGTATTATTCCATTTTATTTAGTTTAATATATAATTAAGTTTAATCATGAACATATTTTCTTCCATAAATTATATTAATTAAACAAAACATCAATTCGTTAAAGCAAGTAAACCATTAGTGTATCATTACTGCACAAATTCATTTAGTAATGGCCCTGATAATAGTTAACATCGAAACAAAAATGAATAGACATCAGTCATAATCAACCCGTTGGTGACTCCAAAATGATTTCCATCACACGGATAGTCCAATTTGTTAATACTTGTAAACCTAGTCGTAACCGTCTACTAAGTACATCATTGTCTAAGAATACTGGAAGGTCAGACCGAATTTGGTCTCAGTTGGTGATGAAAAACAAAAAAGATGGGAGTCTTGTTAAACTTCGCGTCCAAGCCGTGCCGCAGAATCGATTCGAAGATTTTATCGACCTAAAAATGAATCACTTTGTGAAAGACGAAATTACCTACAAAGTTTCAGGTGAGAAAATGAATGATGCCTTTATTGTTTTAAATTTATTTTATCTTGATTGCCGGTGATTTACGATCATTGAATTTATAGGTGTTAGATTTTTGTTATGTCTTGTGAGAGAGTTTGACACGAAGTAATAAAAGGGCTATGATAAATAATATGACAAAATCTGTGGAGAGGCCTATACTATAAACTTGAGTAGACGTGACTCGTCAATGTTGTTTCTCATAATCTAAAGACTAGAAATAAGCACAGGGTTCTAAAACGAGTAACAGATATAATAAGTTAATTTACTTCCAAATTTCTAGTGGTTAGCACCCATCACTATTTTAATTCCATTTTCCACCAATATGCTAAACACATGCTAAACTCTCTTATAGGCCTAGGCTCTGTCTATCTTGCAAGAGAAAAAGACGTGATAGTATGTATGTATTTATTTTGATACATTGGAATTTATTTTTGTCCTACGTACTACTAGGTAAAAAAAATGTTGATACTTGTCCATGAAGTAGATTTTTAATGATGAGACTTTTAGGTGTTAATGATAATCCAGAAGCGGTGAAGGACTGCAGAGAAATATTATCCAACATGATGAAGAAGCCGTCAGCCCACACGCACGTGTACTTCATTGATGATGAGTCGAAACCTAAACCCGAACTTATTGGCGCTTCCTCGATGATACTGATTTCTAAAGACGATCCTCAAGAAGAAACGAAGGTAAGTTAACAAGAGCCCACAACCCACAATGAGTACTCCGCTGTGGGTTCGATGCACACAAACACAACAACAATTATTTGATCGAGCTGTGATCAAACCTCTCACAAAGGCTTCTTGTTTAGTTTCATCTACATACGGCTTTGAACTACTCGCTACAACGCAAATCACGTCAAAAGTTTGGTTGCAGTCAGTGTCATGTACTTATTTATACCAATCAATTTCATATAATTGAATATTGTGCTGCGCAGTGCTTTATGAAAACAATGCTGGTCTATGAGGGCTTACAGCTTGTTGGAAACATCTGTGCTGTTAACTCATTGACGGTATTGATGAAGTGCATAGTTTCCGACGGATTTATATCTTAATACAAGTAGACTCCAGAAATCGCATAAAAAGTCTTTAACATTACATATGTCTCGGAATGCCTTTTTTAATTTGTGTAAATTTGTCACAGTTTAGATATCAAAGTTGGTGAATTTTTAAAAATTGTTTAATTGATACCTAATGGACCATTAAAATTGATGAAAAGAGTTATCTACGTTAAACAATCTGTTACATAAGCTATATTTAAATTAAGAACATTTTAAAATTCTTTAGTAGAAAATTTTAAGAAATCAACACGCCAATTGTTTTAGCGCCTTCAAAGAAAATAAATGATCGAGTCCGCAATTCAACTATTTCCATTGTCGGTGTTAATGAATAGTAAGCAATAGTAAAAAGATGTAAGTCATAAAAGTGTATTTCTGTTGCTTTCCCTCTGTTTGTCTAAATGTTAAAATCATAATATCTACTAAACTAGCGTGTCGATTATTTTAGATTCGTTATGCATTTTTCCAGCTTATGTGCATACCCTTAAAATATTTGCGCATAATTTAAATTGTTCTTAGAGATGTATATGTGATTAAAATATTTTATTACATCATGTTTGTTTAACTTCCAGATGAAAACAAAAGAGATGAAAAGGTTTTTTGAAATTTTACACGCCTGGAACCAACTGTACACCTACGACGAAGTTTTCAAGCGGTATGGAGTTGATTGCTTCTACCAAGACGCGGGGCTGGTCGTCCTTCCCAAGTACAGGCTGCTCGGTATTGCCAAATACGACGCTCTTGTCAGGTAATATTTATTTTACTATTTTTGTACATATTAACTGTCCAACAAGGAATGTGTTGTTTTAAGGCTTCATGTATCTATCTAAGTATGTGATTCTAAATGCTCTAATAGATATGGACATACGGTGAAGCGTTACGATATTGTTAAAATCTTTTTGACTAGCTCCGTGGCGCAGCGGTCAACACGCCTGCCTGCGACACGGAGTGACTGGGTTCGATCCCCGGCCAGGTCAAGATGGAAAATGATCTTTTTCAGATTGGCCTGGTTCTTGGATGTTTATCTATATATGTATTTGTTATAAAATATAGTATCGTTGAGTTAGTATCCCATAACACAAGTCTCGAACTTACTTTGGGGCTAGCTCAATCTGTGTGATTTGTCCGTATATATTTATTTATTATTATTTATTAAAATCCTTATATTCTCTTGAGTGACAGAGGCATTAATTTCTTTGTCAGGGCAGCTATCACATAGACAGCTTGATTATGCTATAAATTGCTAGTATCGTATGTAGAGTAGATGCAGTGATATGCGGCCCATATAGCTTTGAAGACGGTAGACTACAGACAGTAGTTTAGGTATAGTATTTTACAAAAATATTATTATACTACATGGCGTGCCTGAAATAATGTTATGACCATAAACGATTGTTGCCAGGTACTTGCCCCTCTACCACAGGTATGGCACTTCATACAAACGGGACGACATAAATAACTAGTACTACTACAAACAAAATTTTACATCCGTGCACACGCTAATGTGTGAGTTAAAGAATCAAGGTTGACACCGAAGAATGAAATTAAATATACCTATTCATGATGCCACCTAAAGTTCGACAAATTTGCGAGTATATCTCTCAATTCTGAAAGATTTATGATGATCTTAAAAAAATTGCTAACAATCAAAAATGTATTCGTAGACCTCGCACACAATGCAACTGGCACAATCAGAACACCATGACGTATAAGATTATTATATTTTAGGTGTACGTACACATCAACAAGTAACTAGCACTTCACAAATAAGAGGTTACGTATTTTATCTTCTCTTCACCACTGGTTTATTAGTTATCTATTGATTCATTTACAATTAAAAGCACTAGATAATGTCCTGTAATATAATAAATTGCTCGTTTGGCACTAAACTTTACGGCAAATGTGAAAAAAATCTATAAAAAAAGGATAAACACAAGAGGCAGATAGACAGAGATTCACAGCACAGTATTTCATTGTAAAGCGTGTCGGTAACGTAATATTCGCATTTGACGTGCAACAAAACCTAACCCTGTTTCACAGCAACGCATCGCACTCCATTTACGGGGGAGAGGTGCGGCGATGCCTTGTTGCGGGGGACGCAGGGAGTTTCCGTTCCTCAGAACAATAATATTATTCTTCTGAGTTCCGTTCTGTACGCACACAAATAAAATCGTCTAAAATTTTACACAAACATGGAAAAATATTATACACCGATAGAAATTTGCCTTTGTAGTTGTGTCAGTAAACATCTTTAACGAGCAGCACACAGGTGACGCAAAAGTGACTGTGTGTGTGTGAATATAAGACAGACAGTGGCTACGCGGCCTTTGGCGCGATTATTTGATTATTCTCTGTCGCTCGCTCTTATATTTCGCTCTTTATTTGTTGCCGAGATGTAAATGTCATCGTCACTTGTGAATGTTATCAAAGATATTACTCCTCAGAACAAGGACTAAACCATATTACTCATAATTTATTATAAACAGTGTCATTTTGTTTACGTGTTTACATTTACAACCCAAGAGGAAAGTTTTATTTTGCAATGAATTGATTAAAAATATTTTATAGGCTGTGTCGCTTAGTGTTTGCATGCCGAAACTGAAATATCTAGTATTTTGTGAATTCGCTTTTGAACAAATAATCTCAACCACAATGAGATAGTTTAAGCAACCGGTTAGTTAAATATAAACTTAAATCTTAAACCGTATGATACATGTACTTGGCTTTGATGTACGTGGCTCGCAGGTTTATTTTATATTAATAATAGTTCTTCTACTATTCGGGATAGTAACAAAATCAACAAATCAATAATTATAAAAACCAGCCAAGTGCGAGTCGGACTCGCGCACGAAGGGTTCCGTACCGTTGTCTATAAAAACGGCAGAAAAATCATGTGTGTTGTACGGGAGGGGCTTCTAGGTATATATTTTTTTTTTCTGTGAATATTTTAAGCGTCTTCCTTTTTCCCGTTATCAAAATCGAGCAAAAACAAGCAAAAAAATCACGATTTTTGTATGGGAGCCCCCTTAAATATTTATTTTATTCTATTTTTTAGTATTTGTTGTTATAGCGGCAACAGAAACTCTTCATCTGTGAAAATTCCAACTGTCTTACTATCATGGTTCATGAGATATAGCCTGGTAACAGACGGACAGACGCGGAGCGGAGCGATATTAATAGGGCCCAGTTTTTACCCCTTGGGTACGGAACCCTAAAAATCAGTCCACACGTTCTTGAGTTATAGTTTTCAAACAAACCCGACTTTGTTTTATATAAAAAAAATTTACATTGCATATTGTTCGTTTGTTGTATACTTTGTTTATGTGTTAATGTTAAAAAGAAGCGCAAGATATTTTTAAATATGACTGATTTTCCCAAAAAATTGAGATTCCAATACTACATCTCAAATCTATTCAAGCATATTTCAAGCAAGTTATAGTTTAATAAAGAAACGGACATTCATTCATATTTTACATAGACACATACAGAAACTCTAAAAAATCATTACACTCCTGGGCACTTGTTTAAAAAGTATTCTCAGGATGTTTTCTTTCATTTAATGGTGGTAATTAAACGTACCTTCATAATAAGTTAAAAACCTGGAATAAACATCGGCTTTTCACCCGGACAAACTATTCCGTAGGAATCAATATTAACGCCAGCAGAGCCTGAGCCAAGTGCGTAAGCCTTATAAATTACCAAAGATAATACGATTTCAGACGCCTGGTGTGTCAAGCTCACGGGGTAGCTGTCACAGGCGCCTGGTGCACCATGATCGGCACGCAGCGAGCCTGCGAGATCGACAACTGGGACACGCTGTTTGAAATGTCCTATGACGAGCTAGGACCACGTCTCGGCATTCAGTTTAAGGACCCGCCGCCCAGCTGCAAGTACATGGCTTTGAAGGTGCTCTAAAACTCTTTGGACGTACCAATGCTTGCTAACAGGAACAAAAGTCCTTATATCCATAAAAAACGTCATAATATTAATCCTAGTTTTCTTTATAAAATGATTTTTAAATTATCCTACTTCCCACTTGTACTATAAATGACAAAGTTTATATGGATGTGATGTATGAAAATGTTTGTAACTTATTCACGCTTAAACTACTGGATCCATTTTGTTGAAAATTTACAATGTTATAATACTAATAAATAAATATATAGCGGCCAATCACACAGATTGACCCCAATACTACTCCACCCAACCAATATGAACTTCTGCCTTAGGATACCAAATCAACGGTACTAGGTCCAAAACACTAGCCTATCTAAAAAAGATAGTTTTCCATCATGATCGGGAATAAATTTACTCTCCACTTACCCATAAGAAGTGACTCAGCCTTCAATTTAAAAAACATTTCTTATATGAATTTTTCGGAGTTTACTGCCCCATTTGAAATCATTAGTTGAAGAAAAACATAGATGTAATTCCTCTCCAACAAGCCAGCGGGGAGAGTGTAGGCCAAATCCTCTGTCTGCTCTGGCCAAGTATGGCTCCGGTAGTACAGAGAGGTTCATGCTCCTGCAGTGGAGACTAAAAAGACCTGATGATGATGATAATGATAATGATGATAGATGTAATTTGAAAGTTTTACTGCTTTCTATTTTTTTTTTGAGTTAGGAAAGCTTCTTTTGAAGAATATCTTGTAAATATAACTAGAGAACGTCACTTGTCTTCGCATGAGTCAAGAATTGAGAACACGAATGGTTGAAAACTAACAAATAACCCGCTAATTTCTAGCTTTTATTATGCCTATATAGCGCGTCTGCGTCTCGATACTTGAAGATAATTTCTTTGTTAAACTTTCGCGTTTTAAACACATAATTATGTATATAAACGGGTCGTTACGGTAACAACGAGTCGTTGCGACCACGGAAACAATTAATAAAAAGGTTCGTGCTAAGTCCCGTCTATATACATAATTATTTGAATATAATTAATACAGAAAACGTAAATTTTTCAAGTGATTTAGATTTACTTCTATTCTGTAAGTGAAATATCCCAGTTTTATTAAATAACTAGCTTTTTCCCGCGGCTTCGCCCGCGTTCATATCGATCCCTCGGGAACAGTAGAATCCCGGAATGAAAGGTACCCTATGTCCTTTCCGGGCCTCAAACTATTTCCATACAAAATTTCATCCAAATTAGTCCAATCATAGAAGCGTGAAAAGGTAACAGTTATTTCGGATCCTAACTAATATTTTACATGCGAAAGTGAGTTTGTTTGTTACTGAACCGATCGTCATGAAATTTTGCATACACGATGTCTGAGGTACTAGCTAGTTTATAATACTAACTAGCTTTCGCCCGCGGCTCCGCCCGCGTCAATGCCGATCCCTCGGGAATAGTACTTTTTCCCGGGATAAAAGGTAGCCTATGTCCTTCTCCGTGTTCCAGTAAACGGGTATGCAAAATTTCATGACGATCGGTTCAGTAACAAACAAACTCACTTTCGCATGTATAATAGAACTTGTATGCAAAATTTCATGATTATCGGTTAAGTAGTTACGGCGTAAAAGCGTAACAAACAAACAAATAAACAAACAAACAAACTTACTTTCGCAATTATAATATAGTAAGGATATGGAGTATAGATTTGCGCTATTTCTGTACATGTTTGTACAGAAATAGCGCACCGCTAAAGCAAATTCATCATCATCATCATCATCAGGTCCTTTTTAGTCTCCACTACAGGAGCACGACCCTCTCTGTACTACTAGGGCCATACTCGACCAGAGCAGCCAGAGGACTTGGCCTACACTCTCCACGCTGGCCAGACGGGTTGGAGAGGTCAGAGGAGAGGTTGGAAAGCAAATTCACTAAATCATTATTAATTTGAGAATTTTGTAGAATTATAAAAACCTTTGGTACATTATATCTCATACAATAGCGGACCCCGGGCTCCGTAGTATCACAGCTGAGGACGCAAACAGGAAAAATTCTCAGATGATGCTGATGATAAAAAAAATACTTTTACCTATGCACATAAAAAGTAACATAAACGGCAACGCCGGTGACGCGGGGTGAGTAGCACCCCAAAAATTATTATTTAAAGAAACTTACAGTATACGCCAATTATTTTTTCATTGATTAGCACATGCTAATCTGCATATTAATCAACTTTTTAGTTTCTAATTAATGTTATCCTAAACCACTACACGTTTCACATTTTCATTTTATTTTAAACACTTGCCATTTGAATAGCATTTTATTATTATATATTAATAAAAGACAATATTTTTCAATGTGTAATGTAATCGTTCAACAAATATAATCGTTAAGAGTTTTGAAATTAAAATATTTTTTCCAAGAAAAAAAATCTAACAAGCACTGAACGCTTGGAGTGGTTAATTCGTCCAAGACTGAACGGTATTTATTATCCATATCTCATTTATCTAAGGCGAGAAGATTGATACATAATCTTGGACGAACATAATCCATACTAAAATTATAAATGCGAAAGTAACTCTGTTTGTCTGTTACCTTTTCACGCTTCAACCATTGAACCAATTTGGATGAAATGTGATAAAGAGATAATTTGAGGCCCGGGGAACTGTTCCCGAAGGATCGACATTAACGCGGGCAGAGCCGTGGGTAATAGCTAGTTGAGGATAAAACAAAGTTTAAGAGTTATGAATACTTTAGTTCTTAAGACTAAAAAATACTTTAGTTCTTGTTTGTTTTTCGTGTATGTAAGTGGCAAACACTTTTTAAGATGCCTGTAGGCATCTTAACAACTAAAATAGCTTAACAACTGCCATCAAGATTGACAGCTGGGATCAACCAAAGCACGGGGGAGCTCGAGATATTTTAATGTCACTTGCAGTCACCCATCACAGTGGGGACAGCACCCAGGGTTGCTTACCGTGCGTAATCGCTGTTAATGCTCACGACCACTGGGCCATCGGTGTCCTACTTAAATCTTAATACGATATGACACCAGCCTCCTGAAGTTGGTCAACAAAACTTTCTTGATCACCCTGGAGTTTTCTTTCCTTTTACCTTTCCCTCTAGTATGTTTTGGTTGTAAAATGAGTTTTATTTAAGAAAGTAAAACTTAAATGCAAATAAAGCTAATTATATTTCACATGAGAGATCTAATTTAATTTTATGTCTACTGATCCTTCTGAGTCAAAAGATGAGTTTTGATTTTCTGCAAGAGCTCTTTTTAACAGTGTCAGGAACTAGTGCTCGGGCGCGAGGCGTAACTCTGTTCACAATCAAATCAAAATATAATCTAAAAATATATATAATCAAACGCTGTAATTTTTTTAATAATATTCTTTTCCTACCCAAAGGTTGGCTGGAAGAAATTGCATATTGCGATAAGTCCACCTTTGTACCCATTATTTGTTTATTTTAAGTGTTCGATTTCTACTTTCTCATTGTGTGATTTGTTTTAATGGTGCAATATAGTGTATTTTATTATGTTTTAAAGAAAGTATCATGACGTATTAAGTCACCAATAAGTAATTCCTCCTTTTCAATTTTGTTTATACCTGTTTTATTGTCTCTCCTACTATTAGTAGCTTATCATTGCTAAAATATTTATGAAATGAAAATGTAACCTTTCTAAAGAGATCTAACAAACACTTAACAGTATCCACGTCTCATTAACCTTAGCAGACGGCGAGAAAATTTGCAAAAACATGCAATGTTTATGCAAAAAAGTAGACAACTTCATTTCTAAGACGATTACAGTAGACATGAATTGTTATAGCATTTGCTTGGAAAAACAAGCCCTTTCTGTTGTTAACGAAATGCAAATTTGCAAAGAATTTTTCAGAATTTTTCCATTCTCCCATACTTAGGGAATAACCATTCTAAGAATAATACTTAGGTTGGTCTAATTATCAAGTTGACGGTCAATTTGCCCAGCGTGGAGAGTGTAGGCCAAGTCCTCTGGCTGCTCTGGCCAAGTATGGCCCTAGTAGTACAGAGAGGGTCGTACTCCTGTAGTGGAGACTAAAAAGGACCTGATTATGATGATGATGGTCAATTTACACGCTGTGTCGTTTTTCGTTATGAAACAGGCTTCGAGATCTTGTTTGGCTGTAAGACACCCCAGGCAACTCTTTGTGTGGTCTAACCTATCACTGTTTCAGTATTAGTGGTATCAATGATCTAATAAGTCCGAAAAAGTATTTTTAAAGCATCTGGCAGACAATTCAATTTAATCTCACTCACCAAAACCTAGCATACCCACTTAGCTTTGACCGTTGCAAAACGCCTATAAGGATGCCATGAATTTCTGGAGCAGGCCGATCGTCTTCCTATAAAAAGTACTATAAATGACCAAGAATAGATAGGCAAAAGAACAAAAACTGAATGCTCTTAGTGCCATAATTTGGGGTGCGTGAAAGGAGCCTCCCCGTGCGACGTATTTTCCCCATATACGTCCGGCGAACCCTGGGCAACGATCTGCGAGGACAGCTGGTCGGTAACGCAGATCGGCTGATCCTTTCGACACAAAATGGTTATACAAAAAAAACGGCTCTTCACAGAGCCCACTCACCGCCATCTCCATCAACATCGAAGGGTTCTCAAAAGGCAAAGCAGAACTTCTTGCAAACCTTTGCCGACATACGCAATGTCACGTCCTTTGCATTCAGGAAACAGAGACTCGACAGCACCACGGCCGCAAATAGCAGGGATGACGCTAATTGAGGAATTACAACATCCGAAGCATGGTAGTGCAGTTTTTGTTAGGCCAGATTTGTCAATAAAATCTGCCTCATCTATTCTAACCTCCAACGAGACTGAAATTATCAGTATAGACACCGGGAGTTGTTCTATCACGTCTATCTACAGTCCACCCGGCAAAATCTTTGATTTTCATACTACTGCCGAGTTCAACAAACATATATCAAAAATAGTCATAGGCGATTTTAATAGCCACAGCACAACCTGGGGATACAGTAGAACTGATGATAGCGGTGAATCGGTGGAACAATGGGCCGAAATGAACGGTTTGGAGCTGGTTCACAACCCAAAGCTTGAGGCCTCCTTTCATAGTGCAAGGTGGAAACGTGGATACGATCCGGATCTGCTATTTACTAGCTCAAACTTATCGCACCAAACAACAAAATCTATCTGCCAGCCCTTACCAAAAACCCAACACTGGCCAGTCATGTGTTCAATCAATGCCGTAATGAGACCAACTATGGTGCCCTTTCAACGTAGGTTTAACTTTAAAAAGGCAGACTGGGAAAAGTATGCAGCCGCAGTTGATGAAAACCTGCGAAACGTTTTACCTACACCAGAAAACTATGACACATTTGTTAACGTGATATGGAAAGCATCTCGTCAATATATTCCACGTGGCTGTAGCACCGCGTACATCCCGGGCCTAACTAAAGGTTCTGCTGACCTATTGGCTAGGTATGCAACCCAGTTTACAGAAGATCCCTACTCAGAGGCTACGGCATTTACAGCTGACGAGCTCATGACTCAACTTTCCGAAAACCGACAACAGAAGTGGGTTGACCTGGTAGAATCTTTGGATATGACCCACAACAGCAAAAAAGCTTGGAGTACTCTACGTAAACTCACCTCTGATCCTCCAGCCGCTGTTAAACCTGGATCTGTGACTGCCAATCAGATTGCCCATCAACTGCTCCTGAACGGCAAATCACCCCATAGATGCGTCCGACCTAAACAACTCAAAATGGCATCAACAGACAACTCGAACACGTACAGAGAAATCAGTCAACCAATCTCTTCCGACGACTTAAGCACAGCCGTAAAAAACCTTAAATGCGGTAAAGCAGCAGGAGTGGATCAGATCTGCGTGGAGCAGTTGAAAAATTTAGGTCCAACAGCACTTTTCTGGCTCCAGCAGATGTTTAATCACTGCCTTAACAACGCTAGAATACCTAAAATATGGAGGAAATCCAAAGTGACTGCATTGCTCAAACCCGGTAAAATGCCTAACGACCCCAAAAACTTCCGTCCTATCTCACTTCTGTGCCACACATATAAACTGTTTGAACGACTACTACTAGACCGACTGACAAAGACAATCGACCCTCAATTAATACCCGACCAGGCTGGCTTCCGCCCTGGAAAATCCTGCTGTGGGCAGGTACTCAATCTGACGCAGCATATTGAGGACGGATTTGAGCAGAAACTGGTAACAGGTGCAGTTTTTGTTGACCTTAGTGCTGCTTACGATACTGTAAATATCAGAACTCTACTTGAAAAGGTGGCCGCGCACACAAATGACAAACAATTTGTGAATGTTCTAGGGGAAATGCTACGGAACCGCCGTTTTCAGGTTCTCCTGCACTCCCAAAAGAGCAGATGGCGAAACAGCAGGAATGGTCTTCATCAGGGTAGTGTCCTTGCACCTACTGTTTAATATATACACGGATGACCAGCCATGCCTCCAAGGAACTAGTCGCTACATCTATGCCGACGATCTAACTTTAACGTCTCAATCCAGAAGCTTTGAAGAAATAGAAAGGAACCTGTCGAACGCTCTGGAGCAACTCTCGGTATATTATAAAAACAACTCTTTGCGGCCAAATCCGGCGAAGACCGAGTCTTGTGTCTTCCACTTGCGTAACCAGGAGGCCAGTAGAAAATTTAGGATTTCTTGGGACGGCATAGACATTAAACACAACTCTACGCCAAAATACCTGGGCGTGACTTTGGACCGGTCCTTGACATTTAGAGAAAATTGTTACCATCTGAAGTCTAAAGTCTGTTCACGGAACAATATTCTACGCCGTCTCACTACCACCCGCTGGGGAGCATCCCCACATGTACTCCGGACAACCTGTCTGGCTCTATGCCACTCCGCTGGCGAGTACGCAAGCCCTGTCTGGGCACGCTCTGCACATGCCAAACAGGTCGATGTAGCCCTAAATGCCTCTTGCCGAGTCATCACTGGTAATCTGAAACCCACACCTCTTTGTCATCTGTACACTTTGTCAGGCATAGCACCACCGTGTGTAAGGCGCAGCATCGCTTGCGCGGTGGAGAAATTTAAACAAACACACGATGATAGACACCTGCTTTACGGACAAACACCACCATCCTCGCGTCTGAAAAGTCGAAACAGCTTTCTGAGGCAGCCCAATCTACATCCCAGAGAGGCCCCAAAAGCGCGACTGGCACTATGGAAAAGCAAGTACCCGCCCGCCCCTTCCAAACTACCACCTGCAGAGCAACTCCCACCAGGAAGCGATCTCCCCTGGGTGGTTTGGAAGTCCCTCAACAGACTCCGAGCTGGCGTGGGTAGATGCCGAGAGAGCCGGACTAAGTGGGGTTTCACCAACAATGACCATTGCGATTGCGGCGTCACGCAATCGATGACTCACCTTATGACGTGCCCCAACTGTCCTTCCACCTGCATAGTCGAAGATCTTAATAAGGCAAACGACAAAGGAGTCGCTGTGGCCACCTACTGGTCAAAGACTGTATAAGAAAAAGTTTCATTTATAACCATTTTGACTCGAAAAGAAGAAGTGCCATAAATATGTGTTAATGACATTAATTCTAGTAATTTTTCTAAGTCGTATTTAAGACATTTTTTCATATATTATATAATAGCGGAAAATAATACAGTTCATTTTTTTTTTAGCTCGTTGTGTCTCACTGCTGGGCAAAGGCCTCCCCTTTCTGTTTCCACACTTCTATCCGGGGCTATTTGCTGCCAACCAGTTAAAAAGCCGTCTATATCGTCTCGCCATCTTCTCCTTGGTCTGCCTCTCTTCCTTTGCCCCTCTGGTTCCCATAACGTAGCCTTTCGGGCCCATCTACTTGGATTCATCCGAATAATATGTCCTGCCCCTGCCCATGTCCACTTAAGAGAGGCTGTCTTGACACCCACGTCCATCACTCGGGTTTTACTGTTCATTATAAATATATAATAATAAAAAGGTTTAATTCCATTTTAAAAAGAGGAAACAAGATACAATTACATAGCAGTTGAGTTGTAATACTGAGTTTTAATTTATATTAATGATAGCATAAGATAAATTGCTAGGTCGCTGCCGAAAAAATTGCGAAAAGTGTGGAATTTTAACAAGTTAAGCCAGCAAAAAGTCCTAACATTTCAACCGAGTTAAGGGGACAAGAGATGAAGTCAGTGGTCTTATTTCAAGCGATTTCTGATTAATTTTTTGTTTATTTTGAGACAATTTACTTTGCGTGCTTCCTCCACCAGTTAGTTCATGGCATAGTTTAATCCTCATCATCATTTCGTGTAGGTGGCACGGTTAATGATGATGATGAAATGATGAGAAATTTAGGAAATTGAATGTATGTTGTATTTTTAGCTAGTTTGATAGGTAGGTTTTTCGATGTGATTTGTCTCTCAAATTTTACATTTGTGTTATTTTGTAAATGAGCATAGGCATTCCTCATGTCAATAGCGATTTTACATGTTTGAATAAAGTAATTATTATAATCTATGTCCAATAGGTTTTAACGTTCAAGACACATATTTTATTCCCAACTATCTTTTTCTGTGTATTTTCCTGCATATGTCATATATGTCATTCTGAAGTAAAATTATAGTACTTAGGTAAATCACAGTAGTTTCATCAAAATTCATCAAGTTGTTGGGATTCATTCAAGGAGTGACAAAAATTTCATCTTTAATGGCAACACAGGCTCGGAGAGGTACAAAGATAAATAGATATAGGAGTGATAATAATTTACTTTTCTACAAAATGGCTACGTTGTGAAATAAAGCGATTGTTGTGTTCGGTTAATTTTCAAGATTTATTATTGTGCCGTCTGATTACCTACAAAAAATAAACAAATAATTTGTATTTTGTGGTTTCACAGCCTCGATTATAACGATATGATAGTATGTAGTATTCAGTATTGAACAAAAATATATACCTACCTTAGTATATAACAAAATATATATTTTTTAAATCAACCCACCTTATACTTTATGATTAATTATAATAATATCCTTTGTTTCAATTACGTAAATTTAAAATTTCAACAAAGAAGACGGATGCAAATACTCACCAGCATGGAATCCAGTGATTGCCAAAATTAAACCATGTCGTCCGAAGTCGAACAAAAACTCGAACACTGTTAGTGTGGTGTATTTCGGGGCTAATGCCTAAATGTAAAACTTTATGTGTGTAGTGAAATTATCAAAATTATATAGGTAGTGAAACTGAGTCCACCACCACAAGATGACACTGCGGTACTCTAGTCTCGTTGCGACCTCGATGGATGTAACTCCATTGAAACGTCAACGAAAAAAAAATAATAAAAAGGTTTGTGCTAAGTCCCGTATATAAATACATAATTAAGTAATTAGAATAAATTAGTATTTACAAAACCAAATAAAATTTTCACAATGTATAGGTAAGTTTCGCATATACTGAAAAAGTCAAAGTCAAAGATTTTTATTCAAAATTGGATACATGTATCTCTTTTTGAACGTCATATTTTTATTTCTTATATATTTTTGAATATATGCACTGAGGCCACACCCGAATGATATAAGGCTGCTAAAGTCTAAACTACTATATATTCATAGAGACCTGTTCCATTTTTCCCAAATGCAAACAACCTCGGCTTTTGTCTCTCATGCTAGTTTGAGGAAATTTAACATTTTCCCCGTTTCAACTATTGTAGATTTTAAAGATTTTTATGGCCCCGTTCGACAAGTCATAAAACGGGACCGACCGTTCATCAGAGAAAATCCACAACTCGTCCCATATGGGACAAATTGCAGAAAATCAAAATTAATTAAAATTTTATGCTGCAACTCGTCCCAATATTTTTTTTTTGTATGGAATTTTAAAATTTATCAACACTTGGTACAGTCAGTGAAATAAGACAAATATATATTTTTTAGAATTGTTTTTATTTTGCTGTGGTTTTGTTATGTCGAAATTTGGCACACTTATATGTAGTGTATTTACATTAACCGAATACAAAATGTTGAGTAACCAAATAAATTTTGAGTTTGGGGTACCTACATTTTAAGGTTTTTTGAATAAGTACGTATTTAGTTGTTAAGTTCTCAAATAAATATACGAAAATTGGCCACTCTCCCTACCTTATCTCTGAAACTAATTATGATCAAATAACAAAACAGAAACCATAGATTAAGGTTACACGAAAACCTATTAAAATTGTATGGTTATTACACACCTGTACACGTGCACAAAAGAAGAAAATTACAAAAATCGTACCGAACCCTTTACACACGAGCTAACTTGCACTTCGCCGGTTTTTTATATGTTACGGGCTTGTGGTTTCTTTATTCTTTTTACCGGACGGAAATAAATGCTGTTAGAAATTTGAAATATTTTGCAGAATATTTCAACTGTTAATATATACAAAATAAAAACAAATGACTATACACAAGATGTTGTACCATATTAAAGCCCAATCGTAATATACTGAATTGAGTAACTGACGAGATGATACTGCAGTACATTAGACATGAATAGAGATATCTCGCATCGTGTCTCACGTACTGCGGCTTCCCTCTTCAGTAAAGTATGATTGGGCTTTCAACAGAAATAGATTTTTAGTGTTCACACAATAGATGCCAATTGCCTGCTAAACAAACGCTGTCTATTGGTCCGTCTGGCACAGAGCTTTTGTTCCGTTATAGGTAGAGGGAGGCTTGAATTTTTCACCGAATGTGTATTTTAGTTGTTGCTATAACAATAAATAATGAAAACGAAATAAAACACAAGAAACCTTTTTTACTTAAACCTTGTTTTTAAAAGCTTGTATTAAGCAGTCATCTCGCAAAGCAGATAAAATAGAAAGTAACTGAGATATAAATCATGTTGATGCAAAATACGGCACATTACAACGACATTAGTCTATATCAATCATTCTAGCGGAGACCCTTGTCGCGACGTGATTTCATAGCCGTATGTAGAGACGACCAGTACAGAGACAGCTTTAACATTTAGGTAAGTTTATATGGCGTCATGGGAGAAAACATACATTTAAAAAAAATGCTGTGAGAAAAAGAAAAGACTGAATGTACCTATACCTGTATGTGAATGGATGGATGTTTCTCTTCCAGGTGCAGCGTAAAAAGCGTACTAGGGAACTGGTAAAGATCTGGGGAATTTATACAAAGTTGGTTAAGTTACACATTGTATAATAGATGAGATAATAGCTGGGAAAATGTGAGGAAAACCGCGATTAGATCCCGTCACTATTTCGATTCCGTTTTTAGGGTCCCGTGTCCAAATCGTAAAAACGGGACCCTATTAATATGGCTCCGTTGTCCGTCTGTCGCCAGGCTGTATCTCATGAACCGAGATAGTTGTCATTTCCACAGATGATGTATTTCTGTTGCCGCTGTAATAATAAAAAGCGGAATTAAATAAATACTAGCTTCCGCCCGCGGCTCCGCCCGCGTCAATGTCGATTCCTCGAGAATAGTACTTTTTCCCGGGATAAAAGGTAGCCTATATCCTTCTCCGTACTCCAGAGAACATGTATGCAAAATTTTATGATGATCGGTTCAGTACGGCGTGAAAGCGTAACAAACAAACAAACAAACAAACTCACTTTCGCATTTATAATATTAGTAAGGATAAGGATAAGGATTTTAGGGGGCTCCCATACATCGATATTTATAACGGCAACAGGTAGATGCTTGGAATATTCAGAGAAGAGAGTTATTTATGTACTTTAAAAATGAATAATTAAATGAAAATAAAATTAATATATAAGGATAGCTTCCATACAGCGGACATGATTTTTTTGCCATTTTTATAGAAAATAATACAGAACCCTAAGTGCGTGAGTCCGACTCGCACTAGGCCGGGATTTTTTTTCAGTTTTACGCCCAAAAATGGCTAATCGTAGCATTTAGATTTTATGGCCCTAGGCTCGGTCTACCCCGTACCCCAGGGATAAAGATGCGATATATATGTTTTTGTCCGTGTGTTAGCCGTGTGGTACCCGGCAGAGTATAATAGGACCACTGCAAGTCTTCCCGTGGATGTCGTAGAAGGCGACTTAGGAAATACAAGCTAAACAAAGCTTAAAAACATCTAAGAGACCTCTCCAACCCGTCTGGCCAGCGTGGAAAGTGTAGGCCAAGTCCTCTGGCTGCTCTGGCCAGGTATGGCTCTAGTAGTACAGAGAGGGTCGTGCACCTGTAGTGGGACTAAAAAGGACCTGATGATGATGATATGTATTTGTACGCGTCCTAACCTGCTGGTACGTTAAATGACGTTTATGATTTACCTAGTTTTTTAGCTCTGTGGGTAACGAAACTTCTGAATAAAATAATGAAACAGAAAATCGATTGACAAACTCATTTTCATAATATTCAGTTATTCCAATTTCCATAGAAAAGTTTGGGCAAAGTTTCAGTAGCATATGCTTCATTCAACTTTGATCGTAAAATATATCTTTTAATAAGAAATGTCGCCGAATGCTGAACTCGGGGGCTGCCCAAATGAGACTCCTTAAATGTGATTAAATTTTGTTGGAAAGTAATCTTTTTTATATTTTTCTGAGCTTTGGGTAAGTTTCATATCAATTTGGGGAAAGTGTGTTTATTAATGAGATATCTTTTATAATATTGGGCCACATTAGAAGTGTTATCACGCGTAATTTCTATGAAAACCAGCGTCGCCTCATTTCAAGCATACTACTAACACAGATTACCTACTAACGCAACACAAATGAGTAGAAACTCCTCCTTTGATCAAAGTTTTACTAGGACTTCTTACTTTACACCGTGGGGTCCGTGGAATTTTGCCAGCACTGCCACCCAGTTACGCCATTGGCAGTGGTTAACGTTTCAGCATGGAAGTCTTGCAGCCGGCCTATTTGCTAACTCAGTGTACAACGTTTTGATAGTCATTTCAAAATACATTGCGGCTTTCGTATGACTGTCTTTTTTTATTAAAGATATATAAAACGTAATGTATTTTGAAATGACTATCAAAACGTTGTACACTGAGTTAGCAAATAGGCTGGCTGGTCTGTCTACCCCGCAAGGATTAGTAGTGCTTAACACGACAGGTTGCTACACGAGGGGTTCTGAGTGCGACTTCCAGTTAAAACTTTTACTTAATTTTCACAGGTATTGTGTAAGTCTGTCAAATAACAGAATTCAATTATCTGGTAAATAAGCCAGAGAACCAAAAAAATTTACAGGTACACAGCAAATTTCAGTACACTTTAAAGTCAGTTCATGTGAATATAACATTGTATTCCATACAAAAGAAGTAGGTCGAAATAAACCACTTCGTCATTATTATGCTCTGGAGCTACCTTAAAAAATAACGCTTTGACCCGCCACGTGACGTCCGATAAATCACCCTTACCAAAAAATGACGAATATCAGATGCGAAGACCATTTATTAAATCATATTTAAAAAAATACTAGACAAAGTCTCGAAACGCAGCCAATGGCAAACAAAACGGTCTATTCGAGTAGTTGTTGATGGCTGCTCATCGAACCTATTGGATCTGTTCTTTCCGCGACGCTTGTTTTGCTACACATTCTGATTTCACGATCTGTTAAACCAGGAATTATTGGGTAGGCAGACGATATTTTGTTCGAGAGATATTTTTCAAGAGCAAGGGAAAAAGAAACAGAAATGTAAGATTTAATGCGTCGAAGACACAGGCATGTCTGTTCACCGCAAAGAAGAGCCCGTTCAACTTGACTCCTACTTTTCGAAATGTTCTTGTTCCCGTCACAAATCATCTTGAACTTATTGGTATTGACCTATCCTCCAACCTTAACTTCGGTAGCTATATCGAATCCAGGGCAAAGACTGCTTCAAAAAAACTGGGCATCCTCTCCAAGGTCCAAAGCCTTTACACAGCTCAAATCCGCTCCTGTATGGAGTATTGTTCCCATTTGTGGGATGGATCCGGCGCTACCAGCTCGAAGCCCTGGAAGCTATCGATAGACGTGCCAGAAGACTCATCTCATCTCATCATCGACATGCCTGCCCTTTAGCCCCTTTTCTTATAAGTACTCTTATTAAATTATGAAATAAATTATGATGAAAAAATTCATGTGGGCGGGATTTGAACCCGCGACCTTTAGGCCTCTGTACGGCCTATGCTCTGACAATTGACGTGGTAGCTCAATCGGTATACTAAGTAAGTAAATCAGAATAATGATCATTGTGAATGCAAAAAACACTTATCGAATAACAATTTTGGATACCCTGTTAGTAAAAACACATAATGTATTCGTCAATGAAATTTTGCTATGTTGTTATGACAGGGAAATTAAACTACATCCATCTTCCATGCTGGTCTGGGATAAAAGAAGAAACGTAGAATGTGCCAGCTGTTTCTCTTCCCATGCAGACCATAGAAGCCGGTCAAGGGAATGGGCGAAAATCTAAAAAATCATGACAATAGGCGATGCGGCTAGCAACCCATCACTATTTAGATTCCGTTTTCCACCTTAACGCCCACCAACAAACGTGGCCTTTCGATCTTATGACCTACCTAGTAAGGGATAAAGACGTGTTAATA
This sequence comes from Elegia similella, assembly GCA_947532085.1. Classification (NCBI taxonomy): domain Eukaryota; kingdom Metazoa; phylum Arthropoda; class Insecta; order Lepidoptera; family Pyralidae; genus Elegia; species Elegia similella. The sequence goes on along the minus strand of OX383934.1, from coordinate 19,668,944 downwards.
TGTATGTATGTATCCATATAAATATTGCGAATTACCTGCCGTGCTTAAACAAAATGGGTCTTAATGAATCTTTTCTTTACATGGCTAGCTCTGTGGCGCAGCGGTCAACACGCCAGCCTGCGACACGAGAGGGCCTGGGTTCGATCTCCGGCCAAGTTAAGATGGAAAATGGCCTTTTTCAGATTGGCCTGGGTCTTGGATGTATATCTATATATGTATTTGTTATAAAATATAGTATCGTTGAGTTGGTATCCCATAACACAAGTCTAGAACTTACTTTGGGGCTAGCTCAATCTGTGTGATTTGTCCGTATATATTTATTTATTATTTACATGTTATAGCAATATAACTGCATCCATCATGGTTGTAGACTGAACGGAGCTTACGTAGATTTTTACAAGTTATCGTTCTGTTTCACTCAATAATCTATGCCTTTACCTTGCCTTTACCCAACAATATCTTCTCGCCTTCTGAATAGACCTGCAATCACATTGAATTTGGCAAGGTAAATACTTTAGTTTTATGTGTCGCTAGGGAAATTTACGTTGAAGTGATGATTGATTCATACTGAATGGTTTTGTTACCCTTTTTTTTGTCCGAACTCTTTCAGCTATTTTATTGGCCTTTGACTTAAAACGTAACATATGCTTGCCATTTGTAACTTCATAAAAAGTATTCATTTAGCACCAAGTTTGGCTCATGGGTTTGTGTGCATTCATTTTCATAAGGAGAACTATTAAGAGTAACGCGAGACATAATTAATATTATAACAAAAAAGTAAGTCGGTATCGCCGACATCATCATCTTCATCAAGTCCTTTTTAGTCTCCACTACAGGAGCACGACCCTCTCTGTACTACCGGAGCCATACTTGGCTAGAGCAGCCAGAGGACTTGGCCTACACTCTCCACGCTGGCCAGACGGGTTGGAGAGGTGTCTTAGATGTTTATAAGCTTTGTTTAGCTTGTATTTCCTAAGTCGCCTTCTACGACATTCACGGGAAGACTTGGAGTGGTCCTATTCTACTCTGCCGGATACCACACGGCTATCGCCGACAAGTTTCAGCCAATTCAGATGACCATCTTCAGGGCGAGCGTCAAGGACGTCGCCACACGGCAGTCCCTCGAACACTATGCGTGTTCGAGGGACTGCCGTGTCTATCCACCACCACATGTAGTCCACTACCAGATTTAGAATAGGATATAATGATATACCATATCGCTATATGGATATAGAAGTACCCATAATTGACCAAATCCCACCCTTTCTTCTTTGCACTTTGTTAACGTTAATTTCAGCACTATCATAATAAGCTAGTATCTACGTATAAACTCTTATTTGAATATTATTAAATAACTTAAAATTAAACAAAGTTATGGTCCTACGAAAAATTATAGCTAGTGTCACTGTAGGAATTCTATACATTCAGATCTATAGATTTTTAGTTGCGGTAGAGCCACGCTACCGACAAAAGTAATTTTTGCTAGTAGCATGAATGGGCCGGCTCATCCGGGTAAGTACCACACTCTCACAGAAAATCGACGTTTGAGTAGAAGCTTTGCCGCTTCTATGCTTCGTTTGGTGAGTGAGAGAGCCAGTGGCCCGTCCTTCCCCCATTTCCTCCCCCATTCCCTCCTTCCCTCAACTCCTTCAAAGGCCGGCAACGCTCAATGGACAGAATGGATGAACAACTGCAACACCAAGGTGTACAGGAGTACACCTTGGTGTTGCAGTTGTTCATGGGCAGCGCTAATCGCTTACCATCAGGTGACTCGCTTGCTTATTTGCCGTCCTATATCTTAAAAAAATATAGATTAGAAAGTACTTAAGGACGATTTATAGATTAGAAAGTTTAAGTAGAATAAAAAATTGCACATACTAACACATAATCATTGTATCGATACTGAAAACGTTACAGTTTTCACGAAGTAGTGTTTATAAAGTAAAACTAGCTGTACGGTGTAAAAGCCGATCGAGGTATTGGGAATCTGCGTAATCAGGTCTACAGGCGATGAAGCTAGCAATCCATCATTATTTTGATTCATTTTTCCTTCTACACGCCTTCAACATGACAGAGCCTAGGTCTCATAGAACTCGGCTCTGTCTACCCCGCAAGGGAAAAGGAGGTGATACTATGCACGGTGTTAGGCTAACGCTATTTCCTGCAATATTGTCCGTTCGAGCGGATCATTGATGCTTGCATATCCTTTGCCATAACGAAATGGTTATCGCACAAGACATGGGATTGAGAATTATTTAAAACTCAGTTAAATTTAATTGTACTTAAAATTAATCATTGCTTAAAATTACGGATTTCATTACAAAGTTTTAATTGAAATCGAAATATACGTTAATGTTTTTATGGAATTGAGGGCAACCCTGACGCCAGATGAGTTTTCATTAATTAAGGAAACGATTTGAGAAAGAAGCCGTTTTATTAAAAGAATACTCCTTATTTTTACTTTTTCTTTGAAGATTTGATGGAGCATTTTGAAAACGAGAATACTGTTGTGACTTGTGACTCTTATAATATAACCATATTTTTGGTAATGTTTTTGCAATTGTAGCCCTAGATATTTTTTATGCCACTTTTGGTGAACAGTATTAATATTTCGAGTAGGTGTCACGGTCAATCGACCATGCACACCCTGGTGTCAGAGTTCTTCGGAACCGCCTCTCGGCCTCTGACGTGGACAGTAAATAACACAGAGTCTAAAACTGCTATGCCATGTGGTTTCTGTCCTAAAATACAGAACCAATCCATTCTGTCCAATGGATGTCGTAAGAGGCAAATAAAAGGACAAGCACATACGTCCCGTGCAACGAAAGCATTCCCAAGGAGGGTTAACGTTAGGCAGGTCAGTCGTAAAAATAAGCCGAAACTTTTCACAGCATGGAATGTATAAAACCGACCCCACATAACTAGGATAAGGAGTGGAGGAAGAAATTTACTGAGAGAGCTCTCAAGTTCCGTCACTTGGCAGGGGCGGCAGTAACTTTAACGTTATGGAAACAAACACGCTGCCGCGGGAGTTAGCGGCTTATTGTTTATTTTCAATTTACGGAAAGCCGAAATATTGAAAATAAACTGTCATTAAATCTTTTTTCTTTTTCGGTTTTGTGAGTTTTTTTTTGTGTCTAATATTGAACTATGATGTGCGGAGTATAATTATACCATTTTTACTTCTTTACCTTTTTTTATATATTTTGACGTAATAACGTCCTAAAAATCGATGATCGCTGAGTGCAAACACGTAAAAGTGCCACGTTCTGCGTGCAAGCGAGAGCGCGGACAAGCGATAGAGAGGCACGATCGGACTTAGCGTTCAGCTTGTGATTGTGACGCATCTATCTGTCTTCCACCGTTTGACGTAAAATTATCGTCTCAAACCGTTTATCTTCTGCAAACAGTCCAATTTATTAATTAATAACCTTAATATAATAAATGTACAGATGATGATCAGGCACGTAGGGACCAAGTCTGGATTGAGTTTCTTTCGGCGTATTCTTCTCACCAGTGGTCGTTCCGAAACGCTAGTAGTATTTCAATTTTGCATATATTAAAAAATATATAAGAAATAAAAATATGACGTTCAAAAAGAGATACATGTATCCAATTTTGAATAAAAATCTTTGACTTTATGAAAGTGATTGTGTTGCGGTAAGGTGCATAAAGGGTTAGCCGCATTGCCACGTTGAATGGTAATGCTAATGCGTAGTGGCAAAAATTTGCCAGCCCCTTTGGTCACCAGACACATCGACTAGCCGCTTGTTTTTGTTTGTTTATTACTTTAATTAATAATATGTAGTCAAAGTCAAAGATTTTTATCCAAAATTGGATACATGTATCTCATTTTGAATGTCATATTAATATTTCGTATATTTTTTATGCATATTCGAAATACTACTAGCGTTTTGGAATGACCACTGGTGAGAATACGCCGAAAGGAACTCAATCCAGACGTATGTATCTGAGTTACCTTATTCCAAAACGGAATTGTAAGTATCCTTAAAACCGTACATCATCAGTATACTTGCCCGTAATTACTATTAAATAAATTATATACAATTAAAATGAACAATTCTTGTATACCTATTTGTATAAAAATATTTAATCAGGATCTCGGAAATGGCTCCAACGATTTCGATGATATTTTCTCTGTTGGCTTGTTGGGGTGAAATATCGATCTAGCTAGGACTCATCTGTGGAGAACTGCTACGTCACACAAGTACTAATAACTTTATGTAAATTTTATTTTCTTGGATTTTTATAGGCCGCAATGCGAGCTCTCGGCATTTTGTTTTAGCAAATATTCAGCATTATGATCATCTCGTGAAGGTGACACAATCAATCGACCATGCACACCCTGGTGTCAGAGTTATTCGGAACCGCCTCTCAGCCTCTGACTTGGATACTTTAACGACTACCAGATAGTAGCAGGGACCAACGGCTTAGCGTGCCTTCCGAATCAAGGAATCTTCTTTATTCTCAGACAATCAGTTGATTCAAGCCTGCAATGTCCTTACCAAACTGAAACCAACTAAACAAAGTATGCTTCTCGTTGGAATCGAACCCACGACCCCCGGGTCTACGTTAAGGCGTTGCCTGTAGACGCAACGCCTTATCCACTGGATAACGGAGGCAGTTATATATCCAGCGAATATCCAGCAAGTTCGTCGTTTGGTAATAGTGAATTAACTATGTGTTTATGGCCGACATGGTCACTCATGTGTTATTGCATTTGTCAGTCAAAATAGGTCATTGTAAAATAAATGTTAATTGTCTGAGTCACATTGCATTTGCACCTCATATTTGATAGTTAAGGTAACAAAATGAGGCTCCAGGTACTAACATAGGTATAAATGCAATGTTTACTAACAAAAATGGACTGTTTTAAATTGTCTGAATAAATGATTATTGATTGATTTAAAATAAATAGGTAAGTATACGTGTTGGTGGTTGTAAAGGTGGAAAACGGAATCAAAATAGTGATGGGTTTCTAGCCGCATCGCCTATTGTCATGATTCTTTAGATTTTCGCCCATTCCCTTGACCCGCTTCTACGGGCTGCGCGAGAAGAGAACCAGCAGGCTCATTTATTTTTATTTTTTTTATTTTGAATAGGCTTACACTTGACCTTAGACTAACCCAGAGGGTAAAGACAAGATCTAAGATGGAGCGAGCTTGCCTAGAAGATGCCTGCCTGTTGTCATTCTTCGTTTTTTTTTTCTCCCAGACCAGCATGAAATCTTGGTATCAAAATCCTATTATAATGAAATAAGTACAGATTTGCAAGAATACCTAAGGTAAAGTCAAATTCCCATAGAAATTCACCCAGCTGATATATGACTTTATATGGGAGGACAATTTTAATGTGTTGTTTAACCTTTTTGACGTGATAACGTCTTATAAATCGTTGAATATTGAAGCTACACGCACGAGAAAGTGTCACGTTCCATGTGCAAACGAGAGCGCGGAACAAGCGCTAGGCAGGCACGATCGACCTAAGCGTTCGGCTTGTGACGCATCTATCTCTCTTCCACAATTATCATTTAAAATTATCGTCCGTAAGCCGACTTTACAGACAACCATTTTTTTTTTCATCCAAATCTGTATTCCATTAGAGATTTTGATTCCAAGATTTCGATATGTCAGAGGTTCAAAATCATGGAGTTTTTCCATTTCCGTCCCAGTTTTTCATCCTACCGCCTTAAAATAATAATAATTATTCCATATTCTACCTACCTTGACATTAAATTCCGCTTTCAACCTATTAGACATTTTCAGTACTGGCAGCAAAAAAGGCTGTGTTTAATTAAATCGATAGCAATGCGGCAATTTTCAGCTGTTCAGTTTTATATTGCCCACTGGCTACCTGACCAAATACATAAAATATTTTATGTCAATAATTAATCGCCATGCAATAAATATAAACGAAGGCATTCTCACAAGTTTTATTGAATCTCCCATGAATTATGAAATAGGTAAGTTGGTTAAGTATTGGTCTTATGGGAGTTGAAAGCATATTGAATACTAGCGGGCCGTCCCGGCTTCGCCCGGATAGATATAGGTATTTAATCTATAAATGTACATCAGAGATAATGTAGGATGCTGATAGCGAAAGATTTATTCAAATAAATTCAGTAGTTTCGGAGCCTATTCAATGCAAATGAACAGACAATTAAATTTTTTCTCTTTATCTATATATAAAAGGTTAACCTGACTCACTGACATATACTCGTATATCAACGCACAGCCGAAACTACTGTACCTGAAATCTAGTACAAGGGATCCTTTCATGAGCACCACGAAAGGATTTTTTGAAATTCATCCTCTAAGGGGGTGAAATATTAATATTAGTGTAGAAAAATGATACTACATCGCTAACAGTTACTTTATCTGAGAAATTAAAGTGGTTCTCCTTTATCGATATCACGCAGGTACTACATAAATATGGATTATTCAGAAAATGTATTTTTCCCCATAACTTGGTAGGATACCCTCGTCATCTTGTTAATTTTAATCCCGACAGATCCACGGTCATTGTTATTAGCTTAGTAGCCCTTAACGATAATTTGCACCAATTTGGTCTGATTTAATTGCAGCCGTCGAGTATAATTGAAAAATACACACTATTAAAAAGAGAAATAAAGTACGCGGATGAAGTCGCGGGAAACAGCTAGTAATATTAGTGTAGAAAAATGTTACTACATTGCTAACACTGGCTTACTTATATCAGAAATTCAAGTGGTTCGCCTTTATCGATTTCACGCAGGTACTACATAAATATGGATTATACAGAAAATGTATTTTTCCCCATAACTTGGTAGGATACCCTCGTCATCCTGTTAATTTTAATCCCGACAGATCCACGGTCATTGTTATTAGCTTAGTAGGCCTTTACGATAATTTGTTCAATTTGGTCTGATTTGATTGCAGCCGTCGAGTATAATTGAGAAATACACACTATTAAATAGAGAAATGAAGTACGCGGATGAAGTCGCGGGAAACAGCTAGTAATATTAGTGTAGAAAAATGTTACTACATTGCTAACACTGGCTTACCTATATCAGAAATTAAAGTGGTTCGCCTTTATCGATTTTACGCAGGTACTTCATAAATATGGATTATACAGAAAATGTATTTTTCCCCATAACTTGGTAGGATACCCTCGTCATCCTGTTAATTTTAATCCCGACAGATCCACGGTCATTGTTATTAGCTTAGTAGGCCTTTACGATAATTTGTTCAATTTGGTCTGATTTGATTGCAGCCGTCGAGTATAATTGAGAAATACACACAATTAAAAAGAGAAATGTGTGGATTAAAACCAGTGACTAATATCATTAGTATAATATATTTTTAATGCTTTTTAGCCGACTTCAAAAAAGGAGGAGGTTATCAATTTGGTTGTATTTTTTTGTCTGTTACCACATAGCTCCATCATTTATGAACGAATTCGTAAAATCTTGTTTGTAAGTTTGGTCCCATTTAAATATCAAAATGGTTTCAGTAATTTAATTGGAATGGCATATTATACTTACTGGTGTAAGCAGCGTACCTCCCCCCCCTCCCTTCGACCTGCATGCTAAAGGATCTGCATTATAATATGCTATGATACTATGCACCTTTAAAAAAGCTTCACATCAATTTTTACAACAAAACCATATTTTACTCAAGAAATGACTTTCTGGCGCGGGACTAGATAATAATCCATTTTGTTTGTCACTAATTTATTTTTGAGAAATTATTATGTGTTATTAAAACAAATGTAATTATAAATGTTATTACAATCGGAATGCATGTGTGTAAGAAATGAGTATTATAATTAGCAGCAGACAATTATATGAAAAAAAATTGCATACTATTTTCAACAGTTTTTCCCTATTATTTATTTCAGATGTTACATCTGTTATTGACCCTATTTCAGCAAATAAACGATTTGTATTTGTAATGCAGTTCATACAAGTAGCCTACGGCAGAATTTATGCTGTATCGATTTGGTCCAGTACTGATTGGACCAAATTAATACAGCATAAATTCTGTCATAGTAGCGGACCTAATGAAAATGAAAATGAATAATTTTTATTCAAAGTAGGATACATGTATCGTTTTTTGAACGTCATATGTTTTTGTTGTTTATTTTTCTTTCTTTTATGTTTGTAAAATCGAAAAACTACTAGCGTTTCGGAATGACCACTGCTGAGAAGAATACGCTGAAATAAACTAACCTAAGCTCCGTCTGTCGCATCACAGGATGAAACCGATCAAATACATATATTCGGACAAATCACACGGATTGTTCTAGCCCCGAAGTTAGTTCGAGACTTGTGTTATGCAATACCAGGCCTGTCTCACTCCCCGTGTCGGTATCGAAAACATATTTACGCGCGGCGACCCCTTCGAAAGGGTAACTGAACAAATCCGGTAGACGCGCGTTTGGTCACATGTGTTCACTGACTTCAACGAATTATGAATCATTTGTTCAGAGCTATAAGTATAAAATTGGCTTGCTGTAGGTATCTAAACTAAAAGGTGCTCTCGGTTTCATACAAATTGCTAGGCCGGTCGAACTCTTTTGTATGAAAATGAAAAAAATATGAGCTCTTCACGGGCAGAATTGATGGTTTGACGGACAAAGTGTTTACCCTAACATCCTGTATAAATAAACATTCCGTCCCAGGTAAATCTGGAAATGTTCATTTTCCATCTTGACTTGACCGATGATTGAACCTGGGACCTCCGCTGTGACAGACTGGCATGATGATAACTAAGCCGCAAAGGTCATCAGATGAGGTAATAATGAAAAAACCGGACAAGTGCGAGTTGGACTCGCGCACAAAGGGTTCCGTACTGTTATGTATAAATATGGCAAAAAATTCATGTCTGTTGTATGGGAATTTAATAATAATTATATTGTTACTAGCTTTCGCCCGCGGCTCCGCCCGCGTCAATGTCGATCCCTCGGGAATAGTACTTTTTTCCGGGATAAAATGTAGCTTATGTCCTTCTCCGTACTCCAGAGAACTTGTATGCAAAATTTCATGATGATCGGTTCAGTAGTTACGGCGTCAAAGCGTAACAAACAAACAAACAAACAAACAAATAAACAAACAAACTCACTTTCGCATTTATAATATTAGTAGGGATAAGGATAAGGATTGTACTATTTATTTTTAAAGTGAATATATAATTGAATATTCTGTGAATATTTCAAGCATCTATTGCCGTTATCAATATTGAGCAAAAACAAGCAAAACAAATCACGTTTGTCGTATGGGAGACCCCTTAAATATTTCTTTAACTCCATTTTTTAGTATTTGTTGTTATAACTGCATCAGAAATACTTGATCTGTGAAAATTTCAACTTTCTATGTAACTATTACCGTTCATGAGATACAGCCTGTTCACAGACGGACAGATAGACAGCCAGACAGCTGGACAGCGGAGCGATATAAATAGGGTCCCGTTTTAACCCCTTGGGTACGGAACCCTAAAAAATATGACGATCCATCCACATAGTGTTGAAATAGTCTTAACGTGGCCTTATTTTTATCAATTTTTTCCTAGTCGCGTTAACATTGACCTAAATACAATTAACTATTACGACCAAAACAACAAAACAAACATCGTTTTCTTGATAAATGTGTCTAGTTTACGAAGTCGTAAAATTATGATGATGATTGCGAGACATATATTAAACCCATAGCATGGTTTTGTAATTTAATTGGAGGAGCTCGATGGCCTAGTGGACGTGAGCATAATTAGCGCTTACGCATGTTAAGCAACTCCGTGCGCAGTACCCACTGGGATGGCTGACCGCAAGTGGCTTTGGAAAGCATGTTAAGCCTTTGCCATTATTGATGAATTCCGGCTGCTATCATTGATGATAGTTGTCAGGCAGTTATGTCTCAGCACGCATTGTGACACCAGTGTTGGCCACCTACACACATGAAAAACAAACAAACAATTTAATTGATACGATCAGGTTGTCATCCTCAACTGTCTTTCCAGTGGTTGCAGGCATGACATCGGCCTCCCGAGCTACTACTTGCTTTACCTTAAGTATTTCCCTATTCCAACAAATCCTATATTTCCTCAGCTCCAAATGCTTCCGATGGACAGCAGCGTCGGAAGCACAAGGTGCTAATCAAGGTGAGTATGGCAATAACCTCCCATGGAACAAAGTAACCGTGGGAGAGGGCTTTGCCCAGTAGTAGATAATTTATACGGCTGAGATGATGATGATAAATTTAATTGATGATGAAAATATCGATATGTCTTTCTCTTATCTGAGGGGTTTCCTGGGTGCATCTATAACTATTATACGTCTGAGACCGGGATCTATTATGGCAGTAATCATGCTTTATTATGATTTGGTTTGCGCCTACCAGATCTAACAGACTTTAAAACTGCGCACAAAAACTTGTGAAAATGGAGTAAATGGTGATAAAATTCGACGTGAGCAGAGCAGGGTTTGAACCAGCGACTTAAGGTCATCCATAGACCTAAAGACACTGCTTCACACAATTCAATAAGAGTATATCTGAATAGCTAGATTGTGAATGGAAAATAAAACACTTATAAAAAATATTGCATGGATTTTCAAATTAATTGTAAAATGAGTTGAATCAAATATCTCACTTGTAAAAGTCGGGTAGTTGTGTAGGTGACGTAAGGGAAATGGGATATGATGGAGAATTTCGACGCCGAGATTGAATTGTGCGGTAGCTCAGATGGCAGAGCATAGGTCGCACATAGACCTAGGTAGCCGGTTCAAGTCCCGCCCGCATGGAAAAAAATTTTTACCATTTTGTATTTCCTAATTTATTAAGAGTATATCAAAATATATCAAAATAGCTTTGTGAATGCAAAAATAAATACTTATAAATATTTGTATTTTTTTTTGTAACTCATATACTTTCTATACCGATGTAGTAAAAAAATAATTTATGAAATATTATAAAAAACGTTTAATCTTATAACTCAAAAGCTAAATTAGAACCACTTCTTGAAGTTGAAAAACATCAGCTCAATCATACTCGTAGGTGAAATTGTGCATGTTCATGTAAATTAGATGGCATACATACATATAAATAGGCAAACATACGTGATGGTAATCAAGTCTGTTTGCCTAGCAGGATAGATAGACCTCAGGTCTAGAAGACGCGTATGGCCTACATAAGATGTTCCAGCAATAGAGTCGACGTAATCTACGTCTATTGATAAGCCCACACCAAGATAAGAATTATATAAACATACACACAAGCGATATTAAAGTAAACTACATAAAGTGTCCCCAAAAATGGAGCGCAAGGTGTGGAGTGAGTTTCAGTACACGAAAAAAGATGGAACTGTTCTTGAGTTTACCGTGCTAGACTGTCCAAAAGATCGCTTTGGTGATGTCATAGATTTATATGAGAAACATTTTATGAGGGACGAGAGCCTGCAGAAATTAACAGGTATTTACAATAAATACTTTTATACTTTCGCGCTGCATCTACACTAATATTATAAAGAGCAGAGATTTGATTGTTTGTGTTTGTTTGAATTGAATAGGCTCCGAAAGTACTGGACCGATTTGTATTTAATAAATGCATTAACGGGAAACAGTGACCACAGCCAGTGCAACCTGGACGAAATGTCTGAAGAAAAACGATATGTTCGCGCTAATTCCCGTTAATGCATTTAGTAAGATGCGGAGAGATCATGTGGGTTTTAATAATAATAATAATCTAGTGGGCGGCAAGCCACCACCTGCCAATTGTAGTCAGTTATCATGATTATGGCAGGTGCACGTCCCTTTGCAATAACCCAGCATAAGTCCACCCAAATCTCATTCCAATAAACCCATTAATTTCCTTTTTAAAATGCAATAGTTCCTCCTCCGGCCAAGACCTGTTCAAGGGCATATCACACATTGGTATTTCTAGGAACGGGTTCTGGCTAGAGACCAACATTACATCAACTTCTCCAAAGGGCCTCTACGTGTTGGATCTATATCCCCACGCAAGCCTCTCAAAGAACCGGGGTAACACCCGTGAAATAAGAGAGATACAAATAATAATAATAATAAATTCTTTATTTCGGATTATTCCATATTATAGAGATACACATTACACACAATAAAATCAATAAAATATTAAATGCGGCCCCCTATAGCCACCAACATGCAGTTTTTTAGAATGGGGCTGTCAGGACGCGAAGATATCATCCTTAGGATGCTGTTGTTGCTGTTCCGCACACGTTGCAACAGAGAGGCGGCCTTTTTCCTTACTATGGCATGAAAGCCGTCTGTACGTGCCTCCGCAAACATGCCTGACGCACTGCATCTACGTGGCAACCCCAACAACATCCTAAAGATGTTATTGTATTGGACGCGCAGGTCTCCAACGGTCCGGCGCTTATATTGCACCCATAGACTGCTTGTGTAAAAGCTTTGGCAGAAGGCTTTAAAAATTGTAATTTTAACCGGAGTGGTGCAACGATTAAAACGACGAGCGACCATGACCCATTTAGCGGGTGTGAGTCCCGCATAACAACTTGACTGCACCCGCGGCCAAGCGGAATGCCTAACTCTTTTTCCAAATGTTAAATGAAAGGTATTTACTTCAAAAAAAATGAGGAGGGAGGAGGTTATCAATTAGATTGTATTTTTTAATGTTTGTAACCTCAGAACTCCGTGGTCCCACTTAAATTTTATCAGAATTGGTCGACTAGTTTTTTTATTTATATTTGACGGCAAACGAGCAGACGAGTTACCTGATGGAAAGTGGTCGCCGTCGCCCATGGACATCTGCAACACCAGAGGAGGTGCTGATGCTTTGCCGACTCTTATGATAGCTGTAAACACGCTTTTTGAAGGACCTCAAGTCATAACACACAGGGAAAACCTCGGGATTCCATTCCATTCCACAATCTTGCTGTACGAGGAAAAAAAACACGTGACGCTCTGACATTTTAGAGACCCAAGTGTCAAGGATGTGGGTATGGACTTTATTTCTGTGGCGAGAGGTGCGGTGGTCCAAAGGCGACGGTGGCACCAATTCAAAACGTTCTACAGAACAACTTCCCATAGTATAGACGGTAAAATACACACAGAGAGCCAACGTCTCTCCGTAACTGAGGGTGTCTAAATCGTCTGTGAGTGTGGGATTGTTGATAATACGAATTGCCCGGCGTTGGATGGAACCAAGAGGAAGGAGTTGGTATTGAGGTGCACCAGACCAGATATGAGAGCAGTACTCCATGTGCGGCCGGACTTGAGCTTTATATAACAAAAGTCTATGACCCGGAGTGAAATACTGCCTCGCTCTATTGAGCACCACAAGTTTTTTAGAAGCCACATTGCCTTTATCTTCCAGATGACTCAGGAATTGGACCTCCTTCGTAATATCGACGCCAAGGATCCCAATACTCTTAGAAATGGTAAGGGAGGTATCCCGGAACTTCGGTGCTATGTTAAATGGGTACTTCTCAGCGGAAAACACGCAGACTTGTGTCTTAGTAGGGTTGAATTGAACTATGTTTAGTTTACCCCACTCAGAGACCTGCTCCAGGGAGGTCTCAATGTCAGATACAAGTCTCTTTCTGTTCACTCCCACTGAAACAGCGTAGGTGATAAAACAGATCCTTGGGGGACGCCAGCATTGATGGGCATGATATCGGAGCATAAACCGTCTACAACGGCCTGAATGCTACGCCCAGATAAGAAACTAGCGACCCACAAGCATAGTCCCTCAGGAAGTCTGTAAGATGGAAACTTCGCGAGAAGAGCCTTATGAATAGCCTACGTTTTTAGAGTGATATGATATTTTTTTTTATTCGTAGGTATATTTATGTTCATACATAACGTAATTATTCATAATTCTAGGAATTTCAACGAGTACAGAAGCGATACAAGAATGTACAATATTACACGAAGAAATGCTGAAAGAGGAAGACGTGCACATAACTATTTGTTTTGAAAACAGCACAGATATTGTGGTTGGTGTCTCCTCTATGCAATTATCAAAGGCCAAAAATGTGATTCCAAATGTAACAGTGAGTATTCCCTGAAGTAAAGTAAGGAGACTCTCCATCTTATTATAAAACAAGAACTAACTTTATTACCTACTTTAAACCAACATAGGTCGACACTTATCACTTTGACGTTTGGTTAACTGTCATAGTCAATTTATTTTGGACCGATTATTGTTTAAACCAGTTACTACTCGTAAGTCGTACTCGTTAGTCTTTCATTTTTATATATTTTTTTAAATCTGTAGTTTTATAATAACACTGATTATGTTTTAGGATTACATGTGTGAGCGACATTAAATAATGTAATCAGAGCCCTTCAGGCACGTAGGGACCAAGTCTGGATTGAGTTTTTTTGGCGTATTTTTCTCACCAGTGATCGTTCCGAAACGCTAGTAGTATTCCGACATTGCATATATTAAAAAATTATTCTAAACCGTGCCTTTCATTATAATCAAAATAATCATCAATCGATTATAATAAAATCATAATTGACGGAGCGAGCGCAAAACGTTTTCGTTTTTGATTGCACAAAATCTTTCGTATTTTTAATGTACCAGCTTTCGCCCGCAGCTTCGCTTGGGTCAACGTCGTTCCCTCGGGAATGGTACTTTTTTCTGGTATGAAAGGTAGCCTATGTCCTTCTCCGTACTTCAGGGAGCTTCTATGGAAAATTTCATTATGATCATTTCAATAGTGACGGCGTGAAAGCGTAACAAACAAACAAACTCACTTTCGCATTTATAATATTAAAAAATAGTAAGGATTAAAATTGAAAATATGTGATGAAAGAGAACTCGGCCACAGTTCATCACATATTTTCAATTTTAATAATATACCGAGCATTGTTATGCTATTTAAAACAATTCAAGTAAGTAAAAAGCTTTTCTCAATTTAATCAACTTTCTTTTCATCGGATATGAATGAAGTAGAATACCACACTACTAAATTGTGGGTAGTATTGAAGAAGTACGCATGCTTGAAATGCGTATACCCTACGGGGTAATATGTGATGAGAGAATTCGACGCGGTGATTCGAAGTCACGGTGGTGTCATGGTATCACACTTAGAGCTTTAACCTAAGGGACGTGGGTCGTTATAATATTTTTAAATTTGACATAAAGAACCAAAAGAAGTATCATTGGGGTTTATGAAGCTTAGAACTATAAGTTTGCTGTGCGACTCGCAAAGTTTTTAGCTCGCAGAGCTACTAGTGTTAAAACTTTAATAAAATCTTTTAATAAAATTCAATCAATGGTTCTGAACAGCTGCTGCTTTTCGATATAATAAACATAACAGGAAAGACATAGACCCGCGACAAAAAAAAATCTGATTTGATTAGGTAAAGTTTATAATCTCGTTTATTAAAAAACTAAGTCTAAGTTACCAGGAATCGACCTTTTTGTTTTGATTACCTTGTAATTTTTTTAAATATCTTTTGTAAATTCTTTTTTGCGTTGATTTAGAAGTTTTATTATTTGTGTGTCGTTTTTCATATTAATTTCATTTTTATACCTATTTCGTACGGCAGGGACAGCTGTTATACGGACAACGAAGTGATCCTACTAATATAGATACGGTATATGGTCAATTTTACCTTTTTGGGGTTCTCAACTCTATAAACGATACAATGACTATTAATCAAACGTTTTTTGCAGCCACAGATCAAAGAAGTAGCTAAACTGTATACAATTTTAGGCGGAATGGGGAAAATGTTCAATGTGCCTGGTAGATATTGTGTAGACAAATACTACGACGGCCGAGGCATAATAGTACATCCTGAATATAGAGGATTTGGCATCGGAAGTGCACTCGTGGAGTCAAGGTAATCTTAAATCCCCGACCAAAGAGAGGTATTACAAGTTTCACACATTAGCCTGTCTGTGGATGTGTATTTGTTTCCGTTAGTTGCCAACTATTTTTCTACAAAAGCGATAGCTTCACTTTCGATAGTTGATCTTGAAAAACAATCGATAACGCGAACAGTCCTATCGAAAATATCGAAATAATAAATATATAGGGACATATCACATAAATTGAACTTGCCCACAGTAAGTTGAAAACTTGTGTTAACGACTGCGCGACGAAACTAGCTGACTATGTTTGTGCAATAGCGATTGCTTCACTAGTATTGCGAAAAACAATCGATACCACGAACAGTCCTAGTCGATATTACCGATCACGTACCAATAGTATCGATAATATTGACACACATTCCAACGATACTTTCGATACCCTTGATCATTTCAGTGCCCTTGATAGAGTTTGTACTGATAATGTCGATAAAATCGATATTATCGATCTTAAGCAATAGTGTCACTTATTTTTAAAAAATCAATACTATCAATAGTATCGATATAACAGCCGATGCAGCTAGCAACCTCCGACAACCTCTGTGGCTTAGCAGCTGAGCATGATGATGATGATGATGAACCGAAAAATGTTAATACTATGTTTTTACGTTACAGAAAAAAAATATGCAAAGCCCATGGTGTGCCTGTAACCAGCGCTTGGATGACGTCAATTGGAACTCAAAAAGCTGCTGAAAGAGATGGCTGGGAGACTCCTTTTGAAATAGATTCACATGAATTTGCTCGAAGATTCGAAACAACGCCCTACGACGGCATAACTCCAACCTTTAAAGTTATGGTGAAAAAAGTTTCGTGAACGTTCACCAAAATAGCACGGGTCATTTTAACTTGTTAAATATTGTTTGACAAATATTTAAGGATTGTTTACGGTTTTAGTTAAATCTTGCGTTATAATCATGGCGAACCGTCAAAAATTATAATTCCATGTGTTCTGCCTTATTTCATTTTTATTGTTGTCACATTTTAACCTACTCATAAAAAGGAGGAGGGCGGAGCCTATCGCTTAACTTCGTTATTTATGAAGCTATTTTTTTGTGTAAATGGGTGTAATTTCACATTGGTCCCGTTTGAATTTCATCAGGATCAGTTCGATAGTTTGTTTTTTTTTATATGAAAGATTATTAAATATGTAAATTACATCTCTTCAACATCTTTTCAACCCATCTTCCGTCCACTGCTGAGGATATGTGACACTTCGTTTCCACCATTAATTATTTAATTAAAAATTATAATTTCCCTGTGTTCTGTCGTTTAATATTTATTGTTGTCAAATTTTTAACCTACTTCGTCACATTTTTCACTTGAACCGACGCCAAAAACAGAAGGAAGTTGTCGCTTCGACTGTACTTTTTAGGGTTTCGTACCCAGATGATAAAAACTGACCCTATTAATGCTATATTATGATAGTTAGGCCGACTCGTCCTAAGGTCCATTTTTCCAAACAACCCCCCCCCCCCCCCCCCCTTCTTATTTCCATTTCCTCCCCTCATTTCCTTCCCACAACTCCTTGAAAGGCCGGCAACGCTCCTGTCACATCCTGGGTGTTCCAGTTGTCCATGGGCACTTACCATTATGTGACCTACTTGATCGTTTGCCGTCCTATATCATAAAAATAAAGACAGTTGAAATTTTCACAGATGATCCTTACTAATATTATAAACTAGCTTTCGCCCGCGGCTCCGCCCGCGTCAATGTCGATCCCTCAGGAATAGTTCTTTTTCCCGGGATAAAAGGTAGCCTATGTCCTTTTCCGTACTCCAGAGAACTTGTATGCAAAATTTCATATTGATCGGTTTAGTAGTTACGGCGTGAAAGCTTAACAAACAAACAAATAAACAAACAAACTCACTTTCGCATTTATAATATTAGTAAGGATGCGAAAGTGAGTTTGTTTGTTTGTGACGCTTTCACGCCGTAACTACTGAAACAAACATCATGAAATTTTGCATACAAGTTTTCTGGAGTTCGGAGAAGGACAAAGGCTACCTTTTATCCCGGGAAAAAGTACTATTCCCGAGGGATCGACATTGACGCGGGCGGAGCCGCGGGCGGAGCCGCGGGCGAATAGTAGTGTACTAATAAATATTTAAGAGGGCTCCCATACAACAAACATGATTTTTTTTGCTCGATTTTGACAAGATATTTACAGATCATAGGACACACTTCCTACACAATTCTACATACACTCAATAAGTATTCAATGTATTCCCAGTGAAGGAGAGCAACAGTTGGGCGAGGCAAATCCACTTTGTCCCCGTCTAAGCCGGCCTTAACTTATTTACACAGGATTGATACTCTGCTAATATTGAACTCGGGTTTTTCAGAGATAGGCAACATCGATTTTCTAAGTTCAATCGAACTGCTTTGTGTATTTGAATTTGAAAGCAGTTTTGACGTGATAAAGTCTTATGAATCGATCAACGCCGGCTGTATGCACGAAAAACTGTAACGTTCCGCGTGCAAGCGAGAGCGCGGAACAAGTCATAGAGAGGGCACGTTCGGCTTGTGACGCATCTATCTCTCTTCCACCGTTATCACGAAAAATTATCGTCCGTAAACTGATTTTACAGACAACCGACTTTTTGAAATCCGGTTAGACATATGGTCCCTTAAAGATCTTTATGAACGGGAGTTATTTTTTTTTTCCTCAAATAAAATAATTCACTGGCACTTTTTTTCTTACAAGTCGTTATATCACTTGCAATGTGCAAAGGACGTTGTTACAAGCCTTCCTTTTGTTCGTGATAAATTATTCTACTTATAAAATATTATTTTTAATGAGCACAATATGAACCAAATATTCGAGTGCTATAAGAAATTTATGAATTTTATCATTACTACGTTTTATGGTTCTAGGCAATCCATAGTACTCTCTATCTACTCTGTCTGTCTGTCACCTTTTCACGCTTCATCAAATTGATCCAGCTTGGATGAAATTTAGTATGGAGGTAGTGGCCCGGGGGTGGACATATTTTACAAACCAAATATGAACTTGTTTTTTATTATTGTGCAGTCTGAAAAAAACCTTTCATTCCGGGAAATTCTACTATTCCCGAGGGATCGACATTAACGCGGGCGGGGCCACGGTACAACTATAATAATTTAAATAGACATATAGATAATATACATACAGCAGAAAACTTTGATGATAGCAGAACTTAACTGTGAGGCTAACTTAATCTGTGTATTTACAGAGATCGGATATTCTAGTGCATATTTACCTAAAGTACAGAAGTTGGCAATTAAGGAAACCACGGTTTTATTGAAAAATCCTGTTTTATGATTAACAAATTTAATTGTAAGGTATGAGTACACCTCACTACATACACTTATTGCCCTGCTCCAAAGTAATGGAGTTGGTTTTCGCTGGTTTTACTATCAGTGATTTTTGACGAAACTAAAACACCCTTGTTAGATTGTAATAGTGTGCAATCGGGCCTAATAAAACTCAGGGAATATAAGTACTTTGTAAGTGCGCGAATGAAACGGCAAATTATACCTAAATACTGGGATTTTTTTCATGATAAAAATATTTAAAGATCCGCTGCCATAATATGTGAGCCAGAAATCAGCTTTAGGTAAATATGCACTGGAATATCCGATTTCTTGTTATTTGTCGCCATATTTTTCTCACGATCTCGACACGAATAATATCATATAAGTACCAACTATGCATGAAAGTCTTACTAAAGAGCTTTGAGTCATATTTTGCATTTTAATGTTGTCATGTCTTTCAAAATGACTCGTCTTGGTGACAAATGAAAATAAACATGAATGACGGTGTTGGCAATAAACACACAGTAAATTCGCAAATATGGGCCAGCACGCCTCGCTGGCCATCTGTTTAGATGAGCATAATTCTGACCAGGCCCTCTACCTAAAACTTGAATTTTCTCTTAAACTATAAATAATGTTAAGATAAAATGTATATTAAGAAAGACTTCATTAAAATCTTTCTGTACATACATTTTCATGTTATTATTCTTAATAGTTTAACACTTTCGCTGACACTGAACCAGACACAAAATAAATAACAATAGAATTACTTCTACAGGCGGGCAGTGTCAGCAAAAGTGTTAATAGAAAATTCAAGATATAGGTAGAAGGCCTGATCAGGTATCCCTATCCCTGACTGTACATACATACTATCACGTGTTTTTCACTTGCGGGGTAGACAGAGCCTTGGTTTATAAGACCTAAAAGCCACATTCAGCGTGCTGGTGGCGTGTAGGTAAAAAACGGAATCAGAAAGTGATGGGTTGCTAGCCGCGTCGCCTACTACATGATTCCTCAGATTTTCGCCCATTCCCTCGATAGGCTTTTATGATCTGCGCAGGAAGAGAGTACAGTTGGTACATTGCTTTTTCTTTTCTCCCAGACCAGCATGGAAGAACCAGTAATAAGTCCGAAATGGAACAATTATTTTGTATAGCTGAGAGTTTATAGGATAGGATTAGGATAGGATTTCTCTGCATTTTATCACAGCGTACTGCATTAGCTGGGTTTGTAATGTAATGCCGTCAATGTCAGAATTTGTGACGGGTTTAGTTTATTATTGACCACAAGGTTATTGTATGCACCATACCATAGTTCTAGTTTCACATATGCGTACTATAGGTATTGCGATGGGTCGCAAATATTTCACATGATCCTAACGTTTGTTTGTTACGCCCTCACGCCTTAACTACTGAACATGTCATCATGAAAATTAAATCTTGCATAATCATATGGGTTCCTATTATGGATACTATTTCTTAAGGTACAAAATGGTACCGTTCATGCTAGAAGAAAATCGGTTCATGAGAATTGGAAACGCAAGTAGAACCGCGGGCGAAAGCCATTATCTACTAAACACATTTCGATGAAACTTCTCAGTGTTATAGATTATACTTATAGGTACATCAAATAGTACGAATGTATTTAGTTAGTCAATAATGTTTATTACTGTCTCGATGCATACACTTTTAGATTTTTTGTTTCATTTTAACTTATGGTTTTTACCGAAGTCCATGTGACTCGTTTTGAGGTACTAATAAACCAGTGCTCTTCGTGTCGTTTGTGATTTGGTTTTCGGGCCAGTAGATTCAGTTTAAGTATAATAAATGCAAGCTTATAATCGACTAGCTGATGCCGGCGACTCCGTTCGCGTGGACTATATGACTCCTCAGAAAATTCTCATCAGGCTAAACAACTTTTTGTTAAGACGTAATTTTTATATTTCTAATAGTTTAGCTAGAGCGTTATAGTTCTGCATCAGGTGTTCCAGTTTTCAAAATTAATTATACCTTATATATGTTGCTCAGGCTTGATAGCTATACAATGAAAAAAGTTTCATTCGAATCCGTCCAGTATTTCTGGGAGTATACCTACTCCGGAAATAAAACAGACAGACTTCTTTTTTAATTCTTACTCTATTGGTGTGTCTCCATCGCCCTATATATATATTTTTTTTTGTAAATATGTTAAATGTACAGACACTTTTTTTAACTCTTTTATTATATGTATTGATATTGTGTGGTTTCGTGATATGACCTTAAAATGACATAATTCTTTAAAAAAATTGTGATCATATTTTAATATAACATAAATAAAGCCCGTCATACTTGTATTTGGATGGCATTAAATGACCTATGCTGTTTATTTACCTGGTGTACGAGTCAGTTTTACTACCTAGCAGTTAAATTTTTCGCATCAATAAATAAAGAAGTAATAGTTGGCAATCGATCCGGCAAATAGATTTAAGGAATAAACTCTTTATTACTTATTAGGTATTTTCGTCCGAATGACCCTGAAATTGGTCATATAACGAGGTAGCCCTCAAGTTTAACACAATAACAGGCATAGGTTTAGCTAATAGAGACCAATTGATACTGAACCTTATATCCTTGAAATAAAGTTCAATGCCAGTAAAATGATACGCTGCCTAACTAAGGGTTAACGACAAGAGAAAAGGCTAAAGAAAAATCTGGCACTAAACCTGGTGACATTCTAACGTTTATTTCTCTTTTAAGTGCAAGTTTTATGTGTAAGAGGTTTACAGCTCAGCTTTGACCTAAAGCCTTTATGTTTTACGATTTTGCACAAAGTTCATTGAGTTTAGAATAAAAACTTAAACTGATATTACAATATTGTAATCAGTGCCGGCGTCAGTATTACTGGCGCCCTGGGCGAGATTTCTACGAGCGCCCCCTCTTATTGGGGACAGGGGGATACAATGCGATTGAATCACACTGCCCTGCGTCCTCTGCCCTTTCTTGGTTGTTTGTTTTTCGTGTGTGTAAGTGGCCAACACTTGTGTCAGATTTTTCAAGCTGCCTAATGTCATCTGACATAACTTAACAACTGACAGCCGGGACCTTTCTGCTGCAACGACCTAACGACTTAACGTGCCTTCCTTGCTTGGTGGGGGCGTCCCTTTAGTATCCAGCGCCCTGGGCGGTCGCCCAAGCACGCCCTGCCCTAACGAAGCTAATGATTGTACTTACGTAGTCTTCAACACAACCTGTTTGATAAATAATAGAAAAAAAATCCTTGTTTTGTACGGAGACATCTTAATGGCAAGACAAAGGCAGTTGTGAATCGATACGATATTGGAACCTTTAAAAAAGGCCGGAACCGCTCTTGTGATACCCCAGGTGTTGCAATTGTCTATAGGCAGCGGTGATCGCTCATCATCGTGATCTGCTTGCTCGTTTGCCGCCGAATGTCAAAAAAAAGTACGTAATGCCCTCTTTTTGATTTCTTTTCTTTTTTTTTCTTTTTTTATTTATTTATTAGAAAAACAAATAGGCGCAGTCTTTCTGCTATACTCAACTGCAACTCTCAACTTTTCTGCTATACCTTTTTGACTCAGTATGCCTCATAACATTTTTTTAAAAGAAAGATTATTTAGTTGATAAGTAATTTATTAGTTGAAATATTTAAATTTTAAAACAAATTAATAGATAATTATTTGATAACCCTAACACTGTTTTCAGTTTAAAGTGTACCTAAACGTGAAGCTTTTCTTAGCACTTTTGATAAAACGGCCACTTTTAGGTGAAATACTAAGAAAGGCTTAACGTCCTACGTCCAAGCTTAACGTCCTATGTCCTTACATTAAACAGTAGTTTATGAAATAGTTTAAAAGGTTATCTAGAAACTATTTCCCTAAAAAAAAAAACACAACGGCTTGCACTCCGGGAGAACCGGCAGAAGTGAAAACTCCGCGCGGTAGAAAGAGAGGAATTCTTACTTTCTCTCTTATACCGCGCCAGTGGTCTCAGGTCACGTGTCCGTTTTATGACTAGCTCCGTGGCGCAGCGGTCAACACGCCAGCCTGCGACACGGAGTGACCGGGTTCGATCCCCGGCCAGGTCAAAATGCAAAATGATCTTTTTCAGATTGGCCTGGGTCTTGGATGTTTATCTATATATGTATTTGTTATAAAATATATTATCGTTGAGTTAGTATCCCTTAACAAAAGTCTCTAACTTCCTTTGGGGCTAGCTCAATCTGTGTAATTTGTCCGTATATATTTATTATTATTTATTTATTAATTTTCGATCAGGTCACTGGCCTGACGTGAGTTTAACATTTTTAACCCATCCCAAAATGTGCGCAAGTTTTCACTTTAAAAAATATTTCGAATGGAAGCAGCACTGAACCGCTAAAAACTAGATTTAGGCCTTAACAACAGATTGAATATGTCGCAGAATCAAACCCCTACGAAGTTATAACAACGCACTAGTGGGGTGCACAAAACACAACATCATTTCATAAGTTATATCAATTACCAACTGTCTTCTTATATCACGAGCAAGCAGTGGTATCTTCACATTATTTCTGAGTTAGATAGTAAAATAAAAACAAAACGGAAGAGTAGATTTGTTCGTCGTATACATTCAATATCTACCATTGAGGAGCCCGATGTTCTAGTGGGTTTGAGTATTCATAAAGCTTATGTATGTTAAGCAACCCTAGGCGCTGTCCCCACTGGATGGGTGACCGTAAATGGCATTCGAAGTTCCTCCGTGTTTCGAAATGTACATTAAACCGTTGGTTCCGGCTGTCATCATTGCTTAGTCATATGTCTATGCAAC
This sequence comes from Elegia similella, assembly GCA_947532085.1. Classification (NCBI taxonomy): domain Eukaryota; kingdom Metazoa; phylum Arthropoda; class Insecta; order Lepidoptera; family Pyralidae; genus Elegia; species Elegia similella. The sequence continues at coordinate 19,644,974 of OX383934.1, read as the reverse complement.
TTGAACAATCTGTCACCAGTGTTGGCCATTTACATACACGAAAAACAAAAAACATCATTCGTTGCTTGTCATTCGAACGACCAACGTCTGGGTTTCGCTGCCTGAAGATGCCTCGTGTAGAGGCGAAACGCTAGAATACTAGTGGACCTGTCTGTGAGAAAATTAGCTATGCAAAGACAAACTACCTTACAAGTTTGTCTTTGCATAGCTAATTTTCACTTACATTATATTAGCATTATTTACTGACGCAAGCAAGAATCAATTCAATACTAAAACGATACAAGCACACCTACTTCTATATTACGTAGATTCATAAGCTGAATCAAATAAAGTTAAATTTGATTTCTGAGAGCGAACCTACGCTCCAAATCATTATATTTAGGAATACAGTCGGCCACAAACTTATTGATGTGTAATAAGCATGTGCATAAAATACAAGTGCACAACAAATTAGTGCTTATTCTAAACTATCTTTATTTTATTGCGTGACGACGGGCAATAAGTAACTGACGTGACACACATACTGATGACACGACATATCCTGCGAAAAGGCTTTTGAGAATAGGAAAAACTACTGTGGCAAGCGATGTGAACAGATTTCGAAATATATCAACATCATTGTCTGCTTACATCTTTCTCGTTGTTTTATATCATCTTCTATGTTATTAATTGAATCCTTCCGAAACTTCTAAACCTATTAAACGCTTTCCAAAATTAATAAAAGCATTAATTACTTAAATATCACATCGATATTGGTAAGCAGCGCCAGACTACAAGTAATTCGGTAAAATAAAACGACCTTACAAAAATTCGCAAGCCGCGAAATTCTGCGGAGAAGGAAAAATGGCCTTAATTAAAATTAAATGCCTCATTAAGTACCGTTCAACCCCTTAACAGCTAACAAGCTATTTTTATAGCTTTCATTGCTGGTTTTTATGCCTATCGATGAAAATTGATGACGTTTAACTACACGATTATAGGAAAAAAATGTATTGGTATTACTTAAACAAATTACGGAGCCGCCAAAAAGGCTAGTTTCCTAAAAAAATACAATTAATAATCTGTCTTATAGATTATTAAAAAATATTAGATACGTATTTTTCCTTTTTTCAATTAAACAAAAATTGATAAAGATATAACCCGTAAAATGTCCGCGTGACGTCACTATCCGGTACACTTTTTACCGGCCTGTTGCGTCATAAATAAATAATTTTGTTTGAATGAAAAAAGAAAAAATACGTACCTAATATTTTTCGATAATTTAAAAGACGGACTGTTTGTATTTTTTTAGGAAACAAGCCTATTATGTATGTAGAAACTTGCGATACAACACTTCTATCCCTAAAAAAATAAAATTACTTACGTTTCATCATTACAGCCGTAAAAAGGTCACTACTGAACAAAGGCATCTCCCAAAGACACTTCGTTCCACGGGAGGATATTGCCATACTCACCACGCATACCAGGCGGATTGGCGAGCGCAGTTTCTTTAGCTTCTTGTGCTTCCGACGCTGCTGCCCATCATTTAAAGCTGGGGAAGGATAGGAATTTTTTTGGATTTAGAAAGGGAATAAAGTTATTGGGATGCTACTCACTTGAATAAATGAGGAAAGCAAGTAACAACCCGGGAGGCTGGGTACGCATACCCGATGCCATACCTGCAACCGCCGGAAAGGCAGTTGAGCATGACATCCCTTATCAGGTGCCAACTAAATATATAGGGACAAACCCCAGATTGAGAGCTAGTGACATTAAGTTGTGAACGAAAATTAGTAGAGTATCAATAGATCAGAATACACTTTATACGTCTTTTCTCTTGCGGAGTAGTCAGAGCCCAAGTCTTTGAGACCTAAAAGCTACGTGTAGCATGTTGGTGGGCATAATGTGGAAAACGAAACTGGTACAAAGGTAGAATTCTCGCTTTAGCGATCTCTTTTAGCGTTAGCTTCTTCTTCTTTTCGAGTCAAAATGGTTATTTATGCCTTCTTTTATACAGTAGGTGGCCACAGCGACGCCTTTGTCGTTTACCTTCGATTGTGCAGGTGGAGGGACAGTTGGGGCACGTCATGAGGTGATACATCGTTTGCGTGACGCCACAATTGCAATGGTCATTGTGAGAGAAATCCCACTTAGTCCGCCTTCTTGGCATCTCCCCACACCAGCTCGGAGTCTAGCACTAGCTAGAAATAATACGCATTGTTTTATGGTTTGAAAGCAGGAGTCCATCCTGCCCCAAGTCCTTGAAAGACCGGCAACGCTCCTGTCACACCCAGGTGTTGCAGTTTTCCACATGCAGCAGTGATCACATACCATTAGGTGACTCGCTTGCTTCCTGTTTCATTAAAAAAGATGAATACCAAAACAATCCAAAATACTCAAAAGAAGAAAACGAACATGACGCCATTTCTAAGAAAGATCATGCAGAATGTAATCTGAAAGAGCACCGGTGACGGTGACTATAAAGCAGTTCCGTTATTTCTGTCAATAATTAAACACGAATTCGGACATTTAACGAGCACGACCGTTGAAAACCAACCATCTGCCAGGGTAACAGGCCGCAAGGAAAACAAACTTATAGTTACGACACAGATACAGTCCGCTCTGAATAAACCATACTTATTAACAGACAGTGCCTTATCTTATTTAAGTAATATAATGTATTCTATTTCTTCTTGTCTCGCAATAATTTTGGATTGAAACAACGTAAGAATCAAAAATACATATCGTTTTTGAAGTGAAAACTTCTTTAGCGGCAATGTGCACTTTTTACGATGGGTAAAAAAATCTTTAACTCGCGTCAGGATACGTGACCTGAGACCGCTGCAAAGACGAGTTTTCATTTCTGCCGGCATTCCAGGAATGCAATCCGTTGTTTATTTTTTTTAAATAACTTTGCGTCGAAGACACGTAGCATAAACATAAACTAATGGTCATACTTTTAATTAACTAAACAAATTAATTATCATATAAATGAAATATTTGGTGTTTGAAAAAACATGACTGATTGATCGATCTAAGGAAAGGTAGAAAATCTTAGGCGTCATGTTAGTAGGCGATGCGGCTAGCAACCTATCACTATTATGATTTCGTTTTCCTCACAGCGCCCGCAAACATGCTGAAAGTGGCTTTTAGGTCATAAAAATAAAAAATCAGGGCTATGTTTACCCAGCAAAGGAAAAAGACGTGATAGTACGTATGAAGATATGTATTTATGACTGATTAAGTTTATATTAAGTTCGGTGGGTATTCACTGGAGATGAAACAAATAGAAAGCAGTTTGTACATATCTTCGATTTTTTTTCTAAGTATTTTGTGATATGTGGCACTACGCCTATTCACTGAAGTATTTATCTTTATTATGCTTACCAGTGCTTACCTCACAATGCTTATACAAGCAGAGTAGGTAACTAATACTGAGATAGTGTGATCAGTAATCAGCCTTTTGAATTGTGTTCTGGAAGGACTGTACCTCGATTCCTGGCATCGTAATGCAATTATAAATAAGTAATTATACGCTTTATTATACAACTGTTTGTTGTTCTTGACCTACAATCTCATCTGCAACACCTAAAATTTTATCTGCAATAGTTCCTTTAACATATTCCTCGAACATAGACAGATTTACTTATACCGAACTATTAAAAATTAAGATTCAAGATTCATTATATAGACGCGCGCCCGATGTCCCGATCGCTAGCATCAGCCAGTAGAAAATCAGCAGAAGAATAACCGTTGTTATGTCTTTTATCTCACGTTAGTTTTAATCAAAAGAACCACCCATTAAAACCCATCCAGCCACCCCACACACGCTACACATTAGCCTTTGTGTTTCATAAGATGTCCTTAGCGGCTATTTACCCCGAAAGGGATAAAAACATGTTTAGTATGTGTGTGTGTATAGAATCTATTGTTCAATATGCTGAAATTATTTTCAGTATATTGAACAATAGATATTTATTTTCAGTGAAAATGTTCGTCATTTACCGCGTCATTTTGAACCTCTGAACTATATTCAAATCCTGGAACGAAATCCCTAATGATCTATATTTAATTGCAAGGAAAAACGTTGAAAATCGTAGCTAAAAAACGTAGGCTTCCCATACAAAGTGGCCTATCAGCTGGACAAATTTCTATGGAAAGTCAAATATTTTTTTTGTTTTTTACCTTTTTTTCTTGCAATTCTGTATTCCATTCGGGATACTGATTCCTGGATTTCTATATAGTTCAGAAGATCAAAATCAAGCGGCATTTATAACAAAGCTTTGCACTAAGAACCAATACTGAGTATAATTTAATCAAAGTCAGCTTAATACCAAAACAAATGCTTTTCATATATTTTGGTAGATTAATAAGATACTTTACGATATTGCAGAAAATGATTGCAATTATTTTGTGAAATTGGATTCAATTTTCGTATCAATAATCACTGGAACATCGTGTCATGAAATAGCTAATTAGTTGCCACAAACAGAATCCATTATAATGAATTTTAACATAATCAATAAAGCCACAGGTTAGCAATGAATATGTTTTGTATTGAAACTGATTTTTGTTGAAAACCAGCACTGTACCTGATTGTAAATATAAACGGGATTAAGTTCGAACCTTTTATTATTAGTATTCGTTGTCATTTCAAAGTAGTTACATCCTGGTCTGAACGAGACTGGAGTAACTGCGGCGTCATCTTGCGAAAGTTTAAAAACATAATACAGCACTGAACCCAACTTATGATGTCATAAAATCATCTCTCTCCTCCCAGATTCTTCTCAATTGAGAGTAAATTATATTTGATACGTGAATACATTTATTTTGTTGATTATTTTTGGTAAACTTACACGAATCAAGCCAATTCGGTGAGAGCGTTGCTCTTTAGTTTTGTTTGAAAACGTTCACGTATCAAGTTAAGAGAACATGTTGTAGTGTAGTATTTGAAAGTGGTAAAAATGGTTGTCTGTAAAATCGGTCTACGAACGATAATTTTACGTGATAAGGTGGAAGAGAGATAGATGCGTCACAAGCGAAACGCCTTGGCCGATCGTGCCTCTGTAGCTTGTACCGTGCTTTCGCCTGCACCCGGAACGTGACACTTTTTCGTGCGTGCTGCTGGTGTTCATCGATTTATAAGACGTTATCACGTCAAAAATCATAAATATAGATATATAAGACGACTTCTGTTTGATGATAAAAGTCTTTCAGAAAAACAATCTTTTTCAGTTTGGTGTGATAACTGGATGTATTTTTCTATATACGAGCGGCGAGCTCCGTGCCGCAGTGGTTAACACGTCAGCCTGCGACACGAGGGCCCCGGGTTCGATCCCCGGTCAGGTCAAGATGGAAAATGATCTTTTTTAGATTGGCCTGGGTCTTGGATGTTTATCTATTTATGTATTTGTTATAAAATATAGTATCGTTGAGTTAGTATCCCAGAACACAAGTCTCGAACTTACTTTGGGGCTAGCTCAATCTGTGTGATTTTTCCGTATATATTTAATTATTTATTTATTATTTACTAGCGAGGCGGCTTCGCACAAGTGCAATGTACATATAAACCTTCCTCTTGAATCACTCTATCTATTAAAAAAACCGCATCAAAATCCGTTGCGTAGTTTTAAAGATCTAAGCATACATAGGGACGGACAGACGCGGAAAGCGACTTTGTTTTGTACTATGTAAAGATATAAGTATCTATCTACTATAATACAGTTATCGTGATCTATTATCCCAATACACAAGTTCACAGCTGCTCAGCTGCTGTGGGACAAGATCAGTCTGTGTAATATATCCCTTTATATAAATTTGTTTATAAGCCAGTATTATCAACATAAACACGACCAATCATTTTATATCCGGTTTCAGCAATTACGCGGTAATCTCTCAAACGTTATTAATGCGCGCTATCAGGCCGCTGGTTGGTAATCCGCGAATATGTACAGTGCCAGTAATCAGTAATAATTGTGAGATTAATTGAGTTTCGTGGAAATGCTTGATCTAGATACTCAATCAAAACACAGCTACTACTAGATACGTACCTACATATTAAAGGAGCGTTGTAATAGGCTTCATTGTTTATATATAAATATATATTCGTAGGCAAAGGCTTCATTATTTATATTTTATTTTATAAATTTTTAGAACTTATTGTTATTATTTTTTAATAAACAGTCTTTAAAATAACGGTGACTAATAACAAAATTTCTTGAAATGTTTTCGATTAAATTCGGGTCAATATGACCTGGCACCATCTGGTCCTAATTTAAACCTGAAACAATACAGCATAACTTATCGATATCTATGATATAAATTATCTTGAGTTATTATCCAAATACACAAGTTCACAGCTGCTCAGCTGTTGTGGTACAAGATCAGTCTGTGTAATATATCCCTTTACATAAATTTGTTTATAAGCCAGTATTATCAACATAAACACGACCAATTATTTCATATCCGGTTTCAGCAATTACGTGGTAATATCTCAAACGTTATTAATGCGCGCTTTCAGGCCGCTGGTTGGTAATCCGCGAATATGTACAGTCCTAGTGATCAGTACTAATTGTGGGAATAATTGAGTTTCGTGGAAATGCCTTATCTAGCTACTCAATCAAAACAGAGCTACTACTAGATACGTACATATATTACATCTATACACTAGATACGTAGGTATATGCAAGGATTGCCGTTATAGATCACAAACGCTTCATTGTTGATATTTTCATCATCATCATCATCATCAGGTCTTTTTAGTCTCCACTCCAGGAGCATGACCCTCTCTGTACTACTGGAGCCATACTTGGCCAGAGCAGACAGAGGATTTGGCCTACACTCTCCGCGCTGGCCAAACGAGTTTGAAAGGTCTCATTGATGTTTATGAGCTTTGTTTAGCTTGTATTCATATTCTATTTTAAATTAGTTTATATTAGGTGGTTCTAATTTAAGCACGGTACAACACGGTATAAGTTATCGGTAAGGTATTACTACAACTCAAGTTTTCAGATGTCTTGGCGTTAATGACTTGCTGTGTGGACTCCATGTAACGGCCAGTTTACGATATCGGTCTAACTAACGATATTATATTACTTAATAGATACATATGTAGATAAACAACCAAGACGCAGGTCAATCGGAAAAAGATCATTTTCCATCTTGACCTGGCCGGGGATCGAACCCGGTCACTCCGTGTCGCAGGCAGGCGTGTTGACCGCTGCGCCACGGAGCTAGTCAACAGATTACACTAGAGCTAGTGATAACACATCTAATATGTTTTTGTACGGGGATCGAACTCAGGACCCTGCGATTAAAAGGCACTTGCGGTACCACTGAGCCAACACGTCTTCCAATAATGTTTTAGGATTCTTGTGACGTGATACTATGTATGTACTATACCATATCTTTCTTAATGCCTGAATACAACGTTTAACAAAACCAACGTCGTTCCCGTGAAGGGGTGACTCAGCCCGACTAAATGAACAACTTTTCCTATGTCATTAACATAGGGAACTAAAAAAAAAGTCATTTTGATACAAAAGTGTTCGGTCGGCCCGGCAATTAGTATTAAAATGTCAAAATTAAAATGAGTTCCTAGTATTGATCCCATAGGAAAAGTTGTTCATTGCAACGGACTGAGTCACCCCTTCACGGGAACGTCGTTGTTTATGTTACACTTTGTATAGATATACGACTTTATATGTAAAGATATCGTTATACTTCTTTCATATTTCAAGGTACAACTTAACATTTTTGCAAGGGTGATGTTAAAATATTTTCTCTTGTAAAATTCTTAGGTAAATTTCATATTTGAAATACTTTCAGCAAATAAAGCTATCCAACGTGCAAGCATCTTAAGCATTAACTTTCAAATAACATCGCTGAGAATCTACTAACTCGCTCGTAAAAGAGTTAAGACTTAATTTTTGAACAGCTAAGCACCTTATTGCTACATCGCCAGCATTCGTCTAACTTTACGAGTTAATGCTTCGTCGGGATAGAGTTGGAAACTTAATTTAAACAATATTCAGACTGGCTTGAGAAAAATACCCGTATCTCAATTGATAAAAGCGAAGTCTTATTATCATTATCAGGTCTTTTTAGGCTCCACTGCAGGAGCATGACCCTCTCTGTACTACCGGAGCTATACTTTGCCAGAGCAGACAGAGGATTTGGTCTTCACTCTCCTGGCTGGCCAGGCGGGTTGGAGAGGTCTCATTGATGTTTATGAGCTTTGTTTAGCTTTTATTTCCTAAGTGGCCTCTTACGACCTCCATGGGAAGTGATCCTATTTTACTTTGCCGTCAATGAATAAAATGTAATTTGCAGGAATCATATGGCTGTTTGTTCCCATATTTTGAGGAGAATCTTATAAAACTAATTTGTTTCTAGTACTTACTAGAGAGCCATGTTTTTAATTTTCTCCTAACGAAGAGGCCAGATATCGGATATATTATGCATGTATGAACCTTCGTATATTTTAGATAGATCAATACCCTATTTAGATATAATAATAATTATAAAAAACCGGCCAAGTGGTACCGCACCATCAAATATAAAAACAGCAAAAAAAACATGTCTGTTGTATAGCCCCCCTTAAATATTAATTTAATTTTATATTAAATTTAATAATTTATTTTTAAAGTGAATAATGTAACTTAATATTCTATAAATATTTCAAACGTCTACCTGTTGACAACGCCGAGCAAAAACGAGCAAAAAAAATCACGTTTGTTGTATGGGAGGCTCCTTAAATATTTATTTTATTAAATTTTTTAGTATTTGATGGTTTAGCTGTAAAAGAAATACATTATCTGTGAAAATTTCAACTATCTAACTATCACGGTTCATTTGATACAGCCTACCTACCTACCTACAGATACGGACAGATAGACAGACTGACAGACAGATGCAAAGCGGAGCGATATGAATAGGGTCCCGATTTTACCCTTTGGGTACTGAACCTTCAAAATGTTTTCATGAAATTATTACAGCACTGGCTTTTTAATGCTTATTAAAGGATGGTTGTCAAAATATTATCAATCAAAATTAAGATTAAGAAAAGTCGTTCTGTTCGAAATTAAAATTCGGCGGAAACTGAGCTCTTCAATGGAACAAAAAGATTTTCCTCAAGGTGTCATTAAGAAGCTCGGCCGAAAATAAAATTGAATAAAAGAACCGTTTGCGGTCTTGACATAACTTCAATTCCCGGATATTGTCTTTTGTAAATGAATCATGAATGCAGGAAATGCTAACCTTATTTTATAACAAAGGAAAAACAATGAATTTTTGTAAGAAATATCGGCTGCTACTATGTTTATTTAGCACTAGCGGCCTGCCCCGGCTTCGCACGGAGAGATATAGGTATTTAATCTGTAGCCTATGTTCATCAGGGACAATGTAGGATTCTAATGGTGACTAATGTATTTTACAAATCGGTCTAGTAGTTTCGGAGCCTATTCAATGCAAACAAACAAACAATCAAATCTATATCTATATCCTTTTAAAATATTAGTGTAGATGTTGATTAGTGTAGATAATCATCAACTGTTGTAATCCTTATCCTTTCCTTACTAATATTATAAATGCGAAAGTGAGTTTGTTTGTTTATTTGTTTGTTTGTTACACTTTCACGCCGTAACTAGTAAACCGATCATCATGAAATTTTGCATACAAGTTCTCTGGAGTACGGAGAAGAACATAGGCTACCTTTTATCCCGGGAAACAGTACTATTCCCGTGGGATCGACATTGACGCGGGCGGAGCCGCGGGCGAAAGCTAGTAATAATATAATGAAACATTTTGTGTCAGTCCTCGACTTGCTGACGACAGTGTCAGTCCTCGAATTGACACTTTTTAAACATTTTGTTCTACTGACATTGCGTACACCATCAAATTATTGAAGCTGTTTAGTACAGTCAGCTGAAAAAATTTTAAAGATGTGGAAAAAAGCGGAACCCGGTGTTCCTCATGTCAGCAGTCTAGCGTGTCAACCACTGCGCTACAGACGCCGTCATTACATTTTATAAGGAAGATCAGGGGTGTCTTCCTTAACTGCCTGACTGGTGGTGACGGGTATGGCATCAGGTACACGCGCCCGGCCTCCCGAGCTGCTACTTGCTTTTTTCCCATTCATCCTAGTGAGTAGTATCCCATATCCCTTCCAAAATCCAACAACTCGAGCTTAAAAATGCTTCCGATGGGCAGCAGCTTTGGAAGTACAAGAATAAAAAGAAACTGAGCTTACCAACCCGGCTGCCAAGCGTGGTGAGTATGGCAATATCCACACATGGAACGAAAAATCCTCGGGAGAGGCCCTTGTCCAACATTGACTGCACGGCACTTCTTGTAATGATGATGATGATACTGATAAAGATGTGTAGTATGATACGAGGGTGAATTGAAAAGTAGTCGGCCTAACCAAGAAAATAAACACATACTAAATCTGTTATATTTTTATTTTTCTACATAATCACTGAACTTAAACTTGATGTTCAATGCACTTTTGCCACCTCGCCTTCAAAGCATTTAGACCTTTGAAAAAAAAATGATTCTTCCTTAGAGTCAAAATATGCGTCTACTGCTGCTTTGACCTCGTCGTTTGTTAAAAATCTTTGACCTCCCAAGTGCTTTTTTAGGTTAGGAGACAGAAAGAAGTCTAATGATGCCAGATCAGGTGAATAAGGCGGATGCGGTAACAGTTCAAAGCCATAGTTGTGGATTTCAGTCATTGATTGCACAGACGTGTGAACACAGGCGTTATCTTGATGAAACAGGACTTTTCTTCTAAGCATTCCTGTACGTTTTTCTTTAATTTACTCTCATAAATGACGTAGTAAGGTACAGTAGTAATCAGAGTTTATGGTCTGACCCTTTTCAAGATAATCAACCATTATCACACCCTTGGAGTCCCAGAAATCGCACAGATCGCATCGATAATTATCGCACACGTTTTGAACTTCACACATTTAACTCGTATGAACTAAACTAAATAATGTGCGTAAATTAAATTTTTAGAATTGAAAGGATCTGTGTTAGGCCGAGTACTTTTCAATCCACCCAGGTATATTGCACCGTTTCTGGGTTATCCATTTATAGCATCAGAAGTATTTTTTTTTTTTTTTTTATGTATATCCGACGGCAAACGAGCAGACGAGCCACCTGATGGAAAGTGGTCACCGTCGCCCATGGACATCTGCAACACCAGAGGAGCTGCTGATGCGTTGCCGACTCTTAAGATACCTGTAAACACGCCTTTTGAAGGACCTCAAGTCATAGCACACAGGGAAAACCTCGGGAGGGAGTCCATTCCACAATCTTGCTGTACGAGGAAAAAAACCACGTGACGCTCTGACATTTTTGGAGACCCAAGTGTCAAGGATGTGGGGATGGACTTTACTCCTGTGGCGAGCGGTGCGGTGGTAGAAAGGTGACGGTGGCTCCAATTCAAAAAGTTCTTCAGAACACTCCCCGTAGTATAGACGGTAAAATACACACAGAGAGCCAACGTCTCTCCGTAGACCGAGGGTGTCTAAATCGTCTGTGAGTGTGGGATCGTCGATAATACGAATTGCCCGGCGTTGGATGGAATCAAGAGGAAGGAGTTGGTATTGAGGTGCACCAGACCAGATATGAGAGCAGTACTCCATGTGGGGCCGGACTTGAGCTTTATATAATAAAAGTCTATGACCCGGAGTGAAGTACTGCTTCGCTCTATTGAGCACCCCAAGTTTTTTAGAAGCCATTTTGGCTTTACCTTCCAGATGACTCCGGAATTGGACCTCCTTCGTAATATCGACGCCAAGGATCCCAATACTCTTAGAAATGGTAAGAGAGGTGTCTCGAAACTTCGGTGCTATGTTAAATGGGGTCTTCTTAGCGGAAAACACGCAGACTTGTGTCGTAGTAGGGTTGAATTGAACTAGGTTTAGTTTACCCCATTCAGAGACCTGCTCCAGAGAGGTCTCAATGTCAGACACAAGTCTCTTTCTGTTCTCCTCCACCTGTGTTTGAGGGATATTTGCACGACCTGCATAATATGCATCACCCGTACTGTCGTCTGCATAGCAATGGATGCTACTAGTGTTAAGCATGTCGTTGATGTGCAGAAGAAACAGCGTAGGTGATAAAACAGATCCTTGGGGGACGCCAGCATTGATGGGCATGATATCGGAGCATAATCTGTCTACAACGACCTGAATGCTTCGCCCAGATAAGAAACTAGCGACCCACAAGCATAGTCCACAAGTATGAATCAATTCCTCATTTTCATTGCGTCGAATACCTTAAAATACAAAATGTAAATGAATCTACTACCCACGCTATCCATAGAGTCAATAGAAATGAAAACCATGAATATTTTACAAGCAAAATTAAATGCAGAGTTTGAAAGGCTTTCATATTCATCGACAGAAACTTTATTCCAAAATCCATTAACACTCAGACACACTTGATAAATTACTTATTTTGGAAATTAGCTAGCATTAATTGAAAATGTAGACTATATTTATCACTAATTTATCCATTGATGTTGTACTAAATAAACTACGTTTAATCAACTTTACAATTGAAACGAAAATATTTTGTTTAGTGTTTATCTATACTAGCTTTTTCCCGCTAATCTATGGGTCCATATTCGAATGCATAAAATTAAAAGGCATACATTAACGTCGCGTAAGTTTTTGTCATTATCATCATATCGCATTACATTCATTTAAAATAAATTATTTGGCAATATTTTTTTAACTAATAAAATAATAATAAATAAAATAATATATCGGCATACATACTTTTTGCATCAATGTTTTTACAATAATAATGACTTATCATAACATTTTTTGGCATTTCAACTCAAGTCATTTCAAATCATAAAATGTAATCATCATAATACAACAATAATGCCCTTTACTGTTATGATAATTAAAATTATAATAAAGAACATTATAGTAAACTAAGGTTATTGGTATTATGCCAAATCATATGGCATGAATGCTTCCGTAATAGTGGACCCCGGGCCCCGAAGACTTATTTATTAACATCTTAAATGTTAAAAGTTTTTTTTTTATATTTAAGAAGATGTATGGCTTGATGAGGGATAAAATCCGTAAGGAAGTAATCCGCCAGAGAACCGAAGTAACCGACATAGTTACTCGAATAAGCAAGCTGAAATGGCAGTGGGCTGACCATATCTGCCGCAGAACTGACAAACGCCTATGATGCCATTATGCCAGAAGAACACTTTGCTTTTCTTAACACTTTCGCTGACACTAAACAAGGCGCAAAAGAAATAACAATAGAATTACGTCTACAGGCGGGCAGTGTCAGCGAAAATACTTAACCAAATGCCAAAATACCTTATAATTAAAAAGTATATGGATTCGAAGTGGTACCGTACCGCTAATCTATTCGAAATAAAATAATATTTATCGTTAAATTAGTACATGTTCCATCTAGGTTGGTACCTACCAACTTACGCTTGGTAGCTTCAACAGATGTCGTTCAGAGGTTAAATCGAGACTTAGTTACATACATCTAAACCTACAAACTTTCAAATAATATTAGTATGATTTTTTTACTGAGTATAAAATAATAAAGTTTACATTTTGTTTTTATTTCCCAGGGACCAACCAGTGACCAGCCAGTATCTCTCACGAGAGGGAAATATAGGTTAAAATAAGGTAACGTGGACGTATGCAGCTCTTGGGCAGAAAGAGTGCCAGATATGAAATATTTTGATACTACATGAAAATGTTAAAAGTAGCAAGTTACGAAATAGCAAAGGAACGAGCTTCCTTCCACTGTTTTCCCCCGAAGCTATAACCTGAGTTTTTTGAAAAGACGGGTAAATCACTATTTAAGGTCACAGCACACTTATCGACCCGGAAACGGCTCGACACCGTATCGCCTTTTGCCGCGCCGTCCACCTTGCGTTAACCTTACGTAGGCACGTAACTAAGTTGGACCATCTTCGGCAAGTCGACTCGACCACGGCTAGATGACGCCGCGCTTTGGCGACTGCTCTGGACTGGCTGGCACCAGATCATTTTGAATCCAAACGTAAAGCGCACGGTTATCCCGTGGTTCACAACACGCGAGTTTACAATCATAGCCATTGCAATTGATGACAAGAAAAAAATAGAAATAAAAATAACGCCAATGAAAGGTAAATTACGGAGAGACGTAAGCACGTGGATGACTAGCCGTAAGCACAGGGACCGCGAGTTGACCGACCCACCATGCGGTTGATGAGCTGGTGAGGCGATTACGATACCAATCCGAATTGCTGCGTTGCAGTAGGGAGGGTTTCATACGAATAATACTGAACTGCTCGAGTTGCTAAGTGTGCGACGACCTTTATAAAGCCCTCACGTTCAGTTAACAACTCTGATGTTGCAGATGTCCATGTATGACGATGATACTTACCATTAAATGTAGCGTTTATTCGTTTGCCAGCTCAATTATTAAAAATATGAAAATTTCAAGGGCTATCGTGGTGAAGCTTTCATGAAAACTGTCTAAAAACTATACCGAGTAAATATTTTTGACAATTTAGGTATCAAACTAGAATTGAGTTGGTCAGCGCTTGCTAATGGCGTATACAATATATAAACAATTTTTTTTTAAATACCTATATTATTTTACTTGTTCCGTCCGTTTTTCCACCAACACGGCCACCAACATGCTAAATCTCTCATTTCTTAGCTTCATGCTAAATCTTTCATTAGATCTCATATGTACTTACGAAAAATACTGAAATGCCCGAGTTGCTAAGTATGCGACGACCTTTATAAAGCCGTCAGCGTTCAGTTAACAACTCTGATGTTGCAGATGTCCATGGATGACAATGATACTTACTATCAATTGTCGCGTATATTCGTTTGCCAGCTCAATTATTAAAAATGTGAAAATTTCAAGGGGTATTATGGTGAAGCTTTCATGAAAACTGTCAAAATTATACCGAGTAAATATTTTTGACAATGTAGGTATCAAACTATAATTGAATTGGTCAGCGCTTTCTGATAGCGTATACAATATATAACCAATTTGATTTCTTTTTTGGCTTGATATTATTCTACTTCTTCCGTCCGTTTTTCCAAAATCACGCCCACCAACACGTTAAATCTGGCTTTTAGGTCTCATAGACCTAAGTCTACCCCGCAAGGGAAAACTACTTGATAGTGTGTGTATTTTTCAACTAATATTTATTGAATAAACTTACTTCAAGTACTTCCTGTTTATTAACTGAGGGTATCCAAATCCCGACATAAAACCCCTTCCCGTTATTATATACGCCCGTAGTCCCTATTGGGGTTCCAGGTCAAGGTCCCTTACATTCAACATCACTTGGTAATCCGGCCTCCGAAGCCCTCGGAATGGTTCTAAGGCACATCAAAATTTCATAAGCAATTAAAAATTCACAACGAGACCTCGGGGGACTTTCTGTTCTATTTTCAATTAAGATATCGTTAAATTAAGCTCGGATAGTTAAGAAACTTAAAACCGGCCAAGTGCGAGTCGGACTCGCGCACTAAGGGTTCCGTACCATTATCTATAGAATCATGTCAATTGTTTGGGAGCCCCTATAAATATTAATTTAATTATTTATTTTTGAGGTGAATATATAGTTAAATATTTTTGACATTGATAATGGCAATATTCATAATATTGCCATTATCAATGTCAAAAACGAGAAAAAATAATCACGTTCAACATGGTAGCCCCTTAAGTATTTATTTAATTCTGTTTCTTAGTACTTGTTGTTAAAGCGGGAATCGAAATATATCTGTGAAAATTTCAACTATTATCACGGTATGAGATACAGCCTGGTAACAGACGGATGGACAGACAGATAGATTGACAGACAGACGGATGGACAGACAGATAGACTGACAGACGGACGGACGGACAGACAGATAGACTGATACACAGGCGGACAGACAGACAGACAGATAAATAGATAGACAGACAGACAGACAAACAAACAGACAGATGGTCAGCGGACCATATAGTCGTAATAGGGTCCCGTTTTTACCCTTTGGGTAAGGAACCCTAAAAATTAACATCGGAGAGGGTGCTCCGAAACTCTCTCTCTTTGAAATAATTCCGGAACTGTTAGATCATATTATTTATCATAAGGTGAAATGTATATGAAATATGACAAGTGTAACAAGGATCTAGTTGGTACTTAACATATAAATAAATAATATAAATATATACGGACAAATCACGCAGATTGAGCTAGCCCCAAAGTAAGTTCGAGACTTGTATTATGGGATACTAACTCAACGATACTATATTTTATAACAAATACATATATAGATAAACATCCAAGACCCAGGCCAATCTGAAAAAGATCATTTTCCATCTTGACCTGGCCGGGGATCGAACCCGGTCACTCCGTGTCGCAGGCTGGCGTGTTGACCGCTGCACCACGGAGCTAGTCAAGCTTCTAAAAGCAAGATGTAAGCGCGGAGCATTGAAGAGGGGCTTATATGCACATAAAGTAGGAACGGCGCAGTCACGAGTAACGTTGCAGTTTGCAGATTACTACATATGAAAACGCTGGATACAGATTTCGTGAGAACTTTACTCATATTGGAGTTGTTAAAATTTCTGCTCTTCTTGTAAGACGACAAACTTAAACTTTGAATTTCACCCCCAGCATAAAGTTATTCAATCTCTCTTTGGACTTATGAGTACTAGACATAGAACTTACTCGTTTAACTCCATGTATGCCATTTTTGGATTTTTGCTTAGATGTGCGCATCGGCATATAAGAGGTTATATAGGTCCAACGAGAGGTTAAGGTCCAATCTTTTTAATCTAAAATTAGTGTCTTAGCTGTAATGGCAACGTGGACACTTATTTTTGTTGAACTTTATATCTCAAAAATATCTCTGTGATAAAATCACTCTTCGAACCTAATAACTAAGATTTATACGTAGCAAAGAGTGACGTCACTTATTTAGCATCCCGTTTGCGTTTTGCGTATGTTTGATGTAAATACTTTATTCGGTAGCTATATCAAATATTGAGTTTATGGAAATAGTTTCATAACAAAAGTTTTAAATTTTAAAGGCAAGCTTATCACTATATATATAAAAGCTTGCCATGTTTTGCAATATAGATATAGCAATTTTAACAAACCACACAACCCACATTTTTTCATAGCCTGTAGGTTTCCCACTTCTGGGCATATTGTAGTCTATCAACTTATATATCTGTCTGTTAAACTTAAGCTAATCTTTAAAACTACTTCTATATATATATATATATATCAGGTATTTTTAGTCTCCACTACAGGAGCACGATCCTCTCTGTACTACTAGAGCCATACGTTTAAAATTACTTAGCTACTTCCAAATAAAGAAAACTGTAGTTCATTTTGAACAACCTATTTGTCTTCCCTTCGTTCTGAACAGTTATTGTATGTGGCTCTAATCTCACTAAACACTCTGTCAAATTTTCTGGCTCAGCACAGTAATCACTTCAAGGCCAAGCAATGTGTCCCAAGTTTACGCAGACTACAATATCAGTAGGCATACGCTGGTAATCTGCATAATGCCCATGTTATTTAGCAAAGTGCTTGTGTATTCTGGGAATGTGTGATTTTGAGTAACAATCTTTATTAGGCGTGGCTCACATTGGCCGAGTTAGCGATATAATAGACGTGTAAACTTAAGTTTAGTAGTAAAACTGCTTTGAGAATAAAGTTAGAGAAAGGTTTTTAGGTGTGATTCCCACAGAGTACAATATCAGTATTCTTGGGATGTGTGATTTTTAGAAACATTATTGTACGATCTGCCTGTATTAGGCAAGACTCACATTGATCGAGTTAGCGATTTACGTTAGTTTTAGTACTGGTTTTGAAAGTATATCTTCATAGAAAATATAAATTTATGTTCATAAACTCAAATTACTGGTGTAAGGAAACTCCGTTAATGATTAAATATTTTATTTTGAAATCACTCATTTTACAGAATATCGAAATTAGTTAAATACATCTTACCTTAAATATACAATCTCCACACTTTACGGAAAACTATTTAAAACAATACTTCACAACAAGTAAAGGTTAATTACGTCTTAACGTTACAGCTGCGCCAAACAGAATGCCCGAGTCGTCGATCTAACCACACAAGAGCGATCGTCCCCGCCACTCCATGACGTCTTGCTAAAATGGAGTGGTGGGTACCAACAATAATTACACTCGATACAACCAGTGTTGCCATTGTTGCTGTTTTTGAGATATAAGTGTTACTATTTTAAATAATACTTTAGATACGCAAAAATACGTTTATTTATACTGGGTTTTCATATAAATCGCTAACAGCTCGGCCATCCTGCAATAGCGGGTCCCTCCGCTATATGAAGCTTTACACACTTAAGCACTGCCTATCTTGAACAAATATTTTAAAGTAATAGAATACACAATAACCTTTTGCACACCAGCGCTTGTTGACGTTACTTCACGCCTGACGCCAGGCTAATACAAATTAGTAATAACTTTAGTTGTCAATTGCGTCTCAGTCACGCGACTGTTTTGCAACTAAAGTAAGAAAAAAAAGGTCAATGGCGCCCAATAGGTTAATGAAGGTACTAATAGGTGTTTCAATTTCGTGATCAAGCGCAGTATTTTGATTCACATGACATACTAATAATAACAGGAGTACTAGTTTATAAAATATAGAATTTACCAGGCACTTAAAATGTTAACGAATTCAAATTACAATTATCTTAAATTCTCATAAAATTAATTATCTGAACAGTCATCGGCATCAGATTCTGATGTAACGATATCTCTATTAAATATAGGCCAAAGTTTCAGATTATCTACCGCTACATTTTCATACCGACGTAGGCTACGCTTGCGAGTCAATGGTGTATCCTCTACTAAATAGCGGTCATTAGGTAAAACTTTAGCGATCCGATAAAGGCCTTGAAATTTAACAGCTAGTTTTTTTATTTTATTTACCATGACATGTTATTTCTCGTTTTAGGTTCACCAGATTGCCGCAGTTATAACCAACCTTGAACCGCTTCAAGTCAAATCTAGTTTTATCTTTAGTTTATTTTTCCTGCAATGCGTTTGCATGCTTCTTTACGAACCTGATCTAAATTATCTAATGGCGTGTCCCTATAGTATCATCTATTACTTCACTAAGGACATTTTTTCAGGGCCACTGTTGATTTTGAACTCAAATAGTAATTCTGATGGAGTGATCGAGTTTTAAAAAAAACTTAGTTTACTGAAATTTACGACACTGAGGACCCTAACATAGCTTTCAATAGTTTTATAAATTTGTTTAAAATGTTTTATGATTTCTTTTTCCCTCAAAAAGAACTTGTAATTAAAGTTAATCATAAAATACTTCTTTAGAAATGTAGAATAAACCCATCTAAATCACATAAAATTCAATATCATAGATATTCAAAACTGTTTTTTTTTAAATATTAAAAGATTACAATTAAGTCATAATTATAAAACAATAACTTCAAATAATAAATTTAAAACAACATGGCAAATGATAAATAATAACACATTTACATAGCGAACCGATAACTCGTCTTAAAATTGATAATGATTACATAACAGATCCAATCAAAATAGCATAGGCATTTGTTGACTACTTTGTATATGAAATTAAACCCTTCCTGAACTAAGGATTAAATATCAGCTCAAATATTACACGTAGTTTACAATCTATGTTTATGCCCCATAGTATACCATAAGATATTTAAATGATAATGACAAAAAATATAAAACAACACTGAAAGTGTTGGTAACGATGGCATTTAAACTTAAATAATTAAAGCAGTAAATGACTATATATATATGCCGTCATCTTAGTCATATTATAAATCTTTGTATAAAATCTGGCGTCTTTCCATAAGATCTGCAAATATCTTGTTATAAAACCTTCATTTAACAAAAACAATAGAGAGTAACATTTTAGACCAATTGCTCTTAGTTAATTTTTTTTTATTTTTTTATTAAGTTATTGAAAAATATTTAAAATGAAGTGGACAGAAAAAAAAACGTGTTTGTGCCGTCTATTGCGATATGACGCAAGCATTTGATTATGTGCATCATAATATACTATTAGACAAGCTTGAAATATATGGCATTCGAGGTAACGTATTACAATTGGTCAAATCTTATTTATCAGATCGTTGTCAAATCACAGAAATAACCTAACTGGATGTTTACTCTTAAACAGAAAAAAAGATACTCGTCAGACGAACGCTATGGTATTCCACAGGGGAGTGTTTAGGTCCCCTTCTTTTTATAATTGATATAAATGACCTTCCCAATAATATAGAACATAGCATGACATTATTTGCTGATGATAGCACAGTCACTATTAAATCCACTGACATCAATTCGTACAATTTTAATATAAATTCAACATTGGCATCAATAATTACGTGGTTAGATAATAATAACTTAAAATAAATCTTGATAAAACAAATATAATGCATTTCAGCCAAAGACCTTATTAGAATACTTAATTACTTAATTGGAATATCATGGCAGCATAGCAAATAGTGTTGGTGCAAACAGCTTTCTCGGCATAATAATCGAGACGCGATTAAATTAGAAACCACAGATAGAAAATCTTTGCAAATGACTTAGTACTTCAAGTTATGCTTTATTTAGACTTTCGAGAAAAGTAGATAATGATGAACTATTAACAGCATATTATGGCTTAGTTGAATCCATTCTTAGTTATGGTACCAATGATTTTAACATAATATCAAAACAGTATAAGGAGTTAAACTTGATACTTATTAAGAAAAAGCTTAAAATATTGTTATGCGAAAAATGTTATTAAAGTATTAACAAATTATTATATGAAAATCTGAAGTATTGTATTTTTTTGGACATGGATTCTTTGTAAATACTAAAACATTATTTTCCCTTTTATTTTAATTGTTCTATTTTTTAAATTTAGTTAATTGCATGCCTTCTGAACTTATATGAATTCGCACACCAGTAATGGTAAACATGTCGGTCTTCTTATAACATATCCATTTAATGTATTTTACACATGTTTATGCAAATAATTAATGGGTCAGCTCATACATTCGTCTTCTATAGCTATATATAACTTGATGTAGTATCTCTACTTTATTGGAGATCTGCTTTCGCGACTGATTAGTCAGCCCTATTATCGGCTATCTGCTTCTTGATCTGCTTATTGGATACTTGCGGAGGTACGATCGAGTAGGCGTACGATTGCGGCTTTGCCTGTCATTAACCAGGCTATTCCGCCCTTTCGTATGATCGGATAGGTATACGCTTGCGGCTTTGCCTGTTATTAACCAAGCTCCCTGCCACTCCATCGTATGATTTAATTAAAGAACGTTTACGGACTTGCCTGTTACTTATCAGACTCCCATCCGCTCCCTCGTTCTTATAGTGCCGTTGCCGTGGGGACTGCCATACGCTTGCCGGCTCACCCTCCACGTTATAGCGGCTGACCACATCTCCAACAGAAGATGTAGTCTCTATATCTGAATGTTAAATTGTCATTAATAATATTAATAATAATAATTATTTATTTCAGAAATTGCATTCCATAATGTTTTTAAAAACAAAATCATTTTAATTCAAATTGTCAATTAAATTAAAATTATTTACTAAATTACAATTGAATTCAATTACAATTGAATTAAATTACAATTGAATTAAATTACAATAATTAAATTACCCTATTCTAATACCTTCTCACCTCAGGCATTACAGCAACATGTCTATCGCTGCAATGTCGGAGGTAAGGGCAGTCCAATCCGTCTCCAATCATTGTTATTGTTTTGTAACGTTATCTTTTTGTTATTATTTATGATAATAATAAATTTCTTTACTAACTTAATACATTACAGTTTGACATTACATTCGTTGCTTCCACGCTAGGCTGTGCCTGTATCGTAGTAGCCTGGTTACTGTTGTTACCTTAAACATATAATCGCTGTTCCTGATGGAGTACACTTAGACGCCGGCACGCGGAGCAAATTTATATTCAGATAACAATTTAGTAAAAATAAAATATATTGTGGTGTAAATGTGTGTGTAAGTGTGTATGAGTGAGTGTGATGTGTTCGTGTTTATGCATATGACCGTAAGAGATGAAGGTGTATATATGTATATGTGAATGTGTGTGAGACATATAAATATATTTTTTATTGATTTATTATATTAGTGTTTCATTTTGTTTTTATTTGTACTTGTATGAAAAGTTTACAAATTAATACGAAATTACAGATGAAGTAATTTTAATTTATATTAATGTTGACATAAAGAAATGTTCAATTAAATGCATGTGTAACCCAAAAGTAAATAATTATGACTTTGTCAATTATAAACTATATTTATTTTAATGAAATATTTGTCTACTGTTTCCAACAGTTAAATAGGCAGTTTTTTTTTTAATATCGATATCATACCCTATTTCAGACAAATAAATGATTGATTGATAGATGAAGTGATTTGAAGTTAGTAGATTTTAATTATTTATTTACTGCCTCCGTAGTCATAAACAAAGCCTCTCTTCTCAATATGAAAGCTCGTAGACAGTTGCACCTCGCGAGTTTACTTTTTGACATAATGAGGGTTTAAAAAAAACCTGACTATCTTTACATGAAATTGCAGTTCACTTCGCAACGTCATCCGAGGGCCACTCGTCCTGTACTTTCTATACAGAGAAAAGTCAAAGTCAAAGATTTTTATTCAAAATTGGATACATGTATCTCTTTTTGAACGTCATAACAAGACAAAGGACAGTAGCATTTATGCGGCAAAGAAGTATTGGAATAATATTCCTGCTCCTTTAAGAAATTTAAATAAGAAATTAACATTTAAAAAGCTACTGAAATCACATTTACTTACTCTTCAGAAAACGGACATTAATTCAAAAATACTTTGCTTGTCGCAAAGCTAAAACTTAAACTGAGCTCTTCCTTAAATAATAATTAGTATTAATAACAAGTATTTTAGTATTTTATCTGCCATTTGTTGATTAATTTATTATGTGTTTCACCCATTGACTTTACACTTTGTGAGACAACCTGTTCTGTGAAATTGTTAGTGCGCGTCTTCTAAGGTGACAGGTGAAAATCAGTAGTTGCTCACTAGAGTAACATTTCGCTGAGCTGTAGCCTTATTGTAATATAATGGCACACATACATATATTATGTTAAGTATTAAGTTTTATTGTAGCTTTCTGTTTTATTATGTGTGTTACAATGAACAAATAAAAATATGTTATCTATCTATCTAGTACAGTGGTAAAGGCGTTTGCCTGTTGACCCGGGGGTCTAGGGTTCGATTCCCACGGGAAGCATACTTTGTATAGTTACCAGTTTGGTTAGGACACTACAGGCCTAAACCACCTGATCATCCGATAACAAAGATGACTCCGTGCTTCGGAAGGCACGTCAAGCCGTTGGTCCCGGCCGCCATCCGGCAGTCGCTAAAGGAACCACGTCAGAGGCCGAAGAACTCTGACGACAGGGCGCGCATGTTCGCTCGACCGTGACACATACACGAAATGATGATGAATAATTGATGTTATGCTAGTATGATATAACAGTATTGAATAATGGCACGTATTTATGATATTTATTAATGTATATATTTGCTCAGGTGGGGTTCGAACCCAGAATTCAATTATAGCAGTTTTAGAACGATGACCAATGCGTCGTAAATTTAAATCTTATTCACCAATAAATTCAATTCTATTTGTTATTATATTACATTTAGTCTACATTCTATTTAAATTGTTTTGGAAGCACGTCTAAGATCATGACGTTTATTAATTTGACGTCGTAATCAATTGATATTATTCTTTGTTCAGAGAACAGTATTATTTTTTCTTTTGTTAAAACAGTTATCAACTGTAGCGATGTAAGAGTATCAGTAAATTGATACAAGATCTCTGTCAGACACAAGCAGGACCTACAAACAGTTTTGTAGGTGTTAGCTACTGTCACATTGAAATGTCTTTTTACTTTAAATGTAATGTACTCACACGTCCAACAGAGTGAGACAATAAAGTAAATAAGTATACTGCATAATTCCGTAACCAGTAATAGGTTACTTACCTGCAAAACTGTACATGTTATTAAAATAGCCTGCCATGATATTGGCTATAAGATTTATAGTGCATGTTCAATATTATTTCACTATAAAAACAGTTTTACATTATTCAACCGTATGCGTTAATATTTTTAACGATATGTATGCTTATACAGAAGGTTCACGGTTCGTATGTATTTTATAAAATTTCCGAATGAAATAATACATTCTAGAGTGTAGCCCTGGACAATGAATTGATTAAGTCGTACACACATAAAAATTCTAGGGGGTACCCTAGCAAATTGCAATGTCACTTATAGTTCTTTTTGTTTATAAATGCTATAGCAACGGTTTGAAGATTATTCCTAGATTGTAGCTCCAGCATAATGAGCATAATGATCCACATATACGGTAAACAATCTGAGGGAGTGCCCTAGCTAATTGTATACCATAAACTATATACCGTGAACCCAACAATAAAGCAATCGTAAAATTCACCTCAGAAAACTAATGTAAAACTGTTGCAATATAGTAATATCATTACCAGGAGTCGCCTTTCGTTATTAAAATGTAATGGTTAAAATGATATATAATAATATAAAATACTGTGATTGTGGGCGGGATTAACGGAATAAGTATAAAAAGAAGAGAAAAAAAAAGAAAATTATTCCGCTGATCCTACTTCTGATATGTAAGGAAACTCCGTTAATGATTAAATATTTTATTTTGAAATCACTCATTTTACAGAATATCGAAATTAGTTAAATACATCTTACCTTAAATATACAATCTCCACACTTTACGGAAAACTATTTAAAACAATACTTCACAACAAGTAAAGGTTAATTACGTCTTAACGTTACAGCTGCGCCAAACAGAATGCCCGAGTCGTCGATCTAACCACACAAGAGCGATCGTCCCCGCCACTCCATGACGTCTTGCTAAAATGGAGTGGTGGGTACCAACAATAATTACACTCGATACAACCAGTGTTGCCATTGTTGCTGTTTTTGAGATATAAGTGTTACTATTTTAAATAATACTTTAGATACGCAAAAATACGTTTATTTATACTGGGTTTTCATATAAATCGCTAACACTGGTATTTGAGTTTATGAAATGCGCTGATAATCCGCATAATGTCAATGTTATTTAGCGAAATGCTTATGTGTCCTGTCATGCTATGCTATGAGACGAGACTCAGATTGGATGAGTTGAATATTCAGTCAAGTAAGCGAGTAAGATATTTTATTATTTTTATAAAAAACGAATCTAGCTCCATATTTCTTTTTATAACTGCATCGACATCGAGCAAGAACAAGTTCCTTTCTAATGCAAGTTATCATTCCATTGTTTTATTTCTACTATCACTTAAAACCTGGTTCATTTTCCAAGTTATATAAGTCCTTAAATTTTAATTAACTTAGGAGCACATAACTTCCATTCGAAACTTGGAGACGGCTCTTTTGGTTGAAGTAAACAGTACAATGTGAACATTTATTATATTATGCACACTGCTGCTAAGAAAGCGGTGCTTTTATTTTATAACCCCTACTTTGTCAGGCGAATTATTAATGTTCGTTACTTGACATATACACTATGCTAGGCTATGACATCGCAGTACGTGAGCTAAAAGGAATTTTTAACAACACCGTAAGTAAAAACGTTGAAATCCTATTCGAGCGTAATTTTGATTTGAAGCCATTTAGTATTTATGGACTATCGTTGACTAGAGCATTATACTTAGAATTTATACAAAAATTAGATGTCTGTAAAGTCGGTTTACGGATGAAAATTTTACGTGATAATGGTTGAGAGATAGATGAGTCACGTGAGACCGATCGTGCTTCTCTATCGCTATCGCTTGCACACTGAACGTGACACTTTTATGTGCGTGCAGCCGGCGTTCATCGATTTATAAGACGGGATCTCGTCAAAAACATTGATCACTAACCTTAGTAGGTATTTTTACGAGTTCTCTTATGTATAGTATAGCTTACATATATTAATGATTATGTATGTGAGTTTATTTCTTGCTTGTTAACTTCTAAATGTCTAAAAAGTTTTAGATGCGTTAAGTTTTTTAACCGACTTCAAAACAAAAAGATCAGGTCAAGTCAAAGTCAAAGATTTTTATTCAATCTTTGACTTAGACCTGATCTTTTTGTAATGTATCTTTTTGTAAAAAGTAATCAATATGGTTGAATTTTTTTTAAATGTTGGTTACCACATAACTTCGTAATTTATGAACCTATTTTAAAATTATTATTTTGTTTGAAAGGGTATGCTTTCAAAGTGGTTTCATTTGAATTTTATCATAATCGGTCCGAAGTTTGATTGAGTTCCGTTTGTTAATATGAATGATTATTTAGAATCCAGTTGTGATAAATTTCTTTGGCAAAGCAATCGTATTATTTTTCTTTGAAAATTCCTATTTGATTTATAAAACAAAATGTAAATTACACCTTCGCACTAACTAAATTCCTATCAACAATATCATTCGAATCTGACTAAGTGACGCTTGAATAACATCGATGAATTGAAGAGCAGAGACTTTGAATGCTTACTCAGGGTGACTGAATAAACCGAAACTGAAGATATACAAGTTACGGCTAAGCAAAAGTGACGGCTTAGCAAGATATTCTGTAATCCTTGTTGATAGATATTTGAAAAGCTATCTTGTTTATTTAACCAACTACTAAAAAGCAGAAGGTTCTTAATTCGAAGATTTTTTTTCTTTTCTAGATAGGTTACCTCATAGCTCAATCATATATGAACCGATTTAAAAGAGGATATATTTTGAAGTACTTTCAAATTGGTTCCATTTTAATTTTATCCAAATTATTATTCATCTCAAAAATATTTTTTTTACTAGCTAATGCTCGCGGCTCCGCCCGCCTTAATGTTGATCTCTCGATAACAGTATAATTTCCCGGAATTAAAGGTACTCTATGTCGTTCTCCGGGCCTCAAACTACCTTCATACCAAATTTCATCCAAATTGGTTCGATGGTTGAAGCGTGAAAAGGTGACAGACAGGCAGAGTTTCTTTCGCATTCATAATATTAGTATGGAAGTATGGATTACCTCGTATCATCTAAATGGCTGGATGGATTTCGAAAATTAAGCTATCATTGGTTCGTCTCAAAAACCCAAGTGCTCTTAGAATGTACAGTAAGTAATCCTCAGTACACCTTTTTTTTTATTTGGAATAATTCTATAATATACACTATCCCATGGAGGTCGTAAGAGGTGACTTGGGAAATACAAGCTAAACAA
This sequence comes from Elegia similella, assembly GCA_947532085.1. Lineage (NCBI taxonomy): Eukaryota > Metazoa > Arthropoda > Insecta > Lepidoptera > Pyralidae > Elegia > Elegia similella. Next base: position 19,617,638 of record OX383934.1, on the reverse strand, counting down.
AGCTCAATGATGTCTCTCCAACCCGTCTGGCCAGCGAGGAGAGTGTAGGCCAAATCCTCTGTCTGCTCTGGCCAAGTATGGCTCCAATAGTACAGAGAGTCATGCTCCTGCAGTGGAGACTAAAAAGACCTGATGATGATGACGATGAGGGTATCACACTTGTTTATTTCTTATTTAAAATTCTGAGGCAGAGAAAAATGGCCTTGGATTACCAATGCCATTTTTCTCATCTAATATTCCTTCTCTTTCTCTCATTTGAGCGTGTTCTATCAGGTCTGCTTTCCGGCTTATTTTCTCCACTTTGCAGCTCATACCATCTTCGACATCATTGAATGACTTCGCGTCAAGTGTCATTAATCTCATCGACATCTGATGATTATTGTATAAGAAGGTAACATATTCATAATTGAAAATGCAAACAGGTTTGTTTGTTTGTTACTCGTAAATGGCCAACACTGGTGTCAGGTTTTTCAGGTTAAAGTGTGTTGAAGTAAACATACATATTATAAAGTTAGCCTAGCCAACTACATACACACACAGCTTGTTTGCTTCGTTTGGTGAATGAGAGAGCCGGAGGCCCATCCTCTCCCTCCCCATTTCCTCCTACCCATGTCCTCCCCCCATATCCTTCCCTCAATTCCTTAAAAGGCCGTCATCGCTCCTGTCCATACCCTGGTGTTGGATGTTGTCCTTGGGCAGCGGTGATCGCTTACTATCAGGTGACTCGCTTGCTCGTTTGCCGTCCTTATAGAATAAAAAATACACACAATAACAATAACGGCAATAGTTTCTGATCTACACCAATGTACAAACAGAATATACATCTTTTTATAGCCCGCGAGAGGAACTTCCCCCGTGCCACTATCTGCCCTGGCTCCGAACACAAAAATAAAGATTATCTGGCCAATAAGGGAATGATCGACACATCTTAAAATGTCTCCCAGTATGGTTTCTCCCAAACTACTACTCACATAATTACTTGTCTCGAGTGCTTTAAGATCTGCAGTTGAGACGACTTAATTGTTGCTCATTATATTCGAAGTAGCTCTCTATTGGAGTGTTATAATTTAACTATGTACCATTGACTCGCAAAGAAGATGAATTTATTTGATTCTACAATAGCATTTTAATTTTTGGATATCAATCCATATCGTTTCATAATAATAAGTATCACAAAAAAACATTTTACCTATTTAAAATGTAATTATATTGTTTTTATGTAGCATGCTCGGTATCTTATTAAAATTGAAAATATATTAAGAAAATTAATTCGCCACAGGCAGGATTTGAACCCACGCACCCAAACCCCTGAGGTTTACCTAAACCCAAACCCCTTAGGTTTACCTAAGGGACCTCGTCAATTTAAGAGACGTGGACCTAACATATTTTCGATTTTAAATAAACATTTATTATTGTACACGTCTCAGATTTATTTTATAAATTGATAAAATATTATTTTACAGGGAATTGGATAGTATTTATAGACGTACTCATTAATTGAAACTTAAATTTAATAAGCCTCAATAAATCCCCAAATAATAGGCATCTACGTCCAAACTTTGTCCAAGACCTAACAAAAGCTGATATTTCCAAGCAATTACTTTGAACAGAAATACTCTCAGTAAAAAGGCTGCGTTTACACCAAATATCGTTGCGACGCTGTTAGTCAAAAAGTCTGTTTCCACTACAGTTGACGGGTGCAAAGATTTATGGCGAAGGTGTAGTCATCATCATGTCGAATAGGTGTCACGGTCAATTGACCATGCACACCCTGGTGTCAGAGTTCTTCGGAACCGCCTCTCGGCCTCTGACGTGGTTCCTTTAACGACTACCAGATGGCAGCCGGGACCACCGGCTTAACGTGCCTTCCGAAGCACGGAATCATCTTTATTATCAGACAATCAGGTGATTCAAGCCTGCAATGAAGGTGTAGTAACTATCTAAGACTTATCTATATAAGTATACTTATCTATATAAGTCTAAGATAGTTACAGCAACATAATAAAATTATATTTCTTAACAGTTATAATAGTTAAATTTATATTTGAATGGAGTATACAAAACATAGTCGCCTGACGGCGAATATCACCTGCCGTCTTTTACACCATGTAAATTTTCCATCCACAATCCCTTGCAGGGGTGACACACCCTGTCAAAAAGAAGTACTTTTTCTATGGGACCAATGCTGGGAACTCGAAGAAAAAAACGTCATGAAAATGTCAAATAAAATTTTAGATTTAGACATTGATCACACAGGAACAGTTGTTCATTTTGACGGCTTAGACTCCCTTATAGGGAATATCGGTAGTAAATTTACACGCTTTATTAATCCAATTTCTTTTGCTGCTTATTACAAGCGCACCGCCGCACCGTAAATAGGTGAAATTGTCATTAAAGTCTTTGTTTGACTCAAATATCAACTATACTAATAAACTAGCTGCCCCGGCGAACTTTGTTTCGCCGTAAGTTAAAAACTATCCTATCTCTCAAGTTGGATCGAACTGCACATGGTGTGCGAATTTTATTATAATCGGTTGAGTGGTTTAGGAGTCCATTGAGGACAAACATTGTGACACGAGATTTATATATATTAAGATGTATCAACGTCGCTCTAAAAAACATTATTTACTGCACTGTTCCCACCAGAGCTATGTGAGGCTAAGACAATGAAATGCTACTGCAGGGGTTTTGGTGAGACTGTTGTTGTTTATCATGTGTGTAAGTGGCCAATACTGGTGTCAGATTTTAAAAGTTGCTTAAAGGCATCTGACATAGCTTAACGGCTACCATCACTGATGACAGCCGGGATCTGTTGGTCCCGGCTATCATCAGTGATGCCTGATGATAGTGATCAGTGATGCTTAACGTGCCTTTCGGAGCACGGAGGAGCAAGAGATATTATTATACCACTTGCGGTCACCCATCCCAGTGGGGACCGCGCCAGGGGTTGCTTAGCGTACTTCATCATATCAGCCGCATGAAGTCCACTGCTGGACATAGGCCTCCCCCAAGGATTTCCAATACGACCGGTTGGAAGCGGCCTGCATCCAGCGTCTTCCTGCGACCTTAGTCAGGTCGTCCGACCATCTGGTCGGTGGGTGTCCGACACTGCGCTTGCCGGTACGTGGTCGCCATTCGAGAACCTTTCTGCCCCATCGGCCATCGGTTCTGCGCGCTATGTGCCCCGCCCACTGCAACTTCAAACTGAGCTATGTCGGTGACCTTTGTTTTTCTACGGATCTCCTCATTTCTGATTCGATCTCGCAGAGAAACACCGAGCATAGCCCTCTCCATAGCTCTTTGAGCGACCTTGAGCTTTCTTATGAGGCCCATAGTAAGGGACCACGTTTCGGACCCGTAAGTCATCACTGGTAACACACATTGATTATAGACTTTCGTCTTCAGGCACTGAGGTATTTTGGACGAGAAGACATGGCGGAGCTTCCCAAACGCTGCCCAGCCGAGTCGGATTCGTCGAAACACCTCATCCTCGAAGCTGGAACTGCCAACCTGGATCAATTGATCCAAGTAGACATATTGGTCCACAGCTTCAAGGACGGAGTTCCCAACAAATACCGGTGAAGGCACAACATGGACATTCGACATTATTTTCGTCTTGTCCATGTTCATTGTAAGGCCCACCTGTTGGGAAACTCCATTGAGGTCATTGAGCATGGTACTTAAGTCCTCCAGCGTCTCCGCCATAACAACGATGTCATCGGCAAATCGAAGGTGAGTGATATACTCGCCATTGATGTTGATGCCAAGTCCTTCCCATTCCAGGAGCTTGAAAGCATCCTCCAGAGCAGCGGTGAACAGTTTCGGAGATATGACGTCTCCCTGTCTCACACCTCGCTGCAATGGTATAGCCTTCGTGCTCTGCTCCTGTACTCGAACTGACATGGTGGCGTTGCTGTATAAGCACTTCAACACTTCGATATACCGATGGTCGATGCGGCATCGCTGGAGGGACTGAAGCACGGCCCATGTTTCGACCGAATCAAAGGCTTTCTCATAGTCCACAAACGCTAAGCATAATGGCCGGTTATACTCTCTGGTCTTCTGTATAACCTGCCGCAGCGTATGGATGTGGTCTATGGTACTGTAGCCTTTTCGGAAACCGGCTTGTTCGGGAGGCTGGAAAGCATCGAGCCTGTTTGTGAGACGATTCGTGATCACCCTCGAAAACAGCTTATAGACGTGGCTCAGGAGTTTGTTGGGTCTATAGTTCTTCAGTAGAGTATTATCACCATTTTTGAAGAACAAAACCACCACACCCCTGTTCCACGCCTCCGGCGTAATGCCCTCGAACAGAACGGAATTAAAGAGCCTCTGAAAGACTTTCAGTACCGGCGTTCCGCCCGCTTTCAGAAGCTCTGCTGTAATTCCGTCCTCGCCCGGCGCCTTGTTGTTCTTTAGCTGTTTGAGGGCAATCCTAATCTCGTACAGGCTGATGTCCGGGATGTCTTCGGTATAGTGACGGGTTAGCTTGGCTCTCGGATGTTTGGCCAAGCTGACAATGGGTTTGGCTATTGAGGTGTAAAGCTGCCCATAAAACCTCTCGATCTCTCCCAGCACCTCGGCCTTTGTCGACGCCACGCTGCCGTCCTCCGTCTTCAGCTTCGTTAATCGACTTTGCCCAATAGACTCCACTCTTGCGAACACTTTGGAGCCCTTATTTTGCTCTATCGTCTCTTTAATACGCTCGGTATTGAAGGAGCGAATGTCGTGTCGCAAGGACTTTTGGATTCGTCTATTGAGCTGCCGATGCACTTTTGCGTCTTCGGAGGTCTGCAGCGGCGTGGAGCGTCGCGCGGCTATCAACTCCTGGGTCTGGGGCGAGATCTTTTGAGGTTTGTATTTGGGGCGGGACCTAAAAAACTTTGATCCCACCGCTTGGACAGTTTCCACAAATCCATTGTTTAGCTCGTCTACTGTAACGCAATCCTTCAGGCAATCAAAGCGATTTGAGAGTTCCAGTTGGAAATTGTCGACATTCTGGATATGGATCGGTGATGGTCGGAGCGTAGACTTCATCAAGCGAGTCCTCTCTCGTCTGAGATTAATATTCACGATGCCTCTTACGATTCGGTGATCGCTACCGGTTTTAATCCTATTGATCACAGAGACATCGTTGAATATCTCTTTCCTCGTCGACAAGATGCAGTCTATCTCGTTTTTGACAGGGGGTTGGTCTCTTCTGCTGGGGCCCATCCAAGTCCATTTTCTATGAGGCGGCTTTTGGAAGAAAGAGTTCATCACATAGAGTCCCTCTTCTTCCAGGAAATCAGCCAGCCTATGGCCCCTGTCATTCCGTTCTCCATATCCAAATTGTCCCACTCTGGACTCTCCATCCTCCGTCAGCTCCGCTTACCAAGTATTGCGTTGAAGTCCCCCATAACAATTGTAAAATAGGTTTCGGAAGCGTGTATGGCCCTACTAATGTCCTCATACACCACTTCCACCTCTTCATCTGAGCGTTCTGTACTACCTTCAACAAGTATCTTTTAGATACTCTGAGTATCAGGTATATTACCCTGCTGGAAACACTTTCGATGGTTACAACGTTGTTGATGAGGGACTTGTGGACGAGAAACCCGACACCATGCTGTGACTTTTTAAAGTCACCCTCCCGGTGATAGAGTAGGTTACCAGACTTCAGGGTTGTCGTGCCCTCTCCCTCTCTTCGGACTTCAGACAGAATCACTATGTCCCATCGTAACCTACTCATCTCCTCTTCCACTTCCTCGACCTTCTCGTCTAGCCTCATTGTGCGAATGTTGTGTGTTACCAGGGCCAGTCATACGTATAATCACCGGACTGGCAATTAAGTATGACACCCCTGGCCTGCGTACTTAAGCGCTTATAATGCTCAAACTCACTAGACCATCGGGCTCCTCTTTGGTGGGAACGCAGCCTCACAAGTCCCGAAAAGAAATATTACATAACCGTATTGACTATTGGAAGATTTTGTGAGAACGGTTGACAGACGGAAATACTTAGCTATCCCTCAATACAAAAGAAAAGAAAGATGGAAAAATGTGATTGTTAGTGTGACAATGTGACAAGACTCAGCTATATTCAACTGTTTGTTGATTTATGTCACAGTGAAGGTAAGGTTTTTGCGTTTATAAGTTTCTAACATTCTGTTAGATTTACTGTCTAAAGAAATTTCTTTAAGTTTGCTAAAACATAGCCGCAGTCGTGATAAACAGTTTTTGCCAGAACGTACAGGAGTGGGGTTACTTCATTGAAACATAACTTCATTTGTAGTGGTGGATTACAGTGACTGTGCGATGATGCGACACGGGTTTAAATACTTAAGATTTTTGGTTATTAGTTACACCCTTTGATCAACCAGCCACCACTGTATTAAATTAATTATGCTGCCCATAGTCTTTCATTAAATTTATCTATACCTTTTTAAAGACAAAAAATAACACCAATATCGAACCCTGTCTGATTGAATAAAATCCTATCCTCTCCTGGAACAGATCGCTTAGCGATAAGTCCGCCTTTGTCCCAAATGTGAGTTTAGTTTTCCCATTATGTGTTTATTTGGTGCAATAAAGAATTGTTCATTCATTCATCTTAACATATTTTTTTTGTTTTGCAAAAGTTAATTTTTTGTTACAAACTTTTATTAAAAACGAATCTACACTATAAAGTGTTTTCCGAGTCAAATCAAATGAGCCCAAAAACTATTGGTGTACCTTGTTTATTTTAAGAGTCCCATGACCACCTTCTGACTCCATAATCAGACCAGCGCAACATTTCCATAATATTGTATTGTCATCCCATTTACATATGTATGCAAAATTTCAGCTCAATCGGTAATCGGGAAGTGGATAAAATTTACCTTGCAAGATTTGGTTACAGACAAACATCGGGACAGGTGAAATTAAATAAGATCTTGTAATATCTAAATCCAGATTCAGCGAAGAGCAGAGACAATAACGTAATGGAACTGACATATACTCACGTCGACCAAAGACAAACAGCATAAAAAAACAAGGACGCACATACAAACCTCTACGGGCACACGTTGAATAATATCTTTTTCACACTGACGTATTCCAAATTACTCTGCGCGAAAGTCAGGATAAGTGAAATGAAAAAAACAGGGCCGCATTTGAGGTCCCAAATTGCGAACAATATTTCACCTGCCGGCGGCATCTGGCCAAACCAAATGAAACACATTTAGACACTCTGGGAGATATAAAAAACCAGATTGCGCGTAATTCAACCAAATATGACCACATTAAAATATGGCACTAACTCTTCCCACTGTGGACTCAAGAGAGTTGTGTGTGATAAAAAGATATTAATGTTACAAATTTTTCTCTCCAATTTTCACTTGAATAACTTGTTGAATGGAATATTTTTTCCGTCGAGAACCGAGCATAATGCTGAAATATGCAAATAATTGAATTGACCTTGTCCTATATATTTTAATAGTCAATATTGTAATTATCGATCAATTATCGATGTCACTTATGTCTAATATGTGACACCTTTGAGGTGCACTGATAATCTATGTTTGTCTTTGTTTCCTACTATTTCATGTATTAAGTGGTATCCGACATAAGCTGCCTAAAAGCATCTAATAAAGCTATCAAATAACAGCAGTTTTCTTGTTCTATATCATCATCAAAATTTAAGAGCAACGCTTTTGTCGGTTATTGTTCTATATAATCGCATCAGATTTGTTTTTTTGATGTTTGAATAGCTTATTTTATTTTTTAAATGAAAAAAAATCGGCCAAGTTTTAGAGAAGAAATCAGGGGGCTACGAAGCATTAATTCTGTGTACTTTTTATAGGTATTTTTGGTCCGAGCTGCAGTTGTCTCTATCGCACTCTGCAGGGGTTGCTTGCGCGTCAATAATAGATTTTACAAATACCTATTTTTGTATTTTTTTTTAAGTTTTCTGACATTGTTGCGTAAATTATGACTGTATTATATGTTAAATTGTGAGGAACACACTGGAAATTAAGAATTTAGGACTAACTTAGTTCTTCAAGCAGCTGTGACTGCTAAGGACTAACTAGGTTCTTCAAGCGGCTGCACGTGCTGGCTACGCCCGTAGATCATTCTGTCTATTCTCGACTGATGCTCATTACTGAAAGGCGCCCTCTTTCGTGTTTTCACTTTACAAGTTTCCGAGGTTTTACGGGTTTAGGTATGCGTATAGATACTGCGCGCGCGTCATCGCCCATCGAATCATAATCTGGAAGTGCGGCGTGGGAAGACTCAACTACTCAATAGTGATGAGAATATCGAATTCATTGATTAAATTATTAATGCGTATTTGAAATGCGAATAAAGTAAAAATAAGTAAAGCGGCACAACCATGTACTTTTTCAATTTTAAAACTACTTACGTTTTATGTTTAAAAACAACTTATTTATAGGTGTTTAAGCCAATTATATCTTACTGTTAGGTAAAGGCCTCCCCTCTTTTCCTCCATTAATCTCTATCTTTGGTGTTTTCGTTGCCTGTCAAATACCCGCAAGTCATCCGACCACCTCGTTTTTGGTCTCACCTCTTTCCATAGCCATCCATTGGAACCCAGTTAGTTGACATTTGAGCCCATCTTTCAGAGTGGCTACGGTAAACTAGTTAATATGTATTTTATAAGTGTTTATTTTACATTCACAATGCAATTTTTGATATAGTCTAATAAGATTATATCAAAAATTGCAATGCAATGTAATAACATTCAAAAATAAATTAATAAATAGGTCGTACATATACCTAAGGTCGTTAGTTCAAACCCCGCCCGCGTGGAAGTTTTTCAACATATTTTATTTCTTATTTTAATAAGAGTATGAATTATATGTAATTTATTCCTAAAAATCTTTTTGAAATTGGGTATGCTTTACTTAATAAGAAGACAAACAATAAATAGGAAAGCGTAGTTAAATATAAAAACAAACAAAAAAACAAAAATATATTTTGTGACCTTAAGTCGTACATAGAAGGTCGCTGGTTCAAATCCCGCCCGCTTGAAATTTTTTCACCATATTTTATTTCTTAATTTAATAAGAAAAAAAAACATCAAGTAATGATTGAATCTAACAAAATTAAAAAAATTCAACCTCTTATAATATTGTCTGAAGATGCCTTTCAATGTTTTTATCTGATAACTGAAAGAAGCCAACAAACAAAAGGCTTCACGAAATTTATAAACAACTTTATTCAAAGAGAGCTGAAAAATTGGGAACAATATTGGAGCCATCGCTACTTCGAAGTAAAAATATAAAAACAAAAATAATTAAAAACACCGGCCAAGTGCGAGTCGTACTCGCGCATGAAGTGTTCCGGTTCCGTACCGTTATCTATAAAAACGGCAAAAAAATCATGTCCGCCAGGAGCCCCTCTTTTATAATAATATTATTTTATTTTTATTTAACTATTTATTTTTAAAGTGAATATATAACTAAATATTCTGTGAATATTTCAAGCGTCTACCTGTTGCCGTTATCAATATCGAGCAAAAACAAGCAAAAAAATCACATTTGTTGTATGGGAGCCCCCTTAAATATTTATTATATTTTTTAGTTTTTGTTGTTATAGGGGCAACAGAAATACATCATCTGTGAAAATTATAACTGTTTAGCTATCACGGTTCATGAGATGCAGCCTGGTAACAGACGGACAGACAGACAGACAGACAGGTCCCGTTTTTACCCTTTGGGTACGGTAACGTAAAAACATCAAAAGTGTAGTGATTGAAACACAGCTCTCTATTTCAAAAACTACTGCACTCTAACCTCAACTTCGACTATGATATACCTAAGTCGAACTTAGGGAACACTTAGGATAGACTATAGTCATCTTAGGGAAAATGAAACATAATTCGTATAATCCGACTTCTACTTTTTGGAATGTGACCGGACTAATATCCTTATCCTTATCCTTACTTCCTTATCCTTACTAATATTATAAATGCGAAAGTGAGTTTGTTTGTTTGTTTGTTACGCTTTTACGCCGTAACTACTGAACCGATCATCATGAAATTTTGCATACAAGTTCTCTGGAGTACGGAGAAGGACATAGGCTTTTATCCCGGGCAAAAGTACTAATCCCGAAGGAATCGACATTGATGCGGGCGGACCCGCGGGATAAAGCTAGTACACATATAATTACTTATGACATTTGGCACACGAGTTGAGAAGCTAGTATAACAAACATATTCAAAAACTGACAATATTACAAACATATGGGTGGAATCAATAAACGGGATTTCATCATCATCATTGTATCAGCCGCAGAAGCCCACAGGTCATAGGCCTTCCTAAAGATTTCCAGAATGACTTTGTAGAAAGCGCAGGATACGTCCTCCCCCTGCGGTCAAGACTTCCGACTACCTGGTCAGTAGTCACCGGGATTTGATGTCTGTTTAAAATTGATTTGAGTGAGCACTAAAACCTGGTTTTCTTTGCTTTTACATACTTGGGAAATCCAATCCCATCCAGGGTTCCGTCCAACCGAGTGACAAAACGGATCCCTTATTTACTTATAATTAAGGGCGTAAGTTTTTCATAGTATTTTCGTCGAAAGTGGCACAAATTCTAAGAAAAGCTTAACGTTTTCACTCTAAACTGTAAACTATTTTATGAATTACTGTTCATAAAATAGTTTAAAGGGTTATCTAGGGTCATGTAATTTTTTTATGATATAACATTTTTAAATATTTTTTGAAATAAGTTATTTTAAGGTTTGCACTTGATACCAAAAAGATCTTGTTTGGCCTAAAGTAGATATTGTATATTCTACGTGGATTAAGTAACTAGTTTTCTTTTATTTGCTGCTAGAGAACTAGTATGTAAAATCAAAGTGACAGCCACTATAATATACATTCCATAAAAAATCCTTCTAATTATAGATAAAGGTAAAAACGATATATCCAAAGCCGAGGTAGAACGTTGGTATTCTTTTATTTTTCTTTTCATACAAGTTATTCATCTAACAAACAGCGTTACAATTTCTTTATAGGTATATAGGCTATACAATTACACAATTAAGGCTAAATTATGTTTACACATTTAATAATCAAAAATATAACAGTTGTGTTGATTGTTATAAGAGATTATATGTAAATAATTATATACATTGACTTTAAATAATGGACATCCTTGTTGTTTTTATGCATTTTCTCGATTTCGATTTTAAGTTTCGTTACGTTTTACATAGACATCCACATGCAAAGTTTCTTAACAGAATTGGTTGTCTGTAAAATTTACGAATGATAATTTGACGTGATAACAGTGAAAGAGAGATAGATGCGTCACGATCCGAATGCTTAGGCCGATCGTGCTTCTCTATCGCTTGTTCCGCGCTCTCGCTTGCATACGGAACGTAACACATTTTTGTGCGTACAGCCAGCGTTTATCGATCTATAAGACGTTATCAAACCAACATTGAATGCTTCTATCCTTACTTCCTTACTGATATTATAAATACGAAAGTGAGTTTTTTGTTACGCTTTCACGCCGTGACTTCTAAAGCGATCATCATGAAACTTTGCATTCAAGTTCTCTGGAGTACGGAAAAGGACATTGGTTGCCTTTTATCCTTGGAAAAAGTACAATTCCCGAGGGATCGACATTGACGCGGGCGGAACCGCGGGGGAAAGCTAGTAAATAATAACAACGAATTTAAGAGAAGTAACAAACGGTAAACAAATTATGAAATTTGAAAAATTTCGTCCCGCGACATAAGACAAGGTTTCAATCGATAGCTCATATATCCAAATCTATTCTAGCATTTAGAATGTATTGTTGAATAAACAAACTTACTTACATACCTGTATTACTAACATACGTGAACTCTGAAAACACAATCTCCTTTTTAGAAGTCGTGTAAAATACCTACTGTGAAGACTACGGATAAACCGATTTATTAGCATAATTCTTCACTGTTCATTCCATCAGAAAAAGGCTATAAAACCTCTCTGGCAGCCGATTAATTGTGCCAAGACAGAGCGGAGTACTTTAAAAACTAATTTCAATCAATTCATTACAGCCGATACTGAGAAGTATCCAGGTATTTGCATTCGCTTCAGTTTGAAATTTTGCGTCTGAAATATTTATGGCATTTTTTGTTTAGTGCCAAGTTTGAGGACCTAGCTAGATTGAATTTTTACTTTGTCACATAAATCGTTATGGCCAGGGGTGTCATCATCAATTGCCTGCCCGGTGGTTGCAGGTACGGCATCAGGTACGAGCGCCCGGCCTTCCGAGCTGCTACTTGCTTTTTCCCTATTCATCCAAATGAGTGGTATCCCAATACCTTTTATTCCATACCCAAATTCAACAAATTCCTATCCATCCCCAGCTTCAAAATGCTAACGATAGGCAGCAGCATCGGAAGCACAAGACGCCAAAGAAACTGCGCTCGCCAAACCCGCCTGCCAAGCGTGGTGAGTATGTCAATATCCTCCCATGGAACGAAGAATGTTTGGGAGAGGCCCATGTCCTGCAGTTGACTTTGTGTGGCTGTAATGATGATAATGACGTAAATCGTAAGTAATTTCATCTAAATCGTAAGGGCCATTTTCGAGATCCCGACTCTATTATACGACGACCTCTGTGGATCAACGGTTCTAGGTTCAATCCCTGGTCAGGTCGAGATGGAAATTGATCTTTTTCAGATTGACCTGAGTCTTGGATGTTTATCTATATATGTATCTTTTATAAAGTATAGGATGAGTTAGTATTCTAAGACACGAGTTTGTAACGCACTGTGGGGTTGGCTCAAAATGTGTGATTATGAATATTTATTCACAGAAAAATATATAAAAGAATGGGCGAAAATAAATAAAGAATTAATATGAACTCAAAATTTTCTGAAATTAAATTAAATGATATGAAATGAAATAGAATTTTATTCAAATTTGGATATCATGTATCTCTTTCTGAACGTCATATTATTATTTTTAATATTTGCAAAATCGATAAGCTACTAGCGTTTCGAAACGACCACTGCTGAGAAGAATACGCCGAAAGAAACTCAGTCCAGTATTGGTCCCTACGTGCCTGAAGGGCTACACTTTCACATATTTATAACAAATTGAATTATTTTACATTAAGTAATCACTGATGTATATTGATTAACAATTTATTGAATATATTACTTCCATGGAGTTTTATCTGTTAAATAGTCATTAATACAATAGTAGGCATTTTTAAGTAATTGATTTTTAACAACAGTCTTAAACTTACCTAATGACAGAGCCAATATTTCTTCAGGAATTCTATTATAGAAGCGTATACTAAGTCCCAAAGTCCCAAACTTGCAGCTAGCAGGCCTGTTTCACCGTGTAGGTATCAAAAACATACCTACGCGTGACGAAACCCTTGAAGTTGAACAACGCGCGTTTGGTCATACGTGTTGACCGACTTCAACGAAAAGGTGTTGCGTTATGACGCGAGCCAAATTACACCGTATTGCTAACAACATTGAGTTGATATTTCTTTGAATACCTTGCAGAGTGCGACTTATGTACGTAAGTAGTAGTACTTACTCTGTGCAGCTAGGGTATATGTTTTTAGCAAACAACAATTACTCACATTGTCTCCCAACATCGATAGTTATGACAGACTTGTCCTTGCTTGCATGATGTGTTATCGAATGAAGTGTCAACATAACCGTAGTATGCTACAGGAGTCCTACCATAGGTTTCTATCTATTAGACTCCAATTACGAATTATTCAGTTATTCGCATTAACTTTTTCCACTTCAGATTGTGAAAAGTTTTGATTTACTCTCTGAAAATTTCCAAGGCTAACTTGAAATGTATGACGCAGCGTATTTATTTAACCTGGATTTTTACATGACTTGCTCTTTATAAGTTCACAGTAAATCAATTAGATTGTAGTAAATGATTAAGGTTACAATTAAGCTTATCTCTAACAAGCTGCAGCTTCGCACAAGCGAGTAGATATAATATCGGAAATTAAATTATACATATAAACCTTCCTATTGAATCAATCTATCTATTGCTAAAAACTGCAATAGAATCCGTTGCGTTGTTTAATAGATTTAAGAAAACAGACGGTGGAAGCGACTTCATTTTGTACTTTGTAAAGATAAAGGAGATTTACACAATTTTAGCTAAAAACGAGGCTTTCGTAAAAACCACTAATTGCTTGAAATAGTTTGTCGTATTATATTGGATGATTTAATTAGTAATAACAACCTTCACAACTTCGTACTGGTAGAAAAAAGTTGTTGTCACTGACTGATTGAATGAGGGCTACTGTTTTTCTGCTCACTAATTGGCGCCACTGTTAAGTAAGATTCCAAAAAAGCTTTTTAATTCACGCTTGAAAACAAATCATATTTAATACTTTGTCTACATAAACAGTATCATCTTATTACTTTAAACAAGCGATTCTTATATGGCGTGATTTTGAACCCCCTAGCTATATTGAAATCTTGGAATCAGAATCCTTAATGGAATACAGAATTCCAAGAAAAAAAAGTAAAAACCGAAAAAAAATATTTACTTTCCATAGAAATTCGTCCAACTGATCGGCGACTTTGTATGGGATACCCTAATTTTTTTTTTATTTTCAGCTTTTTTTCTTGCAGTTTTATATTTCATTAGGGATTCTGATGCTGAGATTTCAATAAAGCTAGGGGGTTCAAAATCACGTTGTATACGTGTATATCCTACTAATATTATAAATGCGAAAGCGAGTTTGTTTGTTTGTTACGCTTTCACGCCGTAACTACTGAACACATCATGAAATTTTGCATACAAGTTCTCTGGAGTGACGTTGAAGGACACAGGCTACCTTTTATCCCAGGAAAAAGTACTATTCCCGAGGGATCGACAGTGACGCGGGCGGAGCCGCGGGGGAAAGCTAGTATAAAATAATTAAAGAAATTGCTTCAGAAGAAATATTTAAGAAATTGATTAATTCCCGCCAACACGCACGGGACCAGCGCGGCGGAGTATAGTTCATACATCATTTCATGGATAGAAAGGAAATGGGGGAGACCGAGCAGTGGGACAATACAGTTTAAAAAAAAAAAATCTTCAACAATCTCGATGATATTTAGGGGTTTCGGTGCAAAAAATCGATATAGCCGGGTCTCATATCTGGGAAAATACATTTTCCCGTCTAAATCTCGGATTCTAAGGTATTTAATCTATTAAATGTCATTTTGGACACCTCACGCTACACTAGAGCGTCTAGCGGTAAATTGTCACGCGATAGCCCTCATTGGGTTACCTATGATTACTTAGAAGGAAAATTGTGCGGTAAGTAGCGCATTTCAGGCTCCTTAATAATGAGACCTATGAAATTGGCGTTTCTTTTTTTTTATTTAAGCATTTTTTTTTCTGAATTCAATTATTGAAAAATGCTCATGAAACGAACTTGTTTCAGGTGTTGTCCATTTTATAAAAAAAAAAAATCGTTATTTTTATATTATTTTTCTAACTTTTTGTAAATTTTATAATTCTTCAATCAACTTTACCTACTGTTGTTCGTAAATACATGCACAATTACACTTTAGTTGAATTTATCAAACACGAAATGATACTAAAAATGTGAGTATGAAAAAAATCTCTGTAGAAAATGCATATGTCAAAGGCAAGTCAGAACATAATCATCGATTAAACAACGAACTATTTCAAACGATTAGTGGCTTCTTCGAAAAGCTCGTAAAGCCGTTGTTCCCGGCAGACAGCATTAAGTGGAAATAGTTAAGCTATGTCTGAGGCAGCTTGAAAAATGTATAACCCATGTTGGCCACTTACACATACGAAAAGCAGAGCAAGCAAGTTGGTTACTGTACAGTCCTTTTCACAAAACTTAACAAATCAATGTTAAAATAATAACATAGCGAATCCCTGCATGATTTTGCATGAGGGTCAATTTTAATTTCGAAGGGAACACTTTCAAGATTTCTTTTCAACATAGAAAATTATTCAGAAAAATCAGAATTGCCTCTTGACGCGGAAAAACGTCTCTGTCTTGACAATAATTAAGACAAAGACAGCACGAGACTAAAGACTGACGAGTTAAGATTCTTTTGAGTATTTGGAGGTTAGGCTTTTACATTTTTACAATTTTATGGTTCCACTGCAAATAAATATTTAAGGTTAGGTTTACTCTCTGTACACAAATCATAAAATGAGTTTTCACGAAACTACACTTATATCATAGATTTAAAAAAAATTTAGTCTCATACTTCTATGACTTATATGAATGCCAGAAAGGAAGTTATTGTTGAGAATTGTTTTTGATCATCCATTAATATATCAGCCAATCATTAAAATGTTTGCATCTATGCTTCTTTCGGTGAGTGAGAGAGCCGGAAGCCCATCCTTCCCCCATTTCCTCCCCCATATCCTTTCCCCAACTCCTTGAAAGGCCGGCAACGCTCCTGTTACACCCTGGTGTTGCAGTTGTCCATGGGCAGTGCTGGTCGTTTACCATCAGGTGACTAGCTTGCTCGTTTGCCGCCCTATAACATAAAAAATTCTACTCTTTAGATTGTAAAAAAATGATAATATTCCTTCCGAAATACTTCATAAAGGCGGGAATGTTGAACGTCTTAATGGAATTCCACGAGCGGCATTTTCTTGGATTTTTATGATGTCTTAGTCTTTTTAAGCTAGCATAATGTTTGATGTTATTATATTATTTAATGTTAAGAGCATTGTCGTTTTTGAGCATTGTTGACTACCGCCAAGAGTGACCACTTTTAGAGATACACAAAAATCTCTAAATATAATGAGAGTAATACTAAATATAAATATATACGGACAAATCACACAGATTGAGCCAGCCCCAAAGCTAAGTAAGTTCGAGACTTGTGTTATGGGATACTAACTCAACGATACAGTATTTTATAACAAATACATACGAGTATATAGATAAACATCCAAGACCCAGGCCAATCTGAAAATGAACATTTTCCATCTTGACCTGACCGGGGATCGAACCCGGGCACCCTCGTGTCGCAGGCTGGCGTGTTAACCACTGCACAACGGAGCGCGCCTCAAGTAAATGCTACAAGTAATTTACTAGCAAAGCACAGATTTAGATTTTTATTTGATCTAATTTAGGAGTTCTTTTTAGCCGTTTATGTCCCACTGCTGGGCAAAGGCCTGCCCTCTTTCCCGCCATTCATCTCTATCTTTTGTCTTTTCCTTTCAAAGACTGTCGAATGCCCGCAAGGCGTCAGACCACCTCGTCTCCGGTCTTCCTTAGAATCGTAAGATAGGTAAATGTAGGAGTAAAATAATAAAATATTCGGCGTCGCTAGTTCCGCAAATGTAAGTGCCATAACTGAATCTGACATATAATTTATGTAAAACTGTACACGAGGATTCAGAAACAGTGATAGCTTGCAAATTTTTTTTCTTTTCAGGAAAGTTTTTCCTGAAACTAAACATACAAAATGCATAGGCAACGCCTGACCCTAGAAAAGTATCCTCCGTCCTAACACACGCTAATTCTAGCATACACGCGCAATAATCGGGAACGTTCACGGAAATCAATTCGAATTGTCCATCAATAGTAGCTACTTACTTCTGGATGTATGGGACTACAGGTAACAGGTACGTAACAGGTACAGGGAGGGTGACGGGTGGAAGGGAGCGACTGGAACAGTGCAAGCGCCGTCACCGCCCGTACATGACGCCCGCACGCAGTCCCTCCGAAAATACGCGTTCCACGGACTCATGAAAGAGTGAACAAGTGAGATTGTGAATTTTCCGAACGTGTCAGTTTCATAAGTTTTTTTTTTATGTTTGGCCAGCTTTATCTTATTTTCTCTGGGTAAGTATTTAGTGTATTTAATTATTTTTATTGTTAATAATGACAGATGAAAATATATTTCATAAAATGTATTTATTGGTAAAAAATAATCTGTAAATGATATATTTATATGATACAAATATATTTTTTTTTATTGTACAACTTATACGTTTGATACATTTTATAAATAAATAATTAATAATTTTGCTATAAGAGGTTAATATCGATAATCTTATATATACTTAATAGTAAAAATTACGACACCTTTATTACAAACTGAACAATTAACAAAATTAAATATCTATTATTTGTAAGACGAGATGCGATTCTGACAGGGTACACCGAATTCTAATTACGAATAATAAATTGAAAACCGCCGATGTTTTTACAGCACAAAAGAAAAAAATAATTACCTCGGGCTAGTAATTGAATAATCGCATCATTAACAAAGCCTCGGGCAGCGTTGGTTTACTTGTTGCATTCACTGGGAATAAATGCGGCTTCTTATTTTAAATTAAAGCACACGGCCGAATAAAACCTTTTCATTTTAATTACCGTTTATTGTGTTGATTGTAGTGTAGTTTTTAATTATCATATGTACGAGTATCAGATTTTTTATTAAAATTACCGATAATTGGATCTGTATGATTAGGCAACAATTTCCTAAATCTTCCTAAACATTTTTAAAATGTTTTCAAATTTTATTTTTTACTATTTTTAAATACTTACTTTCAATTAAAAAATCTTTAATACAACTTTTTGACCTAGTCTTTCAATTGGCCATGGTTATTATTTTACCATACATTTTCACTGCACATTCGAAACAATATAACACAACATGGTTTTACCCATTACGTGTTACACTTAAAAATCATTGAATACCAACATTTGTAGAGTTTTAACTTATGTATATGGGCATACCTATTTTTAAGCCATCTGTACAGTTAAATTTTGGTGAGATTAACGCCTTAAAGGTGTTCAAGATGAATTACTACTCGTGGTCACCCTTCCAGATCAGTCCACGCCGTTCGATGCTTGTCATGCGCGAACGCTACTATTAGTCAAAAATTTTGACAATGGACATACCAATAGCGCACATCTGACTAAACATTAATTCCTTATCTAGTGGGTGTATTTTGTATTACGTAGCTCCTGTATCAGAAACTCTAAACGGTAAATGTAACCCAAACATTTAGGATGAAATGGGCAGGCACCGAACTTAATGTATGTGTATGATTAGGGCCTTTAATTAATATTATCGCAAGCAGAGTTATAATAACAATTTCTAAACGAACATACCCATTCAGTCCCTTTCGTCAAACAATATAAATTTCTGTTTTCATAAAGTCAAATCGACTTTAAATGGAGTATTGGAAACAGACAAATAACAGAGGTTATTCGTTGTGTAGTGATATAAATAACGCCAACAGACAACTGTTTAAACAGTATCTTAGTATCCAAAATATGAATGAATAGCACCATCTCGGCCAGATAGATTATTTCTCTAACTCATGATATATAGGTGACAATAGGATTAGCCCTCGCAGAATTGCTCAAGATAAGTTATTTTCAAGTGGCTCGTAGAACGCGTCCGTTTAATGGTGATATGAAAAATCGAGTTCTGGTCGCTGGCGGTACCATGTGTGCGTTATGAACAGTCCCTCATCGTTTGCCCTTTCTGGATACCATTGACGCCTTAGGACAGTACGGATTCTCATGCTCTAGAAGTGCTGGCCGTGATTGGCTCTCTGCTGCCCTATATAGTATGATCCACTGTGCTCTTAGCAGCATCCACGTTCGTTTCGTTTTAAAACTAAACGACTTGACTCGGGTGGTAAGAGACCCGATGAAATAACTCTGGTGCCATGGAGATTGACGCAATCTATGTTGATAAACGAAGAATTTTGCGTCATACCTTCTTGAGCACTAAGTCAAAGGCTGGCGCTGATCGTAGCTGGAAAAGATCCGCAAAAAGCTTAAATATGAAGCTAATTACATGTTTGAGCCTTTTGTAGTAGAAACATTGGGTCTTTTGAGCCCATCAATGCATAAACTTCTTAGTTTTTGAACAAAAAAATATTGTTTGATTTTAAAATTATTTGATGCTATATTATTTTTTATTAACATCCAAGTTGTCATAGACCGAGTGAGTGCGAGCAAGCGTCTCTACTTCAGTAATGACAAAATATCTTTTGTAAGTCCTGCTGTCTGCTATCTGTCCGGCTGTTTTCCTCTACAGGTCGCATTTCTCAACCGATTCTCGTGAAATTTTGTAAAACGGTTCAATAATAATATACAATGTTTTAACGATTAAGTTTTTGGAAAAGTTTCAAAATCAATGTATTTCTTGGATAACTCGTGAGGTCTACAGCTCATAGAGCTACTAGTTTGCTTTAACTATTTGATGGACACTGGGCGGCAATAGCCGTTATTATAATGAAATTTCCTTTTCGTCTCGTTTAGTGTCTGTCAAAGTATTAAGTAGCCTGTCTTACCTGCAGGGCAAATATGTTGTCTGTACGTTATCATATTAGCATCATAGATAGAGTTGTTAAATGTCAGTTAAGAAGTTAACCGAGTCGACTCCACGGCAAGTTAACTCGGTGCTCGGGTGGATATTGCTAATCTGTATTTTGGCTCGGCTCCAAGATCTGCCACAGATTAGATATGACGATAGACCACGGAACCCTTCCGTTATTTACTCCACAGTTTACGACTTTAATTGTTTTCCCGAAAGTCGTAATTTAGTCTAAAATTTATTTTCGGTTGGTGCATTCATAGTTTGTATAAACTATAGATTATTGTATCATGTAGAAGCCAATTGAAATTAAAAAGAAAATAACTTTTTTATATTAATGAAAAAATATATGGCCTTTGGACCACGGTTCCGTTCACGTTCATGTCGATCCCTGGGGAACAGTCGATTTTTTCGGGATGAAAGTACCTACCCTATGTACTTCCCCGGGCCGACCACCATACTAAATTTCATCGCAATTGGATTACTAGTTGAAGCGTGAAGTAGTAACAAACAGAGTTACTTTCGCATTTATTATATTGCAATGGATTTGGATAGTATAGATAGCATGGATTTATTATTGTCCTTGTATTTCAAAATAATCAAGGTTATAATAAAAAATGCGTTTCGTTGTGTTATTAAGTGTAAATAAAAATAGATAGCAAAAAAGTTTATCTACCATCAGGCAAAATTATCAAAGTATTACTGTACCAATAGCTTAATGTGCTGTCTGAAGCCAGCGGAGTTCGAGATCTTTCGTGCCACTTGTAATCACCAATCCAAGTGTGATCTGAACCCGAATACACTTATTACGCACAAGTGCTTATAATGCTTTCGTCTGCTAGGCTATCGATCTCCGCGGTATTCAAATAAATTAAAGAATAAAGCTGTTTTGCACACAGCTGTGCGAGTAACAGCTCATTGGAAACGATCAGTGGACGTCGTTATTATACAACTTACTAAAAACATTTTGAAGTTAAAGCTCAACGCCCTCTGTTCTCAATTTCTTTTATTATATTCTTGAAAGGCCGGCAACGCTGTTGTCACACCGCTGATGTTGCAGTTATCCATGGACAGCGGTGATCACTTACTATTGGGTGACCCGCTTGCTCTTTGTCGTCCTACATAATATTTTTTTATGCTGTATAATAATGGTTGCGAAGAGAATATGTTAATAAGTATAATAAAAACGAAACAACATACACTAGAGAAGATTTTTTAAAGGAATATATGGTACAATAGCCCATAAACCCCCGTGTCTTTATAAGAAAGGTTATTGAAGGAAAAGGGGAAATAAAGATAGAGTCGAAAAAGTGGAAGCCCTGAAGAGCCTTGAGAAGTGTTATTCAAGTGCGATTGATATTCAAACTATGTAAATAAACTACTTATATTAAACAATTTGATTTAATGTTTTAGAGATAATGTTCAATTATTGACACACTAGCTTTCGCCCGCGGCTCCGTCCGCGTCAATGTCTATCCCTCGAAACAGTTCTTTTTTCCGAGAAAAAATGTACCCTAGGTCCTTCTGCGTACCCCAGATAACGTGTATGCAAAATTTCATGATGATCGGTTCAGTAGTTACAACGTAAAAGCATAACAGACAAACAAACTCACTTTCGCATTTATAATATTAGTCACAATTTGTTATAAAATAAAGTATCGTTGAGTTAGTATCAAATAACTCAAATCTCGACATTACCTAGGGGCTAGCTCAATCTGTGTGATAGTCCATATTTTATTTATTAATTATCCATTACCTCTGCTTAATGCCGTATAAAGTCCATAGGCCACCTTGGAATGGAATGGAATGGAAAAAGAAAACAAAATAGTGATAGGATTTCTAGTCACGTTGGCAGGTTCTAAAGTCAATCGCGCGCAGAAAAACAGCTGTTACATTTCGTTTTTCCTTTTCTCCCAAAGCAGCATGGAAAACAGGTAATCTCTTAGATGTATTAATAATACATTCTGCACATCTTCTGTATTTCACCTGCAGACGACTCGCATGACACCCTCGACGAATGTTTCGATTTTCCCGGCGGGAAAATTGTGGAATTATTTATAGAGTACCATGCTTGATTCTGCAAGGCTTTTCGTATTCGGGACTAACCTTGGGAACAGCTGGGTGGATGAATACCCAAAACGAATTACAATGCTTCTTACACACTAGCCCTATCTACTGGTTACCTATAATAGGTATATACCTATAATAAACTTACAGATGCTTTACACTAAGCTGAAAGGCTGGAAGGCCTTTTTCTTTGGTTTCTATATATTTAATTTCAAAATAGTAATTTGCAATTGTACATGCGATGCAACTTATAAAATATTTATAAAAACTAAATCTTTTAAACTAACGAGGGCTTAAATTAAATGACTTAAAAACTCATAGCGGTACTAAAATTAACTGCTAATTAGTTCTACCACAGAATTGTTAAATAGAACAGGTGGAAACAAAGGAACAAACGAATTATGATGAGGATTTAACAAGAGAACATGAAAGCAAGGAACAATAAATATAAAAAAATATTGTTCCCAAGACAGGCGATAAAATGATATAAAAACATTGAAAACATATTCTTTATTAGTTTATCCCGTGGCTTGGTTCTTATAGCCTTTGCGTTCCTATGAAAACTCATTAGATATTTGCGTGAACAAAAGTATTGTATTCACAAAGTGGCTGTTACATACGGACGGACAGAAAGACAGACATGACGAATCCATAAGGGTACCGTTATTTGCTATTTGGCTACGGAACCCTAAAAAATATTAATAGGATCCTGTAATTGTATATTATGTAATCAAACCATAGTATAGTATATATAGTACAGTATTACTTAAAGTTATACTTGCCCGAGACTTATCTGATAGTACCTTTACAATATTTTTGCACAATTTCACGTATGAGTTCGCCAAGCGTATCAAGTCAGATCTCTGGAGACGAAGTTTACAACTTTGGCTTCTATTAATATTTAACTTACTTATTTTCAGCGCAGAAATTGAAATATATCAAAACGTGATCTTAAAACTTTAATATAAGCAGCGACTTGCTCATATTTTCAGCTTTCAGTTAATAAATTATATTACAGTAAAAGCTTGTTTCTGGAAAATATATCACCTGCTATTTTCTTTTATAAGGTTAAGAATAGATTTATACATTGTACAAAACAAAGTCGCTTCCCGCGGTCTGTCTGTCCATATGAATTCTTAGATTTTTAAAATTCCCCATACATCAGCCATGATTTTTTTGCCGTTTTTATTGATAACTGTACAGAACCCTTCGTGACTCCGACTCGCACTTAGCCGGTTTTTTTATGCTACTAGTGGTTAACTATGTCAGTAGCGACCCGAAGTTACAGGGCCTATGCCCACTGGACCTCTTACGCGTCTTTGTAAATAAACTAAAATATTATAAAATAATTATTAAAATGTTATAAAATAAGTATGACTTAAATAGTTTTTGAGAACTTGAGCTTTGAGCATGCTAAACAATGGTAGCTACCGATGCCGAATAAAAAAGAAAACTGATATAACACTCGCTTGTTGTTAATAAATCCCCAAATATGTTCATTCACTCGTATGTTATAAGCCATAAAGTTGTTTCCGAAAATAAATGATCAATTTAGAGCGATTTTGCCCAGTTTACTCTCCCTTTATTTATATCGGGTCCGAATAAACCATTTTCATTTGTAATGTACACTGGTTTATTTCTCCCTAAGGGAAAATATTATGAATTTTTAAATCACAATACAAATACAACAGAAGCGGCCATTCAAAGGACTGGATTTCAAAAGAATTCTTAATTTTTTTCATCCTATTAAGTGGAGCGTGGATACGGCGTTTTGAAAAAGTGTTAATGATTCAAACATGATTCTGAATTATGTATTCATACAGTAATGTTGTTGTTCAGGGGGAATATATATTTTTTTTTCTCTTTATCATTGATTTCATAAACTTTTGAAATTTGAGTAATAAAAATTATATATTTATCAACTGTCTTATTTTATTACAATGATTCAACTAACGGTATAAACATGAAATTATAAAGTTCAGAGGGAAAAATGTATAGTAGGAAATTAAAGAGACAGTTTTGAAGAGGTACTGCAATGTTAATATGTATCTAAATAAAAATCATATCGCTGACAATAGACTACATCAATATATACTCTCAAATAAGAATAGTTACAAGCAAACCTATATGTATAAAGGCGCTCACGAAATTTTAAGGAGATACCTAACAAGTATGTTTATTGGCTAAACCTGGTTACGCAAGCAAGGAAAATCAGGATAAGAATGACAAGTAGCTAAAAATACTCAGATGAGTAAAGCCAACGCTCGAATATGCTTGCTAAACGTGTATCTGTTGATACAAGATTTCTTTTCTAATTTTATCAGAATTTCATTTAATATTAATGAAACGTAAACATAATTCCATCAACAGTTTGCATTTCCGATTCTGTCCTTGACCTATTCTGTGAATAAGTTTAGATTGGTCGAGTAAAATTGGTGTTGCAGTGGCCAGTAGTTAAACAGCTGATGTCAAGGCAAAACTTATTTAATTATTTTTTACAATAACAAACCTTGTAATTCGTCGCATTCTTTTAGAGGTGTGAGGTAAGCAAGATTCTTATTTGCTTTACTGTATGTATAAAATATATATATAGCTAATAGGATTTTTTATCACTGTTTCTCTATGTATTGTTATTGATTGCTTGTCAAATAGCCACAAAGTTTTATAGATACTTATATCAAATTGTAAAGGCAGGGAAAATCAAAGTGGGTAGGAGAAAAAAGGGGACTGGTATCGCGAGTGCAGCCGAAATTTTTAGTCTCGCTGGAGACAAGCAGAAATGTTGGTAGCTATCTACCAACCTTTACCAGTTGGAGAGGTGCTGTTAGAGTTAGAGGAAGAAGAAGTAAAGGTACGAAAATGAAAATTAACTTAAAACTTCACTCGCACTTTTGACTAACACAGTCTACTCGACTATTGTGTTATCCAACTGAAATACGTCAAACCTTATTTAAAGTGAAACCGTGTACATCTGTTAATAAAATGATTAATGACGTGTCAACGACTCATTGATTTTATCTGAACAAACATTGGTCTTTCAATACCTCATAACCGAGTATTTACATGTTTGCTGTGTTTCGAAATCTGTGACATTATAAATTATTCTAGGGTGTTTATTTTAGCTCTGCGTAATATGAAAGAACAAGAAATTGATTGGAGTAAATATTTAAATAGATCTTGATGGTTCAAATTCAGCAATAAAGTGCATACTTACAAAACGTGGAATAAATAATAAAAAAAATTACGTCATAAGCATTTTTATATTTTATCATAATCCATTTGGTAACTATTACGTTAAGTTCTAGAAAACTTAATTATCTACAGTAAAACTAAATAAAAAAATAAATGGTGAATTCCTTGATATATTTATTACATAACTTCAGTTTCCAATAACATGAGTGTTTATGTACATAAAAAGCTTACGTAATCCATAAAAGATATAAATATAAATGGAAAAGTCAAGGTATAAATCACGTATAGTTATTTTTTTTTTTCAAAATCCCGTCTAACCTGTTCAATGTAAACTGATGTTGGGAGATGTAGACAGAGTTAGGTGGGGTTTCTCGACTAACAATTTGTAACTGCGGTGCCACTCCGTGCGTGCTATGCCCCGTAGCTCTACCACGACTAAAATGACTCTACAACTGATACAATGCTGTATATGGGCGGTAAGAGTTTCAAAATCTCTATGAAGCTCTTTCTATCTTCTGGGTTTTCTAGCTTTTATGAAGTGGAAAATGAATAATTTTTATTCAAAATAGGCTACATCTATCGCTTTTTGAACGTCATAAGTTTCTGTTGTTTGTTTTTCTTTCTTTTATGTTTGTAAAATCGAAAGCTACTAGCGTTTCGGAATGACCACTGCTGAGAAGAATACGCCGAAAGAAACTCAGTCCAGTCTTGGTATTTTACAATTATTAAATTAAATTACTTACATTAAAATATAGATTTAAATTATTTCCAAGCATTTTTATTAAATAAATAAAGCTTTGTAAAGCAGACTCCCAGCTCCAACGTACGTCAGTCATCGAGTCAGAGATTGCATTGGCAATAAGTCTGGCTTTGTACTAATTATGTATGTTTTATGTACTTTGTGTGTCTTATTATTATCATCATTTCAGCCGTAAGAAGTCCACTGTTGGATAAAGGCGTCTCCCAAGGATTCTTCGTTCCATGGGAGGATATTGCTATACTCACCACGCATGGCAGAGGGGTTGGCAAGCGCAGTTTTTTTTGGCTTCTTGTGCTTCCGATGCTACTACCCATCGGAAGTATTTTTAAGCTGGTAAAGGATAGGAATATGTTGGATCTGGGAAGGGAACGAATGTATTGGTATACTCACTCGGAAGAAAGGGAGAAAAGCAAGTCGCAGCTCGGGAGGCCGGACGCGCGTACCCGATGCCATATCTGCTACCACCGAGCAGGCAGTTGGGGAATGAAACCCCTGACCATCTTATCCTTTGTGCGTCAAATTTGGTATAATGGGGAAATTAAGAATATATCCATTTATTCATTCATTCAGTAAGAGTTGTGATTAGTACTTATCACGAATACTTTCTGTATGAACGCTTTCCAAACATATTATTGGATTTATTCCGCGAGTGGGTTTTTGGGTCAAGAGTTAAACATTTCGAGTACTGCTCGGGCGAGCTCTTCTTGGATCGTAAACAGAAAATAACTGTAGTTTGATGTTGATTTATAATTTTATTTTACAATAAAATGGAAATTGCAATAAACTTCAATAAACGATATAAATAAAGGAAAAGGCCGTATGTAGTTTTCTACCACACTACAGTTTGATATCTTACAAAACATAATAAGTAGATAACTTTATGCCGAGAAAGTGCCGAGTGAATTTTAAGATAACAAATTTATTTTTATTCAACATAAATATTGTACTCTGCCGTAAAATATCATGCAAAATCAAGAGTAGCTAATCTCGCTTCTATTTATGCTAGATAAAAAGATTAAAAAAACGAATCTTAAAACACTCGAAAACAATATACAAGAATTCATCAAGTTTTCTCTAAGAGAAATAAATTACTATGCAATAAATGTGCAACAAAAATAATTAAAGCATTAAACCAACATAAATTATGAAATAATATATACACTTTACTGTTAAATGAATAAGACTAAATAATAAATAATATAACTTTGTATCTCAAAATCTATAGAATCAATGTTAATACAACTTGCACTGTACCCTTAGTGGGACAATACAACTTAAAATATTTTTTTTTGCAATCTGACTTATAGTTTTTGAGTTAAGTGTGTACAAACATACATTATAAAAATTGGCACTCATGTTCATAAGCTGGCATAGACTAACATATACAAAAACCGTGCAAAAATACATATGTACGGCTTGAATTTATAATTTTCATTTTTTGAAGTTGGTTAAAAATAAAATGCTTCACGGCTCAGTGCCCACGAGGCGCGAAAGGTTGAAGTTGAGAACCTCTTGCTCTTTCTATCGGGTGTGAAAAGGGTTGCTCCTGACTTCATATTCAGTTTAAGGCGCTGTATCCCTTAACCGTTTGTAGTGGTTGAAAGTGGCGATACCGGTTGGCCTGTCACTAGTCTCATTTCAAACCCGTGTCTGCCATTTCCGTGTTAATTTTTACTTTTAATTTAATAATTCAATAATTATATCTTTTTAGGTATCCATCTTGCTCATTTAGCGATACTTTTTATAGACGTAAAAGAGTTGGTAGTTGTCGCTGAAAATATCAAGTAATTCGCGACGAAACTTTTTCTAGATATGGCTTTTTTGCTATTTTATTCTGCTACGCTTTAAATATTTGTTTGAAAATGTTTTGATGTAACCATTTATTATAATTTTTGAACTATACTTCATATTTTTTTCATGGTATGAAAAATAAGGCTAACTGCGCGATGAAAATAGAAGTTTTATGGTATTCTTCTGATGCACAGTGCCTTAACTTCCATAGCATAAAGTAGTTTAATATTTCAGTTTTATATGCGCTAAGAAATTTACTGTTAGAGCCATAAAGTCCAGTTAAGTTTTATTTTTGCAAATATTAAGGAGATAAAATTAATATTTATAATAAAGGAACCACATCAGAGGCTGAGAGGCGGTTCCGAAGAACTCTGACACCAGGGTGTGCATGGTCGATTGACTGTGTCGCCTACTCGAAATGATGATGATGAGTGGATGAAATTTCATATTTATGAGAAAAAAAAATCATAAATTGTTTTGCCGGCTCACTTGATATTCGCTTACACTATTACTAAGCAATATATCGATAAATACGAGTCACTATGAAGTTCTTATTGGGTCATAAGTTAAAATAATAACGAAAGATATATCATCTTAAGAACAATTAATAGGGTATAATGTCATCACCCATAACACCATTAGCCCTGATCATGGGCCCGCAAAATGTCACAACTAATTAATTAATCCTAATTAGATAAGAGAGGACTGTCGACTATGGAATGCTATCCATAATAGATAATAGTAAAAAGATGTTTTCGCCGAAAAATTGTTTTTTTTTACACGGTCTTTTTTTGTCTCTTTTTCTAAATATTCAGGTACATACATCTCGAAAACTAGCGTGCCGATTTTTTTAAATTAATTCTAACGAATTTGTCTAGCTTTTAGGTGCCAGCTTTTAAAACATTTGTGCTTAATTTTAATTGACCTTATTAATGATCATAATAACATAGAAATAATGGCTTATAGTATGATGTTATCTCCTACAACATTATTAACCCTGATCTTAGGCCCGCAAAATGTCACAACTAATTAATTAATCCTAATGAGAAAAGAGACGACTGCCGACTATGGAATGCTAAATATAAAGTAAACAAGGATTGGTTTACCCTTGCCCTATAGAGCTTCTTTTTCAGAGTTAGTGGCCAAAAGTAGTATATTACATTCTTCTATTTATATTCATAATAAAAACGAGATCGCTATAAAATTTATATATGCTTAAATTTTACTTTTTAAGCATTGTTTATATGTGACATATCCAAATGTCATCTATCTATCTCTATATTTATCATTCATCATCATTATTCCTGTCCACTGCTGGACGAAGACCTCTCCCAAGGTTTTTATTATATAATATCTTAATAACATAAAAAAAAATGGCTAATAGTATAATGTTATCTCTTACAACATTATTAGCCGTGATCTTATGCCCGCAAAACGCCACAACTAATTAATTAATCCTAATTAGATAAGATACGTCTGCCGACTATGGAGTGCAAATATAAAGTCAACAAGGATTGGTTTACCCTTGCCCTACAGAGCTTCTTTTTCTGAGTACGTGACCAAAATAAGTAGCATACATTCCTCTATTTCACGAAAAAAACGACAACTTGTATGCTGGAATTTAATTTTATGAGCATTGTTTATATTTGACATATCCAAATTCCTGTCCACTGCTGGACAAAGGCCTGTCGTAATGCCTTCAATATATATAAATAACCCTTTAAACATAAAATTAATAAAAAAGGCTAATAGTATAATGTTATCTCCTTCAATGGGCCCGTAAAAGTCACAAATGAATTAGTCCTGATTAGAAAAGAGACGAGTGCCGAGAATAGAATGCTAAATACAAAGTCAACAAGAATAGGATTACCTTTGCCCTACAGGGTTATGTTTTCTGTATCAGCGGCTAACACTGATATCATACTTTTAATCTCGATCGATACAAGATAGTTTAGTAAAGCATCAAAATGATCATCTAGTTAGTATTAAGGGCCCATATTGGGTCTGGGCAAAAACTTTTCGTATTATGGGGTCCTTGTGGTTTGACATAAAATCGCTGTAACTTTGATATCTAAAAGCAAAGACAAAAAATGTTAAAATCGACTTTGTGTATTGACTTAATTTTATTGGTATTGCAGAAGGTTCATAAGTATCAAAATTTAATTCTGATTTTTTTCTTTAATTTAATAAACGTTTAAAAATATTATTTAGAATATCATTATTCTGATTCATTTTAACTTACAGGAATATAATAGAAAAAAAAAGGTAATAGAGTGTTTTTTATAATTTTATACTCTTTTTTAAAATTTCCGTACCTTTCTAATTATCAAAATCAGTCAGGTTCATATAGCATAGGTGAAAATATTTAACTACAAAACATATAAAAATACGAAAATTCTTTCCCCACTCCCGAATACATAGTCACACAGAATAATTCCTTGTTCCAAACGGTTATTCCTGAGCACGGGTTTATTTATTGCGGAAACTTTAATCAAGGTAATGGGTTAAAAAATCGTCGATTTTATCCAAATTGCTGGGCCGGCCGAACACTTTGTATGAAAACATAGATTTTGTCGATTTTGTTTTGTTCCCATAAAAAAAGTTGTTCATTGTGACGGGCTTATTTGATGGTTTGGAGGACCATTCATGATCATTTCTGCCGTAAGAAGTACACTGCTGGACAAAGGCCTTCCCCAGGGATTCTTGTAAGGATATTGCAATACTCACCATGCATGTCAGGCTGGTTGGCGATCGCAGTTTCTTTTGCTGGCTTCCTGTGCTTCCGACCTTGCTGTCCAAAGCATTTTTAAGCTGCTAGAAGAACAAGAATTTGTTGGATTTCCATGGGAATGAACGTATTCGAATAATTCTCTCTCGTATGAGTGAGGGAAAAGCAAAGAGCAACTCGGACGGCTGGGTGCGCGTACCCGATGCCATACCTGCAACGACAGACCAGGCAGCTGAGGGCACCCCTGATGACGACCTTAGGACGTTTGAAGGATAACGGTGTTAACTTATAACCCTGTAGAATACGATTACTTATTAATATCAACCTTCGATCAAATATAATGGTAGATACGCAGTCTCATACATAATGAAGTCTAAATAATCAGCTAATAAAGGCGAGCTCCGTGGCGCAGTGGTTAACACGCCAGCCTGCGACACGAGGACCCTGGGTTCGATCCCCGGTCAGGTCAAGATGGAAAATGATCTTTTTCAGATTGGCCTGGGTCTTGGATGTTTATCTATATATGTATTTGTTACAAAATATAGTATCGTTGAGTTAGTATCTCATAACACAAGTCTCGAAATTACTTTGGGGCTAGCTCAATCTGTGTGATTTGTCCGTATATATTTATTAATTATTATTAATGTCCCCGAGCCAAAACATCATGCATACTTAAAAACAACAAAAAAAAGGTACATACTGAAAGTATGACACTCCATCTTTCTTTTTCGCTTTTGACTCGTAGTTTTTGCATCTTTTTACTGACCTTTGTCATCGCGAGACGTGTGAGTGCCGGTGCTATCCGGTTAATAAAACTGTGGACAAAACAGCTCCTAAGCTTGATTTGTGCGCTGTTTTGCCGGTGCCACTTTTCAAACGCGAATGGTGTATATCTACCATTATATTTGATTGAAGATATTAACCCTTTCTTCTAGATGCTCTTCGCAAATTAAATAAGAAAAATAAACAGAGATGGCCGCTAGCTCGAAACAATAATTTCCTACGAAAGATTACTTACAGCGGTCGAGAACCAACGGTTTCCACTTGGCTTGTTTTAGGTTAGGTACGTGTTTTGTTTTAGTGGCTCACTGTTTCTGAGAAATGTTAGAATAACTCATATCTTTTCAGGGTTCCGTACCTTATTATTGCCAACAGGAGTCCATTACAAATACTATTTTATTCCATTAATATTCTTCTTATAATGTATTTTTGTTATTAATAGAGCAATGTTAGTCTTTTAATCGATCTGTCTAATGTTTATATATATATTTTTTAAATAATGAGCAGATACTTCTTTAACTTATATAATGTATTATCCAACCGCTAACAACAACCAAAGTTAATATACATGAATAAATAAATATATACGGACAAATCACACAGATTGAGCTAACCCCAAAGTAGTTTCGAGACTTAAGTTATGGGATACTAACTCAACGATACTATATTTTATAACAAATACATATAAAAATAAATATCCAAGACCCAGGCCAATCTGAAAAAGATCATTTTCCATCTTGACCAGACCGGGAATCGAATCCGGGCACCCTCGTTTCGCAGGCTGGCGTGTTAACCACTGCGCCACGGAGCTTGCCAATACATACATACTTTCACGTCTTTTTACCCTGCGGGGTAGATCTCCAAGACTTTTGGCATGATGCTCTGCTTGGAATGCTGATGGGCGTAAAATGCAAAATGGAATCAGGGAGTTGCTGGCCGCATCGCCTACTTTCATAATTCTTTAGATTTTTGCCCATTCATCTGCGTGAGAAGAGAACTAGCTAATATTTACATTCTACGTTTTTCCTTTTCTCCTAGACCAGCATGGAAATTGAATATATATTTAGCAAACTAAATAAAGATATAATAATTTTTCATATAAAAGAAACCGACTTCAAATAAACTAATGAACCGATTTTGATTAAATTTAAATGGGACTCGTTTAAAAAAAACATATCAGTTTATAAATGACGAAGTTATGAGGTAACAAACATTAACAAATACATACAACCGAACTGAGCTGCTCCTCTTCCTTTTTTGGAATTGGTTAAAAATTAAAAAAGCTATAAGAAAAGGTAAAGAAAGAGAAAAAAGTTTATATTAGGCGAAGCCCAGAACCCGTCATGAATGAGTCCGACTCACTTTTCTTCAGTATTTCATCCGCCATTTTCCGTGTTTCATGATATTCGGTAAAAATCTGAACAATAGGCCCGGAATACCCGGTATCCAATTGCGATACTATATTCACTGGAATGTAACAATAGTTGAGTAATAGACGGCGATGGAAATAAGATTTTGGTTTTGTTTATTACCCGACTGACCCACCCATAAGGAGGGTAATGTTTCGCGGGTATGTATGTATGTATGTAAGTATGTCTGTTTCATTGCCCACTCCTGTAGCCTATACGGTTTGACTGATTTTGAAGTGTAAGGTGTCATATGATTTGTATTCTTCCCTGGAGTGGCATAGGCTATGTGACGTCACTAAAATATCAATATGGCGAACGTAAACTGGCAAAAACTTGCAAACAGTTGTTATTTCCTGTAGCCCCAATGGCTTGGCCAATTTTGAAGAATGAGGCCTCATTTTGATTTGTATTCTTCCCAAAAGTCTTATGAGAAATATGGTGTCAGCTAAAATATTATTTATGCAATAATTTATAAATGATAAACTTAGTTCCTGATTCGCAAAATAGATGGCGCTGGGTCAATGGTCAGTAGGGTTTTTTTTTTAGATTTTTTAATTAATTTTTTTTGTCAGGTTGGAAATTTAGAATATTCTTTTATTTCAACAAGTACCTAATTAATTCTCCTTTTGTATTTTGTTTCACTTTTTTCAATTATAACAGCCGGCATCTATGCCTTTACATGTCTTACATAAAATAATAGTGCACTTAGCAATTAAACAAATTTCTTATTACTTATTAGTATTATCTCAATCAGCCGCGTGGTTTCTCGCAGAGTAGAATAGGACCACTCCAAGTCCTCCATGGATGGCGACTTAGGAAATACAAGCTAAACAAAGCTCATAAACATCATAGATACTAAAAACACCTGATGATGATGATGATTTTCACAATGGTTTACAATTTTAGCTATAATTTTAAACTGAAACCCAACATTATAAAAATACGGCTTCACTCACGTTCATTCAGTTGGAATCGCCAACTAGTTTCGGTCTGTGGCGAAGACCGTCATCAGGCCGAGTGTTAGGGGTGGCGACACGGCGGTTTCGTTTCACTCAAAGCACGTTAAGCCGTTGGTCCCGGCTGCCATCTGGTAGTCGTTAAAGGAACCACGTCAGAGGCCGAGAGGCGGCTCCGAAGAACTCTGACACCAGGGTGTGCATGGTCGATTGACCGTGACACCTACTCGAAATGATGATGACTGAATGGATAAGATCAAACTATGACAACAATTGATAAATTGTTGTCTTCAAAAAACTTCTCAACATCTGCTTCAGCAAAATACGCTTCTTTTTTGTGATGCGATAAGGTATACTTATGATGAGCAAATTAGATATCATTATTATTCGTATCTCCTTTAGGTTTGTTACCCCGAACTATTGAAAAGATCCAACACGTAGAGGCTCTTTAAAGAAGTTGATGTAGTAGTTCTCCTGCCAGAACCCGCTCCTGGAAACACTAATGTATAATATGCCCTTGAACAGGTCTTGGCCGGAGCAACTATTGCATTTTAAAAATTTGTATTCGCATTTAAAATGTCACAATATTGGGCCAAAAGACCTCTTTCTCTCGTATCCATTTCTGAATATTACACCAAATAGTAAATATCCTCCAAGGATTTCCAATACGACCGGTTGGAAACGGCCTGCATCCAGCATCTTCCTGGGACCTTAGTCAGGTCCTAGGTCAGGACCTAGTCAGTAGGTGTCCAATGCTGTGCTTGTCGGTACGTGGTTACCATTCGATAGTAAAAATATAATCTATACTAATATTATAAGCTGAAGAGTTTGTTTGTTTGTTTGAACGCGTTAAACTCTTGAACCAGTAGTTCAAATTAGAAAATTCTTTTTGTGTTGGATATTCTATTTATTGAGGAAGGCTTCCTAATACTAATACTAATATTATAAATGCGAAAGTGAATTTGTTTGTTTGTTTGTGACGCTTTCACGCCGTATCTACTAAACCGATCATTATAAATTTTGCATACAAGTTCTCTGGAATACGGAGAAGGACATAGGCTACCTTTTATCCCGGGAAAAAGTACTATTCCCGAGGGATCGACATTGACGTGGGCGGGGCTGCGGGCGAAAGCTAGTTTTGTTATAAAACATCACGCTGCGACCAATATGAGCGACGCATCAATAAAAAATGTTTTGAAAACGGGGGAAAATTATGCATAGTTGAGGATATCCGACGCGTGCGATGCGTAAACGGTTCAAATTACCCAAAAAATGTGTATATTAAGAATTATTTCTCTTTAAAGGAACTAAAAAAATGTCCGCGACAGAATATGTCTATAATAACAGAAATTACCTCGGACGAAGTTGCGGGCAACAACTAGTAAATAATAAAAATGGTTACTATTAGCTTTTTTAATTATGGCGATTATCTCCCTTTTTGATGAATATAAATTCACGTTTAATTGTGAGAATTATTCATTTTTATGCATAATGATAATGCTCCACCAATACAACTAGTGGTTCTGCGAGAACAGTAGACCTCGCGAGCCCTTACAACCAACATCCAAATTTTCCCTCCAGTGCTCTAAAATATATCTGTTACTGATATGCTAATTGACTAAAGGATGATTTCCTTCAGTTACTATTTCCCAATTCCCGCTGCTCTTAATTAGGTACCAGAGGAAACGGAAATTTAAACCTACATTCCCCTTACCAGAAGACCCGACCAGACCCTTTTTGAAGAGGAAACACTAAGCTCGAGAGAATTGAAAAATAGATATTTATAATATCTATTGCTGTCACGCCGCGTGCCCAAACAAACCCCGCAGAGTGTGATAGAGATAACTGCAGCTCGGCCGGAAAATACTTATAAAAATTACACAAAATTAACGCTTCGTAGTCCTCTGATTTCTTCTCCAAAACTTAACCGATTTAATTTCTTCTTACATTAAAAATTTAAAATAAGCTATGGCTGTGTTTCTGCGTTTCTTTCTCTTATATACTTAATTGCCTAAATTTGTTTTCTTGATGTTTGAACACAACGGAAATTCGTACCAATTTTTCATGTTTTTGAAGGTTCATATCTCTTTAAATAATTCAATTATAAATTATATAAAGAGATTAACATACGGATTTTTTTAGTAAGAAATTATTACTCTATTGATACTATCCGGCGAGGAATCAGGGGACTGCTCTTGTATGGAAACTCGGCCCTTGAGTACCATGTTGAGTATGTTTTTGTACACATTAACTAAGTTGGAGTGATCCTCATCAAGATCAGAAATATCGGAATAGCGAACTTGGCATGGGTGAATAGGAGGCAAAGTTTAAGTACCCGGTTTCATAGTTGCTATGTTACCAATTGGTCGAAATTTTAATAGGACGCTAATTTTCAACTATTATGGCAGACAAACATGCGAACTTTACGTTAAGAAGTGGCCGGCATCTATAAGCCCCGGGTTCAGGTCACAGGATAGCATGGTCATCTTTTTTATTTATTTTTAAATTTTATTTCAGGATTCTAAGTTTATTCAGTGTTTTCAATTATAAAAGTTATACGCAGTATCATGCTTTAAGCCAAAAACTATTTTTCATATTTTGATTTTTGTTCCTTAGGGAAAGTTGTTCAATTTCACTCCCTCTCCCACTTCACGTACTTCAACTTCTTTCATAAATATACAGAAAATCGATTTCAGACAACTTTTGGGCAAATTGCCGATTATAAACACGTTCAAGTTTATCGTATAAAAAAGTTGTTCAGACAAAAAAATTGCGTCTTAATGAGAATAACAAAAAAGTCTAATGACATTTTTGATTTTTTTTTCCAAATAGCTGTGCTATGAGTTTTTTTAAGTTTCGGACCCCCATATATCCGCCATATTTAAAAATTTCGAAAAACTGGCACGACAAAAAAATTCTATATAATTACCGAACCTGCTCACAAAATTACATGAGAATCGGTTGAGAAATGCGACCTGTAGGCGAGAACAGACAGACAGACAGACGGACAAAATAATTTTGGGCCAGTGGAAACTGAGACGCTTCGCTCGCTTCGCTCGCTCGGTCAATAATAATAAACTGCTATCAATATTTCGAATATTTGCAACCCCTTTAGCTCGTTAAGGGTACCCGTTACCAGCTCCTCAACACACCGCACTTCACCGCATTCGCTTCGACCGGAAAATGTCCTGCGGCGAAAATCTAATAATAAAAGTCGAATGTCCAAATCCAAGATAGGTCTAGCGATTTCTGCACCATTTGTCACACGAAGGGTCGTGAAAACCATCTCACTGATCTATTGTATGGCGCGGTGCCGTGTAAGTGAATATATTTTTCCGATTTCATGTACCCTTGGAGACGTTTAACGTCTTTATGCCTCTTTATGTGAAATTATTATTCAATCTTTCATGGCTAACAGGTTTTTCGTGATAAATGTGGTTAGGTTACTTTATGTGTTTTATTTTAATGTGGGTTTCGAACCCAAAGGGTAAAAACGTCATACTTTTACTAAGCCTCCGCTCTCTGTCCGTCTGTCTGACACAGGGCTGTATCTAATGAACCGTAATAGGTAGGAACTTGAAATTTTCGCATAATGTGTATATTTATACCCAAAAACATTATCATAATAAAAAAAAATTATATAAAAATTAAAAGGTAATATGTACAAAAAATGTGTATTTTGAGCGTGGTGACCGTTCATGTGCGATGTCGACTGGCACTTGGCCGGATTTTGATTAATTAAGTAAACGAAAGCTGATCACCGATTTATGTTTTAAATTAATCATTTACTATAGTCATACAGGAAAAACTTAAGCAATATCTTTTACATAAAAAATCGACTTCAATCAAATTACTGAACGTAAATGTTTGTTTACCTTAAAAATTTGACAAAAATTGTAAATGATAATTTTTATATTGTAAATAAAATTGGGTTCATACATGACTAGGTTATGCAATAACAATCATTAAAAAAATACGACAGAATTGATAACCCAATATTTTTGAAATCGGTCAAAGGTTTTACATGTCTCATAAGCATCACGTATTTAAAATAATATTTTTACTCCATCCATTCATTCATGCAATAAAGAATTAATCCCCTGAATCAAAGTAAATATTATGCTGTATCTGTCAACAAAACAACGCTTTCGTATGTTAAATAGTACCCGTTTTGTTTTATTTCAAAACAGTAATATTTTAGCGTATATAGTATGACCGCCTCATGCCGCTATAGGTAATTTCAACGTCGTATGAGGCAACATTGTTTAACCTAAGTGCATTTTCATGGCGCAATTTTTTTATACTTTGCTGCACCATTTTAGCGCTTCGGGTCGTGTAATTGGCAATTTTAAAGCCCATTTTGCGACGTCTATATATATATGCTATAAAGTTACAGTGAATGTGTTGTGCTTTACTTAGCTTTTCTGTTGCGAACTCTGTGGTGTAAAATTTTTTCAAATGTGTGGCAACAATTAATTTATTTGTTATATTTTGTTAGATGTAGACTAGTTGCAAGTAGCCTAAATAACACATAAGGCTAATTGCAGCATTAAACTAAATAACATTTTAAATAAACTACGAGGAACTCAGACAAAATAATATTTCAGTCTACTTGCAACTTATACGAGTTGCAATTTGCATAAGTTCCGAACTTCGTTTTAGATAACTTTACTACTAACGTTACTACTATAGACTAGTTACGATTGCGACCATTAGAGACTAACTCCTTTTGTGGAGTTCTTTCGTAAGCGCTGAAATATTTAGTTACATGCGCTGAAATCAGAAGATTATCAACTATTCGGTAAATAGTTATTTTGCTTTCTGAAACAATTTTAAAACTCTCCCCAATTAATTATACAAAATTAGAAAGAACTAACAATAGGTATAATGGAATGACAAAAATCATTAAATATACCTTAATTCCCTTCCAAAATAGAACAAATTCTTAACCTATCCCAGCTTAAAAATGCTTCCATTGGGCTGCACTATTGGAAGCCCAAGAAGCCAAAGAAACTGCGCTCGCTAACTCCAGGCCAAGTATGGTGAGTATGACAGTATCCTCCCATGGAAAGAAGAAAGAGGCCTTTATCCAGGTGTGGACGTTTTATGGCTGAAATTAATACACACAAATACAGACATATAAATATCTGATATGATATGATCAATTCATCTGATATCAATTAAGTTGGATACCACACTTCTAGATAGTGGATAATAATGGAGATTACGCATGCTTCGAATGCGTGTACCTATAATTATGTGATGAACAAATTCGCCATGATGATTGGAAGCTACGACAGCTCAGTGGTTGAGAGCATCGACAGGCCAGATGTCGAAGGTTGTTGATTCGAATCCTACTTGTAGCGAATTTTATCATCACATATTTTCAATTTTAATATTAAGATAAATATCTGATGCAAGACAATCTGTATGTCTCTTCTATCCTGCTTTTTGTTCATTATTGATAATTATCTAACATAATTTATACCTACCTATATACGATTAATATTGCCAAATTGCCAATCGTTCTCCAAGTTTTCCCGTTTCTGGAGAAACACGGCAGATAAAAATAATCATGTTAGCTGACATTCGTCATTGTGACGTAATGAGTTACGTCATGTCGCATAACATGAATAAACGGAGCTGATGGCTGAACCATGACATGTCAAAACCAATCGGCCGAAATGAACAATCGTGTGGGTGGCGAGAGCGTGACACTATGTGAAGGTTCAGTGAGTTTCATAAATGATTTCTCCAGAAGCGTCACAAGGCACAACGCAACGTTAGACATAAATGCAACAAATAGCTACTCGTACTAATATTTCTTGGCAAATTTTGAAGTGTCACGGCAAAATGGTTTTATATAATATATACTAATTATATGGCCTAGTATGGCCCTAGTAGTACAGAAAGGGTCGTGCTCTTGTAGTGGAGACTAAAAAGGACCTGATGATGATGATGATACTAATTTATATTCTGCATAAACATACTTTTCATTTGATACCCACACAAAATATATTACAAAAAAAAATACAAACGTGTCTTTTTGTGTTTTAGAGAAGGCAATTTTGAATTTTGTGTAACGTCACATTACCTAATTAGCGGACGGTCAAGACGCATGTTATAGGGCTGTGTCATATGTCAAATTACGTTGGTTGAGATACGAGGCGAAAGAAAGAAAACACACAAAAGAAAGTGACCAAAATCTTAACCCTCCTTTTGGCTTCGCCGTAATTAGGTAATTAATATGATACATACGTAAATACGTACGTTTTTTCCCTTGCGGAGTAGAAAGAGTCATAACTCTTAAGACCTAAAAGCCTAGTTTTAGCATGTTGGTGGAGGCGTGAGCGTTGAAAACGGAATCACAATAATAATGTGTAGCTAGCTTACTCGATACAAACATAAAAAATTAACTGCAAGATGCTATGTATGTAATGTAACCTTAAATATATATATTCAATCAATCAATCATTTATTTGTATATAATATTACTAATTAAGACTTTTCCACATGAATTTCTCTATCTGGTATTTCTGGTGTGCGTCAGAATGAACGGTCACTAAGCGTATTTAATATGGAAATTATGCCCAACCATTTCTTCCCTATTGCTGCCAGCTACTTCCAATTAGAAGACAATTGCTTCCGTCGTAATTGAGAAGAAATAAAAGATTTATGGGTGACCGTTCATTCTGACATTAGGATGGCCGGTCACCTAGCCATAGTGTCTTAGCTACACGGAATTAATAAAATCTTATTAGGCTAACAATTGCTGCCCATTTGCTTCTTTCAAACTCATCCAATTTTAATTGAGTGGTGCAAATATTCTAAGGGCTGAGTCTCTTAGGTAAAAGAAATGTTTAGGTAACAAAATTTCATGATATCAGTACGCTAGTTTTGTTTTTGTGTTGTCATACAAAATATATATTTTTTAAAAATAAAAACGTTATATTAGCTGTTTTGACCATGTCAGTGACTTAGTATCCGTAGTTAATAGTAAAAAGTTGTTCGCCAAAAAAGGGTTTTTTTTTTGTACACAGGGTCTTTTTCGTCTGCGGCCAGATATCTCGAAAACTAGCGTGTCGATTTTTTATTTTGCTTTTAAAGCATTTTCCTAGCTTGTGGGTGCCGCAAATATTTTTACGGCCGGCACAGCCCTAACAATATTTTCGCTATTTAAATTGACCCTGAGCTGAATTGTTTGTGTATCTTTCCTAAAAAAATGTATGGACATTTATGTAGGAAAGATACACAAACAATTTATATGTAAAGTTTTAATGGATAGAACTTCCTGTAGAATTATAGTATCTATGTCACTGCAGCAAAGTACAAGCGAGACCGTTGCGAGTAATGTCTCCGCAAAGGGAATAGCAAACGACTGAAATCTTGTCGACTAGTTTGTCCGCGTAACTTCTGAACTCTAGCTCGTAGTCAGCTCGAGCGTAGACGAGCATTTGCTTACGTAGATATATTTGTTTATTTCTAAAAGGAGATGGGGATTAGTTGCCCAGAAGTTATCAAAATGAAAGATGTACTAAAAATCAGTCACATTTTTCTAATGAAACTTACAAAATAGAATACCATTTTACCATACAGGAAACATACATACGTTATTAAACTAAAAAAACAAAGAGCATTAAACAATCGCATAAATATATGAAAATCGAGGTACAATAAAATTCCAATATCTTGATTTTTCTCGATTGCCCAATTTAACTTATGTTTCTGTGGGCAACGAAACCTTTTAAATAACGCAACTTCGATTTGTATAATGCTTGGGCCCACGAATGTATGGAACGGTTTCATTCTCCTTTTATTTACTGACAAGATTACACTGCTTATTTGCATAGAACAATTTGCTTGTACTGGTCTCCCTGGTGACAGCTTTTTCATACGACATAACTTTATACATTCAATTGATTAGGACATTTAATTAGAACAGTGTATAATCGGTCCACAAAACTGTCCAATTTTTAAATGTCATGATCACAAGATTCTTTTTTCCATCTACACCCCCTCCAACATGCTAAATGTGTCCATAAGTTCTTATAGACCTAGGCTCTGTCAAGGGAATAAGACGTAATAATGTGTATGTTTTAAACTGAGGGTAGTTAAATATTATTAAGTACTACACTGCACTATAGGCAGTCGTACAGGACCGTACGTGGGTAAAAAATAAAAGCTTATTGGTACGTGTCTAACTTTTTAAATCCATCATTACTTTGCACATTTTCACAAGCGAAACAATCCAAAGTTTCTATAACGTTTCAACGTAAAAAGTAACTTGTATCTCGTTACACCGAACAGCAATTTATTTGCAATAACATCAGTTCGAAGCTTTATCTAAGCAGGCAGATGTATAAAAATTCAGACGAAATTAATGCGTTTTTAAATACTCGTACTTGCAATTCTGCTTCATGTTATAAATTCTAGTAATTGGAGTACAATGTATAAAACGATAAGGAAAAATAAACAAAACGGGCTGCACTCCGGGAATGCCGTCAGGAGTGAAAACTCGCCTTTGCGGTGGTCTCAGGTCACGTGTCCGTCTTACAAATTTTCGATCAGGTCATGTGTCCTGACACGAGTTTAACATTTTTCATCATCACGTCCTTTTTAGTCTCCACTACAGGAGCACGACCCTCTCTGTACTACTAGGGCCATACTTGGCCAGAGCAGCCAGAGGACTTGGCCTACACTCTCCACGCTGGCCAGACGGCTTGGAGAGGTGTCTTAGATGTTTATAAGCTTTGTTTAGCTTGTATTTCCTAAGTCGCCTTCTACGACATCCACGGGAAGACTTGGAGTGGTCCTATACTACTCTGCCGGATACCACACGGCTAACATTTTTACCCATCCCAAAAAGTGTACAAGACCGCTAAAGAATATGTCACTTCAAAAAGTTTTATCACGTCTCGGACCTGTAAGTTGTAAGTTATGTGACAATGACGGTACATTTGCAAACTTATCTGGTGTCTTATTTAACTGTTTACATTCAACAAAGCTACGTATGAAAAATAATTATATTAATGCATAAATTAATAAAATATCACTATATAAATAAATTATATCGAATTAATTTTGTCTAGCTCCGTGGCGCAGCGGTCAACACGCCAGCCTGCGACACGGAGTGACCGGGTTCCATCCCCGGCCAGGTCAAGATGGAAAATGATCTTTTTCAGATTGGCCTGGGTCTTGGATGTGTATCAATATAATGTATTTGTGTATCGTTGAGTTAGTATCCCATAAAACAAGTCTCGAACTTACTTTAGGGCTAGCTCAATCTATGTGATTTGTCCGTATATATTTATGAATATTATTATTTATTAAAAACTTGGAGCTTATGAATGAGTATATCCGGTCCACGTTATTTTTTCTGTTGATTAATATTCTTAAATCCATACAATAACAGCCATATCATTTCACCATAATCTATGTAAGTAAACCGCTATTAAAACAATAAATATAATACAATATTGTGATAAAGTGTGTATGTGCCAAATACGCTTTCTAAGCAAACAGTTTTTAGTTACAAAATATTTAACTAGAATTTTTAAACTGGGAATTCTTTGCTGGATAAAAATTAAAAATGTATCAGCCGCACCAGCGCTTTTTAGTTGACAATACCGCTTTTTATTTAGCTAACATTATCTTGTCTATAAAGCACTCGTGGTCAATACGCTCTTTATGACTTAATATCGATGTATTAGGGGTCAATTTATCACACGGTGTGTTGAAAAATGTATACGACAAGGTGTGTTGAAAATAATTTACAGTTATATCAGTATTATTAAACGGTTTAAGATTAACGTTTCAGCCTACCACAGTCGGTGTAACCCGGTTGAAACATCTGGAGAAAAACAACATGTTACTGGGAAGTAACGCAAACGTGCATCCTAACTTCCTAAACAAAACTATATAATATTATAAATGCGAAAGTGAGTTTGTTTGTTTTTTTGTTACGCTTTCACGGTTACGCCGTGAAAGCATAACAAACAACTACTGAACTGATCATCATGAAATTTTGCGTACAAGTTCTCTGGAGTATGGAGAAGGACATAGGCTACCTTTTATGCAGGGAGAAAGTACTACTCCCGAGGGATCGACATTGACGCGGGCAGAGCCACGGGCGAAAGCTAGTTTAATTAATAATTTGATTAATAAAGTAGATTAAATGGGTAACTCTTGGATAAGTATGTAACATCCTCCTCTTCACCGTCACTTAGCATTAGGTGAGATGGGAGACAAATCCCTATTTCAATAATAAAAAAAAAAAAAAACTTTAATAAATTAAATATGCATCGCAAAACCTAAATAGTGGTTAAAATTTGAGTTCTCATAAAAGTAATATGAAATTTTAATATTATTACTCTCACATTTTGGTTGCCATAAACTTCATCAAAATATATTTCCTTCATTTGTAGTAAGTAAATAATAATGTAAAGCATAAATTATTCTATATACCTGTACCCAAACTACTTATTTATTTAAAAACTAGCTGATGCCTGCAACTTAGCTCGCGTGGACTGTATGACTCTGCAGAAAATGCTCATCAGGCTTTATATTTCTTATAGTTCTGCATCAGGTGTTCCAGTATTCAAAATAAATTATACCTAATCTATATGGTGCTCATGTTTGATAGCTATACAATGAAAAAAGTTTCATTCGAATCCGTCCAGTATATCCGGAGATTAGCGTGTATAATAAACAGACAGACATTTTTTTTAAATTCTTTCTCTATTAGTATGTCTCCATCGCCATTATACATATGTATATCAATACATATAATAAGAGAGTAAAAAAATGTGTCTGTACATTGAACATATTTACAAAAAAATATTATATAATTTTTTA
Source organism: Elegia similella (assembly GCA_947532085.1). NCBI lineage: Eukaryota > Metazoa > Arthropoda > Insecta > Lepidoptera > Pyralidae > Elegia > Elegia similella. Next base: position 19,572,798 of record OX383934.1, on the reverse strand, counting down.
TACTTTATTTTTTGTAAATTGTGATATAGCGTCTGAAATCTGTACTGGCACTGTACATCAAATAAACTATCTCCGGCGCGCTGCAAATGAAAATCGTGTGTTAGAGCCCGAGGGACAATAAGCCTGATAAATCTCGCAGACGGTACCGTAATCAAACTTATTTACTTGACAGACGCAAGATACGTCACGTGTTGTGAGAATCCTTGTTCGGTGCTACAAGGATCTAATTCAGGGGTCACCAATTAGTTTCGCTAGAAATGACCATCGTGGTCCGCGTAACATTTTATAGTAAAATTAAAAACAACGGGTTGCACTCCAGGAGTACCGGCAGAAGTGAAAACTCCGCGCAGTAGAAAGAGAGGGGGATATTACTGGCTCTCCTACGCCGCGCCGATGGTCTCAGGTCATGTGTCCGTTTTACGAATTTTTATCAGGTCACGTGTCCTGACGCAAGTTTAATATTTATTGACCATCCCAAAAAGTGTACAAAGTCGCTAAAGAAGTTTTCACTTCAAAAACAACGGGTTGCACTCCGGAATTGCCGGCAGAAGTAAAAAATCGCCTTTGAGGCGGTCTCAGATCACGTGTCCGTCTTACAAATTTCCGATCAGGTCACGTGTCCTGACGCGAGTGCGCAACGCCGCTAAAGAAGTTCCCCGCCCTCGATGCCCCGTCTCCAGTCCACCGTGACGATCAACGCTTTCGCAATCCGCGAACTCTTTCTCGCTTGTTAGCTCGTTACTTCGCCTGGCCGATACATTTTAATTAAATATCATACTCTGTAGTGCAAGTTGCTGTGTTCTTACAGTCCGCACTAAATGTCCGGACCGCGGTCTTCCATATGGCGACCCCTGATCTAAAATGAAGCCCCATCAGCATCTCATAAAATGTTAAATTAGCCATTACTGAATTTTGTCTGACCATTTTCATTTAATAGGTATTTTGTTAGTAAAGCAGGAAAAACATGCCCAATAGATATAATTAGTTGTGTAAGAAAAATGCCGGCGAAGGATTTATTTGTAGATCAAAAATCCATGTTCATAAAGATCCTTGTAGGGCTGTATGTAGTGCGATGTTTCGTTAGCCCAGACCACGATGGAACCTGTTACCCTTTCATGTTTTAGTATTTGACACATTATTTTAGTAGGTATTTATTTATATAGGTTATTCAAGCTACCTAAAGACATCCGACAAAGATCATTATTTTTGCTATTTAACTGGTATTATCATCATTACTATTATTACTTGTACTAACGCTTTCGCCGATAATATGAAACGATTATAACAAACGTGTATTAATAGTAAATATGTCTCGCGTTCCTTTTAATAACATTATCATCATCATCATTGTATGCTTTCCACGACTAGATCCTGGGTATAAGCTTCCTTTTCTCTGCGCCATTCTTTTCAATCCCTAGTCTTATAAAGTACACCTAGCAGACATATCTTTAAGATACGTTATAATGATATTCAATTTTCATCGCAGTGTTTTTGTTTATCAAAAGCAAAGGGTGATCAATGGATCAAATGATATACGAGAATCAGATTATATTAAAAAACCCAAGGTATGAGGCACGCGGGGAGAATAACATCACCGAGTTTTCTAAAGATAGATCTTTTTTCCTTCAATATTAATACCAACCAATTTGTAGCCTTATCAAAACACGAATGTATATTATTTCAAAGCAATCAAAGTGAAATTATAACGAAAAGTTTCAACGATGTTTTGCCTCCATCAACTTTTTTTGTTTTCGTATGTTATTAAGAGAATTATTTATAACATATTCCAATACCGAAGTTAGTGTTTGTTGTTACTCAATTACGTTCTCGTATCGTTTCGGATAAATTTTCGGCATAAACCAATACCTTTTTCATCTCCTCTATTCAAAAAACAACGAACGGTTGCCCAAAACCAGGGTCTAAAACACGTTTTTATTCCCAGGAAATACAAAGATTTTGTATTGTGAACACAAATATTCTTCAGAAAATATCCATGACCAAATAGGTCGAATCATATTTTTAATCAGTTGCACTGGCCAATTACATTTATTAAAAAGAAAAATTAAAGAAGTAGAAGTCTTTTATTATGCATGCTTGTTTAACTCAGAAGAATAATATTGTTTAATTAACGCCTTTAAAGTGCTTTAAAGGAGAAAATTATAAAGTATAAAATTTCATCTTTTTTACCTTTATTTTAATTTACTAACCTACAAAATGATTTAAAATTTGTACAGCTTAACAAGAAATAATATCACGCTCTGGTTATTCACACATAAGACTACACATAAGAAAATATAATGATATATTTAATTATAATTATTTTATTTTACCAGTGCCTAATGCCCTCAGCAAAAAGTATTATGTTAGCCCCTTGTGTCACAATCTGGTGTGACAAATTTGCTTATTTACTTCCTCGGCGCTACAACCCTATAAGCCTCTTAAACCATTTTGCTCTGTCTCTAGCCTCCAAGATGTTTTCTTGCCTTGTCTGGTGTGACAAAGGAGTTTGTTTATTTGTAACGGTTCAACGCCTTAACTGATCATTATAAAATTATACCTACGTTAACTATATTTTTCTCGACTTCGTCCACGTAAAATATAGAATGTGATACTCACTGATTAGGCAGCTTTTTGTAGGTATTATTAAAATCTACTCAGTAATTTTCGTGTCGTTTTTTCATTCTATTATAAGTATAAATTATCTGGCGAAAGAACATTTTGCAAACATACATAAATAGTATCACGTCCTATTATTCCCTTGCAGGGAAGTATATAAAGAATATATAAGACTTTATGGCCACATTTAGCATGTTGGGCGTTTAGATGGAAAACGGAATCAAAATAGTGACCCATCACTATTTTGATTTCATTCTAGCCGCATCGCCTAATATGATTCCGTAGATTTTAGCCCAATCTCTTGATCGGCTTTTATAATCTACGCGGGAAGAGACGCAGCTGGCACATTCTACGTTTTTTCTTTTCTCCCAAACCATTATGGAAAAAAAAATCTAATGTATTTACATCAAATTATGCCGAGGGGAGCCGCGAGCAAACAACATTAATTATAAGTAATTTAAAGACTAGAGTATTCTTATTAAAATAAAAATGCGCTGGATTATTCAGAGTAGGTTCTTAAAAACTAATGTATCCTTATACATAATTCATAGAAAAAGATTTCGATACAAAATTTAAAAAAATACTTTTAAGTACTAGGCTCCACGCGTACAACCTAACCAAGATTTTCTAAACAAACTTTAAGGAAGATGTTGTTTTGTATTAATGGCCTTCTTTATTCGTTTAATATTCTCTTCTTAACATACATAATCATGAGGCCTCATTCATATTGAAATGAGGAAAACTGGAAAACCGATATGTGGTATTAGAATGAATTCATTAATATGTTAAGAATGCGGTGAAAAGAGAATTTCATATTGAAAAATTTAGACGTAAAGAATGTGGACCGAGGGTTAATATTTGAAGTGGACCCAATAATCACGTAATATTGAATATTGATAAGGAAAGATTTGGTTGCTTGTGCGTTTTGGTAATAGATTAACTTAAAAAAAAAAACTACTGAACCATTTTACAAGCTTATATTTAAACTATGTTTGTTCGGGTCAAATCTTACAACTAAATTTTTTATCAGATATTTTCCACCGACTGAGCTGATTCTTTGTATACTTCTTTAATTTGTATGACAATGCATATTAAGCCGTATAACGACATTCTAAATCCAACATGGCGGAACACCCAAGATGGCGGAATAGTTATTTTTGATGGACTTCGACAATATGGATATCAAACTAAAGGGCCCGCTGAAAATAACTCGAAACATAAAGTGACGGAATCCTTCGTGCACGAGTCCGACTCGCACTTGGCCGGTTTTTTTACCTTTTTCTATACTTATTTCAATATGGATTATGTGCAGTCAGTGCAGTACCGTTGACCTGATTGTATAAATTAATAACACACTCTACAGCTCGAAAAGGAAGTTGTCACGCTACGCCTGCACCGATGGCCCCAGTGATAAGCGTCCCATGAAATTGTGGGCTTAACTTAAAAGCTAGGCTGATTAGGGAGATCAGGGATTTTATTGTACCTTAGTTAAGTGCTTACATAACTTATTGTTTGAGCATGATATTTGTTTCATTGATCATACTTATCACGACTTTGTCCATTATGGGATACACGTAGGCCAGGGTCATAAGATCTATAAGGCCACGTTTAGCGTGGTGATTTTATTTATTTATTTATTATATAACTAAATACCACGGTATAAACATCCACTTACAGTATTTAGGCAGTATAAGTTTCACAAAAAAAGATAAATAATTACTTAAAATAGAACTTATTACGTACAAGTAGACTCACATTTCCTTTCATAAAATAGTAAGAATTGCCTAACAAGCACACTGCATCCATCCACAAACACATCACACTCTGGTTGCTGGCTCAGAAATTCGTTAATGTCTAAGAGCATGCGACAGAGAGGAGATTGCGTATGCGATATAGTGCGTGTGATAGGTGGTGCGAACAGTTTTCGCGGTTGGCATGTGCGCTGGAGCAAACATCTATTCGGCACGTTAAGACGACATAGGTGATGGTTGTGTGGAAAACAAAATAAAAAGAATTGTTATGGGTTGCTAACTGCATCACCTTGACATAGTTCTTCAGATTTTCCGATTCTCTCGATTGTCATATACGATCTCGCGGGAGGAGAAGCAGCTACTAATAAGTGTAGGTAAATTATACGTTGCTAGCCGCATCACACTGACTTAACTCTTTTCTGATCTAATCGAAACAGCTGGTATATTTTACGTTTTTCTTCTCCTACCTTCCTTTATCGTTTGGAAAAGGTATCATTTATCTTACTACGAAGCCACTTTTATTACCAATCCAAAGTTGTTACAATGATGTGAAAGCAACCATGACACATGGACTAATTCCAGTACCTAGTTTAAACCATTACCCGACCAAAATACGACGATACTTATTATTTTGACGTTTTGTCAGATGTCATTGTTAATTTATATTGGTAGGATAATGGTTTAAACCAGATACTAAAATTTTAATGCATAACTAGCCTCAGTTCATTCTAGTACTATTGAGCTAGTTCTACCTGTTAAATTAATAAACCACTCCACAGAACTCGATGCGAGTTGTCACGCTAGAGATTGCATTGATGGCCTCAGTGATAAGCGGCCCATGTAATTGTAGGCTTAACTTAAAAGCTGGGCTGATTAGGGACATCCAGTTTTATTGCCTCTATCTTTACCAAAGTTATTTGCCTATGACATTATATGTACCATGTTTATACAAACAATACTGGGTAACTTCTCGCGACTTGGTTCAAGTAAATTATGGCCTATGTTGCACTCTAATAATGTACCTTTGTATAGGTGTTTCTTTTTTATAAATTAGGTTTAGTAGATATTTAGATTGTCCTATACAAATAGAACAGAAAAGTGGTCAATAAATCTCCATTAATATAAAGCAATACTTACATAATAAATTGTCTATCAATAGTTAAGTAAGCTAAGGCAAGAAACTAACAGAAGAGGCGCGGCGCTGCGTGTGGCGTGCGGCGGGCATCTCAGTGCGGCGCGGCAAATGTCCGCGCCGCTTCGTGAATTATACTGAAGAGGCGGAGGCGTGTGGCGCGCCGCGAGCGGCGGTTATTGACCTATGATTATTTGTAATAATCATAGGTAAAGTTACAATTTCTTTATTATTTGTGTATGTATTTTTATGTAGGTATGAAAATAAATGAAACTTATCCGTTGCTACGACTTTTTTTGAAATTATGCTCCAAAATGTGTCCTGCACATTTCTGTTACTATAGTTCGTATTAGTATAATCATACAGAGCAGGATACTGCTCTACCAATTGGCAAAATTGTATATTAAATTCAGCATCGTCACGCATGTTTGTGCCTCCTGTATATATTACGTTTCGTTTCCTGAAATGTTACATTTTTGCAGCAAAAATTACATTATTGTAATTTTTTTAAATTTACGTGTTTTAGGTCGGAGTATAACCCACCACACAACGCTATCCTATAAAGTGACCACTAACGTATAGCATAACGCTTTGCGGCATCTAATCGGTCGAGTATATCGCGCATATACCGGCAGTGACTTTCGTTTATAATAATAGTGATAGAGAAGAGACCACCTACCCTGTACCAACCTGCCCTGCCCCATTATTATAGTCTGCGCCATATGTAAGTCTGTCTTTACCAAAATACAAAAAAAAATATTCTAAGATCTAGATCGATACTTTACTGGGTAATCATTACTCTGGCTGTAGTGCCGAAATTACGTATTAACAAGATATTTAGATGATAAGATAATATGGTTTATAGTTTAAATTGAATGCGTTGAATTGCAATAAAAATCTAGTATTACAAATCTCGTTGCTCTCAAAAGTTACGAAAATTGCCCTAAATATAAAAATTACTTACATGTTACGCGAGGAGGTCAAAAGTTACGAAAAATGTAAGAAATGTAACAGTTGTTCAGGTAACAGCAGTAATGTTCAGGCAACACTGTTCAAAATACGTGCCGCGCGCCACGAAGCGGCGGCGGTGCGGCGGCGGTGCAGCGGAGGCGTGCCGCAAGCGGCGGCGGCGCGACGCAAAAAGACGCACGCCGCATGATGGCGCCGGGCGCACTACAAAAATCGACTTTATGCCACATACTATTAAGGTTAATATTCTGTTGTTTTGACTCTTCGCCTCTTGGGCGCGCCTCCGCCGCACCGCATCTGTTAGTTTCCTGCCTAAGCTACTTGCTTACGATAGATAGGGAAAAAATGCTTTTTATGGCTGCTGAAGATGAAATATTTGTGTATACCATAGAGATAAGATAATCATGGTGTACATATTGCATAGATTAAAAAAAAAAAAATCTGACATATTGCCTGTTTTGAAACGAGGTATCTTTTTAATAGCTTTACGTAGAAAAGTATAGAACCTTAGGTTATATAGGGAACCCTGATTATAAATATTGCTATTCTGTTCTTGTTTAATACAAATTGCTTAAGTTATAATGAACGTAAAGCTTAATATAAATAAATAATAAATAAATAAATATAAACGGACAAATCACACAGATTGAGCTAGCCCCAAAGTAAATTCAAGACTTGTGTTATGGAATACTAACTCAACGATACTATATTTTATAACAAATACATATATAGATACACATCCAAGACCCAGGCCAATATAAATCAATCTGAAAAAGATCTTTTTCCATCTTGACCTGGCCGGGGATCGAACCCGGGCACTCTCATGTCGCAGGCTGGCGTGTTGACCGCTGCGCCACTAGGAGCTAGCCGTCATATGATACGGCATGGTTTATTAATTTTCTCGTTATAATCTCAATGTTAGTAAAATAATAGTAATGGACGCAGGCGTATTCTAGTGACGAATATTTTTAAACAGAATAAAAAGAATAATACAATGCGGCAAACACTCAAAGCCAAAGTCGTGAGTGGCATTAGCCGATAAATAAAAGCACACGCCAGTCTTTATCGAAAGCCGTGGTACCGATCTGCCAGACTCGCACACATCCAACTCATATAATAAACAAGCTTTGGCTCGCGGCTCTGCTTGCGCTTATCGTCCGATCCCAAGGAATCAGTATGTCTCTGTCTCTGTGTGTGTTTTAATTTTTTTTACTATTGTGTCTCGTATTGTAAGAGTCAAAAGGATAAAGAGGTATTTTAGAAAATAGCAATAAAGTTGTCTATAATTATAATAGATCTGTATTTTAGTGATAGATAAAGATTCGTTGTGGATTTTATTTAGACTAGCTCCGTGGCGCAGCGGTCAACACGCCTGCCTGCGACACGGAGTGACCGGGTTCGATCCCCGGCCAGGTGGAAAAATGATCTTTTTCAGATTGGCCTGGGTCTTGGATGTTTATCTATATATGTATTTGTTATAAAATATAGTATCGTTGAGCTAGTATCCCATAACACAAGTCTCGAACTTACTTTGGGGCTAGCTCAATTTGTGTGATTTGTCCGTATATATTTATTTATTTATTTACAGCTGGCTTATTCTTTGCCTTCAGAAAACTTAACTAGTATAATCTTATTAAATAAAGAAATAAAATATGGTGAAAATTTTTTATGCGGACGGTCCTTAAAACAGCTATCTCGGTTTATGTACGACATACGCTCTGCCAACTGAGCTACCGCATGTTTCTAACGTCGGCGCGCGAAAATAATCTACCGTATCCCGGGTAGATTATTTTCCACCATATTTTATTTCTTAATTTAATAAGAGTATATAAAAAAAAAACATTGTGAATGCAAAATAAAACACATAAAAATATTTACAAATAAAATTATGTATTTCCAAGCTCATAAACATCAATGAGACCTCTCCAACCCGTCTGGCTACCGAAGTGATTGTAGGCCAAATCCTCTGTCTGCTCTGGCCAAGTATGGCTCCGGTAGTACAGAGAGGGTCATGCTCCTGCAGTGGAGACTAAAAGACCTGATGATGATAAATTATGAAATAAATTGATTGTCCACAAGTAAAATGTCTGTTAACTAAAGCACTAAAATATTGAAGTGTTTCATTGCCAAACTTTTATTGAAATTGCCGACTAAAAAGAACAAATAAAAGAAGAAACTCAACGCAATTAAAACTTCTTGCAGAACCCGCCTCCATTTTAAACTTCCATTTTGACAAAAAGTTTTGTTTGTGTGCTGACCTGCCGTATCGAAGTTCATAGTCAAAGTCAATAATTTAATTAAATTAATACTAAAAACTTATTATATGTAAGTTGAGAATTATATACTAAACGGAAAGGCGGACCATTGAATATTTAAAATTATTATCCAATAATGTTCTATCTGGCTGCTCTTCATAGAGATGTCCTCGTTGTGGCGATGTCAGGGAGTGGTGATGGAAACACAGGAGAGCCGTCTTGATTATGTTTTTTATTCCATCTTGATGTCCTAATCCTTACATGATCACGACTCTAATGCATTAATGATTATACAATCATATATAATGATTATATAATAGTATAAAAGACAATACTGTCTTTTATACTATTATAAGATACGACTTATCTAGACACCATCGCTGACAGTTACTAAGCCTATTTAAATAAATAATTAAATATATAGGGACATATCACACAAATTGAACTAGCCCCATAGTTATTTGTGAACTTGTGTCGTAGGATACTAACTCAACGATAATATATTTTATAATAGATTATATAGATAAACATCCAAGACCCAGGTTAATCTGAAAAAGATCGTTTTCCGTCAAGACCTGACCGGAGATCGAACCCGAGCACTCTCGTGTCGCAGGCTGGCGTGTTGACCACTGCGCAGACCTCTCCAAAATATACTATATGTATCTGAATATGCGAATAAGTACACGGTATACCACAATTGTATGTACTAAGTATATCTAAATCATGCTATAACTTCTACTCTTGAACTCACTATAAAATTTGGAACACTGATATATTGTTTTGACTAGACTAGACTTGTTATACTTTTGTTTTGCGAACAAACCCAGTTGTAGTAAGTAATAGTTGAGTACAAATTATTGTTAATAGGAACAGCATCACGTATCTCATTAGTTGCACTTTCAAGAGCTCTCGCCGAAGCTCGCTGCTTTGAGTTCTAGCACTAATTAGCTCGCAGCCTTCGCTATGATGTATGCATGACAGTTCATTACTTATTAGTTAGCTACATTACTAATTTATATAAGAATAATATTATATACTAGCGACCCACACCCGCTTCGGACAGGTACGAAAATTATACATAAAAGCTTTCCTATTGAATTAATATATTAAAAAAAAAACCGCTCCTAAATCCGTTGCGTAGTTTTAAAGATCTAAGCATACATAGAGACAGACAGACAGAGGGAAGCGACTTTGTTGTATACTATGTAGTGATATTATATTTATACATAGTTTTGACGCAATTTTAATACCGTTGTTACAATCAACTTATTAGTTCTATATTTATTCCACAGGTATATTTACTTTTTCACCCTTTACTTCACTTGTGTTTCATACCTCTAATACAACATTTCAGGCAATTCCAGGGAGGAGAGTGTAGGCCAAATCCTCTGTCTGCTCTGGCCAAGTATGGCTCCGGTGGTACAGAGAGGATCATGCTCCTGCAGTGGAGACTAAAAAGACCTGATGATGATGATAATAATGAAGCAAAAATTGCCTATGGTATTAGTAACGAACCCGGAAACCTTCGATTCGAAATCACTTGCAGAACCACTGAGAGGTCGTCAATAGTCGATATTATTAAGGATATATTAACGGCACTAATACTGCTAACCCATTTTTCACTGCTAACCCATTTTTTTAATTCAATAATTGTTCTATAAGATCATAATTAAAAATTTAACTGCGAGATTGGTTCTGAGAAAGAAAGATGAATTGATTAGTATACTAACGTGTGAATAAGAAAACCAAAGAAAAAAGTAAATCAAGGTGTACCGATAAATTATAAATGTTATTTCTACAATATAAGTACGTACTTTTTGAAGATCGTTTGTGGTAATTAACGTATGTAGATAGTGTTCAGATGTACCATAATGATGAGCTAAAATATCTTAACGATGAGCTGAATTATCTAAACAAAATTACGTTCATTGACGAATGTAAGGCAAACGTTTGCACACGATTTCTTTAGTTTTAGCCATTAGGCTAAAACTGTTTGTGTGCTGACCAATATCAACACGGCTGCCAAAAAAGTAGTGTATTATTTTTCGTGTTCATGTAAGTGTGTGAGTTTCATCGTTCCACCATAACCTCTAAACGCGTCAATGACCTTAAGCCTTTGGGGTAACGTTAGAATCCTTACACCGTCGTATTTTTTATTTATTAAAAGGCTTGTTTAATTCATCATCATCATCATATCAGCCGCAAGAAGTCCACTGCTGGACATAGGCCTCCCCCAAGGATTTCCAATACGACCGGTTGGAAGCGGCCTGCATCCAGCGTCTTCCTGCGACTTTAGTCAGGTCGTCCGACCATCTGGTCGGTGGGTGTCCGACGCTGCGCTTGCCGGTACGTGGTCGCCATTCGAGAACCTTTCTGCCCCATCGGCCATCGGTTCTGCGCGCTATGTGCCCCGCCCACTGCCACTTCAAAGAGCTAATCCGCTGAGCTATGTCGGTGACCTTTGTTCTTCTACGGATCTCCTCATTTCTGATTCGATCTCGCAGAGAAACACCGAGCATATCCCTCTCCATAGCTCTTTGAGCGACCTTGAGCTTTCTTATGAGGCCCATAGTAAGGGACCACGTTTCGGACCCGTAAGTCATCACTGGTAACACACATTGATTATAGACTTGTTTAATTAAAACCATCATATCTAAATCTTCGGTGTTAATCGATTGCCTGGATTGAAGTACCAAAAATTATAGTTAGAACTTTTAGTACTTTTGGCACAAACTTTTCTATCCGCATTGGCATTTAAAAACCTCTTCTAGAAGTTGGCAGTCAGAATCATAAACTTTATAAACCAAGCATAAAATGAATATGAGCTTGCGTATTTTTATTATTTTCAATGACAAATCTTTTTTGTTCATCATTCTTTTGATTGCTTGCTTTTACCCTTACTTTGCATGGAATCGTAAATCTATCACAATCTTATCTTTTACAAACATGAGGCATTATAAATAACCTAAAAATTGTACCAGTAACGAAAATATACTGTTTAGACTGACTGACTGTGAGAATAGTGTAGGTTATTTGAGTAATATAGTCGTTTTCCTAAATTGTCTGTGTATCCTTATCCTTACCTTAATCCTTATCCTTACTTATATTATAAATGCGAAAGTGAGTTTGTTTGTTTGTTACGCTTTCACGCCGTAACTACTGAACCGATCATCATTAAATTTTGCATACAAGTTCTCTGGAGTATGGAAAAGGATATAGGCTACCTTTTATCCCGGGAAAAAGTACTATTCCCCAGGGATCGACATTGACGCGGGCGGAGCCGCGGGCGAAAGCTAGTAATATTATAAACGCGAAAGTGAGTTTGTTTATTTGCTACGCATTCACGCCTTAACTAATGAACCGATCATCATGAAATTTTGCAAACAAATTCTCTAGAATATGGAGAAGGCTACCTTTCATCACGGAAAAAGTAATGTTCCCGAGGGAACGCCTATAAAAGGAAAGCTTATAGACATATTCTTAGACTCAGCAGTTACCTTCGTTAGCCTATTGATTTCATTTAGGACATTATGGTAATCATTCGTGAAGTGTGAGATGATTAGTTAAGAGATTTATAAAATTCATTTGTTAGCAGTGATGGTGAACAAGACTGACGGTGTGATGTGAAACTGATTTAACAGTGAATGACTGACGCCTTCTCTGGTGGTAAGCCGAGAAAGACTATGGAGAATAAATAGTGAAGGCTATATTACTGTAGGTACGTGCGAGTGGTGCGCTTGGGCTGAAGCTTACCATCAGATAGATACAATACAACCCCTTTTTAAAGTATACTTGACACCTTTGATTTTGCACGTCCATATGCTTAATAAAATCTATGATTACACTCCTCTTTTTTGTTTCGATATATAGATGTCTTTAAATATAAGGTGTGTGGTAACACAACTATCAAATGAAAGGCATATTATGTATTCAGAGTTACAAATAAGTCTATTTAGAGTAAAAACAGACACGATTTAATATAAAACGAGAGGGGAATGTAGAAAAAAACAGACAAGATTAAAATATATGAAGCTCCTACATAACCCTACTTGTCGGGAAATGGTGTATGTAAGAAAAAAAAATCCTATAATATGAGTTTGTAATATATGACAAATTACCTGACGATATTTAAGCATTATATAATAAAACAATAGAATTGAGAAAATATTAATGCAAAGATTAGATAAGGTACTTCATTTAAAAATAAGTTGAACTTAGAAAATATGGACTTATTGTACTTCAAGTATACTGGCAAATAATTATTTCTAATTTATCATAGAAAAAATGTGTCATTATATTGTTAAGTTAATTGTTAACCTACTCAATAAATTTTACCAATAAATGTATTTTCTTTGTTTCAGATTTTAATTTAATTTTGTGAAGTTAAGAATATTTCCTGGAAGTGAAGTGTTAAGTGTAGTTCTTCGGGTAATCAATTCCTAAACAGGTAAGTAAATTGCGTAGTAACACAAAGTAGATAGCTTTTTTATAAATTTTAGTGATAGTAGTGATACAGTATGCTTACATAATAAATACAAATATTAGTTATTAATATTAGTAAAGACCAAAAATATTATTTTATGTGATATTAATGGTATTTAATTTGGCTGATAGATTATAAGTTGATTTTGTAATAGAAAATACCTCGGCTTTAATTATGGAATACCCAAAATTACTAGTCTAATTTGGAGTCCTATTTATCACCACTTTCGCCCCAGCTGACAGTTCTGAACCTATTATAAACTTTGTATCAATTACGCCATATCTGATAAGACACGCCACCCCAAGATGTTAAGGGGGCGCGAGCCTTAACGATCCACATAAAAACAAGGTTATTTTTTGTTTATTTTAATTTATTATTAATTGAGAATTTCATGAGTTCTGATTTTGTGATGATATTCTTACATTATTACAAGTATAATTTATTTATGTATACGATATTCTTTGCCTAATCTGTTTGTTTTTTTGTTGTTTTTAAAAATCTTGGGAGTATTATTTTATTTATTTACAATAATTGTAACTTTTTCAGAATATTTTTTTTTATGTCAACATTGTATTTTAAATGGCAAATAATTATAGCTTTCTTAGTAGCTGTTAGTCACAAAAACATTACAATCCTCAGAATACTTCTCTGCAGTTTTTTTTTTTAAGATATTTATATAGCTTTCTTAGTAACTATTTGGTCACGAAGAACATTACTATCCTCAGAAAAATTATGCGGAGTTTCGTTCTTTTTTTCAAACTACGAGTAAGTCTATCACTAGATACATTATGCAAGAAGGAAGTAGAAATAAACATTGAATATTATCTATTCTGGTAGCCTCTTAACACCATTCATTACGGTACCAGGGCAACGGCAGCATAAACAAAAGTCTATTGTAGTAATATAATCGCTACGGAACCAGGAGATAAAACGACAGATATCTGTATAGCTGTGGCCTAGTTCGCTCCCCTGGGTTCGTTGAAGATAGTATTGTGTTTCGTGACGCATTCTGACGCACTCTGGTGTTTTGTGGAAGAAAAAGGAAAAGTTTATGTTTCTTTTCATATTTAATTTGCGTTTGCGCAAAACAAAACTTTTGCATGGAATGAGTAATTCTTAGTTAGTTTTGGTTTTCATAGATGGCGTTGTACAAATATGTAGTAACAAAGACCTGATGATGATAAAGTAACATGGAACGCGTTATCAAGATTTTCTGGATGTAATGACCGCGATCGCGAATCAGTCAATAAAATAAACTTTCATTTTTCATATAAAAAAAATACTTTGAATAAACTACTGAACCGATTTTGATGAAATATAAAAGGGCCCAATCAGGATGCATATTCTTGAAAATAAAAATTAAATCATATTAGTTCATAAAAGACGGATTTATGAAGTAAAAAAAAATTAAATAAATACATACCACCAAATTGATAACCTCCGCTTTTTGGAATTAGGTCAAAAACAGTTCTACCAAGCAATACGGGATTTTATTCTAGAAGTAAATTGTACGCTACTTTATTGTTACTGCTAAAAATATCCACTCTTAAATATCGGAGACAACAACGATGTCTTTACAATTGAAACTTTTGCAGCCTTACGTACCCAAATCATGATTTATATTGTGTAGTAATATCTTTACACATTACTTATATTTCCCTTATACTAGCTTTCGCCCGCGGCTCCGTCCGCGTCAATGTCGATCCCTCGGGAATAGTAAATTTAATAAATTTAATATCATCATTAAATTTTGCATACAAGTTCGCGGTTCAGTAGTTGCGGCGTGAAAGCGTAACAAACAATCCAACTCACTTTCGCATTTATAATATTAGTAAAGATAGCACATCTTTTCTTCTTATGTAGTTATGATTTTATAACCATATACGTTTAATTTGCATTCATAAAAATACATACATACATATTATCACGTCTTTATCCCTTACGGGGTAGACAGAGGCTTAGGTCATAAGACTTAAAGGCTACGTTTAGCACGTTGGGGGTGTATAGGTGGATAGGTGGAAGACGGAATCTAAATAGTGATGGGTTACTAGCCGCATCGTCTATTGACATGATGCCTAAATTTTCGTCCATTCCCTCGCCTGGCTTCTACGGTCTGCGCGGGAAGAAAAGCAGCTGGTATCCTAAGTTTATTCTTTTCTCCCAGACCAGCATGGAAGATAAAAATATAACGTGAAAGTTACTGAAACCCGTTGTTAACAGCAAAATTGTATTTTACGAATCGTCTTGGGATAAGTGACACGAAGCTTAGGCAAAGATATTCACAGGCACGTCGGGAAAGACTCAATTTGTAGGCAGCCATCGTGCCGGAATGTTTTCTGATATTAATCTGTAGCTAGAGTACTACCTAGCCTACTTATTTAGAATTAAGTTAAAAATATTCTTCCATGCTGGGAGTAAATAAAAAAACGTAGAATGTAGGTACCATCTGCTTCTCTTCCCGCGCAGATCGTAAAAAGCTGGCTGGTCACAGGGAATGGGCCAAGATATGAGGAATCATGTTAGTAGGCGATGCGGCTAGCAACCCATCACTATTTTGATTCCGTTTTTCACCTACATGGCCACCAACATGCTAAACGTGGCTTATAGGTCTCATATAGATCTAAGCTCTGTCTAACCCGCAAGGGAAAAAGACGTGTATGTATGTAAGATAAAAAATGCACTTAAGTAAGTATATATAATTCTTCTTCTTCTTATGTGTCTCCTTATCCCACTTGTATGATAAATATGTTACAGTGAGGACATTTAGAATCCACAGTAAAAAGAATAAACGTTATTTAAGCTGTAAGGCATAAATGAAGTGAGGCCTATGCTTAGCAGTAGACGGAAAATGGACTATGAGATGATCAGAAAGCTGTATACAGATTTTAAAAATCATGGAAAGGGTAAATAATAACGAACGTAATTACAATAAAACAAACAAAAATATTTTGGTTGTCTGTAAAGTCGATATGGACGATAATTTTACATGATAACGGTGGAAGAGAGATAGATGCATCATAAGTCGAACGCTTAGGCCGCTCGTGCCTATCTATCGTTTATTCCGGAACGTGACGCCTTCGTCCGTGCAGCGCGCGTTCATCGATTTATACATAGATTTAAAAAATGGATTTATAAGACACTATCACGTCGAAAACCCTAAAAATAACACTCAAATTTAAATCCAAGACGTTTCTCTAAAAACAACGGAATATAGGTATTTCTAAATCGTGAGCAATACCGAACCATTACTCATGTGACTGGACTGGAATCTTAAAAGCATAGGAACTCTGGATCATACTAGAGTTTCATGCACAATTTGCTGCAAATCACGCATCAAATACAGATCTACGCGTAGGAAGGGTAAATCATGTTTCAAGTATTACAGTAGTATTTTTCCTGTGTGGTTTTTATTCGAATTTTGGTGCATATTTTGAAGAAGAAAAATGAAATAAAAAATGGTGGGCCAAGTTGACTTCGATTCCGATCAGGATCTTACTTCTTCTCATCTGATCTTACTCTTATTTGTCTCATTTTGTTTATTATTTAATGTTAAAGGTTCGTATCTCAAAATGTAAAAATATCACACACATCTCTTCACCACTGTCTGTCGGCCTGTCAGTGCCTTTGGTCTGAAACGTCGAGGTATCAAGTCAAAATAATATCACACATTCATATCAACAATTCTTTAAATCACTGAAAAATTTAAACTTTTAAGTCAGACCATTTAAAAGATCATTTATCATAATTTCATCATTTCAACCGTATAAATTTCACTGCTGATCGCATTAGTAAAAACCGCATTCAAATCAGTAAAGCTGTTTCTGTGATAGATAAGCGTGCATAAACGTGAAGACGAACAGACATACAGACAAAAATTCTTAAAATCGTTGCTTTGGGTTCTATTGCATTCATTTCCTCTCCCAAGGATTTTTTGTACGTAACATAATGCCATACTCACCATGCTTGGGTTGGCTAGGTTGGCGCTTGGGTTCTTTGTCTAATCAAAAGATACCGTCGCATATTTTACAAATTTGCTCAAAGCACACAAGATCAAAACCTACAGGTCACGTTGACCTAGAAATATGAAATTTGCATCGCAGAAAAATACAATGTTTTGTACGGAATCCTCGTTGCGCGAGTCACGCTCACACACCTTAGGCAGATTTTTTGATTGAACAACTGGAAAAATGATTACGGAAAATATTTAATAAATTACATTCCTTGTTTTCCCAAAATATTTCCAATCCGTGCATATTTGTTCTTGTTAAACATCCGGTCTACGGCAATTGCAGAATTTCATTCGATTTGTTTGTTTTCCGTCGAAAAGCACTCAACATTTCAAATATTTTATGCTCTTTGACACGTTGTCAGTACACACAAACAAAATAACATTACAATGTTTAATGTTTTACGACCATTAAGTGATGGTAATAGCCGGAATGAATTGTATCCATCGTAAACATTTTGGGAATCCAAATAAATATTACGTTTAAATAGATCCGTTGAGTTATTGGTATCTTTGTAAACACAGAATATCACTTAAACCTTTTAGTTTAATCTTATTTGGTGCAATAAAGAGTATTTTCTTTCTTCTTCTTTCTTTCTTTTTTGCATGTCAATCCATGTGGATCTTAGGTTCCAAAGCATAACTTACCTAGCGTCTGCGTTTTGTCTGTGTGACAATAGACAAGATTTCGAAAAAAAGAAAATTTGTCCTTTCAGTTATATATAGATAATCAAAAAAATTTGGACACGATTTTTTTCTTTTGTCAATGATTCACAAAATATAAAGATTATAGCCAGTTATAAATCCGTATGACATCTCAGTTACCTACATTTTTAGCTTACTGTGACGTCATGGCCCCCACTCGTTAAATTTGATACGCTTTATCTTAAATATTTATATTATAATTAAGAGAAAAAAAAATACGTGTCCAATATTTTTTAGTGATTTTTTGATTATCTGAATGACAGACTTATTTTATCAGTATTATTTTGACCCAGCAACTAGCTTATTCCACCTATTTGCAGTATAAGATATTATATATTATATATGTTACCATATGTACCATTTGACAAAACATTAGATAATGTATGTATTAGTATATATATAGACAAATGGTATTTAAGTACTTATCATCGTTTTATTGTACCAATAAAATAAAACAAAATATTCTCCGAAAAGTTTAATTTCAATGTCTATCGTTTGCACTGCCCATAAATTGTTAATAAAATTCACAAAAAAATGTACGCTGCCAAAAGTCAGTGTATTAAACCCAGTAGTTTCAGAACACTAACAAATATAAATTTAGTATTTTAACTAGTTTGGTAAAGCAAAAACAATGTTATCCGCAACATGACACGAATGAAATTTTAGTTTAGAAAATATTTTATTTGGTGTGGTTCACATTGGTCAAAATATACAAGGTAAAATTTTGATCGCTTTGGAACCTAAAGGGGATGATTCAGCCTATCGATGAAGACTTTTCCTATGGGACCAATGCTGGAAACTCAATTTTTTACATTCCCATACAAATTGACCAGGCGACCGATCATTTTTCTATACTTTTCAAACGGGACCATTGCTGTGAACTAGGGAAAATATGGACGTGTTCCCATATTTTTTCCTAGTTCACAGCAATGGTCCCGTTTGAAAAGTTGTTCATATCGACGGGCTGAATCATCCGTTTAAGGTTTCAAAGCGATCAAAATTTCACTATGAATGGGTTGATTTTGAAATAAAATAAAACACTTGCATAAAATATGCATTACTGAAATATCGGTTGCGATTTGTTAGAACAGCGAACTTATTGAAGTTAAAAAGTAAAGTTGAATTTCAAATTTACTGAAATGTATCAGCATAAAACTCCATTACTTTTTACCTATATATAGTAGTAACTCTATCAAGTAAGTATATCACATTCACAGTGGACAAAGGTAGTCAGTAATGAAATATGATAACATCCACGCGGACAGACCGGCGACCTTAGGTGTATGTACAACCTACGCTGTGCCAATTGAGATACTGCCTATTCCTCATACAATGTCCTATTTCTACATATTAAATGATTTCCACATTCATTGTAATCAGAGTTAAATCCTCAAATACCATACTTTCAACACTGTATTATCTTATTTCTTGATTTTAATAAGACCTAGCTTGTACTAGTTATTTAAAGTCCATGCTGGTCTAGGAGAAAAGAAAAAAACGTATAATGTACCATCTGGTTCTCTTCCCGTGCAGATCGTAAAAACCGATCGAGGAATGGGTAAAACCTGAGGAATCATGTTATTAGGCGACGCGGCTAGCAACCCAATACTATTTTGATTCCGTTTTCCACCTAATGCCTACCAACATACTTAACGTGGCCTTCAGGTCTTATAGACCAGGTTCTGTCTACCCTGCAAGGGAAAAAGACGTGATACTATGTATGTTATTTAAAGTTGCCAAATGTAGCAAAGGTTGCAAGACGAAATGCTTCAAATTACGAACAATATGATCTTAAAGATTGGCTTTAAGGTTATGTTAATACCCAGTTGGATAACAAAAAACAAAGACTCACCATTACACTTGGCCAGTATGAACCTTGAATACTCGTATCCTCAGAGGCTAATAAACTGATAATGCTGCTGAAATACTGCCTACTTTTGTCAGGCAGTAAGGCGTAATGTTTTTATCTGCTTTTTTATTAAAAGGGTAGCGAGTAAATCGGTGAAATGTCTGCACATGGATAGTAGAATATGGAGCCCGATGGTCGTAAGCATTGAAATCGCTTACGCATGTTAAGCATCCCTGGCCGCAGTTTCTATTGTGATTAGTGACCGTAAGTGGCATAAAACATCTCGAAAAGCATGCCGTTGGTCCCGGCTGTTGTCATCTTTGACGGCAGTCGTTAAGCTACATCAGATGCCTGTAGGCAGCTTGAAATATCTGACACCAGTATTGGTCACTTAAACAAACGAAAAACAAACAAACAACAAAAACAAACAGTTGAATGAATTTGTGGCTCGATCTTACTTTTATCATTCCACTTGTTTTGTATTATTTACATCTAATTTACATAGAGGAAAAATATCGGGTAAATGATGTAGAAGTTTGAGGTTTGATTTTGTACCCCAGGCAATTTTTAAATATTGAAATGAGGATCATGAATATTACACAAAGACGTAATAATAATACAATAAATTTACCGGAGCCAATTTTAAAGATATATAAAAATAGTCCATATTAAAATTCTAATCCTCGAAAAATATGATGAATTATATTAAGAAGAACTCAAAACATTCCATAATTCAATTGCCTGTTACTTCAGTATCTCAGATTTCTTAAGAGACAAAATTATATAAAAAGATTAGGTAATAAGAGCTTATCAGTTATTTAGTCGTAGTAAAAATTGCTAGGCAATGTCAGGGCATATGGTATGGGCACATTGTTGGGCACACTTAAGTGAAATATTCACCTATTGTTTCTCATGAACAATAAAAAGTTAAAAACCAGAATAAAAAAAAGATTTACTTTTCATACAAGCCTTTTTAAATTTTTAGTTCTTTTTTTATGATTCTGTTAGTGGTCACGATTACGAGGTTAAAATATTGCCATATCTTTTCCATCGAAGTACAAAAACAATTAGGCCTCATATATAAAAGTTCTCTCAACTTATTTCTACAAAAAAATGTCTTTCATGGAGCACGTAAACAGCGATGTTTGCTCAAGTCAATCGTACGGAAATTCGTGTGGTATTCGCTTCACGTGTCTAAGGCCAATATAAAAAAATTGCCTGTATTCTATGAATGCAACAGTTAAAACCAGAATAAAAAAAATACTTTTTATACATAGTTATACTTTTTATACAATTCTTTTCATACAGGCCTTTTTTTAGATTTTTTGTTTGTTTTTTTTTCTTATGATTTTGTTATTAATCATAATTACGAGATAAATATTGCCAAGTCTTTTAAAACAAATTGTATGATTTATTGATTCACAACTTTCTAATAAACCCATCGAAGTAAAAAAAAAATAGGCTTAAATATATAAAAGTTCCCATAACAGTCGTTATTTCTCCTAAAAAGTGTCTTTCATGGAGCACGTAAACAGCGATGTTTGTTCAAGTCAATCGTACAGAAATTCATGTGGTATTCGCTTCAGGTGTCAAAGGCCAATAGAAAAAATTGGTTGTATTCTGTGAATGCAATATTTTCACACGACTAAAGAAAAAAAACATTCGACTTCTTTTATGTGACCTAAAACTTCTAAGTATCGTATCATATACTTAATATACTACGGTACACGCGCCTCTAAAATGGACATGAGTGCTTGCGTGGGGTTCGCTTGTAGCCCATTTTAAATTTTTAATATTAAAAATGACATTTATATAAACTGAATTGAAAAATATATCTAATCTTTCATAAACTTGAAAAAAAATCAGACTTCTTAAAAACATCACATAATTTTTACCTATTTGAGATCAATCAACTTTTGGTTTAATTCTTATATATTTTTTATTTCTATTACTCAAAGGCTTCTTTTCTCAAATTTTCTTCCTGTTCGCTTTCAATCAAATCATACTGATCCAACTCCTTTTCTAGCCCTCTCAACAAATGTTCTTCTATTTTGCTTTCCAAATTTAGCAGTATGTTAATAAAATATAAATGAATTGTAAGAGAACAGTATAGGTATCTATATTATATAAAACTAGCTTTCGCCCGCGGCTCCGCCCGCGTCATAGTCGATCCCTCGAGAACAGTACTTTTTCCCGAAATAAAAGGTAGCCTAGGTCCTTCTCCGTACTCCAGAGAACTTGTATGCAAAATTTCATGATGATCGGTTCAGTAGTTACGGCGTGAAAGCGTAACAAACAAACAAACAAACTCACTTTCGCATTTATAATATTAGTTAGGATTAGGATACAAAAATTAATGTAAAAAAAGATAAATCAATTAAAAAATATATTTTGCTTCTAAGAAGTTCCGCCACTGCACGCGTGGGCTACAAGCGTAGCCCAACAACTATAAATCGGTATTTTTCGCACATGCGCTAGCGTCGATTGCTCAGGCCACATTAAATGCATCGAGCAACAACCAACCGAAGTTATCAACTAAAACATATCTCTGAGCTACGTAAATGTAGCCCGCGCGTGTACTCTAGTGTTAAATCTTTAAGTCTTAGTGAGTAAGGATACGCTCAAGTTTAAACTTAGAGTAAAGCTAGCTCAATCGGTGTAATTTGTCCCTTTATATATATATTGTTTATTTTAAATGCCTGTACAGTTGAGGTATTGTAATGATTTAGTTTTAATTTTTAATTTTAAAAACCATTAAATAAGTAATTCCTATCTATTTATATTGTGGCCTTTCAAACAACTTCGATTTTTGAAAACTAAATAACACTAGTTTTTTTGAGTGCCCTTGTCTATCTATTATTATTATTTTTGCTCATAAACATCAATGAGACCTCTCCAACCCGTCTGGCCAGCGAGAAGAGTGTAGGCCAAATCCTCTGTCTGCTCTGGGCAAGTATGGCTCCGGTAGTACAGAGAGGGTCATGCTCCAGCGGTAAAGACTACAAAGACCTGATGACGATGATGATTTATTGAAGAAAATCGTGTTAGTTACACTAGTTAGTTACTCAAGAACGATTTGGTTGAAATTGGTGGGAAGGTAGCTTAGAACCAGGAGACGGACATAGGAAACTTTTTACCCGAACACCCAAAAAAAAAGCGATACAAAGTTAGCCGGATCAGCTTGTATTAGATAAAGCTGTGTAAGCCCTTAGGCAGTTTAAAACACTGAACAAACTCAAAATACAAACAAAAACTCACCATAATTTCAATTTAGCGTTTCGATTGCCAAAGATATACATGGCATTTTTATCTTATAAAAAGGATGAGGGATATCAAAGTAATCTAACCAAGGCCTGCTATAAATCGTGCATGTTATTATGGCAACAATCCAGAAAACCAATCGTTGCTTACTCCGCTATCTCCTTGTAAACTATGTATTCGGTATTTTAGTTACATTTCTCTAATCTTATTGTAATGAAATTTGTTAATGGATATGAAATGGAAATGTGCTTGCGAATGTCTAGTCTTAGAACAAAATTTGTCCAGCCAAATTAAATTTAGGCAGAATCATTTGCTATAGTTTAAGGATTTCGACGTTAAAACATCTTTTACACTTTTTGAGCCCGATTGACGAGCTCTGTGACCTAGTGGTAATCAAGCCAGGCTGCCACATCGGAGATAGACAAGATGGTTTTTTTTTTTTTCAGATTTGCCTGGGTCTTGGTTGTTTTTATAAACTTATTTGCTATAAAATATAGTATCGTTGAATTAGTAATAATCCCATAACACAAGTCTCGATCTTACTTTAGGGCTAGCTCAGTCTATTGATTTGAAACTCAACTATCTCATCTTCGACTGCTTCTACCACATCTCCTCAGCCTTCTACCCATGAAGCGCCTCTTACAAATGAATATATTGCAATCATTAAAATTTGTGAAACTCAAGTATCAAAATCCATAAAAAAAAGGCCCTGGTCCTGATAACCTACCCCCACTGTTCATAAAACGTTGTAGGGCCGCTTTAACTTTACCTTTAACTATTCTGTACAATCGATCCTTGGCTGATGGTATATTTCCACAGGAATGGAAACAGGCTAGAATACTTCCCATTTTCAAAAAAGGCGATAGTTCCTCTGTGAAGAATTACAGACCCATTTCAATCTTATCTTGTTTTTCAAAATTATTTGAATCAATACTATATCCATATATTTACCGTACACATAGAGAGAGGGTTGTCCGAATACCAACATGGTTTTCGCAAGGGAAGATCAGTTTAAACTAACTTAGTTGCAATGATATCGGACATATCACGGACGGTCGACGCTGGAAAACAAGTAGACACTATTTATACTGACTTCAGCAATGCTTTTGATAAAGTCCAGCACAATTTACTATTAGATAAGCTCAGGATAAACGGGATAGGTGGTCCATTATTAAATTGGTTCAGCTCATACTTGTACAAAAGACCTCAGGTGGTTGTCATTAATGGTTACCAATCGAAACAGTTCTTTGCTGAATCGGGGGTTCCACAGGGATCCCATTTAGGCCCTATTCTGTTCCTGCTATTTATTAATGATATAACAAAAAATATTAATAACAGCAGTGTATCTTTATTTGCCGACGACCTTAAAGTTTACCGAACCGTTAATAATCTCCAAGACGTTGAACTTCTTCAGGAAGACTTAAATAATATAAACAAATGATGCAACTTGAATGGAATGATACTTAATCCTAGTAAATGTTCGTTAATACGTTTTACAAAAAAATCTAATATTTTTGAAAGTTCTTACTCACTGAATGGCGTAAAATTATTGAACAATACAGAAACTAAGGATCTCGGTGTAGTATTAGATACTAAACTTAAATTTACTCCACATATAAACAACATAGTCAAGCAGAGTGCAAAAATGCTCGGGTTCTTGAAACGCACACTTAAAGGTTTCAAATCAAAACAATCACGTACAATACTCTACAATAGTTTGGTCCGTAGTCGCTTAGAATTCGCATCTGTTGCCTGGAACCCAGTTTACGCAGTCTAATCGCAGAGAATTGAAAGTATCCAACGTGCATTTACTAGGTATCTTGCCAATGTAACTAGCGATATTGCTCCTCATCAACCCTATATCCAACGTTTGACTGTATTTAGTATGAACAGTCTCAAAACTCGTCGTACCATTTCTGACCTCACCTTTTTTCATAAGCTTCTCCACAACAAAAGTAACTGTTTAGATCTTGTAGCCTCAGTCCATTTTACAGTCCCGTACAATAATCCTCGAAAACCACTCTCTAAAACATTCAGCCTACCAAATTACAGAACTAATCTGGGCCTTCATCAACCTCTTGCCAGAATATGTGCTTCATATAATGAACTAAATAAACAAACACCTGAAATCGATATATTGCATGACAGTTATAACATTTTCAAATCTAAAATGCTGGAACACTTAGTAAAACAAATAATTGAAAACTAAACTATTTATAACTTGCTGTTTTACTGATTTAATATGTATATTTTTCCTTTTTATTCTTTGTTATGTTTAATTAATTTTCATTATTATTGTAAATAACGGTAGAGAATTGATGACTCAAGGGAATGTTGTGTACGCTATTAACTGGCATGTACATATCAACCAAACTGTGTACAAAGTGTTTTAAAAATAATACCCATATGTAACTGCTGTAAGCGTGCCTATATTAAATAAATAAATATATAAACAAACATTTTTTTGACGTTCCCATACAAAAAGACCGGGCGGCCGAAATTTTTTGTATGGAACTGCCAATTTTTTGAGTTCCCAGCATTGGTCCCATAGGAAAAGTTGTTCATGTCGACGGGCTGAATCACCCCTTTAAGGATCCAGAACGATGAAAATTTCACCGTGTATATTTATATATTAAAAGTCCCACGGTAAGGTAGTAAATGATAAAACATCTTTCATACTTAAATCCCCATTTTTAAGGCATTTTAAACTAAAATCGTATTCAACCCAATTTTTTCACATGACAAAAGTCGGATCAAACCGCTATGAACAATTTATGTCCATGTCCCAGTAATATGACAAGCTCCGCACGTTGCTGAGCGTTCATGCTCCGACGGTGTTCAACGGAGCATGCCACGACATGTGTCACTGTCTACAAGCGATGATTTTAGGCTTTGAAACGTATTAACACATACATTCTTACTAATAATATTATAAACTAATATTATAAATTAGCTTTCGCCCGCAATTTCGCTCAGGTCAACGTCGTTCCTCGGGAACAGTAGTCTATGTCCTTTCCCGTAATCCAACCAAAATTTCATGATGCAAAATTTCGGTTCAGTCAGCGTAACAAAAGAAGCTTACTTTCGCATTTATAACATACGTAAAGATAAAGATATAATATTAGTAAAAATGCGAAAGTAAGCCGTGTGGTATCCGGCAGAGTAGAATAGGACCACTCCAAGTTTTCCCGTGGATGTCGTAGAAGGCGACTTAGGAAATACAAGCTAAAGAAAGCTTCTAAACATCTATGAGACCTCTCCAACCCGTCTGGCCAGCGTGGAGAGTGTAGGCCAAGTCATCTGGCTGCTCTGGCCAAGTATGGCCCTAGTAGTACAGAGAGGGTCGTGCTCCTGTAGTGGAGACTACCTTTTTAGTCTCCACTACAGGAGCACGACCCTGATGATGATGATGATGATGAAGTTTGTTTCTTTGTGCGCCTTCACGCCCTGTCTACTGAACCGATTCTAATGAAAATTTGCACAACCCCTGTCTGGGGTACAGCAAAGGATAAAGGGTACATTTTATCCCGGGAAAAAGAACTGTTCCCGAGGGATCGTAATTGACGCGGGTGGAGCAGCGGGTGAACGCTAGTTTTCTTTATAATATGCATCATCTCTAACATTTTAGAACTAGGCTGTTGTCAGTGTCATTGTGTGGAAAGGAAAGGCACGCAATGACTATTTTGGCAGGATAATTATAATGGAGAAGTTTGCCACTGCCCTCTTCATTTCACACACTAGTGTACAACGCTCACAATGTTTACCTTCACTGGAAGCAGGTAGTGGTAATAAGAATGACTATACTTGAATCAGATTAATCTATAAATGTAAAGGTACAGATCAGACCGGGCGGGGTTTGAATCCGGGAACTTACGCTCATAGGTCACGCTTTTAGACCTTTGACCCCTAACGCTTCAAAACTGCTGCGCCATAAAGGTAGTTAAATACAGAAATTCGACATTATGTCAGAGCTCAGCTGCTGAGCATGCTGCCACACGTGTGTGTCTACAAACGATGTAGCATATCTTTTATAACATAATATTTTTATAATAAAGCTATATCCTATATTATACAATACAAGTCATTCAGTATTATGTCGGTGACATGAACAGCTCCGCGCACATGTTGGAATGCTTATGCGCCGATGGAGCCCAGCGGAGCAAGCTGCGACATGTGTCCCTGTCTGTTTAGTTTGTCTGTCGTGAGAGGAAAACCAGTACCAGGTCTACTGTCCCTTGGAGCTGTGAATCAATCGCAATCAAAGGATACAGCCATTTATGTCGCAAGTTTTCGACATTGGCAAGGGAATCAATATCTACAGTGTAAGTACCCCGTGAACTCAGAATCTTGAAGGAAAAAATGCGAATAAAATATACATTTTTAGTTACATCATATAATAAAAATATGATAATACTATTAAATTTATTACTTTAGATAATGGTATAGAACCTTTAGTGCGCGAGTCCGACTCGCATTTGGCCGGTTTTTATTTTTATTTTATATAACTTTCAACAAAAGCTGAGGATGCAACAGGGAAAACGTTCAGATGAAGATTAATTATAACAAAAGTCATAAAAAAATTACTGTCGACATTACTACCGAAACACTTTTATTTTATAAGGAACTTCAAAGCCGCGAGTACTCCTCCCATTCGTAATCCTGGCAGCGGGCCGCCGCAAAAAAACGTTGTAAAATGATCGGGGGCGGAAAAAGGTCGCTGCGGCCGTTTACAATGAAAGGCTTTTTGCGATTTGAGTGTGCACTGCCCTAATGTCTGTAATTGTAGTTGTTTGAATAACTTCGGGAACTAATAAAAGTTGAAAATATCAGTTGTCAGTTTTTCAGCACATTCTATAGTTTTTCTGATTCAATGGTCGTGTGATACTAACTCAAAGATACAATATTTTAAAATACATCATACTAATATAGATAAACATCCAAGATGCAGACCAATCTAGAAATAGCTCTCATCTTGACCTGACCGGGGTCGAGCCCGGGATCCTGCGATTCAAAGGCATAGAGTTCGTCACGAAAAAACTGTTTATTTTAGTGTTGCTTTAAGAGAAAGAACTTTAAAAACTAATTTATTTAAGCCGGAGAGAACACGGGCGTAAAACGTACCTATTTACGATGTTAAGCTTATTTATGGTCTCTTAGTAAAAGTTTTCCAAATAATTTATTTTAATGCGTTTCATTGTAGATTTTATTTAGCTCTAAATATGTGGTTTATTGAAATGCCGTATGGTCAATACGGCATTTCAATTTCATGGGTTTGAAGGTTTTATAAAGTATTTAAGTATAAAGTATCAGATAAAAGTAAATTCAAATATCTTTTTCATCCCATTTGGAATGTTTCTTAATTTTTAGGGTTCCGTACCTTAAAAGGAAAAACGGAACCCTTATAAGGTCACTTTTTTAACTAAACTATAGTCAAAACCATTTTTGATAAAGGCGCGCATTTTTGGTAAAAGCCTCCTCAACTGCCTTAATTGGGCTGCAATGTTTACAGGTCTGTACTCTGTATTATTTGCTATGATTTAAACCATTTGTCTATATCTATACTTCTATACTAATATTATAAAGTAGAAAGATTTGATTGTTTGTTTGCATCGAATAGGCTCTGAAACTACTGGACCGAATTGCAAAATTCTTTCTCCATTAGATTCCTACATTATCTCTGATAAACATAGGCTACCCGTGTAATAAACATAGGCTATATATCTTCCCGTGCGAAGCCGGGACGGGCCGCTAGTATTAACTATATCCGAGTAAAAAACGGTAATAGTTAGTACACACAGTTTAAAGTGACGGCATCCGCAACTTCGAAAGAAGCGGATGAGGATGGTAAACCTTAGTTTACGCCTTAAGTTGATTTTACGCCTTAAGATATTTTTATGACAGGAAAGAAAAGAAATAAATATTTTTTTCAATGTAGGTACGCTATCATCTTTATTTACACGTGAACTGTATTTTGGAACGATCATCAAATTAACTGCGTGTGTTGTGTGAGTGACTCATCAGATTAATTTGTCTCTTTTGTGTCCCCAAAAGATACTAGTATACTAATTCATGACACAAATTTAAACGTAGAAATCAAACCATATGTACATTAAATATTAATTATTATTTAAGGTACACATTCTGCCCACGTCTGACAGACCGCCATAACAATTATTATTTAAATTCTCTACATTTATTAAAATAAATAATATAAGCAGTCATCACTGATGTTTGTGAACATCGAACAGCCGGCCCATTTGCTAACTTAGTGTACGACGTTTTGATAGTCACTTCAAAATACATTGCCTTTTATAAATCTCAAATAAAAATAGTCAATTCTACGTAAGCCGCAATGTATTTTGAAGTGACTATAAAAATGTTGCACACTGAGTTAGCAAATAGGCCGACAGAGCTTCTGCGTCTGTATCAGCGCCTCAAAATATATCGGACAAAGCATCGAGTGTGTGCATGACTCGTAAACTGTTTATAGTGAAAAAATATGGTTGGAAGCTGACGGCCAAGGTTCGCGGATTTGGGAATGGATGGGGCAAGAAATACTGTTCTAGATACAAATTACCGTCTTTAGTAGGACGGATAACTAGGTACTTTTTACGGACTACTTTCGATTAGAACTCAGTATTGACACTATTTGGCACAATGTACCCTATTAACGAATAGGTAACTCTTTATCGTGTTTTTAGAATCGAATCTATATACCTTGAAAATAACCCGTCATTCCCTTAGAAGCGTGACTCAGCCCGGCAAAATTAACAACTTTTACAATGGGACCAATGCTTAAAACTCAAAATCATTGTCGACATTCCCATATTCCCGGGAGGCTGAACGAACACTTGTATGGGATTGGTGAAAAACTATTTGTGTTCCCTGCATTAGTCTATTGAAAAAGTGTTGTTCTTAGTTATATCCGTTCATAACTGTTGTGATTGTATTCCTCCATACAACACAAAATTAATACACGGAACTAAGAATAGAATTTACTTTTTTTCCCTTACCTTATCAGAAACTTACAATGCATACTCCTTGCTTGCATGTACATAGTATTTTCACTCTATCTATATAGTGCTATCACATAAAAGAAATGTGATAAATGCGGCTAGTGGTCGGAGCGAGCTGAAGCGCCTGATAGCACGCAACCTCTAAACCTGGATTTATTGACTGCACTGTTTACAGGTTGATGTTGCACTTGTATTATGTGCTGGGCTTTAAATCTATATCATCTAACAACCACTATTACCTTTATCTGAGTGAAAAGCAATAAAAGAACGATCACACAAAGAGAATGCGATAAACTCGGCCAACGGTCAGCAAGCAGAAGCGGCATATAGCATACCTGCAAAACCTGCATTAATTGTCTACAATACAGGTCGATGTTGCACCCTGTATTATGTGCTGACCTTTAAACCATATCTTTTAACTACTACTATTACTTATATCTGAGTAAAAAGCGATAACAGAACGATCATACGAAGGAAACGCGATAAACACGGCCAGCGGTCAGAGCAAGCGGAAGCGGCAGATAGCAGGCGACCTCATACCTGCCCTTATTGACCTGCAATATTTACAGGCCGATGGCCTATTACAGGCCTTATTAAAATCACGTAATATAAAGTGTAACTCTATATTATGTGATTTCAATAAGGCAAAATTTGAGAGTTGCTGCTCTCCAAAGGCTTTTGCCATTGTTTCTCAGATTGGCTCTTACTGGCTATGCTTGCATAAAATCGCGGCACATCAGGCAATATGAGAGTTTGCTGTCTCTCCAATCTTCGCGCACACAGGCAACGCCCAAGCCGAGGTCCGTCCCTCCTGAGGCCTTTAGTGATGTTGTTTAATAAAGGTTATTGTTACAGTAGCTAGCTACATTGTGAATTCAAAATAAATACCTTAGCTTTAAACATTTACTATAAACTCTATCTAAGTAAAATCTGATAATACAACGATCATACGAAGGAAACGCGATAAATACGGCCAGCGGTCAGAGCAAGCGGAAGCGGCAGATAGCAGGCGACCTCCACACTTGCCTTAATTGACCTGCAATATTTACATGCCGATGTTGCACTCTATATTATGTGATTTTAATAAGGCAAAATATGAGAGTTGCTGCCTCCAAAGGCTTTTGCCATTGTTTCTCAGATTGGCTCTTACTGGCTATGCTTGCATAAAATCGCGGCACATCAGGCAATATGAGATTTTGCTGTCTCTCCAATCTTTGCGCACACAGGCAACGCCCAAGCCGAGGTCCGTCCCTCCTGGGGCTATTAGTGATGTTGTTTAATAATAATAATAATAAATGTTTATTTCTCTCTTCACAATATAGTTACATAACATTATATACCAACTGGCTAGTACAGAGTTTTGTGTGCTTGGTGTAACTAGGAAGACTTGTGAAGAGACCAGTCCCTGAATAGGCTCCCATCGGAACCTGTTCTACAGGTAACTGGGCCCCTCCCTGGTAATTCTAGTTTAAGTTGCAGGAGCGAGTATTTATCTTAGCCAGGTAATTTCTTACGAACTAGTTGTAAATTATAAAGATGAGACAAAAACTATGTAAAGGAAAACAATAGTATAAAAAATGGAGCGTATAAGATTATTGAGTAATTCATACTATTTGGGTATTTGTGGGCTGTGTGACTGAGTGAGTTTAATACAGGTTATTGTTACAGTAGCTAGCTACATAGTGAATTCAAAACAAATCCTTAGCTTTAAACATTTACTATAAACTCTATCCAAGTAATATCTGATAATACAACGATCATACGAAGGAAACGCGATAAACACGGCCAGCGGTCAGAGCAAGCGGAAGCAGCAGATACCAGGCGACCTCCACACCTGCCTTAATTGACCTGCAATGTTTACACGCCGTTACTGCTCTCTACACGAGTATAACGTACGAGTGCTAGCTTTTACCGCAGTTGCAAGCATCTTTTAGATCACGTATAGAAAATTGTGGACCCGGAGTCTAAGAAGAAAACTGGGAACATACGTAGATTTTAGATAATAATAAGTAACAAAAGGGATCCCGCCCATCCTTTTCAATTCAAGATTGTAATATTCGCATTCACTGAGCGTTTAACCTCAACTGGGTTAGTGGGTTGTCGCTGTTGTTTGCTCGTACCCACCAAAGCGTTAATATCGTATCGCTTGCGCAAGGAAGCGATACGATATTAACGATATTAATTTTCTACAAGAATAAAATTCTTTCCCATTCCATTCGAAGATTTTTATATGTTGTAGTACGGCAAACGAGAAAGCGTGTCACCTGGCCGGCAACGCTCTTGTCACACCAAGAGCGTTGCCGGCCTTTCAAGAAGTTGGGTGAGGATGTGAGGGGGAACGGGGGGAAGGAGGAAGGATGGGGCTCGGGCTCTCTCACTCACCGAATGAAGCATAAAAGCGGTATATGCTACAAGCTTCTACTCAAACGTCGATTTTCTGTGAAAGTTTGGTACTTCCCCGGACGAGCCGGCCCATTTGAGACACGACATTCAAGAATGGAATGGGATTTTTTTTTTGTTTAAACAAACTACCACCGTATGTTTAATCATAGTAAGGGTGGGTTGGCGTTAGACAGACATCGTAGCAGACCTGGGGCCCCGAAACGACGCGATTGCAATGGA
Source organism: Elegia similella (assembly GCA_947532085.1). Taxonomy (NCBI): domain Eukaryota; kingdom Metazoa; phylum Arthropoda; class Insecta; order Lepidoptera; family Pyralidae; genus Elegia; species Elegia similella. Next base: position 19,540,133 of record OX383934.1, on the reverse strand, counting down.
TAACATGCTCAGATGGCTAGCTCCGTGGCGCAGCGGTCAACACGCCAGCCTGCGACACGAGAGTAACCGGGTTCGATCCCTGGCCAGGTCAAGATGGAAAATGATCTTTTTCAGATTGGCCTGGGTCTTGGATGTTTATCTATATATGTATTTGTTATAAAATATAGTATCGTTGAGTTAGTATCCCATAACACAAGTCTCGAACTTAGTTTTGGGCTAGCTCAATCTGTGTGATTCAACCGTATATATTTATTTATTTAGATAAGTAAAATTTAAGTATAATGTATGACATGAAGTATTGTTCCTATGTTATTAATGGACTCCGGCCTCTAAACTACCACAAAAGAGGATACCATTGGAAATACACTTGAATGATAAAACCACCGTTCCTGGATCTTGAGCTGTAATGTTCGCAGGCACTGGCGTGTAATCCGCGGCGGGTATCTCTGCAACTGGGTTAGTGGGTTGTCGGCAGTTGTTTGCTTGTACCCACCAAAGCGTTAATATCAAATAGCTTACTCACGAGGATTGCGAAATGGTATGAATGCAGCTTATTGTTTGATTTCTTTACCTTTATTTTTTATTCTTTTTATTTTATTATAATAATATAATTTATTTCAGTCAATTGTCCATATTTTAAGTTACTTATTTTATACTTATAACAATTTCAAAATCAAAAAGTACATAACATTTTCAATTCAAATTAATATTATATTAGTATATACAAAGCTGTGTGTTACCGGCAGAGTAGAATAGGACCACTCCAAGTCTTCCCATGGATGTCGTAAGAGGCGACTTAGGAAATACAAGCTAAACAAAGCTCAAACATCAATGAGACCTTTACAACCTGTCTGACCAGCGAGGAGAGTGTAGGCCAAGGTCTCTGTCTGCTCTGGCCAAGTATGGCTTCGGTAGTACAGAGAGGGTCATGCTCCTGCAGTGGAACCTAAAAAGACCTGATGATGATATACTTACTTATAAATAATTGTTGAATTATTCACTTTACAATTTCTATACTAACATTGACCCAGTGTTTCTGGATAAGGCAATCAAATCTTGCAGCAATTGACCTAAGAATGCTGTTGTTGCTTGTTCAAAGACGGTGTAAGAGTGAAAATGACTTTTTTCGAATTATTGCATGAAATCATTACGTGCCTCGGCAAATATACCTACCAGATGCTACAATACCGAGGCAGTCTCAACAGCATTCTAAATATTTTTTTGTAGAGAACATGAAGGGCATCAAGGGTTTTATGAGAGTATTTTACCCATAAGCCTACTTTAATTGCCTTTGTTGTTGTTGTTGTTGTTAATTTCTTTATTGTACATCATGCTTAACACTAGGAATACAAAAATAAACAGTTTGTCAATGAAAAATAAACATTGTACAACGGCGGACTTATCCCTTGAAGGGATCTCTTCCAGTCAACCAAGTGATTGAAATGACATTAGAAAAGCTTGGACTAGTGTCAAAACTACATTTATGAATAAACGTAAATAAACTACATATAAGTGATACATAAATAATGATATTAATACATATAATAGTATAAATATATACACCTACATATATATATACATACTAATTTGCTCAATAACCAATGGAATCTTTGTAGAACTTTTTCAACCTGAATTTAAAAGAATCAATAGAGGGAGCCATTCTAATTTCTAGAGGGAGTGCATTCCACAGCCGCGCTGCAAGCACCACAAAAGACTTGGAGTAAGCCTGAGAGGAGTGGCTTGGTATGTGTAGTATGGGAGTACCACTGGTGCGTAATCGACTGTCAATTTCTCTGAAATTGAATTTATCATGGAGATAGCCAGGGGAATGGGGGTTAAAAAGAACGTTGAATAACAAAGTGAGAATGTGCATGTTTCTGCCTTTATAAATAACTAGCTTTCGCCCGCGGCTCCGCCCGCTTCTTCCGGGGGTAAAAGGTAGCCTATATCCTTCTCCGTATTCCAGAAAACTTGTATTCAAAATTTCATGATGATCGGTTCAGTAGTTACGGCGTGAAAGAGAAACAAACAAACTCACTTTCGCATTTATAATATTAGTTTGTATATTTACTCACGAAGGTGACAAAATACAAGTTGTTCAATTCAGGTTCCTATAGTGAATAGTAACAATTTACTCTTGTGTTAGCACGAATAACAACTTTGACCTATCTATAGCGGTTGACAGTTCAAGAGTAAAAGCCATTTGACAGATGGTTAGTAACCCAAAGTCGTTGGCTCAAACGTCTGAGATTGACCAAACTTTCAGATCATCGATGTACAGTCGGGGCAGATAAAACTAATACCTATAACAACAGATTTGAAATTGTAGGGGGTTAACATTTATATGCCTCTGACTGTACCACAATTTCGACCTGCAATAATTTCGAACGTCTGTCTTGCCGAAATACCACTGACACGTATTTATAAAATTTAGCGTGGCTAACTAACTATTCAAGTGCGACGGAAGTCATAAATGAGCGTCACTCGACGACCTCAATGAATTTTTAGCTCCCAGTAACTAACAACTTGTGGAAATCAGTAAAACAACACAAGTCCAAAATCATCAAAGCTGAATTAAACTACTAAGAGGTCACATTTAAATAAAATCACTTAAATACGGTATTATCGCGTATATTACCTTATTTTAACGTTTCGAAAACTTTACAGTTTTCATGGTCGCAGGTAGACTGTAACAATCGCGAAAACATCAGAAACCATTACTAAGAGATCAGTTGTTAAATTTTGTTTTCGATTATCAATATCAATTCTGAATTGGCTTTTGCTTGCAGATTTTATTTTTATGACATAGCATATATGGAGCAAGCGGGTCACCTGATGGTAACCCGCCTGTCATGGACAACTGCAAGACTCGGGGTGTAACAAGTGCGTTGCCGGCCTTTTAAGAAGACATAGACTCGTTTTTTGAAGGTTCCAATGTCGTATCGATTCGGGAATACCGCCGCAGGAAGTTCATTCCACAGTTCGGTCGTACGTGGCAGGAAGTTTCTATATATTAAAAAGCACGGTTGACTTCCACTTATCCAGGTAGTAGGGATAAAATTTTAATTTATGTTGGGTGATACGATAGTGAAATTAAAAAAATATTTCATTTTAAACACTTTTGGGGACGTCCCCCCTGTAAAGGTAAATTCAATTGTTATTAATATTATATCTGGTTGAGTATCTGTGAATGTGATAAGTCAATAAAGTTTTTTGCCGTGTGGTTTTCAGCAGAGTAGAATAGGACCACTCCAAGTCTTTACGTGGATGTCGTAGAAGGCGACTTAGATTAAACATCAAGTAGGACCTCTCTAACCCATCTGGCCAGCGTGGAGAGTGTAGTCTAAATCCTCTGTCTGTTCTAGCCAAATGTTCTCTGATACCATAGAGAGTGTCATGCTCCTGTAGTGGAGACTAAAAAGACCTGATCATGATGATGATGAATAAAGTTTTACATCAAATTGTAAGGAACAATTTATGAAATGTAATTAACTAACATAACGAAGATATTGTCATCCATTAACTATAAGTAGTTCATGGATGAAAGTATCTTCAATATGTGAACTAATACCTCTAACATACACGTATAAGTCGGATCAAACTACGGAGTTTGATTACTGACATGCTTCTGTTTGGGCGAACTAAATTAAGTTACGGCATCAAACATGTTTTGTAGTAAACATATTGTGTTATGTATGTTCGAACATGTATTTGTTAGTAGCAATAAAATTCAACGTGCTCTTTAATGTGTAGAAAGGCCACAAGCATGTATTGTATTTTTTATTTTAAGAATTTATTAAATTCTTCGACTTGTCACATATTAACTACTACTACTAATTCGTGTATCTTTTGAGGTATGGAATCATGCCACCTGCCCCCGTTTTATTAGTGGTCAGGTGCATTCTTCCCAAAAGCAAGCTATTTGATTCTTATGAAGTTTGTATTCTAACATATCCGTTGATTTGTATGTTTTTTTTTTATTTGAAGAGTACTAAAATGATCCAAAAAAAAATAGAATTCATAGGCAATGCCTACATTATATTACGCTAACGTAATGGTTGATGGGTTTTAGCGGGAATCGTTAAAATCAGGAGATCAGGCAGGACCAATCTAATTTACTGTTACACATCATAGCCCATCGAGCAGAGAAAGAAAATGCAGAGAAGTTACCGAAGACAATTTACAAGTTATATAAAAAAGTTATTATAATGAGCAAAACCATAACATATTCAGTAGGAAAATTATAGGTCCAAATAACGCCACCTATAATTATATATAATCACTTGTTTCTACACAATTAATTTAAAAGATTGCATAATAGTGACATTACCAGTCATCTTGAATTGTTTCTAGATTCAGTCACTACCCAGAGAGTTCATCTTCACCGTCCTTAATCGAGCACGGCTGTTTACGCCAGCCGCTCGACAGGTAAACATGTTTGTCTCAGATTGCGGATACACCCTCTAATTTACCTTATGTTTGTTATCCTGTAATTTGATCTTAAGTGACTGGATTCTGGCGTATGTTACTGTGTTGTTCGTGTAATTACATACGATACATGCATTCGTATTATCACGTATTTATGAACTAGGATTGTAGCTTAGCCAGGCCAGTAAGCCAAGTCAGTAAGGCTGAGATTATTATCTCCATTTACATTAAGTAAAAGGGGTATACAAAGCCAAAGGCCATAAGACCCAAAAGCCACATTAGCGTATTGGTAGTCAAAGATTTGCAACTATATTGATTATGATATAAATGTATCAGCTCCTTTAGTATTCTAACTATCGAATACTGCTATTTATTTTAAAAATAATTACACTAGGGTTCCCGGGTTCTATCCTCGGTCAGGTCAAGATAGAAAATGATATTTTTCAGATCGACTTGGGTCTTGGATATTTATGTATATAAGTATATATTATAAGATATAGTATCGTTGAGTTAGTATCCTACGACACAAGTTCACAACTTACTAGCTTAATTTGTGTGATATGTCCCTATATATTTATTTATTAATTATTTTATATAATATTTATATAAACATAGTATATAAATACATTCCTATACAAGATTTTTCACAATATGATGATATGCATAACTACTAGGTTAAGTACAGATTTATGTTTATGATGTCTGCTCGTAAATCTTAATTTTTAAATAGAACCTGAAATAGATATTTTCCAAATTTCTACTGAAAAGCTCAAAAACATAAGCGATTTTCTATTTTCAGAAAGTAAAATGTAATCCACATTAAATTGATGATGAGGTCGTAATTATTATTTAGATTTATTATAATTACTCGTACATCTCAACTTAGCATCATTAATTTCTAAATACCTAGTACCAGGAATAGATAGGTTTACGAATTTCTTATGAGAAGCCTCAGAAAGACTTGCGAATTTCAGTTTTCGGAGAGTAGCTGTACAATATAATCCACGTTGAAATGATGATAACATCGTAATTATAAATTTAATTTATAATGTTTACTCGAACGTCTCATTAAATTAGCATTAGTTTATAAATAGTCCCAGGAATTGATAAGCTTACGAATTTCTACTAAGAAGCTTCAAGAAGACTTGCGAATTTATATTTTCGGAGAATACAATATCATCCTTTTCATTACAACCGCGGACAAGAGGATGAGTTGTGATATAAAAAGTGCGATAATGTTATTAAATGAGTTTAACTATAAATATAGAAATCATCATAAGTTCTTATTTTCTTCGTTAATTTATTTTGCTACCCGACGCGAGAATCCCTGGGAAGGTTATTTGGCATTTTTTGTCTTCCAACAGTACTTTCTACTATCTTGTACTGTATTTTGTTGAGTTTAGATTACTTGCCTACGCATGAACTAAAACCAAGTAGTATAACTCTTTATTGCGCCAAAAATATACAATAAAGAAATAATATTACAATTCACAAATAAATGTACAAAGGCGGCCTTTTTGCTACTGCAATCTCTTCAAGGCAACCTAAGTTGGAGACAATTTAACAAAAACAGGTTAGGTGCAAAAGTCAAGAAAGACATTTTTCTTCTTCTTCTTTAACTTATCCCGCTTTTTATGTGGGGTCGGCACAGTATGTCAGTTCCCTCCAGTTTGATCTGTCACCTACCATATCCTTTGTCGCTCCTTTCTTGTTCATACTCTCCTTGACACAATTCATCCATCTTTTCTTAGGTCGTCCTCTGTTTCGGGTTCCATTCACCTTCAATTCCAAAGCCTTCCTTGCGATATGACCTTCTTCTCTCCTCATCACATGCCCATACCAACTCAGTCTATGACTATGGAGGTTTTCTATTACTGGCGCGACTTTCATACTTCCCCTTATATACTCATTCCGTATTTTATCCATTCTTGTCACTCCACACATCCATCTCAACATTCGCATCTCTAAAGTAAAAAAAGACATTATACAGTAAATAATTAAATACAATGTTACATATAAGCATAAATAAATAATGAAATAAATAAATACAGAATGCGTAAATAGTTTTGTAAGTAGTTTGATTTTTTTTTAAACAAGCTTTTATGTACATCACTTTGTTTGGAGATATTTTTTTAGCGAACCCTATAATTTGATATCCATATTGTCAGAGTGCATCAAAAATAGCTAGTCCGCCATCTTAGATTTTGAATGACGTCCCACAGCTAGCCATATATTGTTATATACACGAGTATACAAAATTTCAGCTCCATCGATGGAAGATGTCAGCTTTAAGCTGTGCGTGCACTGGACCGGAATCGGAGCGGACGGAGCGGCCGGAGCGGCCGGATTTTCAAAATGCCGGTGGGGTGCGTTCACTGCATTCGGATTCCGGACCGGCATTTTTACAGTGTTGCCAGGGCCCTTGAGTCATAAGTTACGTTTCGTTTCCTGAAATGTTACATTTTTGCAGCAAAAGTAATAATTATATACCTATTTTTATAGATAACGGTATAGTAATAATAAAATATTGTAATTTTTTTATAGTCTATTAGTAAAACCACTGACGGACAGACGGACGGACAGACATGGCGAAACTATAAGGGTCCTATTTACTACGGAACCCTGAAAATTGGTTGACTGTAAAGTCAGTTTACGGCCAATAATTTTACGTGATAACGGGGAGAGATAGATGCGTGATAGTACTACTACTACTCCTACTGCTGCTGCTGTTGCTGGTCTGGAACATTTTTTGTGAGTGCAGCCAATGTTCATCGATTTGTTTTTTTGTTTTTAATGTCAGTATTTTCATCACTCTATTTTTTCGTCTTACTCATTCACGACATATGTATTTGAGGAACACCATAATGAACTTTTACAGTTTCACTCAATACCAGCGGTAGATTTGAAAATTAGACATAAAAGTTAAATTAAAGGCTGCGTGCCTGCTGCTTGCATACTGCATGCTTGCTTGAATGCTGCGTACATTATGGTTACTATATACGTACATTTTCTGTATCATGTGTTAATCAATTGCTCATAATATGTAACCTAAGCCAAATGATGATTCTGACAATACATTTTCTCAGATATGATTGACTATAGAAATGAATTGTATGGCAAAAGGCAATTGTAACTATGTGTGAATTTAACTTTCTGTGATAAAATGATTCTCCTTTTTAATTATTATGGCTATTAAGTATATGTCCTGGGATGATTAGCTATGAATTTAAAAATTATGGATGATCTAAATCGAATTCCTACGAAATGAGGTTTCTACCATTCGCTGTTATTCATAATAATATTCCAATATAAAAAGTACCACCATAAGGGGTAGGTCTTCTTATGAACGGCAACACTGACGACTGCCGATGCCGGTGACGTCACCGGCAGAAATTCCGGTCTCCGGCACGGAAATGCCGATGCAGTGCACGCAGCGCCATACAAATCCATACAAAGCAACAAATCCGTCCGCTCCGTCCGCTTCGATTCCGGTCCAGTGCACGCACAGCTTTAAAATTGAGTTCCAAGATTCCACCCGACCAAACATAGTTCAATACATACGTTGAATAGAAGCTTGTAAAAATACAATTTATTTTTTATAGACAATGAAGGCAATGAGTAACGTCGTCTTGAAAAAATATAGAAGACAGTATTGTCAGTTTTCTTTATTTTAAACCCAGGTTTACGGCTGTTTTGCAACTATAAAATAGCCATGAAACCCGTCTCAAGGGTCGTTCTATTATTAAAATTTAAATTAGAAACATGAATATTAAAATAGTGGTTTTACAACCGGGATTATTCCCTTGGAATTATGTATACAAAATACTTAGGGAACCCGCTGCCTTCAATTTACGCGCATGAAATTTGTGTTTTTAGGATTCCGTACCCTATTCATATGGCTCCACTGTCCGTCTGTCTGTCGGTCACCAGGCTGTATCTCATGACCCGTGATAGTGAGACAGTTGAAATTTATACAGATGACGTAGTTATTTCTGTTGCCGCTGTAACAACAAATACTAAAAGCAGATTAAAATAAATATTTAAGGGATCCCCACTTACACCAAACGTGACCATGGTTACAGTGGCAGGATCCATTTTATGACTCATAAATGAAAAAAAGAAATATTTTCATGCCGAAAACAGTACAGTTAAACCAAAAACAAGAAAAAAAAATGTTATAATTAAAGAACAAAACTCTTTAAAAATAAAAAAAAAAGTTGTTTTTTAACCTCCTACTCAACTCGGTGATGAGATACTGAATGTTCTAAATATGAAATTGCCTCAAATAAAAGTAGCCTATACTACAAATTTATTAGTGTAATATTTTTTTAAGAATCAAGTAATTGGTGGAATAGAGATTGTTTTTATTTAAAGTGTATATTGATTGCAATGTTTTATTAATTACCAAATAATAAACACGACATTCTGATAAACGGCTAAGTTATAACCAAAACAAAGCATATAAAGTTCACATGAAAACATTTTTCCTTAGAATAAAACACCTAGCTAGATCGATTTGCTTAAACTCCTTGAATTTACTTAAAATCGAAACAACTGAAATACAAGATTAGAAGAAGATAATATTTGTATCCTTACAAATATTATAAACTAGCTTTCGCACGCGGCTCCGCCCGCGTTAATGTCGATCCCTTGGGAATGGTACTCTTTTCCGGGATAAAAGGTAGCCTATGTCCTTCTCCATACTCCAGAGAACTTGTATGCAAAATTTCATGATGACCAGTTTAGTAGTTACGGCGTGAAAGCGTTACGGTAAAGTTAGTCCTCGTTTTATAATAAGACGGATAGAGTTTTGATAGAGTTTTTCATTTCTGTTCTGTAACGATCATTAATACGTTTTGTCATGCTACTTTCTTGCTAAATTCTTGTAGTACTGATAGAGCCTTATATGACATAGACAGATATAGGCCTATTTGCCTAATTTGTTGTATTAAAAGAAGGACCACCTAGTTACTGTTAAATACAAAATGGACCTTTTTACTATAGAATTTGAACAGTTTTCTTAAAGTCATTGTAATCCACTTTCTAAAAGAGATTTTTTATCTAAATTCTGTGATCCACGCGTATTCTTCGTACACTTTTAAATTTATTTTCTTACAGTGTGTCCATTAGCCGGGCTGGCTTTACAGACTTTGTTATGGTAAGTAGAACTTATCTTGATTTGAGGTCGAACCCTCATGACCAAACTGACCCTTTGGGATCTTTGTGTCTCAGCAGATAACCCTTTGTGTGTGGGGTGACTATTACTAATGACGTTTTTTGTGCCATTTTGACCTTTGTTCCCAAAGGTATAAGACGCAAAGCTACTGCTGTGATCCGTTTTGCAAGTCATTTCGTCGAAGACATATTAGGTTATCAGTCTAACAAAGATGATCTCGACGTTATTAGGTAGCTGCATTATTTTATTTCATTGTCTTGTATCATTCTGTCTACAAATGTCGTCAAATCCTACTGAGATCCTGAGCTGAGATCTATTAATGGCTAAGATTTAAATGACCTTACGACAGAAATTAATGAATAGATTTATAAATCATCTTAACCTAATCATTATGAGTAATCTAACGCGATACTGAAATAGAATAACATACCTATATTATATAAAGATTTCAAGCCCGTTTTAGTCAGTTATACAAATAATGCAGAAACATACTTGCTTCTGCTTATCATCATACTCAACCAAGTGATATATGTAACATTTTAAGAAAGTATTCTTACAATACGAGCACCGCTAAACTAGCATACATCGTAAAATGTGCATTTCATGCAACAAAATACTCACAGTGAAATACAGTATACTTCCATTATAGGTATCTAATCTTGAAGCTGTATTTGATTGACGTGGTTACCGAGCTGCTCTGGGAATTCAACCATCTTGATTTCTGTCTGCTGCATACATGATACGTTGTTGAATGTTAAAGATGGATCTTAAATTTTGTATTTTCTTTGTCATGTTAATATTGTGTTGCAACATGTTGATATAGATTTTTTTCGTATAACTGTAGATTTTATTAAAAACAAAGTTTATTCCTTTTTATTTTTCTGTGACCAACTGTGGGCTTCGTTATTTTAGGTACAATATATCGTTGCCACCCCAAGTACATGAAACCAATGAGATTACTATTTCCAAATTAATAGAAAAAGACAACAACAATTATAGTTACTAAGAGTAAGAATAGCAAAGATGGAAAACGCTCGTTTAAATTTTTAATCATCAAAAGAAATAATATTCAATGATCTTTAGTAACATACAAGCAATAAACTTCGTCCTAATTATAACATGACGTACTTAAGCAAATGACGCATTTAACATTTGAAGTATTCTAACAAGACGAGCACTGCTATACTAAACATGTTTCATTTAATGTGCATTTCATGCAACAAAATATTTGCAGTGAAATGTAGTGTACTTGCACTATATCCAATCTTGAAGCGCCATTTGATTGATGTAGTTACCGAGGTGCTCTGGGAATTCAGCCATCTTGATTTCTGTCTGATTCATACATGTTACGTTGTTTGGATTTTAAAGATGAATCTTATATTTTTATTTTCTTCGCGATCTAGACACGCGGGAATATGTCAAGCCAAGTTCAAGCCAAGAACTGGCGAGCAGCACCCGTGTGTAAGTTGATTATTTACTTTATCATTTCATGATCCATGGAGCCACTTTTAATTCCTTAAAACTTAAAATCTATGCTTTTCTCATCCGTCCTTAACAGACTAGCTATCGCCCCCGGATAAAATGTACCCTATGTCCTTCTCCGCCAGATAAAGTGTATGCAAAATTTCATGATGAGTAGTTACAACGTGAAAGGGTAACAAACAAACAAACCAACAAACTCACTAAGATTTCCCAGGTGTTTTGCCTTTATCAACTATAAGCGGATCGTAAATGTAACTTGACGATCCATGTGAAAAAAGCAAGAACTTTTATTTCTTTTCCTCCCAGACCAGCATGGACGATTTCAGCCATAAACGGAAGTCATTACATTCCCCGACTATGATTGATTCGTATTTCGTGATTTTAATCTAACTCGCATTGCCGGCTCTATTGATTCTGTGGCGTCCGAATGCTCAGCCCGTCATTACTGACAGAAACGATGTGATTGATGATTGATACGTCACTCAATACTCTAAACAAATATTTATTGGACCATGGCGTTAGGATTTCACGTTTTGGTGAATTGGATATGCTTAGAGCTTTATCTGGAGGTTCCTTCTTCATCTCCTTCATCATCATCAGCTTTCTAATACCTACTGCTGGGTATAAACCTCCTTTTCTCTACGCTTTTTCTCTCTATCTCCAGCCATCACAATACAATTCTTGACAGACCCAGGGATTCTTCGCATCCTCTGCCCCGCCGTTGTTATCTGATGTGATTAAGAAAAGCGGGGCCACTGGGGACTGAGGGCTGCGGTCTTTTGGCGCTTTTCATCCAACAAAAGTGATTAGGCCATAAAACGCCGCGCTGGCCAGTGCGTCTTGGCGAGTTTCTTTCTGTCCATCACATCTCCTTGTCTAAGCGTTTTTTTCGGTTGCGTCCTCAGCTGAAATGCTTCGGGACCCAGGGTTCGTCATTATAAAAGCATTAGTTCTGTGATATGATTTGATATGATATGATGTCTTAGGCCAACCCTCCTTGGGAAGCTCCAGAACCGAAAACAAATGCCTGCGAATAAGAAGCATGAGTATTCTCCATCGCCGGGAATCAAATCCGGTGCCCTTGTGTCACAGATTGGCATGTTTACCAGTACGCCAAGGCCTTCCTTTACATTAAAGTTTATTATACTTAATTACATAAGTCAAAACTGTCAACAACAACACTCGTTGACGTGAATACGGAAGTAGGTATAACAAATGGGAATGACAAAACGGCGCATTTTTGTATTTTACGGTTTTGATCAACTTTGGTTTAGATAAAGATCACCAGTTAGACAAAACACCATTACTAGACGTGATGAGCCTAATAGATATAATTATTAATAAAAGAAATACAAATTGACAGTCTATTGCCCATTCCTATGATATCCCAGGTTATTATTTATTTTCGTTTTGATACACTTATCCAATACACTTGAATGTAATACACTTATTGCAGCTACTAAATATAAATAAATAAATAATTATGTACAAATCAGATAGATGAGCAAGCTCCAAGGTAAATTCGAGACTTATAAATAATATATAAATAAATAAATATATACGGACTAATCACACAAATTGAGCTAGCTCCAAAGTAAGTTCAAGACTTGTGTTATGGGATACTAACTCAACGATACTATATTTTATAACAAATACATATATAGATACACATCGAAGACCCAGGCCAATCTGAAAAAGATCATTTTCCATCTTGACCTGGCCGGGGATCGAACCCGGGCAGTCTCGTGTCGCAGGCTGGCGTGTTGACCGCTGCACCACGGAGACTTGTGATAAGGGATACAAATATAGATAAACATATATAGGTATCCATTCAAGATCCAGGTCAATCTGAAAAAGATAATTTTTCATCTGGATCGGACCGGGGATCGAACCCGGAACCTCCGATGTGGCATCCTGACATGATGATCACTATCGTAGCTCGTCAAAAAATAAAAGACAACAGAACAATTTAAATCTATTCTTAACGATATTTCTTTAAATATTTGTAAAGAGTTTGTAACACAAAATCAATAGAGTTGGCAAAGCGAGCTAGATTAAAACCACGAAATACGAATCAATCATAGCGGACTGTAATGGCTTCCGTTACAAGCTTTTCGTAAAGTGTGTAGTTTGTAAATTGTTTCTAATTGTTTTTTTTTTCTTTTTTTCAGGTATGTAATACAGCTCTAATGGTGCAAAGGTTTTACACAAAATTGATTTTACACAATATACTTTAACTATAATTTATCTCTTGTATGTAAGAGGAAAAAGCGCAGCGTCGGATACCCATCGACAAGGCGGTCGGACGACCGAGGTCAGGGAAACGCTGGATGTGGCCGCCTCCAACCGGTCAGTTTGGAAATCTTTGGGAGAGGCCTATGTTCAGTGAACTTCTTGCGACTGATATGATGATGTGTAAGGTTTTATTCGATGATATTTTGTGGAAATGTACACAACGTCGTTTTTTGGCTAAACATTGATGTTTTCATTCACGAGAAGCAGGCCTTGGTCGAAAAAAATTATCGTTTAAAAATAACTATGATTGAACTGAAAATTCAGTGGTACAGGTCGGTCGTGGGGTTCGAACCCAAGCTAAAGAAGAAATAAATACTAAATAAAAGAGAACTGATACTATAAATTAAGTTGTATTGATCGACTTTCTCCTGAGGTTATTATTCTCCTAAGCTATTTCTACAGACTATATTCATCACGTCACACGTAAGGAGTCCACTGCTGGATATAAACCACTACCTAGTATTTTCAATACGAACGGTTGGATTGGTGGGGTTGTTGTAAATTTCATCATCAGGTCTTTTTAGTCTCCACTGCAGGAGCATGACCCTCTCTGTATACCAAAGCCATACTTGGCCAGAGCAAACAGAGGATTTGGCCTACACTCTCCTCGCTGGCCAGACGGGTTGAAGATGTTTTATTAATGTTTATGAGCTTTGTTTAGCTTGTATTTCGTAAGTCGCTTCTTACGACGTCCATGGGAAGACTTGGAGTGGTCCTATTCTACTCTGCCGGGAACCACACGGCAAAATTTTGTTGTAAATTTGCCAAAAAGTAATTTCACTGATTTTTAAAAAAAGTAAATTCGTAACGTTTGTATGTAGATTATAAGGACCGGATTGCGTATGTACTTCATCAAATATTATTTAAACTTTCTGTAACACTTTGTATTTTAAGTCATAACGTTTGCTTTACTGTCTGATGTCATATACTTTCGTACAGTCACCTGCAGAGAAATCCTGATAGGGGGTCACCCTATTAGTATAGTGTCACTACTAAAAGGGATCAGATGCATCTCTGCAGGTGACTGTACTTTATTATCTGTTTGAAGCCAACGTCAGTACTCATACGAAACTTCTTTTAGAACCAGTCCTGCTACAATTTTTCTAGCAAGATAGTCATAATGCAACTCTTATCATGGTAGAGATGGCAGTTTTACACCGTAACTAAATATCAGTCGATCTGATACGGTGTAAAACATTCTAGAAGTAGAAACTTAGCTCCAGCCAACTAAAAAGATTGTGTAGGAAGTGCGAAATGTATTTGCGATATACCAACATAAGTATAGGACTACTCCACGTCTTCCCGTGGATGTAGTAGAAGGTAACATAGGAAATACAAGCTAAACAAAGATTATAAATATCTGAGAGACCTCTCCAACCCGTCTGGACAGCGTGGAGAGTGCAGGCCAAGTCCTCTGGCTGCTCTGGCCAACTATGATTCTAGATCGGACTGGGTCAGTATTACAGAGAGGGTCGTGCTCCTGCAGTGGAGTCTGAAAAGACCTGATGATGCTACTAACATTGGTCCTATTTGTAAACTAAAATTCATTCAGAGTACTAACGGTTTCAGTCACCCCGTGTCCAGTTTGTATCGACTATATTATATACACCTTGTACTCTACAATAAGAGTGATAAAATGGACTGCGTCTGCACTTTACAGATTATTTTGCCATTTGGAAACATTTCGTATTACGTTAACCATTGCGATTACGTATGACATCGTATACCTACGTAGGAATATCGTTAACAGTCCGGCGCCAACGTCAGTACTACGTACGAGTAGTATTAGTCTCTATTCATATAAATTTACAGTCATGCTAAAAAGTCTGAAATAGCCTTATGTAAATGACAATCTTTATGATAGTGATAGCAGGTTTATTATAAAAACATCGTATAATTCTTTTGACGTACACAAAGCACAATAAATAGGTAAACAAATATTATAGTCAAAGATGTCCTCTAACAATCTTCGGTAGCAACAGTTATATTCCAAGTTCCTGATTTCAGTTCTAGATCTTGAATAACATTACCATTTCATAAGATGTCAAAAATAAAATGACAAGATTTTATTATAAAATGACAATCTTTTCTTACTGGCATACTCATAGGATATTTGTTCAGCATTTCCTTACGCGTGTTATCCACTTCATATCTAAGGGCTGTTAAAAAAGATGAGAGCTGTTTCTTACGGATAACTTGTTATATATGAACTTATTATACCTTAAGGTCTGACGAAAATCTTGATACGGTATGCTTAGATTTTAAACTCAAATTTACTTAAACATTAGATTTCTTCTTTAATGTAATTGCTTAGCCTTAGAGACTACCTTATATATACATCATTATGAGTATGTTGGTTGATATCCCAGACGACTACATCGCATCCCAGACTGACATTATAATATTTTATCAGCATTTTATATAATCCCAGTTGCCTCGTGTATGGCCGCCTTGACATATATATCAGGTGTGCTCGTAAAGCTGTGAGCTGTTACTTATTATATGTATCTTGTGTAGTTTGAAAGATATATATGCTTATGCATAGAGCACGTACTCCGTTTACGGACTATATAAAACTCATGTTGTCTGATTGATAAATCTAGATTTGTGGTCAAATCTTAATCATATACGATCGTTTGATATTTACAAAGTTTACCTTATTACAAAATGTATGATATAGTCTTCTGTATCATATATTTCCGAATAAGGTAAATTCGATCCAAATGTAGCCCATACCATTTTGAAGCTCATAGGTCCAACAACTTATCTTTGTAAACGGATCTATGAAATTGCACCAATTCATAAACAACCAAATCGAAATTGATAGTGATCAGATCAGATTGGGATATATTCAAGTACAAAGTCAATAGAGTCTGACAGGTGTCTGTTCAAACTACTTATCTATGCAAACGGATCAATGGAATAGCACTAATTCATTGGTACATAATAGTGTAGGACCACGCTCCGTTTAGCTCACACTTGACATGATGTTTGATTAATTCATCCTGATCTACATTTGATGTATTTCGGTATGGGTATGGTGGATTTGTGATCATGGAACTGAAATAAGGCCCATTTATTTTAGAACTAGCTTTCCACTGCGTTTCTGTACGTGTAATCATCATAAAAAAGTTCTTATCATGGCTGCTGTACGCATAGCACGGGCATGGCATCCGGGTCGGTCTCCTTCATCAAGGCGATGATATCCTGAAGACTTATTTCACCTTAGCTATCTCTCCTGCAAATTGGCATCAGTCTTATCGAAGACCTCATAAAGCAGCACCTTGCGGCTAGAAAATTTACTCCACGGTGAATTATTTTTTCTTTTGCATTGAACAGTCATTAACAATACATTACCTTATCTAAAATCAAAATTTTTAAAAAATAGACATTGAGTACCGAAAAATACAATATTTTTATAAAAGCAATTAACAGAGCAAGGTGCAAATTCGTAACTTGATTTAAATTATTATAATAAAAACAAATTTATAAATTTTACATTTATATAATAATTTAGGTAATATTTAAATTAATAAATATTGATTTGAAATAATTATTAATAAATATTGATTTGAGATAATTAATTATTATATAGGTATATACCAAACAGTCTGCTTGACTTTGCTTTTAAATGTCAATAAGCTGCAGTCAAAGGGATCGAGGTCAGTAAATTGTTTATTGTTTATTATATAACCGAGAGCAGCGAGCAACAAAACAATTAGCAGTATACTGCTTACTGAAACTTGGTGGTACGAACAATTTGTTATTAGGGCGCGAAATTTGATTTGTAGATCTTCATGATGCTGACCTCGCCAGTAACTCGTTGACTATGAATTGCTTGGCAGATTCAAGCAGCGGTTATGCAGCATAGAACGCACATTGCACTGCACTGCCATAGTGTCATCTTCCATTCGTTAGGCCATTCAAGCTGCAACCGGGCAACAACAAATCCACAAACAATCGAAATAAATAATCTTCAGTCGTGGCAGTCATTTTAAAATCCATAGCGAATACTAAAGAACTGATAGAAACAAGATTCTCTGGCAGTTGACCTCAGCGCTGTTTACGTTACCGGGTCGTTCTCATGATTCATAGCATTTAGAACGCCAAGCTTTCGTCGGCGCAAAATGTGCATCTATAAATCAATGTTCATAACAATCCATGTCGGATCCCAGTAAATTGTAGGAAAAAATTACGTATTCATTATTCATTAAGATATTTTTGGGACTTGAGTAAGATAGTGTTCACTAAAAATATGAATCCATATGCACATGTGATGCTTATTGATATTACAATGTTCTTTAATTTTTAGCTTCTCCTTGCTTCGGAATAGTATTAAATCCATTATCTTCAGTCAGGGTCAGGTTAGGGGTGTCATCCTCAACTAGGAGGGTGGTTACAAGTATGGCATCGGGTAAGCGTGCAAGCTACTTATTTGCTTTTTCCCTGTTCATGCGAGTAAGTAATATTGAAATACCTTCATTCTTTTCCCGAATCCTACCAATTTCTATCCTTTCCCAGCTTAAAAATGCTTTCAATGTGTAGCAGCGTCGAAAGCACAAGGAACCAAAGAAACTGCGATCGTCAACCCGCTTGCCAAGCATGGTTGGTATGGCAATATACTCCCATGGAATGAAAAGTCCACGGGAGACGCCTTTGTCCAGTAGTGAACTTCTTACGGCTAAAATGATGATATATTTGTAAGGGAACAAGATAGTATGCCGAATCTCTAGATTCAGATGCCTAAGTAGGTATACACCCAGGAGGTAGATTCCGCTTCTGAATCTTGACGTCGTACCTTTCTAATGAAAGGTAAGGCGTACGTCCGATCTTGCATTGGCCCCAACCAAGGAAGGATGTAAGTCTGTGGAAACTGATTAATATTATGTCTGCTTCAGTCTGTATATCACTTGAAAACTCTGATATCGTAATTTATAGGATTTAAAATTTGAACAATTGTGCTTGTTTGAAGTGCGTGTATCTTTATTATATCATCATCATCAGGTCTTTTTAGTCTTCACTGCAGGAGCATGACCTTCTATGTACTACTGGAACCATACTTGGCCAGAGCAGACAGAAGATATGGCCTACACTCTCCTCGCTGGCCAGACAGGTTGGAGAGGTCTCATTGATGTTTATGTGCTTTGATTAGCTTGTAAGTACTTTCTAAGTCGCCTCTAACGACCTCCATGGGAAGACTCGGAGTGGTCTTATTCTACTCTGCCGGAAACCACACGGCTATGCCTTTATTGCAGCTTATTTGTTTTCGGGGTCAGTCCCTTCTTTTGCCTTATCCTTAAGCTTTTTTCATTTCGTTCTATCTCCCTTCAACTCATCCGTCTTACTCGTATCCTCCTTTACACATTCCATCCAACGTTTCTTTGATCTCCCTCTGTTTCGAAAATAAAATATTTCAATTTAATTTTGGGGTCGATACCATTGTTACAGAATAAAGCCAACTAAAATATATCGTATTGATGCCTCAAACGCCCCCGGAAGTAGCGAAAGCTTATTTGGAGCTAGCTTCATAGAACATCCAAAAAAAATCGTATTGATGAGTGTCGACCAATTGTATTATTTCTTAATTTATTTATTTCCATTTTCATTGTGATGTTGCATCTAGAATTCTTAGGTGTTCAAAGATTAACTATATGCGTCATAAATTGATTGTGATTATATTCCTTTCAAAATGTTGGTTTTGATATATGTTAATGAATTACCATTTCCACTCAATGATATTCCACAAAGTAATCCTATTAACTGCCACATTGAAACAGAAATTCGCAATCAACAGCAATATTACATTAGCTTATTCCTAAAATCGATTTTGCTCTGCGCATACAGGGCATAACATGGCGAGTGAATTCTGCAAAGTGCTTCGACCAAATCGTCACCATATGTTCACACTGTGCAAGTTGACTATGAACCGGTAATTTTGAATTACAACTGTTAAAAACTAATGAAAATCAGACTGGCTAGTATCAAGTTGCTGGTTTATAAAAACACGTTATTTTTAAGAAAAAAGCCTTTTTTAAGTGATTATATTTTTGCATTCACAATGCTATTTTGATATACTCTTATTAAATTAAATTAAGTCGTACATAGACTTAAGGTCGCAGGCTCAAATCCTGCCGCTTTTTCACCATATTTTATTTAATAATTAAATATAAATAAATATATACGGACAAATCACACAGATTGAGCTAGCCCCAAAGTAATTTCGAGACTTGTGTTATGGGATACTAACTCAACGATACTATATTTTATAACAAATACATATATAGATACACATCCAAGATGGGTCTTCCCAGGCCAATCTGAAAAAGATCATTTTCCATCTTGACCTGGCCGGGGAGCGAACCCGGTCACTCCGTGTCGCAGGCTGGCGTGTTGACCGCTGCGCCACGGAGCTAGTCATAATTTAATAATAGTCTTAATTTAATAAGATTCTATCAAAAGGGCTTGTATTTTCTATTTCAATTTGCCAAATCAGACGGATCCCTCACCTAAATACTTATTTTGTAACAAAAACGTAATCAAGTTCAGGACTGAGGTTGAATTAGGATTAGCCTCTTTATAGCCAACTGAAAGCTTTCTGAAAGGAAAAGTAATGAGGTGACAGTAGTACCTAGTTCACAAGCTTTTATTTAACTTGCGATGTATGTATGTAACTATGTTTGTTCGGGCGGAATCTTGCAACTTAATTTTGAAGCAGATATCTTCAACCTGTTGAGTTGAAATTTAGTATACTCGTTTAGTTTAGATGACAATTCATGCTGTGTGACGTCATTCTAAATCCAACATGGCGGAACACCCATCACCCAAGAGAGCGGGCTAGCTATTTTTGATGCACTCCAATAAACGGATATCAAATTAAAGGGCTCACTGAAAATAACTCGAAAAATAAAGTGAAATTAAAGTTTTTAAAAACAAGCTTTTTTGTATAATATATATTTTTTTAAACTTTAATTTATTGAATGTCGGGAACAATACTTTTTCCCAAGATAAAATGTACCCTATGTCATTCTCCGTTCCCCAGATAACATGTATGCATAATTTTTATGACAACGTAACAAATAAACAAACAAACTCACTTTCGCATTTATATAAGTTACTAGCTTTCGCCCGCGGCTCCGACCGCGACTATGTCGATCCCTCGGGAATAGTACTTTCTCCCGGGATAAAAGGTATAGCCTATGTCCTTCTTCGTACTCCAGAGAACTTGTATGCAAAATTTCATGATGATCGGTTCATTAGTTACGGCGTGAAAGCGTAACAAACAAACAAACAAACAAACTCACTTTCGCATTTATAATATTATTTATTTATTATTATATTTCTATTTATAATTTATAATATTAGTAAGGATAAGGATGATTGTTCTTTTTTTTAACCAGTATGCTAATGACCCTGACCAATTTTTCATTCATATGGAACTTCCCTAATGTAAACTCTGTACATGTTTGGTGCTGAATTTCGAAACCCCTACATGCACTAATCAAGTAAATGCATGAGCTACGAGTATGTTAGCTTTAAATAAGCCCGTTCCAACGAAGTCGTTATTTAATTGGGTTTTATATCATTAAAATGGCGGATTTTTCCACTAGGCTTCACGGGTTTAACCATTACAATTTCCCATATGCTTTTAGTCGTGGTAGAGCCACGTTAGCGGCAACATGAATTGCTGGTAGCATGAATGGGCCAGCTCGTCCGGGGAAGTACCACACTCTCACAGAAAATCGACGTCTGAGTAGAAGCTTTACCGCTTCTATACTTCGATCGGTGAGTGAGAGAGCCGGAGGCCCATCCTTCCCTCAACTCCTCGAAAGGCCGACAACACACCTGCCACACCCTGGTGTTGCAGTTGTCCTTGAGCGGCGGTGGTCACTTACCATCAGGTGACCCGCTTGCTCGTTTGCCGTCCTATAACATAAAAAAAAAAAGATGACAAAACGGAAGACCGTTTTCCAATGAAGACTGAAAATGGACTTGATATGAAACGTAAACAAGGGGTGGACTAGAATTTTTGCCACTCGAAAAAACATTTACCTTGGTCAACATTTATTTTCTTGATTGATGGTATCAACAGAAGTGTTTGCTAGGGGTAAGAATCTTTTTAAGTGATTTTCATTATTTACTAGCTTTCACCCGCAGCTCCGCCCGCGTCAATGTTGATCCTTCGGGAATAGTACTTTTTCCCGGGATAAAAGGTTGCCTATGTCCTTCTCCGTACTCCAGAGAACTTGTGTGCAAATTTTCTTGATAATTTTGCATACAAGTTCTCTGGAGTACGGAAAAAGACATCGGTTTAGTAATTATGGCGTGAAAGCGCAACAAACAAACAAACTCATTCGCATTTATAATGATAGTATGTATAAATAAATAAATAAATATATACGGACAAATCACACAGATTGAGCTAGACCCAAAGTAAGTTCGAGACTTGTGTTATGGGATACTAACTCAACGATACTATATTTTATAACAAATACATATATAGATACACATCCAAGACCCAGGCCAATCTGAAAAAGATCATTTTCCATCTTGACCTGGCCGGGGATCGAACCCGGTCACTCCTTGTCGCAGGCTGGCGTGTTGACCGCTGCGCCACGGAGCTAGACAAGATAAGGATTGTATTTTTGTAGTTTTATTATAGAAGGTGTTTTAAAAAGAATATTAGCTTAAAGAAGATATTAATTACCATAACTAATACTCTCATCATATACGAGTATAGATACCTACTAAAAGCCTGACGTCATACCCACCCCATACTCGTATTAAAATTTTAATTGTTACATATACTCTACTATGTAGGTATGTCCATGCATAACATACCACCGAGGTGTCAGGGATGTTAGTCGTCGCTTGAATGTATTTACTCAAGGGTCGGAAGGATGCCCGGGGGCAGGCAATTCCCTGTTTATCTTTCCGAAAAGAGCTCAGTGCACATTATGTAACGGGTAAATACAGGATAATATCGGGTTTAAGCCTGACAGTTTTTTTTTTTTTTTGTAAGTTAAAATCGATTCTCAAGGACTGAAGATACTGTTAAGAGAGGCTTTTACTCTTTTTGTGTGTTCTCTGGTTTATTTTTTTTATCTTTGATTTAATAAGTCAATGTTCTTACAAGATTTTGATTAAGTTTCCCCTGTCCCGATGTTTGACTGTAATCAATACTTGCAAGTTAAATTTGATCCACTTTCCGATTGAGCTGAAATTTAGCATGCATGTGTAAATCGGATGACAATAAAATATTATGTGATCGCGCTGGTCTGATGATTTAGTCGGAAGGTGGCCATAGAAACTAAGGAACTCGTTTGATTTGTCTTGGATAACACTTTACGAGTACAGTGTGGATTCGTTTATAATAAAAGTTTGTCACAAAAAAGTAATTTTTGCAAAAAATATAAGTAAAATATGCAAAATATGGTAATTGGACACTGTCAAAATTTACGACAGCTTTCCTATTCCATCAGTTACTTGTAAAGTAAAAAGTTTTCTACAAGTTTTAGTTAATGTTTCAAGTATATTTTGAGGACAGGGATACTCCTCTCTCTGATATTTACCTAAGACCTTGGCTCTTGTCAGTATCATTGTGAAGAAAGAAACGTACATAGTAACTATTTTTGTCAGAAAATAATGGAGTGGTTTACCATTATTTTTACCTTCTCCTATCTTACCTACCTATTGTTAATATATACTGTAAATAAAAACTTGTCGAGAGTCTTGTTAAGAGAGTTTTTAAAAGGGTGCGGATGGATGCAACGACAACTGCGGCAACAAAAAACTCCGATTTTATGTTTTTATTTATCAATGGAACTTGGAAAAGAGTACGAAATGAATATGTTACCATATTTTTTGTTTATGCTATTTTCCTATAAGCCCAAACTGTCACCTCTATAAATGGTAATGAATATTGGCCGCAAAGCTAATAGCCGCCACATAACACGCGGCACTCTGCCAAACGTGAAGCCAGGCAACTTCATTACCATCCACTTTTACTCATGTACAAGTTCTGGCTCTCATTTCTAAACTTCCTACAAATGAGATGACTGCTATTTTACATAATTTGATACAGGTTCTTTTGATATAGATTTTCACAGGCTCTCCTCAAAGTTATGCTTAGCATTTTACTCAAACGTTGTTATACAAATTCTACGAGTATAGAAGTGTAAGAAAATTGTGAAATAATATTCTGAAGGAATACTTATTCATGGTATTGAATAACTTTCGGTGGGAATACAATATCAAAATCGAATCCTAGCATACAAACTTGATGAGTTGATTGGTATTTTAATGAAAATGGCCATGGGCAGCACTTTTGATCTGGCGAAGGATATAAAATTTGTTGGATATAGAAGGAAGTTAAGGTATTGAGATAATACTCACTTGGTTGAATGAAAATCAAGGAGAAGCTCGGGAGACTGACCGGGCGCGCGTATCGGATGCCATATCTGTAACCACCGGACAAGCAGTTGAAGATAACACCCCTAACAAGCACATACAAAAGTATAGTATCAAAGTATCACGTCTTTTTCCCTTGCGGGGTAGACAGAGCCTAGGTTTATAAGACATTATGGCCACATTTAGCATGTTGGAGGGCGTGTCGATGGAAAATAAGCACATACGAGTAAGAAATACGTCAAACGCCATAAAGACAATACTAAAATCGTGAAACAAGCCGTGAGTCTTATCTTAACCTTTTACAGGATTATATTTTGTAATATCTCGCATAAACTGTAACAGCCGGTTTATTAGTTTGCAACTTCAATTAATCACTGAAAATCTGTATCAACCGAGTATCCAATAGTCGCCACTTGTTTCCAGATATAGCAGGCACACTGCCAAATATGTCGAAGCCAGGCGGCTTCATTGCCGTAAACTTTCGCATGCAATAACTGGCTAACATAACCAAAGAGATCTTGTGAACTATGGAGTATGACTTTCAACATAATTGTTTTAGAGAAAAAATATACTGGTGATGTAGGTTTCTTAGAATAATTAATTTAAATAATATATATAAATTATAACTTCGGTTTTCGAAATTGTTCCATGCTGGTCTGGGAGAAAAGAAAAAAACGTAGAATGTGTGAGCTGCTTAACTTACCGCGCAGAACGTTTAGATCACGAAAATGTCATCATTTATGGAATCCAAGATGGCGGATGCAATTTTTCATAAATAATCAACATGGGTGTCGTTTTATAGTTCTTTGGGAGTGTAGATCTGAAAATTGACTACAGTTTACCAATATCAATTTATCATGAAAGTCACTTCCGCCATCTTGGATTCCAAATCTGTCGTTTTTTCTAATTTTACACGAAACCGACAGACTAACACACGCAAACGAGTAATCCTATAAGGATTCTGTTTTGTTACTCGGTCGTACGAAATGCTTAAAAAGTAGGTACTATATGGTAATGACTCGTACTTAGCCGCATCGCCTCACTACTACGAGTACTAACTCTACTACCTCAAATTTTCGATCGACTTTTACGATCTGCGCGGGAAAAGAAGCAACTGGTACATTTTACGTTTTTTCTTCACTCTCAGCATGAAAACTTTAATTAAACTATATTTTTTGACCGAGCGAGCGAAGCGAGCGAGGTCTTCAATTCAAGTTGGGGCGAAAAGACATTTTTTGTATGTATGTATGTATGTATGTATGTATGTATGTTTGTTCCACGATAACTTTTGAACCAGTGCTCCAATTAAGATGAAACTTAGAATGTATATAGGTCTTTTATATACAATTTTCAAGTTCGTTGGGCATCAAAATCGGTTCAGCAGTTTACGAGATATTAAAATAAATGTTCAAGAATTTCGAGGGATGAAAATTTAAAATGACGTTTAGATTGAATATATTACAAGATGGCGCTGCAATAAATTTTAATTTTGAAGGTTACCACAGCCGCCGCTAGGTGGCAGTATTTCGTTGATCCTGCTTTGTCCATGCTTTGTGTATTAAATTTAAATATACTAACAAAAAATGCACAATTATAAACTAGAACGGTACTTTCTCCTCTATACTTATCGAATGGTTGGCTCAGTCGCAGTACGGTAGTTACCCGATCGAAAACATTAGACTTTGAGCCGCGCAAGAAAATTTTATTTTTCAATGATTGCAAATATTTCTTTCGCTGTCTGTTCCAAGTTAAATTCCAAGTGACCTTCTTATTTTTAATTTACAACATTTCGTTCCTTTAGAACAAAAAAATACCAGTCCATGAAAATTTCCATAATAAATTCTTGTTAGTTCCACATTTCTCCAACAGATGGAGACAGAGGTCCAAAAATGCGTAACGATATTCTAATAAGTTTTTATTTATCTTTAATTTTAAGTATGTATATGTTTGTTCGGGTGTAAGCCTGCAACCAAAAATTAAAGCAGTTATTTAACTGCAATTTCACATTGTACTTAACTTTATGGTGGTGGAAGATAATTATAAAAAATCACTGATCTGATTTGAAAATGACGAGCTATTTAATGATGAACATCCCGTTTACAACATTTTACAGTTTCAATCCTTTCACAATAAAAGCTGGTAAAAAAACCGGCCAAGTGCAAGTCGGAATCGCGCACGATGGTTTCCGTACCGTTATCTATAAAAACGGCAAAAAAATCATCTATTTTTAAAGGATATATACATAACGAAATATTCTATGAATATTTTAATCGTCTACTTGCCGTTATCAATATAGAGCAAAAACAAGCAAAAAAATTACGTTTGTTGTATGGCCCCCTTAAATATTTATTTTGTTCTATTTTTTTGTATTTCCTGTTATAGCGGCAACAGAAATACATCATCTGTGAAAATTTCAGCTGTCTAACTATCACGGTTCATGAGATACAGCCTGGTGAGAGACGGACGGACAGACAGACAGACAGACGGACAGTGGAGCGATATTAATAGGGTCCCGTTTTTACCCTTTATGTACGAAATAATAAAAATGAATGAAAAAGTAGTGTAAGAAGAAACAAATAATTCCGCAGAACAGACACAATAAAGACAAAGAAATGGGGTTCGGTGGGCGAAAGATAAGTACAGATGTAGAATCCAAACGTACGAACACCATATTTGGAAGGTAAAGCCGAGGCATAGAAAGAGGAGTATGGGAGTGCAGCACTCTGCTAGAGAAACAAAAACAAAAGCCAAATGAAAACTGAGCTGGGGGGTTGTCCGGACAAAACAAGCCAGAAAATTGATACAAATAAAAGTTTTTAAGTATAAAGCTCAAGTGAAGAACCGGGGGTAATATGTCTCGGGGCTAAAAAAATTAAACGTCAATGTTTAATTTTTTTAGCCCCGATCTGGGTACACATCAAAACCATATTAGGTTTAGAAAACAAAACACATATGTCTCGTTTTTAAAACCTTAATTAATCATCATTATCATGGCGACCAAAGCTCAGTCACCCGGATACTAATATATTAAATGACCTGGTATTTTATATTTCTATTCCCTGAATTGTAAGTCGCAGGCCTATTGACATTTTCAAACACTCAAAAACGCCTGTGGAATATTTGGTACGAAAATTATTTTTATAAAATGTCCATCTTCAATGATGCTGCCTGATGTAGTATGTATGTATGTATGTGTATATGTATGTATATGTTTATATATAAATATATGTTTATATTTATATATGTAAGATAGTAATTATTATAAAAATCATAAATTTCTTCTTTTATTAATTATCTGTTACTTTCTGCGCCACCTGTATTTTTGTTTATAAAAGTTTCCATCTCTTCAAGGGTTGTCTGGAAGAGATTGCTTAAAGCGATAAGACCGCCCCTTGTACCACTTTATATAGAATAGTTTCAAATAATGTATCCTAATAGGCGCAATAAAGAATATTTCATTCATTCATTCATTCATGTTGTGATTCCGTTAATAACCATAGTCTTTCAGATATGATGAAACATTTACATTTATTTGTCCCTTAGTGAAATTATATTTATTTTTCTCTGAGGACCTACTCAAATTTTGCTCGATAGTGCAACGCAGCTCTTCAGCTACACGTTGCACTATCGAGAGCAGCTAAACGCCTCACAGTTGTTGTATTGAATTTTTTTTTTGTCATATTAATTAGATGAAATTCTACTCGTACATTTAGGGATTGGAACGGAAAAACTATTTCAACTATTCGTACAACAGTCGTTCATTTGTTTGGATAGAAATTAATGTTTACTATTACAAGAAAGTAAGGACATCGTGTTCATTGTATGTTAATTTGAAATAAGTCGTGGTGAGTAAAAAAAAAAGAATGCTTCATCTAAACAATAGCACTATGACAACATGCTTATCAAAATCAGTATAATAGTGGCTAGCTCACGAAATTATCAGAAAAATTAAATAATCGCGAGGTCCACGTTCGCAGCGAACTACTAGTTATATTTAAAATAAAACTAATTTCAATCAAACTACTGAAACGATTTTGATGAAATTTTAATGAAACCAATTTCAACGCATAATTGAGAGGGTCAAGCAAAAAAAATATTTACGAAATCAGTATATATGACGTAACGTGATATAATAAATGACGAAGTTATGCTATAACAAACATAAAAAGAGAAGAAAAAACGTATAACCTTTTTTTAAGTCGATTAAAAATGGAACGCAAGACGAAATAACAAGTGACGTGCGAGTATCTTTGCAAAGATCAAATTCTATTATAAATAGAATCCACTTGAACTTTTTGCTACACGATAAAAGGTCAAACTGAAGTGTTCAGCTCCATAAATTCCTGTATGTGATTAAATCGACACCGCTTATAATTAAACATCGTCTGATTTCATTTTATTCTATTATTATATTAATGAGAATGGGTTTTAAGCCGATTCATTATTATAGGCTATTCTGGACGAATTTTAATTAAAATTTGCCAAATTATTGCTTTCAATTATTCGTATCTATCATTATCATCAAATCAACCGCAAGAAGTCCACTGCTGGACATAGGCTTCCTCCAAGGATTTCCAATACGACCGGTTGGAAGCGGCCTGCAATTCGTATCTTAACACACCAAACTCACACTCAAACTGGGCTCGGGTTTTTACCACCGTCCCAAAAATGGTATGTCGTAATTATAAGTTTGACCGCTATCTGTCTGTGTCACCAGAGCTCTTAAACGGGTGACCCGATATAGAAAGCATGATTTCTAGCGATGGTTTTTAGACGTGTTTTATCTAAAAATATTCAGCTGTTTACAAGATAGAGGGATTTAAAAAAAATATATTTTTATATAGCTTGTTCGAATATAAATAAGGCGTGGATTTCATAGTAGCAGACAAAACGGAGAGGCATAATGCATTCAGATGATTTTTATTGTTATATGATTTGGCAAAGTTATTTACAGCCGACCGTCCTGCTTTACGCCAAACTACCTTTTTATTAAGCCATATGCCTAATTTTATAAATCTGCATTATATGACTGGGCAATAAATCAAAGCTAAGAAAGCCAACTCCAGATAAACAAAGGTAGGTACACATATAATTTCCCTTTGAGTTACCGCAGTAAATGATTTAATGTGATGAAATTACGAAATTGCTAATAAACTGAACTCATACGCAGACTAATAAAGACAAACAAATAATTTCAACTTATAACGTTTATTTGTAAAACTAACATCATAACAAGAAGTCGTAACAAATATCGAATGCCGACATTATAATCTGCCGAGTGAATCGTTCTTGAAGCAGCTGTATATATTTATCTTCATGTTAGTCTAATAATACGATCTTACGCTACATGTTCATATAGAAATTGAATTAATTAATTGATTAAGTAACAATTAAACATCAAACAACATCAAGAATAAATAAAAAATACTACATGTTTCTAGATATACTTTATATACGTATCATTAAAAGAAGTATAAGTATTGCCTACTACGGGAATCAAATACGATACCCTTAAATATCTGTACCCCTCGTGTAGCAGGCTAGGGGTTAATAGTCTTTATTTGCTTTTCCCCCATTCATCCGAGTAAGTACCTCGCCCCATATTTATCATTTCTTTCCCAAATCCACTAAATTCCTATCATTCCCCAGCTTCAAATGCTTGCAATATAAGGCAGCAGTGTCATAAGCACAAGATGCCAATGAAACTGCGCTCGCCAACCCGCCTGCCACGCGTCGTGGTACGGCAATATCCTCCCATTAAGCGAGGAGGCCCTTGTCCAGCAGTGGACTTTTTGCGGCTGTAATGATTATGATGATAATGATTTGCGTTTGTACAGAGTATACAGAAGATGGCTTACAAATAATGATCTCCTTACTACACAGCCATTAAATTATAGCATGCAAATAGATACAATTATTATAACAGGTATTCTTTAGTCATTTATCATCAGAGTAATGATTAGGTTAATCATCGCGAGACGTGTGAGTGCTAGCGCGGTTTATTGAAACTGTGGACAAAACAGCTCCGAAACTCGATTAGTGCGCTGTTATGGCGGTGCCACTTTTCGAGCGCGAATCGTGTATCCACAATTATATTTGATCGAAGCCACCAATATAACCTAAAAGTCAGAAAGCCACGTTTAGCAAAAAGTGGCTTTTAAGTCGTATAGACCTAGGTCTATACGACAGAGCCTAGGCTCTGTCTAACCCGCAAGGGAAAAAGACGTGATAGTACGTTAGTATGTAATCATGATCGATACCAATGAACCTCGTTGATATTTGGTCAAGTCTATTGACGTTGCTTCAAAACATTTGGCTCGCTCATTTCTATTTCCATTCTAACTTCTCCATTGATCCAGTTTGTATTCATTATTCACGCTGGCATGCAACGATTACATGTTTATAGAATTTCCATCCTGTGCAGTTTATTATAAGCGCCAAATTACATGAAGTCTATTTTTATAAGGCGTATAGTAAATGTACGGAGCTATTTAGACGATTTGCTTCGGCTTTCAAAGGCGAGGTCGACGTGATTGTTGAATTTTAACTATGAAATGTATATAATACGTTTGCTATATTGTTTTTGATAAAGATGTTTACAATCTTGACTGTATTTTTAAAACAGTTGAATCTTCCAGATAAGATGCCCTACACTGGAAGTAAATGTGTGGAAAGGAAAAAACAGTCATCGACGAAAAAGAAGATTTTCGTGTTTCTATGTATAAAACTACAATTTTGAGTTGTGGTAGAGCCATGCTACCGGCAAAATTCATTTTTGCTAGTAGCATGAATGGGCCGGCTCATCCAGGGAAGTACCACACCCTCACAGACAATCGACTCGACGTTTGAGTAGTAGCTTTACCGATTCTATGCTTCGTTCGATGAGTGAGAGAGTTGGGGCCCATGTTTTCCCTCATTTCCTCCCCCCATGTCCATCCCCCAACTCCTTGAAAGGCGGGCAACGCTCCTGTTATACCCTGGTGTTGCTGTTGTCCATGGGCAGCGCTGATCGCTTACACCAGATGACTCGCATGCTAGTTTGCCGTCTTATCATTCATTTCATTCATTCAATGGATAGGTTTAGAAAAAAGAAATGTCACTTACTAATATGCTCTCAGTGATTCAGTCTTGGAATACATTGGATTACTGGGTGCATAGAAGAATAATATAGGTACTCGTTTTGCAACACACGTCCTATATTAATATGTGGTTGCGTTGTTGGTTGCACATGTATTATATTTATATCTGTTAAAAGCTATGTTAAGATGTATGTGTAATCGTTTGTAAACCCAAATAAATAAAATAAAAAAAAAATGCCTTAAAAAACAGACAACTGGAACATAAATAATGAATGTATTGAAAATAAAGATTATATTTGGTTTAAGATCTACTTTTATCTAAAGTTCATAAAGTAGGACTTATTCCAGAAGGGAGATCGTTTTAAAGACAAATCTAGAGGCCTGAAACTAAGACGTTTCCCGCGAATAACATGTGTGTATAATAAGTACAGTAATGTTAAATTAAATGAATACCCACCTTGTAGGTATTCATTCAGTTTTACATTACTGCGTGACATTCCTTTTTACTATGTATTGAAGTAGGCATTTGTCTCCCATCTCACCTGATGATAAGTATCGATTAAGAAGAGTATGTTAGATGCCTATCCAAGAGATTTATTCTACTTTTGAATGTCCCAGGACTGTTCTTGTCTGGGAATATAGACGCAGGCAGTTCATTCCACACCTTAGCTACTCGAACCAAAAAGGAACTGTCAAAGCGTTTAGTTTATTTATATTCTATAATAAACCGTAATCTCAAAGACATTAAATAAAATCAATGTTATAAACCGTACAATATCTAAACCTAATCTCAATGCTGATATTATTCAGAAACAACCAGCTAACTCTAACCACAAATCCATTGACCGCAAACCGAGCGTAACTGAGCAACTGTTGCGGTTTTTCTCCACGTATCCCACAAAAGACAGGAGCACGGTCGGTACTCGCGCCGCGTAAACATTCTCTAACAATGCCCAGATGATGGACACCAAAATAGACCGTAACGTAAACACGGACAAAGCGATGCGGAGTCGACGCGGTGAGATTAACCAATGCTGAGCGCTTTTGATATCCTACAGCAGGGATGCGAAATCGATGGCATTTTTTTCAGTGGAATATTGACTTTCCATCAGCGTATGCAGCTAGCAACGGGGCTTCACAACTGGCGATGTATTCTGTATTGTGATGAAAAAGAAAAATATGGCCAATGTGAGACATTGCTTCTGCTAGTAAGCTAGATTTTAATTGATCTGTAGAACCATGGCGAGCTCCGTGACGCAGTGATTAACACGCCAGCCTGCGACACAAGGGTTCTCGGGTCCGATTCCCAGCCAGGTCAATATGGAAAACAATCATTTTCAGATAGACCTGGGTCTTGGATGTTTATCTATATAGATACCTATAAAATATAGTATGATTGAGTTAGTATCCTACGATAAAAGTTCACAACTAACTGTGGGGCTAGCTCAATTTATGTGATATGTCCCTATTTATTTATTTATTATTTATTTATATAAACCCTGGCCCTGTCCATTAATGAGATGCTATATTATAACAATTAATATTTTCATGTGGCACACCTGTTAATATTTTAAATGGGGATGAATGACAGTTTGTTTTTGCTTCATAAAATAACTACAGGATCTATTTTAAGGAAACTTTACGAGATTTATCTGTATCGTTTAGGTTTGGTCATCATCATCATCATCATCAGGTCCTTTTTAGTCTCCACTACAGGAGCACGACCCTCTCTGTACTACTAGGGCCATACTTGGCCAGAGCAGCCAGAGGACTTGGCCTACACTCTCCACGCTGGCCAGACGGGTTCGAGAGGTGTCTTAGATGTTTATAAGCTTTGTTTAGCTTGTATTTCCTAAGTCGCCTTCTACGACATCCACGGGAAGACTTGGTGTGGTCCTATTCTACTCTGCCGGATACCACACGGCTAAAGCTTTAGGTTTGGTGTCTGAGTACATAAAAATTAATCTCATTATAGTTTTTTGGGCATAAAAACTATTAGCATAAAGATTGGTGGGCATCAATTTTCATAGATATAATTAAGCGTAACAATTTTTTGCGAAATATTTTTATACCAATGATATACACATTTTATACCAGTAAAAAATATACATTCGGACCCCAAACCTTTTAATTATACGTTATCGGTATCGTTTTTATATAAGAAAATAATATTAAGTACTCGAAAAACAAATAAAAATGTTCGCCATCCCTGTTCAAAACATCACACGAGTTGCACAAAAGGCCTCACCACAATGCAAAAACCATTTCCATTTCTATCACGGTGTAAAGCCTTATTATATCTGATATTACGAACATCTTTACATTCCGTATTACAAGGCATCGGACTATTAAAATAGTGTCTACCGGTCGTATTATGAGTAAATGTTTGTCCTTTCTTTTTTTATCAATTATTTGAGTGCATTTGACTTCTATCTTGCCTGGTGGGAAGCAACGATGAGGTCTAGGGTGGTACACGCAAACTCAAATACCCGTAATACTTATTTACTCTTATCTTAAAAATTCCTAAATTGTACAAGTCGGGAAACAGCGACGCGAGGAGGGAATTTCATTTCTTCGCGGTTCGCATTATGAAGGCAACGTATCTAGAGGTGCGATAGCAGAAATATTGACTTCATATGGATGGTACTTTACTATCTTTCCCTAGCCTATGTCATTGTTAAGGGTCTCTTTATCAATCTTCTCCATGACTCTCGGGTTGCGGTTGCTACAGGCACAAGTTTTGCTGTGTGAGTGTGTAAGTACTTAAATCACTGTTTAGTTTGGTAGGTAAGCATAGTGTGCCATTATATTAGGCCTTTTAGAAACGGCTTAACTACCACCTAGTTGCTAGATGTAGACTCTAAATGACGTAAAGTCTACATCATGGGCTTTCTGCAACTATTCAGTAGGTGGGAAAAACTCTTGAAGACAATCCGTAGTAAAAGTGTTTCAATTATAAAAACACGGTTTCACTCACGTTTTCATTCAGTTGGAATCGCCAACTGTTTCACTGAGTTAGAGGTTCCCCCCCTAAGCGAAACGGCATCGTGAAAAATCGAAATTTACCTCGCGTAACTTTTAACACTATTAAAGTTTTTCAAGCCTAAATTCGGCTTTACCAGTCATATAAACGCTTTTAAAGCTATCACAAATAAAATATTTGGCTTGCAATACTACTTAACGTCAAAGAGACAATACCTATATATCTTTTGAAATAAAAAGCTAACACCGCGATATCATCCACAAAAAATATCGCTGAGTGCATGCGTGCAGTATTTCACACTAACTAGATAGTTGTGTGAAATACTGCATAAGAGTACTATGTATATATACCATGACACTTCATGGTTTATTTATTTAAGGCAATTTACATCTCTGACACTTGCTCTCGGCACACTGAAGCTCTCAAGCTATGCTTTCAGCACTCAAAATACACTAAATAATCCCAAACTCATCTAAGTTTAAATGTGCATACACGAATAACAATATTCTTTATTACGTAGAAGGAAGGTTGAATGTAAAGCATATTTTTAGACGTTATTGGCACGTTATTCGCAGTTCGCAGTGTAAACGTTTTGACAGACGTCTATCTAATCGATAATGACCAAATGATAGTTACATCAGAATGTTAAGTGGCGTAGGAGTAGTTTACAAGATTGAAAAATTCTCACACGTTTGTTATCAATGGAAGTTTGGTTAGGACATTGCAGGCTTGAATCACCTGATTGTCTGATAATAAAGATGATTCCGTGCTTCGGAAGGCACGTTAAGCCGTTGGTCCTGGCTGCCATCTGATAGTCGTTAAAGGAACCACGTCAGAGGCCGAGAGGCGGTTCCGAAGAACTCTGACACCAGGGTGTGCGTGGTCGATTGACCGTGACACCTACTCGAAATGATGATAATGAATGGAATTTTGCACGCGCAGCACTCTATCCCGGCCAAAAAGAATTAAAGTTGACCCCAGCACTAAATGAATATGTAGTGTAAGGTATATGTACGCTTTAATATTTACCTTGACAAAGTTGATGAAAACAACAGCTAAATCGAGTAAAACATTTTTATATGTTGGTAAGCAAGGTGTACTTATGCTTAGAGGCCGATTACGAATCGATTAGCTACGAATAAAAAGATTTAGAGGCATTGAATACAATACGAGCTGGCATAATTGCCAGCTCGTACTGTATTCAATACCTCTAAATCTTTTTTTTTATATATTATTATATGTCAAAATATCGGAGTCACTTTTTAATATTTTTATTTTAATGTACTAATGAGTATTACTTAAGTATTCGGTGAATCCCAAGTTACACCTGTAAAAAGATGAAATAAATTTAAACTTTATTTTTATGGAAATTTCACCAGAAATTTTCGACAAATACACTCCACGAATTGCATGAAAGGTTGCATGGGCTACTTGAATTTAAATTTAAGGCTGAGTTTACACAATGTGGCTACATCTAAACGGTGCAAAAAAGTTTAAGAGGATAAATCTAACCAAATATTATTACAGTGGTTCCCAAAGATAGCGGTTTTTAAAAAGAAGAAAATATAAATTAATATAGATCTATGTTTAAAATGGAGGTCAGTAAAACACAGAGCACAACCCAAGGGCTATTGGCGAGCGCCGTGGTGGGTTCGATGGAAAGCGATCTTTATCAGATTGACCGGAGTCTTGGATGTTTATCTATATAACTATCTATTATGAAATATACTACCGTGGAGTTAGTATCCTAAGACACAAGTTCACAACTTGCTGTGGGGCTAGCTCAATTTATGTAATATGTCCCTTTATATTTATTTATTTATTCGCGCTTCAGCCCACGGTCTATGATGGATATACAGGGCCCAGTGCCTTTACCTAGTTATTTAATATTCAAAAACACTTAGATATAGATAAAATTTTGAATTTACATTTATTTGCCAAATTTATTCCTCCACGAGCCTATTTACTATCTTGATTTTAAGAGTATTCGTCTATTCCTGCTTTAACTACAAGTGTCTTATAATTTCAAGACAGATATTGGTAATTTCAAGCAGAACCCACAGTTTCAACTAGATCGTGATTTTTTATTACAAGGTTTAGTTTTGCTCGCCCTGTTAGTCTGTCTGTAGTCAAATCTTGGAAGATAAAGGAGTGACAAAGATTATGGTAGGCAACAGAAAAAAGGAGAGAACTGGCATACTATGCCGACCCCACATGAAAAAGTGAAGTCCTGTGACCACCTGCTGGTCAAAAATGTAAATATATAAAAGAAAACTTATATAAAGATTTCGACTTGATAGAATGAAAATGTAGGCTAAAATAAACGAAAAAGATAGTTGGTGATATTTTTTTTATTATCTTCTTGTAATAACTTCTTACTTGAAGTTTTAAATATAAAGAAAGAAAACTCCGGCGCGGCAAGTCGTAACGCTTAATGTAGACTGATCAACTGAAAGTACAGTATACTGCCAAGCTTGAAATTCGGCTCGACGACATGTGCAAATGATTATAATACTCAGAAGGTGGCCAAAGTTGCTCATAAACGATAGGAGATAAACCCATCGTGATTGGGCTCATTTGGTTTTTCTGGGAAGCATTTGACACA
This sequence comes from Elegia similella, assembly GCA_947532085.1. Lineage (NCBI taxonomy): Eukaryota > Metazoa > Arthropoda > Insecta > Lepidoptera > Pyralidae > Elegia > Elegia similella. Next base: position 19,503,678 of record OX383934.1, on the reverse strand, counting down.
ATTCTTTCTTAAATAAAAGTTGTTACAAAAATATTTTTATCCTGCTATTGTGACCATTACCTTAGTTGGCTAGCGGTTGCGGACTATTTCACACTGCGGCGGCAGTTCCATCAAAATACTGTGCATAACGCATGAGCAAGTGACAACTTCCTGCAGCGCAGATGTAAGGTTAGCTTTTAAAAGCGAAATCAAAAGGTTAAAATTAACATGATCAAAAATGTTAATTTTAAACTTTTTAACTCTATACTTCACGACTGCTTTTTTCATACGCATACTGACACAACCTTTTTTATTAGAAATTCCCTTTGTTACTGTTGCATGGAGAGACGCAATTTTTTTTTTTTAATCTATGGTTGCATGTCACGTCTTGACATATATTTGTATGGTTAAAACATAGATTTAAAAAAAAAATTGCGTCTTCTATGGGTTAAAATCTTTAATTAGTTACATTTAACGGACGCTAGGTGCGTTCATTATGCAGAAAACCTCTCTTCTCCGTTTGTATGTGTATTTTTTTGCACATTTCATTTCACACCTTCCGACTATCGCAATTCGGTTACGCTGTCTAAATCCTGCCATCGCACTTAATGTTTTAAACAAATTATTTCGTTTGTTTAACGTGTGTATAAGTGGCCAACACTGATGTCAGATTTTTCAAGCTTCCTTAAGACCCCGCCATATGCCAGGCGGCGTGGCGATACAAACGCGGATGGTCTAAACGCGTTGGCTACTTTGGATATTTTCGTTTTTTAGGAATATTCAAGGGTTATTCGAAAAAGAAAAACATATAATGGCTGCCTTATCTGTAATGCAATAATAATCAAAAGTTTCAAGGTTAATTTTAATGTATTTGGTGAATAATACTATATACGGAGTAAATTAGACGTGATTTGGAGGCAACTTTGCAATTTTTTCTATCGATAAAATTTAACGCAATCGTGTTTTTGAGTCATATAGTTACCAGAGTTAGTCCTGAACTTTGCTGCATTTTTATTTCAACTTGAGTATTTAATTATTATTGATATAACAGTCAATCATGCAAAGCAGTGTGAGGTAGTACGGACCCTTAAAGCATCTGAGATTGCCTAACAACTTCCATCCTGTTGGGACCTACGGCTAAACGTGTCTTCCGAAGCATTTTCACACTATGTATGGTTAGAACAAGAACAACATTCTGTGAGTCCAATGGCTAAAATAAACTTCCACATACTCACTTTTTGACCAATTTCCAAAGCATTTTACTTCACTGAAACCTCATTATTTTACCTTTACAAGAACTAAAAATAGTGAATGTCCTCCTACTGAATATATAAACTGTTTGTCGCTGCCATTGCCGGCCTTTTGAATTCATATCCTGTATAATTTAAAGCACTTTTGAAATGTTCTCGTATCTTGTAGTAACGAGGATCGATATTTATTATCGAGATAACATGAAATGTACAATATTTTATTACACAACAAAAACCTATTGATTTTTTGTTGTAAGTGCGCATTACATATTTTTTGTGTTCTAGTAATTATTCGGTTGGACGTCTAGGTAGGTCGACGACATAAGGCAAATTGATGGAAAGAACTGGATCGCGATGGCTGGATAGGATTGGCGTAGACCAAAGGAGCTTTATCCCCAGCAACGGGTCATAAAAAACCCAAGTCAAAAATTTTCCACTGTTTTGCGGCATATGCTCAAGAAGGTACCGGAGTATTGCGACCCAATGAGGGTTTAATTTTTCTCGCATCAAAAATAAAAGTTAGCCTTTTCGGTGATAAAATTGATTTTTTCTTTACTCCACGACTAGCAAAGAAGATAAAAAGTGTAAATAAGTTGGTCTATATTTACCTTTATAATACCCGAGCTTCGTAGCCGAGCACTATGAAAAATACATACATAATCCTAACTAATATTATAAATGCGAAAGTGAGTTTGTTTGTTTGTTTGTTTATTTGTTTGTTTGTTTGTTTGTTACGCGTTCACGCCGTAACTACTGAACCGATCATCATGAAATTTTGCATACAAGTTCCCTGGAGTACGGAAAAGGACATAGGCTACCTTTTATCCCGGGAAAAAGTACTATTCCCGAGGGATCGACATTAACGCGGGCGGAGCTGCGGGCTAAAGCTAGTCATTTAATAAACCATTAAACAATTACATTCTCTATTTCGGCTGTTGTGTAAAAGAAAAGTTTGGAAGGCAAAGAATGTGTGTTTTTCGTACCGCATTAAATTAGCATTTAAATACATTATCCGTTTCTCTGTGCGACCCTCGAGAGGACAGCATCATTTTCAATTATAGGTAGACGTTGCGACCCTAAGACAGTTTTATTTTTGTCGCAGTAATAATAAAAGGTGTAATTCGGCCTTTTTTTGTGATTAATTTGTTTTTTCTTTACTCACAGACCAGCATGTAAGATAAGAAGTTTAAAGAAGTTTGTCTATATTTACCTCTATCATACCCGAGCACCGAGCACCTACTGAACACTATGATAAATGCACACATAATAATTTAATAAACCATGAAACAATTACACTCCTTTTGGGCTGTCGTGTAAAAGAAAAGTTGGTAGCCAAAGAAAGTGTGTGTTTTCGTACCGCATTAAATTAGCATTTAAATACATTATCCGTATCTCTGTGCGACCCTCAAGAGGACAGCATCATTATCAATTAAAGGTAGACGTTGCGCCCCAAAGAGGGTTTTATTTTTGTCGCAGCAAAAATAAAAGGTGTAATTCGGCCTTTTTGGTGATAAATTTGTTTCTTTTTCTTTACTCCCAGACCATCATGGAAGATAAGAAGTTTGTCTATATTTACCTTTATCATACCCGAGCACTGAGCACGATGAAAAATGCACACATAATAATTTAATAAACCATGAAACAATTACACTCCATTTAGGCTGTCGTGTAAAAGAAAAGTTTGGTAGCCAAAGAAAGTGTGTGTTTTCGTACCGCATTAAATTAGCAATTAAATACATTATCCGTATCTCTGTGCGACTCTCGAGAGGACAGCATCATTATCAATTAGAGGTAGACGTTGCGACCCAAAGAGGGTTTTATTTTTGTCGCAGCAAAAATAAAAGGTGTAATTCGGCCTTTTAGGAGACAAAATTGTTTAAACACAGTTTAAATTCTCAAACAGTTAATTATCTTTCATTTTGCGCGTAATGCCAGCTTTATTGGAGCATGTTTTTAATAGATTGGAGCCGAACTTTACAAAGTAATATTATTGGACAACATAAGTTACAATACAAGAGCAAGTTTGAGATGGCCCAATGGCCGTGAGAATTATTAGCGCTTACGCATGTAAAGCAACCCCGAATGCGGTCCCCACTGGGATGGGTGACCGTAGGTGGCTTAAAAATATCTCTAGCTCCTCCGTGCTTCGGAAGGCACGTTAAGCCCTTGGTCCTGGCTGTCATCATTGATAGCGGTCGTAATGCTGCTATGTCAGATGCCTTTAGGCCGCTTGAAAAACCTGACACCAGTATTTGCCACTTACATACACGAAAAACAAAGCAGATCAAGTATGACTATCATTTTATAGCTTTTCAGACAAATAAAATAACTGTGTTTTCCAAAAAAATAAATTAGATGTGTTGTCTCGAACTATGAAAAAAATGGTCCAGACATTCTGATGCCGAAATTTTTGGCCATTTTCTTTGCGCGTTCTTTGCTTTCAATTGAGGATATTTGAAATTAGGTTTCAGATAAGACCAAGAAGGTATTGCATTTTGGTACTTTCTAAACATCAAATATCTGTATTGGTCCAGGGGCCTTGACGCTAATGTTTCAAGGTCAAATGCCTAGATGGTATTGCCTTCCACAGAAAACCATATTAGAAGGTAAGTTTAAAGGTAGGAGAGGAAAGGAAAGACCAAGGACGGGCCAAGGATATTGTGAATAAATACAAGGATTAATAAGTTGCCAGTAGCCACATCGTCCACATTCATGATTCCTCAGATTTTTGTGCACTCCACCGATCGGCTCCAACTAAAGCAGCTGGTATATTCTACGTTTTCTTTTCTCCCAGATGGATGCATGGAAAAGAAATTTAAAATTAAAGCAATGGACTTACTGAAAGGGAGTTTAGCTAGCTAGTTAAACTCCCTTTTCAGTATAATCAGCTGATCATCTTACAAATTATTGCCATCACTACACACAGGTATTTAGGGCAAGGCTTACGGAATTCGGTCATACCTATCTTAAAATCCCGGTATGGATAGGGGATCCTCGCCAAAGCACCTTGGCAAGCATTCAGAATCTACTAAATGTGACAATAAATCGGTTGTGTAACTTGAGAGACCCATAAAAATTATGTAATGGTTTGTTTGGATTGGACACTTGGTCTGATAAATCTTTGAAAATTTTACTAATATGTATGTCAACTGTAGTAACTACTCTTTTTGGAGAAGAACGACCTAAGGCCTTTAAACTTTTATATGATATTTAGTGTGAAGTAAATAGAAGCATATGTTTTTTGCCAATAAGCTATTTCTCGTAACTTCTGCTGCGTGATTTATAGTCTATGTACTTATACAATAGTACATAGACTATCAATCACGCATCCAACATTACAAAAATCCTTCCCCTTGTATAAGCGTGAAGAAGTAACAAACAGCTGCACATTCTCACTTCGTCGTCAGCAGGTCCTTTTAGTCTCCACTGCAGGAGCATTCCGGAGCCATACTTAGCCAGAGGATTTGGCCTACACTCTCCTCGCTGGCCAGACGGGGACACTCTCCACGACTCATTGATGTTTATGAGCTTTGTTTAGCTTGTATTTCCTAAGGCGCCTCTTACGACATCCACGGTTAGACTTGAAGTGGTCCTATTCTACTCCAGAAACCACACGGCGAACCTATTCTCACATCCCTACAAAACTACAAATGCATAATATTTGTAAGATCTTGAGAATAAGGTTATTAGGTCCATGGAATGTGTAAAGCAGGACATGAGTAGGAAAGGAGTGACAGAGGAGTTGACTGGAGATAAAACGAAATCAAAAAAGCTTACATGCTGTGGCGAGCCCACATAAATAGTGGGATAAGGATAAGGCAGAAGAAGGCCCACATTCATATATATTTCCCTAATTTGTTCACATTGTTATTTCGCGTTCGATACTTTGAGAAAGTTACTAAATAATTTCTTAAAGGAGCTTTGTCTTTCTTAAAATATAGTAACATATTATTTGAAGACTAGATCTAAGTTTCTTGTAACATGGATATGATAATTTAAATGTGTCTTACCAGTCTACGTAACTTTAGATATGTAAATACATTACAACTGTAAAATTGACTAAATATTTTTCAATGGACTATGTTTTTTTTTTTCAATAATATAAAATAATATTCCTTGAAAACTTGACGGTTGTAACATCATTTCAAATTCCTCGCCAGTTGGACCAGCCAAAACTGGACGTGTTGGTTAGTTAGCATGTGGTATCAGAAGCTTTCTACTTACCTATATTAATCATAATTTATCCTATTTTATTAATCAAAACAAAATTTATATGACATTTTCTTTAGTATAGGGAAAGCTGTCGTATCAGGATGTTAAAAGACTGGTAAAGGACAGAGAAAGATGGAGTTAACTCCACAGCCAAGAGCATCGTCCTTAAATTTTGAAGATGATCCTTTCCAGGTGCCTTTTCCAGATACGTTGCCACTGCAAATGAGTAATGATAGAGGATTTCTTCTTGAATAAGCAGGGCGAACAGAACCAAGGTAAACATTAAAACCAGTCAAATCATTATCTATTCGTATCCCCATGACCCGACGTAGGCGTAATAAAACCTGTAGTCATAAGAAATTAACCCCCATTAACTCCCTATGCCCGACCAGCTGGAAAAAATAATAATAACTTCCGTGTGAGGCCTCGGACAAACTGCGTCCATTTATCTTGGTCCCTTAGCTCCTCCCCATTTCGACCTCACGCATTAATCGTTGAAAGGATACTTTGGGAGATTTATAGCTATTGACAGTTAAAGTTGTGTCAGTCCGGGAAGGCTGTTTGAATTGTAACCACACATTTGTAATGGTCGGAGAGACGATTAATAATGTAACATGAGGAGTGCGCCAGCCTGAAATTATTCCAATACTCTACGACTTTTATTAAGGAACCAACGAAATACAGCTAATTTTTTATTACAGACTTAAAACTGGGAAAAACTTATAGCTATTGACAAAACTTGTGTCATTTCGGGAACACAGCTTGAATATAAACCACAGTTAGTAATGGACGGAGAACCGATTAATAATGTAGAATTAGAAAACGGTACGGACTGTAATCGATCAAAGTTCAATACTGACTTTTACAATAGCGCCAACTTTGAAATCGGTGAGTTATAGACCTCGCGAGTCTTATTCCTGTGATATTCCGCTATTTGATGTAAATATCGAACCTGCTCACAAAATTTCACGAGAATCCAGAAGGACAATGGGACATATGAAAAAATGTTTGACCAAGCTTCGTTCGTGCTAGGCGTGTGATGATGGCATAAGGCTGGCCTAAAAAAATATTTTGTTGAGGATATACTTTTCCCATATTTGTAGCATATGTTCATTCTAGCAGAATTACTAGCAGGATCGTGCCATGAGTTGATAAAAAAAGGCGCGCCAAAAACTAAAAGAAAAGCCGTGGTACGGTACGCTCACAGGCGAGAGGAGATATAAAGTTTGTAAAACAGTTAAAGGTTTTCCATGTTTGTAGCATATGTTCATTCTAACAGAATTACTAGCAGGATCATGCTATGAGTTGATAACAAAAGGCGCGCCAAAAATTAAAGAAAAGCCGTGGTACGCTTAAAGGCGAGAGGAGATATAAAGTTTGGAAAACAGTGAAAAGTTTTATACACTACAAAAAAAGCAAAACCTACCACCTACCATGACATGCATTTAATGAAAGTAATTGACGGACATAGACGTGTATGAAAATATATCGCAAGCGGCGGCGTCAAGCACTTTGTGCCATTCGCTGCGGCTTCAAATGGCATCTCATGAATGACCCAACTCGACTAAAGTGCAAACACAGATCAAAGCGTAACATCGGGGCTGTCACGTGTTTGTTTTCGACAGCCAATTTGTACGTATAAGTCAGACATTATTTTGATTTATTTGACTCTTTTATCAAGCCATGTTCTGTTTTGTTTATCTGAATTTGGATGATATGTGTGCCAATAATCGTACAATGATGACATAGAACGTGTGAAGTAGGTTAATAAAAGCCTGAAAAAGGTTTCCGGGCTCCGAAGCATGCCAGCTGAAGATTCAACCAGAAGCACACTCGAAAGAGAGAGAGTAAAACTTTTTATCAAACATACAATATGTAAAGAAAGCCCTTTCTAATCCTTGAAGGGGTGATTTAGCCCGTCGATATGAACAACTTTTCCTATAGCATCAAAGCTGAGAACTCAAAAAAATTGATATTTCCAAACAAAAATGTTCGGCCGCCATTCAGTTTGTATGGGGAAGTCCAAAAAAAATTGAGATCCCAGCATTGTTCCCATAGGAAAAGTTGTTCATATTGACGGGCTGAATCACCCCTTCATGGATCGGAGGGTTTTTTTTTACATATTGTATATCACGTTTTAGACACTGCCACTAACCTCGCTTGTTCTAAGTGACCTAGCTAGACTATAATAACGAGAATGCCATACTTTTTTTATAAAAATGTATACAGGCCAGTTGATATAAGTAGAAATAAATAAAGGGACATAACATACAAATTGAGCTAGCCCCATGATAAGTTGTGAACTTGTGTCGTATGATACTAACTCAACAATACTATAATTTGTAACAAATACATATATAGATAAACATCCAAAACCCAGGCCAATCTGAAAAAGATCATTTTCCATCTTGACCTGGCCGGGGATCGAACCCGGGGATCCTCGTGTCGCAGGCTGGCGTGTTACTGCGCCACGGAGCGCGCCGTTAATTATTTGTTTGTGCCAAAATAAATAGTTGAAAGAGGAGGGTTAAGTTTCACGCGTGAGTCTACGTATATGTGTTGTTAGCATCACCACGAATAAACACCAATTTTCATTAAATTTGGTTTTTATTAGACTACAAATTTATCCATAAAATTACGTAAAAAATTAGTTTCTAAAGTTGGTTTAGGAACAATTATTTTTTGGCTTGTAACGCATCTATGCTCCACAAGCCCGATCGTGCCTCTCTATCTTTTTTTTTTTTTTTTAATCATAAATTTGAGTGCGTTTGACCTCCATCGTGCCTGATGGGAAACAACGATGAGGTCTAGGGTGGTACACGCAAACTCAAATAATGCCTATTCACTCTTGCCTTGAAAATCCCTAAATTGTACGAGTCGGGAAACAGCGACGCGGGAAGGGAATTCCATTCCTTCGCGGTTCGCAAAATGAAGGAGGAGGCGAATCTAGAGGTGCGATGAGCAGGAATATCGACCACATATGGATGGAATCCCTGTCCACGCCGTGTCGTCCGAAGATGGAATGGTGCAGGGGGAATTAGATCGTGCAGTTCCTGTGCGCACTCACCGAAATGCAGTCTGTAAAAGACACTCAGACTAGCTACTAATCGGCGGTGTTTAAGGCTCTGGAGTCGCTTTACCGTAAGCATTTCATCATCGACGAGTCTTCTGGCACGACTGTCGATAGCTTCCAGGGCTTCGAGCTGGTAGCGGGCGGATCCATCCCACAGATGGGAACAATACTCCATACAGGAGCGGACTTGAGCTGTGTAAAGGCTCAATAGCTGGCCTGAAGAAAAATACTGTTGGACCTTGGAGAGGATGCCCAGTTTTTTTGAAGCAGTCTTAGCCCTGGATTCGATATAGCTACCGAAGTTAAGGTTGGAGGATAGTTCAATACCAAGAAGTTCGAGATGATTTGTGACGGGAACAGGAACATTACGAAAAGTAGGAGCCAAGTTGAACGGGCTCTTCTTTGCGGTGAAAAGACATGCCCGTGTCTTCGAGGCATTAAATCTTACAAGATTGGCATCGCCCCAATCGGAGACAGCCTGCAGAGTAAGATTGGTGCGGTTCACCATTGCCTCTCTAAGATCATCGATTTCTGTTTTTTTTGTCTTTGCACTTGAAAATTATCTTTCCGTAACGGTGCTATTGTCTGCGTACCCAATAATTCCTGGTATTAACAGATCGTTAATGTGTAGCAAAAAAAGCGTCGCGGAAAGAACAGATCCTTGAGGTACCCCAGCATTAATAGCCAATAGGTTCGATGAGCAGCCGTCAACAACTACTCGAATAGACCGTTCTCTCAGGAAATCTGAAATCCAAGCACAAAGACTAGCGGGGATACCGTAGGTTGGAAGTTTCGCCATACGACCGTCATGCCAAACCCTGTCATATGCCTTTGAAATGTCAAGTGAGACAGCAAGTGCTTCACCATGTTTTTCAAGGGCCTCACTCCAAAGATGCGTGGCATACACAAGAAGATCCTCAGTAGACCGGCACTGGCGGAATCCGTATTGTCGGTAGCTGAGAAGATCATTATCTTCAAGGTATGCCAGCAGTCGCTTGTTTATAGCACGCTCCATTACCTTGCAGAGAATCTATCGCTGGTTCCGCGCTCTCACTTGCACACGGAACGTGACACTTTTTCGTGCGTGCAGCCGGCGTTCACCGATTTATAAGCCTAATATATTGACAGCTCCGTGGCGCAGTGGTTAACACGCAAGCCTGCGACACGGAGTGCCCGGTATATATTTATTTATTTATTTATAAGCCACGTCAAAAAGTTTTCGCCGACCTGATATTTTTTGCTTTTGCAAAGACGTTATGATATTTTGCTTGAGACTTGAATGACCCAACTCGAATAAACCACAAGTCAAAGCGTAATATAGAGTCTGTAACATGTTTGTTTTCGACAGCCAATTTGCAAAGGCCAGTAGTACAGTTTGCTCAGCCATATTTGGTTTTGCGTATTATGTAAATATCATGCCTTTGATACTACCAGTATATGTACAAATGGTAGTGTGTACGTACATATATTTTACTACGGTTATCCACAGAAATGGAACATGGCAGCAGATGTGAAAAAGTTATCCATGCAGAAAAAGCTTATTACTTATATCATTGAAACTAACGTGAGGTACAGACATTATCGACAATCCCGACGAAATAGCACGCGACTGATCCGTTTTTAGAACATAAAAACCTTAATACATTTGTAAATAGCATGAAAAACAACAAGAATTTAAAAGAAACAACTTTTATGCAAAAAAACTTTTTTGTGACAAACTTTTAAAACGAATTCACATTGTAAAGTGCTTTCCAAGACAAATCAAATAAGTCTAAACACGATTGGTGTACATTTGTTTTTTTTTTACTTTTTTATTTTGGATGATCCAGCAATTGATCACGATCTCACCTGATGTTAAGTGAAGATGTGGCCTATGGTGGAAGTCGCTGGCTCATTAAAAACCTATTCACTCTAGTCTTAAAGAGACCCAAATTATATGTGTCAGGGAAAACATCCGGTGGCAAGAGTTTCCATTCCCTAGCCGTACGCAAGATGAACGAAGAGAAGAAGCGCTTCGTTCGAGCTGGTGGTATATCAACCACTTATGGGTACATACTTTCACCCCGTCGAGTAGACCGATGTCGGAAAAGGGTGGGTAGGATAAGTTTGTGGAGTTCCTGTAAACACTCCCCGAAATGCAACCTGTAGAAAACTGACAGACGAGCCACTCGACGTCGCTGCTCAGACTTTGGAATCTCAACTTGTTTAGTTTAAGAGTTCCTATGGCCACCCTCCGACTCCATCCATAGCGCAGAAATTCCATAACATTGTATTGTCATCCGATTTACACATGCATACAAAATTTCAGCTCAATACCGATTTAACTGAATTCTGTATGCATGTTTAAATCCCGGTTACCGAACCGGGATGTGGATCCAATTTAACTTGCAAGGTTGGATTACAGACAAACACCGGGACAGGTGAAACTAAATAAAAGCTTGCAAAAACCTAACACCGTTAGCCGTGTGGTATCTGGCAGAGTAGAATAGGACCACTCTAATTCTTCCCGTGGATGTCGTAGAAGGCGACTTAGGAAATACAAGCTAAACAAAGCTTATAAACATCTGTGAGACCTCTCCAACCCATCTGGCCAGTGTGGAGAGTGTAGGCCAAGTCCTCTGACTGCTCTGGCCAAGTATGGCTCTAGTAGTACAGAGAGGGTCGTGCTCCTGTAGTGGAGGCTAAAAAAGACCTGATGATGATGATGATGAAAAACCTAACAACTTCTGTGTTTTATTTTTCTTGTACGATCAAAATTTTCTACATATTTTAACCGTATAATAAACCTGGCATCAAGAAAGTTACTCTAATTTCTTCAAATACAGATTAGTTCAGGGTCAGTCTAGCACTCCGTCGTCTTGCACTATTTAAAAGTTAAGACTGTTATAAAACATGAGCAAAATATTTTTCGAAGTCAATAAGTTGCATGCCACGCGAAATTAAAAATAACCAACGCCAGATTAGGTGTTCCGGATACATAAAAATATTTGCAGCAGCATATTTACCAGCGGTTTACCGTTCTGGCACAGCCCTGATCGCATGCCAATGTTGTATTGAACGGCACAATAGGTTAGCGTTATTTTTGCCCGTCTGCCAATTCCAGACGCCCGTGCGCTTCTAGTGTCTATATTACCGTATTGTACTCCATACTACGAGTATACTGTGTATTGGAAGTAGATTCCATGAGCCGGAATTTTGATGCCAGTTTCCTTTGCATATTTGTGATATTGAAAACAAAAGGCGAATTTGTATTGGGTTTCGTTGAGTTCGGTCTTGCGATGATATTTGCGTCGGTATATACATTTAAATGAAATGCTGGTGTTACGGGTATGTGCGGTTTTTACATGTTGCATTATATTTTCCTTTGAAAAAAGATATTTCTTGAAAAAACCTATTTCAACTAAATTGCTGAATCGACTTTGGTAAAATTTTAAAAATACCTACTTATTTGAAAGTGCACCCCTCCAAATATTTTTTTTTATCGTTGATAAATGACCAGATTATATTATGAGGTAACAAACAAACTAATCGTGATCTCCTTCTTTTCTGAAGTTGGTTGAAAATGCAATAATAAACTTTCTTTTGTATAAAAAAAAACCACTTAGGTTATTCCCGTCAAATAGTTACAAAGCGGGCGTTACAAGTTTCAGCTGGATTTACTTTAATGGCTAAAACGGTGGATTTTCCCAGCGGAACGGCTATTACAAAAGTTTACAAGTCGGAAATTTTGTCTAATATTATATGACCTAGAAATCTGTTTTGTTTATATAAGTAACCTAAGTATATATTTGGAAGTTGGATTCATATATCGCGTGATAAGAAAATGTTTTTCAGAAGATCTTTGTCCGATCTATTTTATTTTGCAAAATTTTGCTTTGTAGTATAAAATATGTTCGAAGAATTTAATAAATAAAGTCCAATTTATAATACAACTACAAGTTATAGTCTCGAGAGGGAACGATCTTCAGGTAGATATTTTCTTACTGTGCTACTAATAAAAATGTCCGAATAAAATATGAAATTGTATGAAAACAGTCAAGTATTGTAAAGTGTATATGTTGTTTTGTGTTGTTGTTTCTTAAGCCTTAAGCCATTTACGAAATTTGCGGCGAAAACAATAACTATTTTGTAGTTACATAGTAAAATTTGACTCCGATTTGCTTATCCCCATAAGCAACGTAAACAAAGGCAACAAGTTTAAGTGGGGGATATTTTCATAACTAAAACGGCGAAGCTTCCTAACTACATGGGTATTACAAACTCAAAGTTTGTGAGTTGGAAATTTTGTCTCATATTCAGTTAATAGGCTCCTAGCAAACTATTGGTTTAACTTACATTGAAATCATTTTAGTAAAGTATTTGTTAGTTGATTTTGTATTTTGGGGTTTAAAAAACTGTATTAGCAATTTTTATTTTTATATGTTTCTGCTTTTTAAAGGCTAATTAAAAAACTTCTCTAAATTTCCAACCTTCAAGTTACGGGCTCAAGAGAAAAAAAGAGACATTTTTAGGGTTCCGTACCCAAAGGGTAAAAACGGGACCCTTTTAATATGGCTCCGCTGTCCGTCTGTCTGTCTGTCCGTCCGTCCGTCATCAGGCTGTATCTCATAAACTGTGATAGCTAGAGAGTTGAATTTTCACAGATTATGTATTTCTGTTGCCGCTATAATAACAAATACTAAAAACAGGACAAAATCCTTACTAATATTATAAATGCGAAAGTGAGTTTGTTTGTTACGCTTTCACGCCGTAACTACTGAACCGATCATCATGAATTTTGCATAAAAGTTCTCTGGAGTACAGAAAAGGACATAGGCTACCTTTTATCCCAGGAAAAACTACTATTCCCGAGGGATCGACATAACGCGGGTGGAGCTGCGGGCGCAAGCTAGTTAATATATAAAGGGGCTCCCATACAACAAACCTGATTTATTTCTCGAAACTCGATATTGATAACGGCAATAGGTAGAAGCTTGAAATATTCACAGATTATCCTAATACTTCCTAACTAATAGAGTAATATTATAAAGGATAGTAAAGTAACGTAACGCGGGCGGAGCTGCGGGCGAAAGCTAGTTAATATATAAAGGGGCTCCCATACAACAAACCTGATTTATTTCTCGAAACTCGATATTGATAACGGCAATAGGTAGACGCTTGAAATATTCACAGATTATCCTAATACTTCCTAACTAATAGAGTAATATTATAAACTAGCTTTTGCCCGCGGCTCCGCCCGCGTTAATGTCGATCCCTCGGGACTAGTACTTTTTCCCGGGATAAAAGGTAGCCTATGTCCTTCTCCGTACTCCAGAGAACTTGTATGCAAAACATCATGATGATCGGTTCAGTAGTTACGGCGTGAAAGCGTAACAAACAAACAAATAGAGTAGAGTACATTTTATCCCGGGAAAAGTACTATTTTCGAGGGATCGACATTGACGCGGACCGAGCCGCGGGCAAAAGCTAGCAGGCGAATCCGATTCGCACTTGGCCGGTTTTTATTTCTGTGCTGCTTGTAAAAATATCTGACCAAAATAGCAAATCATATGACAACAGTAAAATACTTGAAGATTTATATATTTTCTTTTGTATATAAAAGCCATTTAGTTTTGAGATTTGCGTTAAAAATAGAGCTACATATATTTGCAGTAACAGAGTATTAAAATACCGCAACGCAACAAGTTGGGATTGTTTTCATAGCTAAAAGGGCAGTTTCCTGACAGAACGGCTATTATAAACTCAAAGTGTGATAGTCGGAAATTTTGTCTCATATTCAGTTAACTAGCTCCTGGAAACCTTTATTGGCCCCCGCTCACGTAGAAGTAATTTTAATTATAATATTTGTAAGTTTTTTTGTACCTTGAGTTTTGTAACTGTATGTTTACGTACCAGTTTTCTGTTGAGAGCTGCTCGTTAGTAGTCATGTTCTATTTCTTTTCTATTTCTATTATGCGCGTTTTACTTTAAAGTATTAAAATGTTTTCTATGTAGGTTAGTATCTTATAAATCAATTACTTCTCTTCTTCAGCTTATATGACTTCTTTGGAGTTTAAGTTATTATATTTATAATGTTCACATTTTCGTTCGTCACACAGGGGGGCCATGGGAAATTTTATTTTAATTGTAGTTCTAGTTCCACCATTCTAAACTGTGTGCGCCAGTTTATTTTGGAAATCAATCAAGTATCTTTTTCTGCTTGGACAATCTAAGCTCATACAAAATATGTTTACCGCTTCTACGTTAAAAACAAGCAGGTAAGTGTACCGTATTAACTTGTAATTCATTTATGTAGAACACCAGATATTTGACATCGATGACTGGTATAGTTGACTGGTATAGTTGAAAAGCAAAGCTTGCTAAAAGTAAGGTTATTTTTGAGATACTTGGTTTCGCATATAAGTAATGTTTTCGTCCACGTAAATGAAAGTTACGGTTTAATTTTCAGGGTTTATTTCGTGTGAAAAGTTTGTTAGTAATAATAGTTCAATTACTTTTGTAGGTGTAACATAATACAAAAAAAATATGAAGGAATATGATCCTTGTTTTTAGCGTAGAATGGCATAGATATTTTGTTAAATAAGTCTACCTTGAATATTGTTTTTGCTACTTAAAATGAAAGTAGCTAATAAACGTATATATATTTATATATTTATTTTGATTATAAATATGAATGAACTAATTCTAATGTTTATGGGCCATTAATTTTTATATATTTATTTCTATGTATATAAATATAATTATATATTTATATTAATTTGTGTATATATATGTATATATAAAAATGTGAAAATTTTGATGATAAAAATTCTAAATTATGTTTCTTGCTTTCCTGTAAAATTTGGGGAAAATAAGAAAGAAAGAAGGAAAGAAAATACACTTTATTGCACCATTATCATAAGAGAAAAGAAAAAAACAATATGTTAACGACTAAGAAAAAAGTAATAATAATAGGTACAAAGGCGGACTTATCGCTATGCAATTTCTTCCAGTCAACCTTTACCTTAGGGTAGGATCAATATAGAAGAAATCTAATCAGAGCGGTGCATTAAATTATATACTACATAAACAAAACATAAATATTAGATAAATATAGAATAATATATACATACAAATATAATACTATACAGTACCACGAGTAAGTAACCATTAAATAGAATAAAAAGAAAAATAAAGAAACAAAAACGAGTAACGTATACGTGATACGAGTAGATGGGAAACCTAATTTTGAGCAGAGGAAAGGAAATGTGCCTTGACTTGGCTCTTAAATGAGATAATAGTTTGCGCTTTTTTAATACTAAGGGGCAATGCATTCCATAAACGAACAGCCTGAACGGTGAAGGAGTTGGAATAGAATTAAGAAACATGAGCAGGGATAGCGAGACAGAGGGAGGCAGAGCTGCGTAACTCGCGGTTATTAATCTCACTGAGAAAAGAGAAACGATCTTTGAGGTATCGAGGAGTACAAGGATTAAACAGGATCGAGTATAACAGTGAGAGTATATGTAATAAGATACTTGGATTTGGCTAAAGGCAGCTAAATCGCAAGCTTATTTATGTTCTTCATTGTTTATAATTTTTTTGTTCTCTGCTCATACAATATCTGGAAAACAGTGATGCAAAACTGTTATGTGAAAGTTAGATAAGAGTATGATCATAACCAATCTAAACCTCATTTAACATGTTGTTAGATCTATCTGCTTATTTTTTTTACATTGCCACTGTCATCATAGATGGCAGTACTTAAGCTGTGTTACAAGCCTTTCAAATCAAAAGTTTATATATCAACTACATTGTCACAGTCCGCGGCCCGTGCTGACATACTCAGTAGGTGATCGCTTAATGTACATATTTGTCATCAGACATCACGAAAAAAGTTACACGACTGTGGTTGCAATTGATGCATTTTATAGTTGATTGATGACCGTGTACATTTTTTTGTGGAATGCATAGCAAAATCCCTTAGTATCTCGATATCTAATCGACCTCGAATCACCCATTAGAAGTCACGCAAAGCTTTTAATTGCAGCTTCTATTTCAGTTGCATGATTACTAAATGTCAGTCACCCTGCTGGAGAATCGTTCACAGGTTCGTCTGTTTTAGGGTACTTTGCCCAAATGGTGCCAGCCGGACCCTATTACTTTGCCTCCACTGTTCGTCATGCCGTCTATCACTGGGGATCAAGTTATGGAGCGGCCATTGGTAGAGACTTGTAATTAGTTCACAATATGTATTTAGTCAGGCAGTTTCGGCTTCAAAGAAGAGTCTTCGATGAATCCGACTCGGTTGGGTGGGTAGCGTTCGGGATGCTCCTCACTGTCTTTTTATCACAAATACCTCAGTACCTAAAGACAAAAGTCGTCAATCAATATATATTAGTGATGACTTACGGCTTAGAAACGTTGTCCCTTACTATGGGCCTAATAATAAATGTCCCCAGAGAGCTATGGAATGAGCTATGCTTGGTTTTTCTCTAAGAGACCGCATCAGAAATGATAAGATCCGCAGATGAATAAAATTCACTGACCTAGCGGATGAGCTCTTTAAAGTGGTATTGGGTTGGACACATAGAGCATAAAACCGATAGCTGATGCGGCGGAAAGGAGAATGGTGACCACGTACCGGTAAGCACAGTATTGGACACCCACCGACCGACCGATCAGGTTATCAGACGACCTGACGAAGGTCGGGAAACGCTCGATGCAGGCCGCTTCCAACCGGTCATTTTGGAAATCCTTGGGGGACGCCTACGTCCAGCAGTGGACTTCTTGATATGATGATGATGCATACCTTTTCCTATTATTATGTCGACCTGTTACGACCTGTAATAGCAATGAAACAAAACTCTTTTTGGAAATTCTAGTGAAATTGTCGTTATGTGTTAAATGATATAACGTGTGCTATTGATTTATATGGATATCAATACCTACAAATCGACAGCTAACTTATCAGTCGTTACGCAAAGCTTTTAATTGCAGCTTTTATTTCAGTTACAAAACTAACTGTCAATAACCCTGCTCGATTCACAGTTCCATCATGATTGTATGTTTGCTATGATATAATTTATTTATTTATTGTTTTATCATCTTTATTGTTTTATCCTTTCCTTACTAATATTATAAATGCGAAAGTGAGTTTGTTTGTTACGCTTTCACGCCGTAACTACTGAACCGATCATCATTAAATTTTGCATACAAGTTCTCTGGAGTACGGAGAAGGACATACATAGGCTACCTTTTATCCCGGGAAACAACTATTCCTGAGGAATCGACGTTGACGCGGGCGGAGCCGCGGGTGAAAGCTAGTTACTTATAAATCTGTTAAATATCTGTGTCTACATATATATGTTAATTATGGCATCAGTCGGTAAGCTATGTTAGATAGCTTGAAAAATCTGACAGCAGTGTACTTACACACATGAAAAACAAACAAACAATGATGCCAGCCAAACCCAACGGCTTAACATGCCTCCCGTAGCACAGACGAGATCGAAATATATCTTCCTTTTCGGTCACCCATTCAATTGGGTACCGCGCCCGGAGTTGCTTAATATGGGTAAGCGCTAATAATTCCCACTCCCACGGGGCTATGTTCGACTGTATACTAAAAGTCTACCTATTACGACGTACATTACTTTTAAATTATAGAAAAATCGTCTCATCACATGCTAAACAAGAACATATTAAACAATCATTTTTAGCTAAAGATTTCGTGGATTCCTGTTTATCCAAATAAGCCTGAAGAATTTATATCTATACTGGGAAGAAAAAAACAGCAAAACATCAAGAACATAAGTAGTAAAAATCTTTTTATTACAGAGGGAAACTAAAATAAATTCTACATTTTTTTTTTCAAATTTTCTATTTTTTGTCGAGTCCGGAAAATGATCCTTCATAATATAGGATAGTATTTTTTTCTCTGGTGTAAAATCTAGCAGAACATCAACCAGTAAGTAAACATTGTTTGAGCTGAATTCCAGCCACACAGCCATACCGCAGTTCAATTCGCAGCTACCCGTTAATACTCGCAAATGACAGTACAATCGGGAGTCGCATGCATGCAGTTGCTTTGAAACCATTTCTGCTGTTAGCGGTACATACATGGTGCGATATTGACTAACCATTTTGTCTGTAAATGCTGTAGTACAATATCGCACAAATATATTTCACTAGTAGGTATTTGGAAAGTAGCATACACAGAAAAACAGTTTGTACGCAATTTATTGTTATTTTACATATAGTAAATATGAAACTTAAAGATATGGAGCCAACAAGTGACTCTTTCGCACCCGAGAGATGCATGTATAAACGGGGACGTCCTACAAAAAGATGGGAAGATGATTTCCGCTTAGCCTTGGGGCCGTGTAAGGCCAGAGTAGAAACGGATAGAGTGCACTGGAAACAGTTGAAGAAGGCCTATGTCAAAAGACACGAACGGGACATTTTATGACCGCACAAATCTATATCTTTAATTTTATACTAATATTATAAAGAGAAAAGATTTGATTGCTTGTTTGCAACTACTGGACCGATTTGCAAAATTCGTTCTCCATTAGAATTCTACATTATCCCTGATGAACATAGGCTATTTAAATACCTATATCTTCCCGTGCGAAGCCGGGACGGGCCGCTAGTTAGTAATAAACGAAATTAACTTGTCAGTTCTGGAAATAAAGGGCTATTGTTATAAATATGCAACTCGTAAGTTTAAAAGTCGTTTAATACAGACAATACAACTCGACACGACGGTTTGATTCGAAACAGACAGCACAAATGGGCAGTCACGTGTACTAAGAATGCTTTGCTACCGATCCTCCTATTGGCTTTAATATAGGGTGAAACTAATATTGACTTAGCATTTACATACCTGAGTTTTAAAGCATAAAAGCAACAAAATGATGTACAACCACTGAATGGAACTGAATGATTGTGTTGTAAAATTGTTTCATTTTACCAAAAGTTAGGCTTCAAAAGAAAAACGCGCCTTAACAATCATCTATACTAATATTATAAAGCTGAAGACTTTGTTTGTTTGAACGCGCTAATCTCAGGAACTACTAGTTCAAATTGGAAAATTCTTTTTGTGTTGGATAGTCCATTTATTGAGGAAGGCTTTAGGCTATAAAACATCACGCTGCGACTAATAAGAGCGAAGCATCAATAAAAAATGTTTTGAAATCGGGGAAAAATTATTCATCTATAGAAACTAATAAATCCTAATAACAGAAATTGCCGCGGACGAAGTCGCGGGCAACAACTAGTCCGATATAAAATCAGCGCTCGATTCCAGGCGAACCGATACCGCAGTGCAATTCGCAGCTACCCGTTAATAACTGACAACACAATCGGCAGTCGCGTGCATGCAGTTGCTTCCCACCCGCTGTCGGCTCAAATGGATGGTTTGATATTACCCTAGTATTTCCACCGTCAAAGCAGTGTTTAAGGTTTATCGATCGAATATTTTAGCTGAGAACATCATCGTTACGAATGCAACTTGGAATTAAATTTACAATCGACATTGCATGAATAGCGGACTCTGTCTGTCAATAAATTATGGTCAATTTTTGTTATAAAAGTAATGCTAGGAATTATAAAAAAAAGCATAATCTATACTTATATTATAAAGCTGAAGAGTTTGTTTGTTTGAACATGCCAATCTCAGAAACTACTGGTTAAAATTGGAAAATTATTTTTGGGTTGGATAGTCCATTTATTGAGGAAGGCTTAAGGCTATAAAACATCACGCTGCGACCAATAGGATATCATCAATCAATAAAAAATGTTTTGAAAACGGGGAAAAAAATATTCATCTATACTAATGAATCATAAAAACAGAAATTGCAGCGGACGGAGTCGCTAGTTTCTGTATAAATTGCATGACCGGAAAACTTGTCAATAGATTTACAACCGCTATACATAACATACAACTTCCTCATATTCCTCATACTCGCACCCAATAATAGTCCCTCAAATTGTCACTAGTTTCCTGAAAATCTGATGATGGTAACATAGAAATTGGTATATAATGTGAATGTTTATTTCTTTTTGAATAAATTGAAACGAAACCTAAGTGTATACGAAAATTATACGACCAAATAAAAACAATTTGCCCTCAAACGCCAGCTACTTCGTCTAGTGAAAATTTAACTATTCTCTAGACATCGCTTCTCGATTCGGTAGTTACATACATGTTGGTCTCCAATTCCCCTTGACGTGACCACATCGAGTGCTATCCACGTTGAAAGCTATTGACTCGCTTGATAGAGGAATTTAATATCAGCATGTTGACTTTGCCCAGATGTGTAATTTCTCCAAAGTTTGCTATGTTATGGATATTGCTTCTCTTAATAACAATATTCTCAATAGAATTGGAATAAAGATCTTCAGATACAACAGTAATAACAGAACTAGTATAACATTTTGTGATCGTCGCCGTCTTTTGATAATTAAATCGAGAATAGAATAGAATTTAACTTATAACATGACAATTGTATCTCATTTATACGGCCGGAAAAAAGCCGTGATTCCCGCATCACTAGCGCGTTGGACGAACGCATGCAACATTTAATAAAACTGCATATATAATTTTTTTTCAAAATTTTTTATGAACTTTCATACAAATTTTGAAACAAGAGTTGACTAAAACCAAATAATGCTAACAAAAAACTTACGATAAATAAATGACTTTGAAACAGTAAATGATACAAGTAAAAGAAAATATGTAAATTGCTTACAGCAAAAGCTATCGATTTATAAATAAATAAGGTAAGGTTTCCTGATCTTCAAAGGCCACTTATTGCTTTACGGCGTTATTAATTCCTTTGGATTCCACCTACCTTCTAAAAATGATTCCTAAGAATTCAAACACAAAGAATTCCCGGTTTTTATTAATAAATATTTTATTTCAACGTCTGTAATAAGAACTTCTGAAAGTACATTTTACTGAATAGACTTTTTATTTAATTTGATATTCTTAATACACAACGTGATTTTGAAATCCCTAGCTTTATTGAAATCTGGGAATCAGAATCCCTAATGGAACACAGAATTGCAAAAAAAAAGGTGAAAAACGAAAAAGAAAATTAGGTTTCCCGTACAAAGTCGCCGATCAGCTGGACGAATTTCTATGAAAGGTTAAATTTATTTTTTCGTTTTTTACCTTTTTTTCTTACAATTCTGTATTCTATATGGGATTCTGATTCCCAGATTTCTATATAGCTAAGGAGTTCAAAATCACGCTGTATATTTTACTAGCTTTCGCCCGCGGCTCCGCCCACGTCTATGTCAATCCCTAGGGAACAGTACTTTTTCCCGGGATAAAATGTACCCTATTTCCTTCTCCGTACCCCCGATAATGCAAAATTTCATGATGATCGGTTCAGTAGTTACAAGGTGAAAGCGTAACAAACAAACAAACTCTCTTACGCATTTATAATATTAGTTAGGATTAACCTAAGCAGGTGAAATAGAGAGGTAAAGTTTATATGGAATTGTCCTAGCCACCTGCCTAACGTCAACCCTCCTTGGGAATGCTTTCTTTGCACGGGATGTATGTCCCGTTAGTCGTCTCTTACGACATCCATAGGACAGAATGGAGTTGTCCTTTATAATAGGCCGGGAACTACACGATACAGCATTAGAACATTTTCTGTACAAAATAAAAAATAGTTCAATAAAACGATTTACAAAGTGTCAGCTCTGTCGTTGGCTGGTACGGAACGAGTATCGGGAAGCAATAAACGGCGCTGAATAAAATAATATTTTCTTAGCCGCCTAGAATTGTGGCTCGACTTCAGATCTATAATTTATAGAAAACACCCCGGAGTATTACTTTGTATTATTAAAATCAGACTTCAATGCTGCGAACAAATAAATGAATTCCTTTTTAAAGAGCCAACAGAAGTTTTATTTATAATGGAAATACAATCTCATCCAGTGCGTGGGGCGTAGGTTTACGTTAATATTAATTTTCAATGTTACTAAAATTATTTTTATTGTTCCAGGTACGTACTTATACAATTTTCGAATGGGACTGATTGAAAACGTGTCACTTGGTTCAGAAGAAAAAAAAATACATTACTACATAGTCGATAATCGTAGATGTAAGTATTGACTGTTGATACCTTTTGACATCGGTACTTTTTGTAGGTTTGCTACAGGCGATCAAATTAGTGGACGTAAACCATTATGAAGTAAGCCTTTGATCGTACGAAATTGGACGCTATCTATCTACAATATAGTATAAATGAGAGTGGACAGAAATTACAGAAATTATTATGATACGTACATAGTATCACGTGTTTTTTCCCTTGCGACACACAATAGCCTAGGTCTATAAGACCCTATGGCTTCATTTAGCATTTTGGAATGCGTGTAGATGGAAAACAGAATCAATATAGTGATGGATTGATAGCGGCATCGCCTATTGATATGATTTCGCAGATTTTAGGCCAATCCCTCGATCGGTTTTTACGATCTGCGCAGTAAGAGAAGCAGATGGCACATTCTACGTTTTTCCTTTTCTCCCTGCCCAGCATGGAAGATTATGTGATACTCTGTTTGGATGATTGTTACATGTCTGATGTAACAGAATGCAGAAATTTAAAACAGAATATGAGCGTAATGCATTTTAAAGTACTTTTTGAATTGAAGTCACTATTTTAGTCCGTAAATATTAGAGACGTGATTGTGTAAATCAAGATTCGCATCAATTTTCATTACTTTTCCCAAATCGTTACATTCTCCGTATGAAATAGTTATCATTTAAATACTTCGGCTTAACTGAATTGAGATTGGAATCAGATTCATTTAATTTTATGTTTTTTATTACCCAATTTTACGCATTCAATGATTATTAATAGATTAGTTAAAAGGATATTATATTTTCTATTAGATCTAATATGATCAGAGTGGATGAACTCAGCAAGTTGTTTCAATCAAAGGTTTATTTGTAAGATCTTCTTATAGCAATACTTGCTAACTTAATCATCATCAAGATGTTTTTCTTTTGAGTTAATAGAGTAAAAAGTATAAAGTAAAATAGTATCTCTATTTCAAAAAATTAAATATTTAAAAAATTCTAACTAACTAAAACTCTTTCTGAAACGGTTTCTTTAAAAAACCCTTTCAAGTTGCAAATTTTATTGATGCATATTTCATAATTTTCCTATGCAACAGATAGCTAAAGTAACACTTTTTTACATTTAAAAGCACCCAACGAACTCGTTCGACTGAATGGTCAACTTGTGTTTAGAAACCAACATACTATATTTTTTTTTTGTTTTCAGAAACAAATTCTATTTGTATCTTGAACTTTCGATAACTTAAATTAGACTGGGACGCCATACATCGTTTGTTCGAAACGTAGAGTGCTTTATAAAACAATCAGACAACGAAAACAGATAACACAATAATTTATTATTCTGATCAGGGTTCTTATAAATATACCACAAAAGTAACGACAAACATTTTCAGCCCAGATTCTTGGTCAAACAACTCAATTTAAGACGTATCTATTGATTGCCTTTGTCCCCGTAAAATTCGACTGCAAACAATTTATATTTATCAAGTCGGCTGCAAATATTTCTAATTTCTAGATTTTCAAAAGCTCTGTTTTTAGGGTTTCGTACCCAAAGGGTAAAAACGGGACCCTATTAATATGGATCCACTGTTTGTGTGTATCTCATGAACTGTGATAGCTAGAGAGTTAAAATTTTTACAGATTATGTATTTCTGTTGCCGCTATAATAAAAAATACTAAAAAACAGAATAAATCTAGAAAACCGTCCGTCTGTCACTAGGCTGTATCTCATGAACCGTGATAACTAGAGAGTTCAAATTTTCACAGATTATATATTTCTGTTGCCGCTATAATAACAAATACTAAAAAACAGAATAAAATAAATAATCGATCGAGGGAATGGGCAAAAATCTCCGGAATCATGTCAATAGGCGATACAGCTAGCAACCCATCATTATTTTGATTCCTTTTTCTATCTACACGCCCTCCAACATACTAAATGTGGCCACAAAGTCTTACAGATCTAGGCTCTGTTAAAGCTCTTTTTGTACCACCCCTCAAGGGATAAAGACGTGATACTACTACATGTAAATAAATGTTAAAGGGGGCTCCCATTCAATAAATGTGACTTTTTTGCTCGTTTTTTCCTCGATATTGATAACGGCAATAGGCAGACGCTTGAAATATCCACAAAATATTTAGTATATTCACTTCAAAAACAAATAATTAAATTGAAATAAAACAAATATTTAAGGTGGGCTCCCATACAACAGTGATGATTTTTTTTGCCATTTTTATAGGTAATGGTTCGGAACCCTTCATGCGCGGACTCGCACTTGACCGGTTTTTTCTGTCGCTTTGTTCCAGTCTTAATCTATTTTATACACACTGCTCAAAAAGTTTTAAATGATACCTATATAGATGATATTTTTATAAATGATACCTATGATAGTATTAATAATTTTATTGAAAATCCACCCAGCCCATCAAACCATGCCCAGAAAACCATGATTCCTCACGTAGATTTTTAATGACGTTTAAACAGTGATTGATTTGTCTAACTAAATTAATTTATTTGTCTAACTAAATTAAGTCCGTCTCGTACTGAGTTGCGTTTTTCTTCTATTCAAGACGCTTTCTGGAATGACTAATACCTGTACGTTACCTCCGAGCTGCTTGATTTATTGCCATTCGTGGCACCGCCTCCAATGGACTTGTTAGTTTGTCAGACCTTTGATTAATATACCACTTCAACATACTAGATTATATTCTTTGTGAGTTTATATAATTGAACCTCTACAGTTATTTGGAGAGGTATTGCAGCCAGTTACGAACCTAATTATTCGTACAATCCACTATAGTACGATTTTGCACTATATTATTATGTGAGTGTTTACCTTTCTAAAGTGCCTTGTCCGGCATATATAATCATAATAGATGGAGTGCTGCAATCGTATTCTCGAGACCGGGTACATATTAGAATCACCGTCAGAAACGAGCTGCTACCAGAATATTAGGTTAGGTTAGAACTGTGACCCACCAGAAAACGGATTGTCGTCAGAAACGAGTTGCTACCATCATCATCATTTCGTGTAGGTGGCATGGTCAATCAATCATACACACCCTGGTGTCAGAGCGCTTCGAAACCGCCTCTCGACCTCTGACGTGGTGGTGACGAGTTGCTACCAGAATAGTAGGTTAGGTTGGGTTAGAACTGCGATACCACCAGAAAACAAATCGCCGTCAGTATCGAGCTGCTACCAGAATACGAATATTAGGTTAGGTTGGGTTATTTATTTTATGCATTTCATATTTTGGAATTATAATGTAAGGTTAATTGAAAATTTAATATTTAAAGGTTTGGTATTTTAAAAATCTGACATAGTGTTTTAGTGTTTCGAATTCTGGCATTGTACAGTAAGGTGTAATCAGTTCAGGTATTTTAAATCTTAAGATATTTTGAGTTCGGGTATTTTGGGCTCGTACATTTTAAATAAAAGTGTTATGTTTTTTGGGATTTTAATATGTACCCCTCGAGACCACATTGTGTCAAAAACCACATGAAAAAATTAACAAGGACGACTTACACTGAGTGACGTTTTCTGTAACGAAAGCAAATGATTAACATTAGCACGTTTACCTCTGCGCCGCCGCTTGATGTATTGCCAGACGTGAGACTAACACACATGAGAAAAACAAAAATAATATGTCAAGTCCAAATATTTACGACTTATTTTAAAGTTAATAACACTTAAAAGATGTGTCTAACGTGAATATTATTTCACATATAAGCAAGACTTAAGTATTCGTTCCGACAGCGAATGATTAATATCAGCACGTTACCTCAGCGTTGCTGATTTATTGCCCGACGTGCTTCCTCTAATGGACTTGTTAAGTTTGTCATTCTTTTCATTAATATATCATTTGAATTAATAATTTTATATTTAATTAAAATCTGTTTTGTAGTTTTTGCCTCTCATATATCATCATCATTATTAGGTCATTTTTAGTCTCCACTACAGGAGCACGACCCTCTCTGTACTACTAGAGCCATACTTGGCCAGAGCAGACAAAGGACTTGGCCTACACTCTCCACGCTGGCCAGACGGGTTGGAGAGGTCTCTTAGATGTTTATAAGCTTTGTTTAGCTTGTATTTCCTAAGTCGCCTTCTACGACATCCACGAGAAGACTTGGAGTGGTCCTATTCTACTCTGCCGGATACCACACGGCTAGCTCTCATATATACTGAAAAATAATAATCTGAATCAAATCTCATTGACGCAGAGTCGAAGTGATGCAGTCGCATAAAGCGCGTCTTCACTTGTGCATGCGTAGACGCTCGGCTATCATCATCATCATCAGGTCTTTTAAGTCTCTACTGCAGGAGCATGACCCTTTCTATACTACCGGAGCCATACTTGGCCAGAGCAGACAGAGACGCTCGGCTAGAGTCAAACGTTTTTGTATTTGCTTAACTCAAATTTAAACTTTTTACCATAGACATACAGATGAAAATACCAATAATTCCGGAAACTTTAAAGTGTAGCTAGCGTATGAATGATCGAGACTGACTCGAACTTACTAACGATTTTCATTCTGAAACGACTGCGAATGATTTATATCAGCACACTACCTCAAAGCCGCTTCATTTATTGCCAGATGTGACGCCGCCTCCGAGGGACTCGCTAGTTTGTCATTCCTCTGATATTTTTACCCACTGTTTCTTTTATTGACATCATTTTGAATGTATTTCGGACTGTTATAAGAGGATGAATTTATTTTTTCAATATTCTTAGTACACGGTCTTCCTGAATGCAAATAAAAATCTAATGATTCTGTTTGTTTTCGATATATTATTTTTATTAAATTATGTGAAATTTTCAATAGAGTACTGGCCTCTAAGTTTTATCTTTGTACCTCAAGCCGCTTGGGTAAAATATTTTTTGCTGTATAATGGCATATATGTCATCTAATGATAGCCGGGACCAACAGCTTGATATGCCTTTCAAAGCACGCTTTTAGTGCCAGTTGTCGTCACGCATCCCAGTGGTTGCTTAACAAGCTTAACGACTTAGGCAAGTTGTCAAAGCACTATAAAAACTTTCTTACATTTTGGAAAGGGTAGCCGTCCCTTGAGACCCTCGGCTATAGTCAAGTGTATTCGTATTTTCATAACACAAATTTAAACTTTAATTAGTAGAAATACAGATGAAATCACTATAAATTTAAAAAAACTTTTTGAATAGACTCTGCGTCAATAAGAAATTCGAAAGGAGACACGAATGAACTTGACTGACTCGAACTTAGTAGCGATTTTCATCTACTCAATTCGTTTTCTGAAACGAGAATGATTTATATCAGCACGCTACCTCGAAGCCGCTTCATTTATTGCCAGATGTGCCGCCTCAGAGGGACTTGTTAGTTTGTCATTCCTTTGATATTTTTACCACTTCTTCGTTTATTGACATTATTAATGTATTTCGGAATACTATAAGAGAATGATTTTATTTTTTATAAGGCTTTCAAAATTGTAAGTACATGAACTTCTTAAATTAAAATCTTTTGGTTCTATTTGTTTTCGGTATCTTCATTATTTTTATTAAAATATGTGAAATTCTCAATAGATTGATGGTCTGTAAAGTTTATCTTTGTACCTCAACTCGCTAGGCAAAATATTTTTAAAGCTGCCTAACGGCATATGTAACAAATGAGCTTGAGAATGTTAGTGCCACTTGTTGTCACCCATTCCATCGGTTGCTTGGGCAAGGCGTCGAAGCACAATACGATTTTTTTTAATTTTGTAAAGATTACCTGTCCATTGAATTTAAACGTAATGAGAGAAAATGACATTTATTTTATAATAATTGTAACAAGGTTATGGCGCAAAAACAATGTCTTTGCATAAAGATTTATATTAAGTAGCGTCTTTAATCAGAGAGATTTGAGTTGTTCCCACACGAAGTAGAAATAAAGACCTCATTTACATCTAAAAGTGTTTGAGCGGGCTTAGTAGTAAGCCTACGCATATTACGGGCATACAACGACGGTCACCGAGTAAATGTTGAGATTTCAAAATGCTTGACACTAATTTATAAACGGAGAATTTCCTTCAGTTTAATTAACTAGCATAATATTCCGTTTAGATGAATAGCGTTCTGGAAAGTCTGAATTCAATCCATAAATTCAAAAATATCTATTATATTTTTGAATTTATGGATTGGATGGTATTGTCAGATTTATTATGTTGCAGTACATTATTGTCTTGGGAAATTGTGAGCCATAAAATTATTCATTGACCACGTGATCAAACTTCTAATTTCATAACTAAGCAACGGGAAAATGACATAGCCCCTAGCCCCTGATAAACTAATTTGTCTATTTTACAACGTCAACTAAATATTCTAAAGAAAGCGTCAAGTAAAGATCATCAATTATTATGACTGTCCTTCTTATTTTTACATTGGCGCCTAATTTACTAAGTCCGCCACGGATTTTACAAATCGTCACCATTTTACTTTTGACAGCTTCAACACAATGTCCTCAAATAATATAATTTGAGTTTCTAGAGACAGCATCATTTATTATAACTTAATGTTAAATAATACATCATATTCTTTTATCATGAAAATTGCTACTAAATGAATTGGCGCGAGTGTGCGTGACGCGCGCGACAGCGACCGGCCATTTGCGCCTTTCGATTCATGTATCGATAGACAGGAGAGCTGGTACCATTTTTTGGGTAGGTATTTGAAGCAAGTTGAAGAATTATCTATATTTTAGGTATATTTAGGTATTATAGGAGACGTATGTACCTCTCCTATTATTCCCCAACACGGAAGTACAGATCTGGCTGGTGAGTAGCGGGGCTAAATCAACCCCTATATTTTTTTTAATATTATTTTTTCATTTCTAAAGATATTGATATTTAAGGCAATTAGGAAATTAATTTGATTTTAAGGAATTGACAATGCGTCTCATCGAGGCAACTGGTGATCCAAGAGCTGGCAGTTTTTTTGCACATCGTATCGGACTCGCTGTGCAACGGAGAAATGCTGCCAGCATTTTGGGTACTTTGCCTCGATGCGGTGCGTTGGAAGAAGTTTTTTATTTGTAAGTTATTTATAATTTTTTATTTGTATGTTGTTATTAATTATGTTTAATATTAAGTTGAATTGTTTTTTAGCTAAATAAATTTGAACGTACCTATAGTATTGTTATAATTTCGTGAGATAGCCACTATACTGATTTTGATAGGTACTTATGTTGTCATAGTGATATCCTAATATAATGATCACGATAGCATTAGCAAATTTTATATTGTAGTTTAATGTTTAAAGAATACAACAAAATATAAGCCAGACGATTTAGCCGGGATTTTAACATTGCCAGACGCATGTAAAAATATTTTGCAAAAAAAGTATAAAAAATCTATTTCAGGCAACTTGAAATTTTAATAGGGTGCTATTTTTAGCTGAAAAATAAGATTCTCAAGAAGACAGATCATTTTGGTAGGGCATTCTTACTGCCAGGCCGCCAAAACTTTAGGGGTTGATTTAGCCCCGCTACTCACCAGCCAGGTCTGTAGTTCCGTGTTGGGGTATAATAAGAGAGGTATGTGCCACGGCATAAATCCACAACTTAGTGTTGGTCTAGCTGAATCTGTGTGATTTTTCTCTTGTATTCTTACCATCGTCAGCTTTCCACGACCCACTGATGGGTATAATCTCCTTTTTTCTGCGCCAAAAAAAAATAGGGGTCAAATTTTTGGGGTAAAATATTTTAATTACGCCGTGTTTGAATCATTACTTTACTGTCGCGACGGCACTAATACTAATTACCATACCATAGACATAGACATTCTTACTTGATACAAACACAAGAATATATATTTGTATTATTAGATTAGATTTAGATTGTATTATAATCGAATTCTGTAGTGCTTTGATCGATTTTCCTTCATAGAAATTCCACATGTAGAAATTGGCGGTTTACTTTGATGTTATTATAATAGCAACACCATGGCGGCTGTATGTTAGGCTAGTCATTTACCTGCGTCAATCAAACACTCGCTAAATACATTTAGCCGGGTTTTAGTTTTGCTATATTAACTGTCGCTAATAGTCGCGATGCTACATATAATAGAGTATTGAGTAGTTTATGGCGTCATCATCGTCATTATCATCACTAGCAGCAGTTTTACATGACCCACTTATTTTCTGCGCCATCTTTTTTTGATTTCTGGCCGTCGCAGTTCACTTTTTTCCTCAAATCTATTTTATGTCATCGATACCTAGCTGCTGGACACCCAATACTTGGTTTTCCATTTCTTGGATACCGTTTGGTGAACGCTATCGTCCTTAATTCTTCTATCTCCTCCTTTTAACCAGGTGCCTTAGCCAGTTTTATTTCACAAGTAAATTTGCACTCGTGAGAGAACATTCCCAGCACGTCGTGAACTTTTGTTTATGGTTTAGAATCTAAACCATGATCTTGAACAAAACAAAAATTGTAAAAAAGTATATCTAAACTTTGGATTTCTTTTTACAATTTTTGTTTTCTTTTTTCTCTCAAAGCACACGGCTTTTCAAGACAAAACTCTCGTGTGAAAAAGTGAAACTTTTCTCGCCACCGCCACCATAACAGGCTTAAGAGGGCACGAATGCGAAACTTGTCAATGAACATTCGTCTAGATGTCTATATCTATAACGACTACATGCCTGTTATTTATTATATATAAAACTTCAACATATTTTCTTAAAACTGTTAAACCTGAAAACACGATGAATAACAAAAGCCTCGATACTTTTATTTTGCAAACATAGCCCCTTTATTTGATGTTTGTGGTGAGAACGGCGAAACCCTAAGGTCTTTAGCAATGATTTTTATTTTTCTAGCTGAGCAATAACTAGTTCTAAAATCTGGTAAAGTTTTTTTACTCATTAACCTCGTACTTTTATTTTAAATAACAATTATGTGATTTGGCGCTTACGCCCGTTAATTCTAGGACACCCGTTTGTGCCTACCCACTATCTTCTTCTCATTTTTTACGCGTTACGGTCATTAGATCTATCCTGCTTTCGCGCGGGGCGCGGGGTGCGAAATGGCTTCAGCCGGGTCGCATTGGTGCGCTCTTAACTAGTCAGCAATTGGCTTGTTTCCTAAAAAAATACCATTGTAAATAATTAGTCCGTCTTATAGGTTATCGAAAAATATTACATACGTATTTTTTCGTTTCTCAATCTAACAAAAGATGATAAAGATAAAGCTCATCAAAGTTCAGGAGTGGGGGCCTGACGCAACAGGCCGGTAAAAAGTGTACCGGGACAGTGACGTCACGCGTGACAGTGCAGTGCCGTTCCACGCGCGTAAAGTGACATTTCGCGTACATACCAGTGCAGTACAATAAAGGCACTATTCCATAGGATTGTCGTTTCCTTTCCTATCCCCAACCCACTCTCGTTCTCAATTCAATTTTAATTTGATTGACAAATTAAAAAATACGTATTCATTAATGAACCAGACAGACTAATTGTTTCGAAAAGTATTTTTTTAGAAAACATGCCCATTCCTACGGATAAAACATGATTAAAATCGTAATTATAAAATGAATTTCTCGCATAAGTTTTAATATAGCCTCTCAACTTATTTCACCACTTAATTCTAGATTTCTGTTTTATGGACATAAAAGACGATTAGTCAAACGTTTCAAAATTAATTACTCTGACTTTAGAAAGCAATAAGCAGAATAGCGTGAAAGGAAACATTAATATTGTAATGAATGATTCCGAGAATACTGACTATCGGTTCTTAATTAATCATACAATACAAAAAATAATAAAATTTAAATTTCCAACATTCTTGATTTACTAGTATATAGTAAACACTGTTTTTTGATTAAAAGAAAAACAAAAGGAAAGTTCCTTAGAATTTTAGATAAATAAATATAAAGTGTTGCAAGATGCGTTTAGGATGAATCACAATTAGATGCGTAGGGTCGTCTGAAATGGGATGATTTGAACTCCGGAATTGTGGGCCGGAAATTAATATACATATGAAGTCGGCTTTCCAGAATCCTGCGTCGATTTGGAAGTCGACGTCCAGTCGGTCGACCTCGATATCATTGGATGGACAAGGTTAAGGAAGGCCTGCGCGAGCTAAGGGCTGATAACTAGCAAGAGGTGGCGCAGGACCTACGAACATATTCATAGCGAAGGACAGACCGAAGTGGAGATGCTTATTATCGGAGGCCACGACTCACTTTGGGTCGCTGCGCCATCTTAGTTTTTATATACAAAGTAACAATACCCGTAAAGATCACTTTTTACGATGACAATAGCAATATCGTGTTTAAAAATGCAGAGCGCTTCAAAAACTTGTGCAACGTGTAAAATATAGACCATTTACGACTTTGACGATCCCTGTAATCGATACGACATCGCCGCCGTTGCTTGCTTTGCAAACACTGCAGGGTTATTTAAGTATACTAGATTTCTACCTATAAAATAATTTACTGAGATAATAATCGTGCTTGAGCAGTAAATCCACACTTTGAGTTTATTTGATCTTTTGTAGATCTTGAATAATAATATGTTTGGTTGAGACTGATAATAATCTTTTCTTTAATTATTTTCTCCACAATCTTAAAAAATAGATTCAACAAGTATTAAATGTAAGAGAGATTAAATATAAGATTGTGAGAGATTGGTGTGTCTTAGCTGAACCTGTAATTATGTATATAAACGGGACTTAGCACGAACCCTTTTATTATTTGTTTCCGTTGCCGTTTCAATTACGAGTACATACATCGTGGTCTCGTTGCGACCACGATGGATGTATGTATCTCCATTCCATAAAATAAATACCTATAACTAACAAAACAAGGAAACTTGTGTGTGCCAGTATACATACAATATTAGTAACAGATTTTAGGTATAATAGCTAACCTAATAAATTACATATTATATGCAAATGCTTGTAACAAACAACATAAACTTTTTTTATTATCAACGGAAAAAAGTTTACTTTTTACAATGATTATGTAATTTTTTATTAAGTTACATAGTGCAAACGCATCCATACTAATAAATATTATATTAAAGTGTTATTTTAGTTGTTTTATCACGAGCCAAACGGTTTTAAAATGGTATTAAAAATAAGCTACTACTTAATCGTAGGTCAATATCGACTATATTCAAATAGTCGATATTGACCTACGATTAAGTAGCTTACTTATTCGTTGGTATTTGATTGTATTTTTAACATGTAGCAAAAATACCAATATCTAAAAAAAATTTGAGATACTGATACAATATAAATCTCAGAGTCGCAAAATGACGCAGGTCCAGAATAAAAATTTGGTATTATCCAGTTTTTCTCCTTTCCGGACTGTGTTACATTTTATTACAGTAGGAGAAATAAAATTATGAGGGTGCCTTGTATATAAAAAAATATTAAGAATCCCGGTTCACATCTTTGGGGAAAAACTGTGGAGGAAGCGTTCCACAACTTACGCAGGCGAGGAAAAATTATCTAGAGAAGCGTCTTGTTGTGGATCGCCGTCCTCCAGGTGATAAGCATGAAGCGTGTTTTTCATAGCGCGTGGTACAATAGTGAAATTGCGCTGAAGGTACCAAATCAAAAAGTTTTACCGTGCACTCCCCAATAAAGTTACTAAGGATTTTCTACAGCACGTTTCTGCGTAAGTCAAGCGGTTTCAAATTATCCGCCAGCCTAGCATCATTGATCATTCGAAAAGCTCTCTTTTGAATATGTTTAAATGGAAGAACCTGATAGTATGGTATTGCAGCCCAGAGATAAGAATAATAGGTGTGCTGTATGCGATCGTATTTTAGCTTTATAGAGAGCATCAACGGATAGGCCGCATCGAAATATAATTTGACTCTTTTAAGCACACGAAGTTTTTTAAAAATGAGTTTAGCTTTATTTTCCAAATGATCACGAAACTGGACTTATTTCGAGATGTCAAGACCAAAATTATTCTTGATCTTGGCAGGATACTACTCTAGTGTATTGAAACTTAGGATCCTTTATGAAAGGAGTGGTAAGCGACCAGACTTGTGTTTTCGTAGGATATTTTACAACGATTAAAATGTTTACTTATGTACATGATTCCGCTCAATTAAAAAAAACTTGTGTGCAACAAAATCAATCAAGCACTCGGGATCCACAAAAAGCACTAACTCTTTGAAATCGCTCAAAACAATATCCACACTAGAAATATGGAACACTTTGCCGCTGTGACAATCGATTTGTACGAACAAATGGAGCGACTATTGCCTTCGGGTGTGCGGCATGACACTTTACTAAGGCTGGTGATACATGACGGGGGCCAAGAAAACGCATATAACCTATATGCGTTTTCTTGGGCTTTAGTGTGAGTTGATTGATTACAAAAGCAAAAATATGATTTTTCTATTTTTTAAACAATCTTTTAACATGTGCCGTGGAATGGCTTAGACATAGGGAGGCTTATACCAAGCAGTGAGTTTTAGAAAGCTAATGATGATGATGATGACGATGTGCCGTCGTGAGTATCCGTCATCATTATACCACTGTCAAGATTTCGGTCTTCCTCCTAATCCAATGGTGCCTCTGGTCGAAGTCGTGTTTCGGAGCACCAGATCTGATTTTAGCTATAAAGTAATAATATAGTAACGGCTCTCACACTCACCGAACGAAGTACAGAAACGGTAAAGCTTCTACACAAACTCTCTCTCTCTCTCTCTCTGTAAGAGTGCGGTACTTCACCGGATGAGCCGGCCCATTCATGCTACAAGCAAAAATGAATTTTGCCGATAACGTGGCTTTACTACTACAATACGATTTGGCATTTTTTTATAGCAAGTGTTTTAACATTTTTGCGACTTTTGTACGTTCTTGTGTGTACTTGTTCTAAATCGATGCGATATGTTCCATGAATTCCACAAAACATATCGCATTCTTATTCTCATCCGCTTACGTTTGACGCCATCACGGGATGTTCGATCGAGCGGAAAGATGTGTGGTGTTCCGTTTAGGGCTTTTAGTGAATTATGAATCGGATTTGGCGGAGATTTTTGCATTATCTTTGTTTCGTTGTTTTCAAATTGAACTCTCTTGTATCTTGTGTAATAAACTTGGTATTGTACCTTCAAGACTCGTTAGATTGTAAGATCGCAACTGAAACTTAGTATTTTATACTTAGTTAACCGTTATGTCCGTTTAAGTGAATAGCGTTTTTGTACCCCACATTTCACAATTGAATTATTGTCATAACATAGTATAAAACAAAGTCGCTTTCCGCTATCTGTCTGTCCGTATGTATGCTTAGATCTCTAAAACTACGCAACGGATTTTGGAGCGGTTTTTTAATAGATAGAGTGATTCAAAAGGAAGGTTTCTATTTATGTATTACCGCACCCGTGTGAAGCCAAGGCGGGTCGCTAGTACTCAATAAGTCATTGACAACACCGCGTTTTTTTTATCAATATAGTTATAAATACTATCATGTCTTTTTCCCTTATGGGGTAGACATACCCGAAGGCCACGTTTAGCATGTTGGTGGGCATTACCATCTTATAATCATAATCAAATTAATGTATATTAAGAGAAAATACTGTGGAAGCCCTCTGCCCCCCTGGGGGCCATAGGACCTTAAGTCAAGTAAGTCAAGAGAAACCTTACCTACAAAAATACTCATAATGCAACTAAACATTATACTTGTAAAATCATTGGAATAGGATCTCTCAAGAACAAGCAGTTCTTTAAATATCTAGTCATCATAACTGACGACAAATTTTGGCGAAGGTTTTACGGTTCCCAATCGATACTTCTAGGGTTATAGTCGTCTACCTCTCACATTACTATCGATTTGACATTACGGTTTTGGCGGTGCACGTCCACATCGTATATTTCCATTACTCGCAAGGACCGCTATCCATCAAGGTACGAAGTTCCAAAGTGGCCGAATACTTGTCCCCAATTTCACTGATTTATATACTCCTCTCTGGCATCGTTAAATAACGCCTCGGATGGTCTATGAAAATTCTTTAAGAGAATATTCAAAATATAGCGTGACTAGAAAAAATATTTTGAGGTTAAAAATTTGAATATTTTTATATACTTTCTACTTCTACGTCGGTTTCACTCTTGGTAGAGTGGTCGTGATCATTTCAGATGTTGGTGGCAAAATTCACAACGCCGCCTTCCTCGTGCGTAGAATGTATATATATATATATATATATATATATATATACATTCTACGCACATCTTTAACCTTTACGAGGCGGACTTAAATTAAGGCTTTAAGACCGCTTGAGCTGTTGGTAAGGTGGAAAACAGAATTAAAATAATTATGGGTCGCTAGCCTTATCGTCTCTTTATATGATTTCTTAATTTTACGCCCATTTCTTTGACCGGCATTTACGATCTGCGCGAGAAGACAAGCAACTGGTATATTCTTTGTTTTAATATCTAGGTTTTTGACAGCACAAGACAAATTTTCATTTTGGTGATGCATAATAAAATCTCTTTTTAACCTAGTCCTAACTAACATTATTAAGCGAAAGTGAGTTTGTTTTTTTATTACGCTTTGACACTTCAACTACTGAACCGATCGTCATAAAATTTTGTATACGCGTTGTCTGGAATATGAAGGACATAGGCTATCTTTTATCGAGGAAAAGCTCCAGAGGGAACGGTATTAACACGAGTGGAGTGTAAATTAAAACACAGCATTTAGACACTTATAAATAATAAACAATAAACTGGCTTGTCCCACTTCGCGGTATCATGTCAGTTCCAATTGAATTCCCTACATTTTTCCTCTTATTATTGAAACAAATTGGTAGAAATATATTACTGCAGAATCAATCATATAATAATTTAATTTAAAAAGTTGTATTTTTCCATAATCATGTGACAAAATCTATGTAGAAAAGGTTTACACAAAAACAAACACAATACTGCTTCGGCAGTGGTTTTTTCATATTCTCTATTTCACACATTTTATTACACAATTGATAGCTGTGTGGATTATGTCGAGCTGTTTTACTCCACTTGAAGTTCCGATCAAGTATAAAACACCAGATACACAGTCATCGTATAAAAATAACACTTCATGCTGTCCACAATGCTGTAGTAAACCGATTTTTATAATCTTTGATTACTAGAATAACTATTAAATTGAAATGTTTACGACAAAAAAATAATAGCAGAGCGATGTTTGCCGGGACCAGGGGTTGGAATACCGGTAAAATCCTGTACCGATATCTCTATGAAACTACAATACCGGTAATTGGATTGGTACCGTTAAATTAGGTAACGTTAATCACACATATCGTTATGCGTGGTAACGATTATTTGATACAATTTTATAGTTTTTTGGTACCGTTAATTCTGGTACCAATTCCTTTTACCGGTACTTGGTAGAATCGGAAATTACTGTTTTAATTATTTATTGATGGCAGTCGCTAAGCTATGACAGATGCCTATAGGGAGCTTCAAAAATCTGACAACATTGTTACACACACGAAAAACAAACAAACAGTAATAGCACATGCACAGCGTTGCCGTTTTGTGTTCTGCAGCGGTAGATAAAGACCGAAAATGTTGTTTAAAGGTCGATTTTCGTGCGGAACGGCAACAAGGCGTAGGTACCGGTAAAATGAACGTTAATTTTTAACAAAATTATATCGTTATGTTACCATATTACCGATACCCATAATTACCGTTAAAATTGTAACATAATGGAAATACCGGTACTTATTATGTGAATTTGGTACCATTAACAAGCCCTGGCCGGGACAGCTACCTATTGTATATATAATTACTATATTTCATTAATAAAAAAGTATCAAATAACAAAAACTACAACTATTTATTAATTTAAATTAATATTATGATATCACTAAGTAAATTTTATTACATCGTTAAGTAAAATTTTGCAAGATCAAGTTTCCAAACTATAAACTCGTTATCCATTACAACTTACACTAAATCATTAACATCCGCTTAAACATTCATCTTACTCTTAAAACATTTGTTTCAAAGTTATAATCTAGATCTCAGCAAGTATTTATATATTCTACTACAAAACATAAAAACTGTGTTTTATGAAGGTCTATATCACCAATGGGTCCAGGCTCTCGGCCAGGAATCAGGAAATGAGGTATGCATAAAATATAACGTGAAATAAATACACCCCGTTTGGTTATAGCCACACATGATGCCCTCAGATTGCTCCATATTTTTTATGTTTACCGTGTAAATATGGCAGATTACGAAGGGAAAATATAGCAATAATTTTGTCGATATTACTCAATTATGTGCGTAAAATATTAATGGTATCTGAAGCGTGTAGTAAATTGCGGAATCCAATGTGTTTATTGAGCTCAAGATTTGTCTCATTTAAGTATATGGAACTTCGAGTACCTATATTTCATAAAAATCATTATCAGAGTTTATTTTTTTACTTTTTAATCGGTGATCCGAATCTGAATATAAAATAGTAGACTGTGACGCAAGGGGCTAACATATTACTGTTTGTCGAGGGCCTTATTTTGAATCCGGAGTGGAACGAATGAGGCTAGACTCCTATTATATTATATCTGTATATTATTCTCTTTTCTGTGTATGTCTTACGTATGTATAACCAGAGCGCGATATTATTTCTTCTATACCTACAAAATGTTTTAAAATTGATACAGCTTTTTTACTGTATCAATTTTGTGGGTTGCTGAATTGAAATGTAGGGTAAAAAAACGATTAAATATTATATTTTCTGACTTTTCTCCTATAAAAAAATATGCTAAATAAAGAAATTCCAGCGCGCGAATTAAACAAGCATGCATAATAAAATACTTTTAGTCCTGTAATTTTTCTTTTTAATAAATGTAACTGGCGAGTGCAATTTTTTCAAAATATCATTTGTCCTTATTGGTCATGGATATTTTCGGAACAATATTTGTGTTCACAATTCAAAATCTTTTTATTCCCTTGGAAATTAGGGAATATATAACCGTATAAATTTAGACCCTGGTTTTGGGCAACCGTTCTTTGTTTTTTGAATAGATGAGACGAAAATGATATTATTGTTACTAAGTATTATGGGTACAATTAGTTTCATGATAAAAAAGCAAATATTGCTAAATGTACTTAACTGAAGCTTTTAAATAATACTTATTATCATTGCAGAAACTGAATCACACATATATTGAGCACGTTCTTAAGTTTAACAATATATCCATACTAATACAACGTGATTTTGAACCCCCTAGCAATATTGAAATCTGGGAATCAGAATCCCTAATGGAACACAGAATTGCAAGAAAAAGGTAAAAAACGAAAAAGTAAATTAAGTCTCCCATACAAAGTCGCCGATCAGCTAGGCGAATTTCTATGAAAGGTTATTTTTTTTTTGTTTTTACCTTTTTTCCTTACAATTCTGTATTCCATTAGGGATTCTAATCCCTAGATTTCAATAAAGCTAGGGGTTCAAAATCACGCTGTTTTATGAATACGAAAGTAACTATATTTGTCTGTATGTTACCAGTTTGCGCTTCAACTTTTAAACCAATTGCAATAAATTTGATATGGAGGTAGTTGTAGGCCCGGGGAAGAACATAGGGTATACCTTTCATACCGGAAAAATTTACTGTTCCTCCCGGGAGCCGCGGGCAAATAAATGTCGTAGGGTTATTAACATTGTGTAAACACGACAGAGCAACAAAATACAAGTCATTAGTAAGATTACTATAAGCACAGGCAAGTAAGTGGTAAAATATTCATGGAATTGTAGCGTGCTTGTAACACTTAGTGGCGGGTGACCTGGGGCAAATTGGACACGTTAATTCATTCGCTATTTGTAGCATGGCGTGGTTAGGTAACGCAATCAAAACCTAATTTGTTTGGTAGGAGAAAATAAAATCAAGATTATTTCAACGACTAGGAAAGGGCAATATCTTTTTGCAATTATTGATTTATAGCAAGATTTTAGTTATATTTAGTTGGTCCTTAATTAACTGCAATATGCGTGTGAACTATCTTATTTTAAAATGCGTTTAACTTTTGTTGATGTTATTAAGTTTTTAACCTGAACTTTTATTATTCCAAAAAATATTTACACGGAAAAGACAGTTCAGCCCAGGTCCCTACTCATTTAGACGCATTGGTGTCTAAAGACAGGAATCGAGGAAAAATAATAAAATGATGGGTGATGATTTATCGCAATAAATTGTCTAGATTTTAAAATCTTTTAAAATAGTGCTTCATATACATAGTAAGTTTCCTAAATAGCTACGGTTACAGAGAATGAAATAGGGCATTAATTGATGTCGTTTCTATAAAAAAATCATTACAAGCC
Organism: Elegia similella; assembly: GCA_947532085.1. NCBI lineage: Eukaryota > Metazoa > Arthropoda > Insecta > Lepidoptera > Pyralidae > Elegia > Elegia similella. The sequence goes on along the minus strand of OX383934.1, from coordinate 19,462,782 downwards.
GATAAACAGTATAAATTCTTTATTACTCAATACATTATTGATCAGGTGCATTTATTTACGCCTTTGAAAAATTCATCCATTCGCCGCGTGATCCAATTCACCCGGTCTCACCCTATTACGTATGTAAGTAGGCGCTGAAATTGAAGTGAATATATTGTGTTTGTATTACCTATCTTGACATCGATTTTTGGGAATACTGGATTGAATTTCCTTATCCATGATTTATTGAGAAGGATAACCCATGATCATGAATGTATCACGATACAAATAACTTCCTTAACCTATATTCAGTGTGACAAAAAAAAAACTGAAATGTATAGAGTGAGTCTGCAGACGTGGCAGATGCGAACGCTTTATGTTCAAAACTATACTAATCTATACTAATATTATAAAGCTGAAGAGTTTGTTTGTTTGTTTGTTTGAACGCGCTAATCTCAGGAACTACTGGTTTAATCTATACTAATATTATAAAGCTGAAGAGTTTGTTTGTTTGAACGCGCTAATCTCAGGAACTACTGGTTTAAAATGGCAAATTCTTGTTGTGTTGTATATTCCATTTATTGAGGAAGGCTTTAGGCTATAAAACATCATGCTGCGACTAATAGGAGCGAGCAATAAAAAATGTTTAGAAAACGTGGGAAAATTATTTATCTATACTAAGAAAAAACCTAATTAATCATAATAACAGAAATTACCGCGAACGAAGTCGCGGGCAACAGCTAGTTGATATTTCTCTGAAACGATTTAGAGTAGGAAGTATTCGTGCATATGCTTAACACGTTTGGATTTATTTTAATGCCATGTTCTGCAGCGATTATGTGCAAAATTGAAGTTTCGTTATGAGTCTAGTACATCATGGCATCACCTACCATTAGTAAGTGTCATAATATTGTCTTTATAAGTCATTTTGGAGCAACATTTAAAAGATATTAAACTGATGACATCGGTACTTGAACTAATTTCGACCGGGAACCGATATCTATGGTTACAACGCATAAACAAAGAAGAACTCACGAAGTTTTCTCTTCATTGCAATTTTATTAATATATTTCAAAGGGTATTATTATTTTATAACTGACACAATTTTCCATTCCCTTCCGTGGTTAAAACGCTAGCTTGTTATACGGGGCACCGGGTTCAAATCCCGGCGCGTCGAATACTTGTACCTACTTAATTTTCACAGGTATTTGTCTAAGAATCTGGAACTACCTGGTCATAATACAGCTTAAATAGTGTCATAACGGACCTCGGGCACAGAATAAGTAATAGTACAGAAGTCACACTCTGCAAAAGTATACAAAGAAATATCAACGCTATGTAGTTCCCGATACGGTGTAATTTAGCCTGCATCAGAACGCAGCACCTTTTCGTTTAAATACCTACAAAATCCATTGCAAGCCAATGTTATTCTTATAGTTCTGAACAAACGATTCATAATTTGATGAACACATTAGACCAAACGCGCATTGTTTCTACTGGATTTGCCCGGTTTTACCACTTCAAAGTGATCGCCGCGCGTAGGTATGTTTTTGATACCTACCCTGGGTCTGAAGCATTGTAATGCTTCAGACCCAACGGAATGGTGGACGCAACCGGGACAACACTCAGATGAGATGACCACTCTCCATTGCCGTTCCGTAACCAGATGGTGAACTGCGGCCTTTGGCACGAAACTGTTGTATATATAATGTATTATAGTGTAAAAGTATATTATAATATATCTGTAGCATTTTGTGCCCAGATAAATATAGCTTTTGAAGAAGAAAAGTATATATTTCCCTCTTATTATAAACAAGTTATGTTCATTTAAATGTTCGTATCACAACATTAATACAAGATTTTTTTTTTGTTTCAAATCTTAGAAGTCCATCATCATCATCAGGTTCTTTTGTCTCCACTACAGGAGCACGACCCTCTCTGTACTACTGGGGCCATACTTGGCCAGAGCAGCCAGAGAACTTGGCCTACACTCTCCACGCTGGCCTGACAGGTTGGAGAGGTCTCTTAGATGTTTATAAGCTTTGTTTAGCTTGTATTTCCTTATATGTTTTTATTATCCTCCTATTATTGTAAGTCGCCTTCTACGACATCCACGGGAAGACTTGGAGTGGTCCTATTCTACTCTGCTGGATACCACACGGCTAGAAGTTAAAAGTAATTAAAACTCAAGTTTAAATAATCTTTCATATAAGAAAACCGACCTCAATCACACTACTGAACCGATTTTTAAATGGGAATATTCGAAAAGCATACACTCTCAAACAAAAAAATCTAATTGGTTCTTAAATGACGGATTTATGAAGTAACAAACATAAAATATAATAAATAACAAACAACTGAATTGATAACCGTTTAAGAAGTCGGTTAAAAAATTACTACCGAACGTTGCACTTCCAACAAATCTTAAAACTGATTTTCAATACTTAACCATAAACACAGTCTGCATCCAGCGAATTCATTACTGAAACTCATTAAAACGACTTACTGGAAATAAATGCAGACTTAGCGAAACAAAACCTTGGGAGAAAATATTGAATATTCGGAGTAACTGGGCCGGGATGAAAAGAAGTCTTTGTAGTAGATTGCAGCCCTCATTTGCCTGCCGGAAGCCCGAAGATTTCGGCCACCAACAATGTTTATTTGGCAAAGAATATATACACTTCGCGAATCTCTGGTGCGTTTTTTTTTTAATAGTGTCTTGAAGTATCTTTAGTATCACAATAATTATTTAATACTTGTTTATGGTTCCGTGCCCAAAGGGTGCCATCACCATCAAGTCTGGGTCAGTTCAGGTTTAAGTCTCCGCTCCAGAAGCATGACCCTCTCTGTACTACCGGAGCCATAGTTGGCCAGAGCAGACAGAGGATTTGGCCTACACTCTCCTCGCTGGCTAAAGAGTGCCAAAAGGAATCCTATTACTAAGTCTCCGATGTCCGTCCTACTGATCGTCCGTATATCACAGCGCTGCATCTATTAAACCGTATTGGTAGAGGCATGAAATTTTTACCTTAAATTTGAAGAATGTTTAATGAAGCCGCTATAATAACAAATAAAAAAAAACACAAAATTATAATTAAAGCGGATCCCATTAAAGAAACGTGTTGTAGTAAACGTGGTGTATGTGTTTTTGTTTTTTTTTTTCCCGATTTGCTCGTCAAACCACAGATAATTAAGAATAATAGTGTTTGTGCTCGAAAGAGTTTCGCTAACGTCATAAAAGAGGTCGCTTGGAAGGTATTAATCATATTTATGCCAGAATTCCCATACAAGAAACGTGTAATTAAATATTGTACGCGAACCCTTGTTGTGTGTGTGTGTGCTGATGCGACTCAAAATTGGCTTGTTTTATTTTTAACTTGTTGAAATGAGAATGCTGTGATAGATGTGTGGTGTAATGCGAAGAGATATATTAAGGAATGAGTACATAAAAGGTATCGATCGTAAGTAAAAAAGTAGCACCTGTGGCAAATTTAATGTGTAAAAAAGGAGTTATAGGGTAGGTTGCTTATGTCACGCCAAGGTATAAGAAGAAACAAAATTATTTTACGAAATGAGCTTTAAGAGCTGAACTAAGAGGTCGTAGAAATAAGGATACCGGGAAAAGGGAGAGATAGATTTTTGTTATATAGGACGGCAAACGAGCAAGCGAATCGTCTGACTTGGTAGGTGATCATGAGCATTGCCGGCCATTCAAGTAAAGCATATAAGCGGTAAAGCTTCTACTCAAACATCGATTTTCTGTGAGAGTAATGATGATGATGATGAGATGACATGACCAGTAACACATCGAAGTGGAAGAGATTGACTCGATGTGCCTGTGCCCCAAAATAGTGGTATACGGCAGATGAAGAAGATTGACTTGAAATAACGATAGTCTTATTCAATCACAAAATATTGCTTCAGTTTAGACTTTTAAGATATGTTAATAAACACAAATTAACGCTATTTAATTAAAGAGATGATAAAGTGCATCAGTAATAAAAAAGCAGATGTAGGGTAATCGTGAGATAAAGAAATAATTATTTATTTTCATGTACCTACTTGGCTAATATACTCATACTTAAATATTCGTTTAGATCAGAGATAAAAAGAAGTCTTTGTGGTAGTCTGCTAAATACACCACGTGCCCGCCGGACGCCAAAATATTTCAGACATAAACAGTGTTTTTATGACAACAATTGTTTGGCAAGCTCGTACTTTGGCAATTTAATGATGATGTGTTCAGAAAGATTGCTTCTCACCTTATTTGTGATAGGTACCACCTTAGTAAGAGGAAGTACTAAGGTAGCACCTATCACAAATAAGGTGAGAAGCAATAGCCTGGCATGGTTTGGTCATGTGATGAGGAGAGACGAAGAACATCTGACAAAAAAGCATTTAAATATGAGGGTTGATGGGTATAAAGGAAGAGGCAGGCCAAAACAGAGGTGGATGGATTGTGTCAAAAGGGATATAAAAGAGGTGGGTGCGGATGAAGGAATGGTGGGAAATAGAGAAATGTGGAAAAATAATACACATTGTGTCGACCCCAGATAATGGGATATTGTAAGGCAGATGATGAAATGTTCCGAAACATATTAAGAAAAAAAAATTTAAGAAACCCTCGTCTGTTTAGAAAGTTATTCCTCATCGAAAAAGAGTTAAATAATTTTAACTAAAATCCCCTGCTAATAATTTCAACAAAAGAGTAGAATTAACGCCGCAGTTTGCCATATTATAAACAACTTAGTGTAACTTCCTTTGTTCTTCCTACCTTTATAAACTCATTTGTTTCTCAATAGAGAGATCACAGTATCGGATAATTGAAATATATATGTAGGTACCATACATATAAGATATTTATTCACTTATTCATAAATCACAAACGCAAGACAATTTCTTGGACCTGCCATAATATTACTTACAAATGATTAATTCATCTAAAAGTCATTTCATTTAAGAATCTTCAGTAGCTACTTCTGCTTCAGTAGTTAATTTAAGGTCAAGAGTGCTATATTGTTTATCTTTATTACATTTTAAACTTACATTTCCTGAGTCTTCTTCGTAAGTTTGCAAAGTAAAAAATGTTGGTTAATTTTATTGGGATCATGAATTTATCTGGAATTGGATTCGTTTTCAATTTACAAATATTATTAATATATCTATTTAAAACTTTTCCAGGGTGTTTTTGGATTTTTCGTTTTGTTATTTTGAAAATGATTAAATACATATTCACCTTTTTTCCGTTAGTAATTTTTACAATTTATTTTTTTCTTTTTATCTTTTAATTAGGATGTTAACCTCCAAAAGCAATCGAATAACTGGCAATTACGCCTCAGCGATCATCTAACCGCATTGACAGCCAGTCGCAAAGTTTGCTGCTCCATCTTCATTAAATAGAGACGCTTGAGAGATCCTATTAAGGTTTATATTCGCATAGACCAAATTAAATTCGTATTGCTGTTCTTGTGAACTCGAATAACTTTTGCAAACGTAGACATATACATACTCATATATACCCACATCCAGAGACCACGTTTAGCGTGAGTTGAAATTAAAAATTCAATTTTACAAGTTATATAAAAGAAAAATCTTAAGCAACCCCCGTCACTAAAATGGCTCTTTCTTATAAACAGATTTTAATAAACATGTCTGAAAACCTTATTTCAAATAAAAAGCGCATCCAAATGGGTCACATACCGCACACATACCGGTCAAACTTATAACACCCCTATTTTTAAAAATAGCTCTAGGCGAATGGTCATCTCAGTGAGTACCTAACACCATTTCGGCTTGATATTAACTTTACGACAAGCTCTACAACAATCATATAAAATTTATTGCTTTAGTTTAAATAACCAACATTTATGTAAGATTTTTAACTTACTCAAGACATCTAGTACTATATATAATGGCCACAGCACATGAAGAACAGAAGAGATCGATATGCTTTGTGATATTTTTGTCCGTGCGTTGCTTACAATGCGTAAGCAATAAAATACATTTGCAGTGCCACAGAATTCCTCGTTGAATTACAAATGATTAGCAAATTGACAGCGAGTCTCAAAGTTTATAGATCCGTCTTCATTAAGTCGAGATGCTGGGATAGACGAAATTATATTAGAATTGCGGTCGCCACGGCTTCGTCTTATGAACCTTTAAAATATCGTAAACCACAGGAACATGTGGTCTGGCGTTTTATAGATGTTTCATGGTCTAAAAATATTTATATCTGCGTGGAGCAGATACTAGCTCAACATTTCATTCTACCCATTTCAGTTTTAGAAAAAATTACTTCTAGTTCAGCATATAAATGTATAACTACACTAGCGACCTGGACCCCGGCTTCGCAAGGACGCAATGTATATAAACCTTCCTCTTTAATTACTCTATCTATTAAAAAAACTGCATCAGAATCCGTTGAGTAGTTTTAAAGATCTAAGCATACTTAGGAACAGACAGATAGCGGGAAGAAACTTTGTTTTATACTATACTAGCTTTCGTCCGCGGCTCCGCCCGCGTCAATGTCGACCCCTCGGGAACTTTCTCCCGGGATAAAATGTATCCTTCTCCGTACCACAGATAACGTGTATGCAAAATTTCATGATGATCGGTTCAGTAGTTACAACGTGAAAGCGTAACAAACAAACAAACAAACTCACTTTCGCATTTATAATATTAGTTAGGATAGTGGTATTTTTATCTTTATATAATATAGTTAGTGTAGATAAAAAGGCAACTATGATCTTCATAGACGTTTCAGATATTCAATCTCTACTTACAAGACTTACTGTTATATGAAATCAAAAAAAAAGTTAACACAGTAATTGAGAAATTTTACTTTTCACATATCACGAGTTACGTCTCGAGTCACCGAGGTGTAAAAATACTTTTTCTTAACATGACACATCAGTATGTGTAATACCCTAAACTATTACTGCCTGACTTTCCCTTTGGCAAGAACATTTCCAATCTGATCATATCACGTTTGTCGAGCCCAGCTTTGTTTTATTGTTCTAACCACATCTGTCTTGTAAATGTTTTTCGTAAGCATTCTTTCATCCATTATCTGTTATCCATTCCCTTCTCACTATGTTATCTTTTACTCTGCTCGCGCACAGTGTCAATTTATTAGCTTCATAATTTATTATCGTTATAGTCCTGGGAACTTAATTATTTACTATCTTACTACATTCTCATAACTATTAATGATAAACAAGATTGAGCTAGCACAATAATTTGTGAACTTGTGTCATAGGATGCTAAATCCTAAACCTTAGGAACTAATATTTACTCGTATATAATATTTGGGCGGGACTTGAACCGGCGACCTAGGTCTATGTACAACCTATGATTTAAATTTTGCACACAGACAGGTTATTACCTGGGTAACAACATAGTCTACCTTTCATCCCTGAAAAAAGTACTGTTCCCGCGGGATTGACCTTAATAGTCAAACAGCCTACTTAGGCCAACCTGAAAAATATTGTTTTCCATCATGACCTGGCCGGGGATCGAACACTGCGCCTCAGAGGTCGTATGAATATTTATTCATTGAAATTTTTGATCCCGACATATTTAGGTACTGGAAAAATCGTTGTTGTGAATGCGGATACTCTATTTGAGAATTTTTCGAACGAAAACACGCTATACGTCTGATAGGCACTTGACAAACACCTATCAGTTTCTCTCTGAACTAGCGAGATTTAATTTTGCTCAAAGTGTAAACTATATATTTCATTTTATATTTTCAGTGTAATCACTTTGAAATAATTTATCAGAAGTTGTAATAAATGTACCGAATCATATTCATTGTCAGGTATTTTTCTGTTTGTTTTTTTTTTAAATCTCATACTCTGATAAAGGGTATCATTGAGAGGAGTATATGGAGTTTACATTTTCCCAAACGAAGATATGCCGTCAGGGAAACCATTTATTGATATTTTATTAATAAAATTTATGTATGCAACAAATATGCACGATTGAAAAAATCTATTTAAAAAAAAACTAAAATGAGACAATTATTGTCACTGATGGAAAATCTGAAAAATAAAAAGAATTCCATTTATCAGACTTACTCCAAAACCTTAATTGAAGCCGCCGAGATACTATGTTACTGCTTCGTCTACTATCGTTACTGCTTCGTCTGGATCTTCAACGTCCAGCGTAAAACACTCGAATCGTTTGAAAGCGGTCCGGTTGATGTAGATAAGTAATGTAGATAGGTATGTATGTTTCAATTCGATAAGCACGACACCTTTCTACATTTGTGGTCAATTTTCATTGATTGCAAATGACGTAGCCTTTAGATAACGTCTTATAAATCAATGAATGCCGGCTGCACGCACGAAAATGTGTCACGTTCCGTATGCTCTCGCTTGCACACGTAACAACACTTTTTCGTGCGCGGAACAAGCGATAGAGAGACACGATCGGCCTAAGCATTCAGCTTGTGACGCATCTATCTCTCTTCCACTGTTATCACGTAAAATAATCGTCCGTAAACCGACTTTACAGACAACCGTTTTTTTTTAACTATCTTTGCTTTCAGTCACGACATTTCTTATATCTGTCAAAAAAGTTTATTTCATTAAAATCGAACGAGTAGTTTTAATGCTATCGCGATTTGCACATTCGGCGAGACCTCAATTTCAGTGCTCACTTTCGCGGTCTATGACGTCATCACATGGGGTATAGGGAGAGTCAAACTATACTCCGTGGGTCAAACATATTTTAGTACTGTCGTCAAATGGATCTTCACAACATGAGAACTATCATTTGTTTAACTTTAAAACTTTATGAGTGTGAAGCTTGCAAAAGTACATGAATTTTGTGTCGCATTTTTTCTGGAATGCCCGTCAGGAGAGTCGTTCATCGAATTCACGTCAAAACTTTATTTCTAAGTTATAACTCGTGTATACTAATAATATTTTTTTCTTTTGTTCCAGGTCGTGAACTAAACATTCCTAAATCATGGAGCTACCTTCAGAACTGTTGACGGAGCACTCGAACCACTCGCTACGAATACAAAGCGATACTTACGTGTACAGTTGAAGCAACCTCTAAAATGGTGAAGTAGCATAATACAGACTAAAAGTGATACAATGAGCTTATAATTTAAGTGAATGTCAGTAGAAAGAGAGAGGATGCCTTATTACGGGTATCGCGATGGAGGAGGGGAGTCGGACTCAAGTGGGGGGTGTTCGGAGTCAGACGGGGGGGATTCGGACTCGGAAGGGGGGTTGAGTACAGAAAGCGTTTCGGGCCAGGGCCTGCCCTACCCGGGTTTCACGCCTGTCGCCCTCCGGTACCTAACACAAGAAACAAGACCAAGGAGTTGGTGCCTCAAGCTGATCACGAATCCATATCCTTTTTAATAGATTTAATTCGTTTTAATTACTGAATTATGTATGTGTGTCTAAATCCTTACAGATCATAAGGGTATTTGTTATATTTTATTAAGTCTAATCAACCATTGAAGATTTTACAGCAAATTTTGTTTCTTTATTATTCGATAGCCTTGTATCATTAATTGCAAGTGTTGCCAATAATATCACGTTTTATTATTTTATTGAATAAAACGGCCATTATAACGCCGATAAGAGATACTAAATTTACAACATAGGAGGTACCTATCACAAATTTTCTTAAAACTAAATTTTTGGCTAGTAAAGGTAAATCTAGGTATCAGGGATATAGGTATGTATATAATTAATGTCAATTTTCGAAACTGAACCAGAACTCAGAACAGCTACTAGCCCATATTTATCTATATGGTATGTCTATTTAAATTTTTGCATTATAACATATAATTAAAATACGAATTAAAAAAGGATCGTTCTATAGTGTCAAAGCAATTTATCTAAGTACCAACGTGCAACTCACTATATATCGCTTAGGATACGGCAAGTTGTTGTAATATTGTTTCCGTCCTTGGACATCTGCGGCCCGTATGTCCAACCGAATACATATTTATGGTGTGCATGTATTATGCATTGGATTGGTATTGATTACACATCAGTAATGCATACGCAGGGTGATAGCTCAACATACAGCTCAACACTTTAGTAGGCGCGTGTTCTACAATGGAAATCAGATACTATTTTTTCGATCATTTTGATTTCGATTATATTGAACTTGTAAGTTGATATCGCATACGATCCTAGTAATATTCCACAAGTGAATAAGGATTTTAACACTTTAAGTGACCGCGAAATAACCGATTCAACCGTCTTCGCAAAATATAACGTTCCAAAAACAAAATTCTACCATAGTACCCCGACCATCTAAGCAAACTTACTTTTTGTCTTATTTTTTTTTTTGATACAATATAATTATTTGGAAATGTTTTTTTTCCTGTTTTATTTTCCAGACAGTGTAAAAGAGCGAGATAAATAATAAAGTTAATAAAAAGTTACTTAAGATATTAACGGCCTTACGGAGTGACTTGAATTTTTCGAGGCTTCGAAGAGATTTATCATGTGCCATAAAGTTACTGCTTATAAAAAATAAAACAAAATTACTAGGTTATTAAAATCCCTTCCTGACATCGATACCGCATTATATAAGCCATAGTTAAACTAGAGTTAACCCAGCATTGTACTTTCAAAAATATCTACAAGATTCTTAATCAATTTAACTTCCAATACTAAAAAAAGAGAGCTATTTATTAAATTAAAAAAATCTAAATGCAAATATACTACATATGTGGTACAAACAAAGGCGCGCCTAATGTAGTGTTAATATGTAAGCAAATATCATTACGGATATATGAGAACAATACATGTACATATACAATGGTGTTTATTTGTTGAGTAGTAGTAACTAACGTAGGTAGTATGTATTGACATTAACCCAACATTAAATTAAATAATACATTAGTAAAAGATGAAATAAGTATTTAGTTTCGTTTACCTAAAGATTACCGAGAGAGCTCCATTGCTAATGATTTGTTTGTTGTATTATCCTTATGCATTTTTTTGCGCTATAATTACCCCAATTCACTAAACTATATCTAAGTACTGAGTCGACGTATCCATAGTATGCTTTAGTTGTTGGTGTTGCTATTTTACGAAATCTACTCAGAACATATACATATCTGTTTATTTTTTAACAGACTTTATCAATCTGATTTGACCATTTTAATTTCTACTCTAAAACGCGGTGACGTTATAGAAAAAATGTAATCAGAACATATTATAACGTTTGCACCCGCCATGCCCACAGGGCCTATGTATTGGTGTTATCGACTCGGTTTGGAAACAAAGAAACGAATTAATATCCCTATAAAAGTTTGTAAAACTGGATACAGAATTCGAAAAACTTGCTTAAATGGAACAAAAACAGTCAAACAATCTTGTGGAGTCTGTAAAAGTTTTTTACAGCTGAACAATTTAAAAGAAATAAGACCGCCGGGAGATTTCTTGGACAATTAACTGTGGGTTTGACATTGTTTTATTCACTTTGTTATTTTTTTAAAATTATTTTATTTTTGGGTCTTTACCTATGAAATTAGCTTTTTATTTAGTGAATTTCGAGTAAATTGAATTTTATATACTCACGTTTTTAGTAATATTTCGGGTTTGATAAATTCAATTAAAGTGAAATTTTGCATATATTAACGGACAACAGTAAGCTTGATTTACGCATTATAAAATTCATAAAAAGTTAGAAAAAAAAAACAATTTAAAAATTTAATATGTAGTTACTATCAGTTAATAAGTACATAGTTTTATCGCTTAAGGGGATACGTTAAGTTTTTTTGTATTTTCACCAAAAGTGGTAGTTTTTGGCTTAAATGCTAAGAAAAGCTTCACGTTCTTACTATAAACAGTAGTTCACACAATACTTTGAAGGGTTATTAGGCCTTGAAATACAACATTTCAAATGATATCCCATTTTTCTTTCAAGTAATTTATTAAAAAGCTCTGGACTTCGAAAAAATCATGTATGGCCTTAAGTTTGCTCATTCTTAAAGAGACAAAAATATTCTTACTATTTTTGTAAGTAAGTTAGTTTGACTTATTTAAAAGAAAATACATCTTATTTTCTTTTAAATAAGTCAAACTAACTACATACATTTTCATTTTCTTAATCTTTATAAATTACAGTGATATTATTTGTAGAATAAATTTACAAAATAAGAAATGTTGCCATTCTCTTTTAATGCTTACTGAGTGATTTTTATCATGACATTACTAACATATTGAAAAATAACTAACACTTTTAACGTAATATTTTTTAAGCATTGAAACTAAATAAATCGAAACTCTACACTTAGTAACAGTGCATTTCGTAGTAACTGATTTTACAAGAAACAGAGGAGGGTCAAACGAATATGTGATGTAACCTAATAATTTAAGCCCTAATGATTTTTGACCTTAATACCACGTTCAAAGCATAAATAAACAAATAAACCATGTTTATGAAAACTTCTGTCGATTTTGCATCATGGCGGATGCTTTGGATTCCGAATAATGAATTGAGACATCAAAGCAGTCTGTATTGGTTGCATTCATAACGATCAGGTCATGGCTTCGCATTCAGTTTTTAATTATCGCTTTAAAGCGCTTTGTATCTAGTAAATAATGAGAATCTATTGATTTAATTGTACCAAATCAAATTGATCTCTTTATTTTTTTAAATAATTAAGTGAAACACATCAAAGCAGTCTGTATTATGCACATTCATATCGCTCAGGCTATGGCTTCACATTCAGTCTATAATTATCGTTTTAAAACTCGCACTGAGGACCGATTTAACAGTCTTAAATTACCGCATATCAATTAATGTTTTTTCGGACGTCAAAACAGACTGTGTTGGCCGCAAAGATAACGATCAGATCATGGTTTCGTATTTAGTTTATGTTTATCCCTTTAAAGCTTGCACCAGGGGTTGGAATACCGGTAAAAATCCATTACCGGTACCTCTATGAAACGACAGTACCGGTAATTGGTTTGGTACCGGTACATTTGGTAACGGTAAAAATCAAGTACCGGTACCTCTATAATATAACGGTACCGGTAATTGGATTGGTACCGGTACCTCAATAAAACGACGGTACCGGTAATTGAAAGAAGTACCTGTACCAAATACCGGTAAACAGTACCGGTACTTAGTACCGGTACTCGTATTGGGAATTATCATTTCGTTAATGTGTGTCGTTGCCGTGTTGTGCATGTGCGGCGTGAGGCGGGGGCCCACAATAGGGCGGCAATTTTACAGTCGAGCGAGTCCCATGCGGTAGACGGCAACAATGCGTAGGTACCGGTAAAATTAACGCAATTTTAATACCGTTAAAATTTGACAGAATAGAGGTACCGGTACTTACCGGTACTTATAATGTGAATTTGGTACCAGTAACAAGTAGCGGTAAAATTACCGTTAACTGTTAACAATATTATTACCGTTAAATACTAGATTACCGGTACCTCATATTACCGTTAAAATTTTAACAGAATAGTAATAACGGTACTTACCGGTACTTATAATGGGAATTTGGTACCGGTAACAAGACCTGGCTTGCACTAAAGATTGAGCAGTTCTTAAATTACCACTTATCAATCAATGGTTTAAAAATTATAATAATATTTTTGGACGTCAATACAGACTGTTTTGATCGCAATAATAATGATCATCAGGTCATGGCTTAGCATTCAGTCTGTAATAATCGAATCAATAGAATAGTTCCAAAATAACCACTACTAATATAATTAATTATTTTATTTCTTTAAATAAAGGGTAATAATAAAGGGTAATACAGTTTCTTTTCGTACTTTTAAATCATGATTATGAGGTAAAGCATATCTCAGGATTAAAAAGTGATTATATCCTAGTAGCAGTAATCTACAAAGAAAGTCAGTTCTTCTTGCACTTACCGCTCCTCTTATGTAGTTTGTAAACTCCGCTTTAGTTTATGAGCTTTTGCTTATCTCAAAACAGACTACTCACACCCAACAAATTAAAAAGATTTTCTAATCTCTTAGTAATCCTATAAAATTATATCTAGCATTACTTTTTCAGGTCTTAGTAGCTCGCATGCCGCTTGTATCCGCTCAAGCGGTCTTCACGAATGTATTGCTCGTGAACATAGGAAGAGAGCTGCTTAGTAAAGCATCGTTTCATTATGTGACCAGTGATATCCATATATATCCGTATCATATATAGTCATTTGTTTCTATAAAGATAAAGATAAAGAGTATTTATTTGCATAAACATGTGTAAACTACATTAAATGGATATATTATAAAAGGACCGACATGTTTACCATTACTGGTGTGCAAATACATATAAGTTCAGAAGGCATGCAATTAAATTTAAAAAGTTACAAAAATTTAAATAAAAGTGCAAATAAAGTTTTAATATTTAGGTACATCGAATCTATGCCATCAACAAAAATAAGAAAAAAAATATATGTATATAATACTACAGATTATCAGATAAAAATTCGTTAATACTATAATAACATTATTCAGATAACAATGTTTTAAGCTTTTTCTTAAAGAGTATCAAGTTTAAATCCCTATATTGTTTTGGTATTTTATTATAAATCATTGGTGCCATACATACTACACTTTTATGAAGCAATGCAGTTTTTGACGGATGGAGACTTAGTCCGTCACCACCACGTCGATTTCTTACTATTATATCAGACTAGCTGTTGCCCGCGGCTCCGCCCGCGTTAATGTCGTTCCCTTGGGAACAGTAGAAATGATAAAAATTCCATACAAACCCCTGTTCCTTTGCATTTTCCCCTTAAGGGGGAATTTAATACATTTCACCTGCATAGATCTTTAGCCCTTAAGGAGGGGATTTTGCCCAATTTACCTACACAGATATTTTTTTTATTGTAATGGAGAACTTCTTATTGTCATATTTCTAAGTAAATAAAAAAATTTCATACAAACTTTACCCCCTATTTACCCCTTCAAGGGAGAATGTTGTCTGGTTCACCTAAACAGATCTTTTTTAATTTTAATTGAGAACTCCCGTACCTACTTTCAAACTTCTAAGTCCAGAAATGAGAAAATTCCATAAAACTTCAACCCCTTTGATTTTATAAAAATCCTTTCTTAGTGCTCATTTACATCATAAAAAGAATCCCTGTGCCAAAGTTCAGTTTCTGCGCACAGTAGTTTCTGCTGTGCGTTAATATATAAGTCAGGTTTGCCTTTTGCCCGCGGCTCCGCCCGCGTAAGTGTCGATTTCTCAGGAACAGTAGAATTACCCGGAATACATTAGTTTATGACTTTCAATGAAACACCTTAATATTGAATTTCAATTGAATAACTTCAAAAACGGAAAGATTCATACTAACTTTGCATCCCCGTTATATCCCCTTAAGGGATGATTTTTGAGAAAAATATTTTACTCGTGTTTCATGCCTTTTAGTAAACAACCTTCATGCTGAATTTCATTCGACTAACTTCAAAAATGGCAAACATTCATGCTTACTTTGCACCCCTATTTTACCTCCTTAAGGGATGATTTTTGAGTAAAATATTTTACTCGTGATTCGAATAACTTCAAAAACAACAAAGTTTCATACTAACTTTGCAACCCGTTTTTCCCCCTAAGGAGATGAATTTCCAAAAATCCTTTCTTAGTGCTCCCCTACGTTATAAAAGGAACCCCTGTGCAAAATTTCAAGTTCCTAACCCTTATAGTTTAGGCCCTGCGTTGATGTGTCAGTCAGTCAGTCAGCTTCTCCTTTTTTTGGATGGATAGGTATAATGCTGTCGTATAATGATGATGAATTGACTTTGGATTTTAATTTTCTTATGTCACTTATTATTTTATTTTATTTTTGCTATATGTTTGCAGGCAAACTCATGCCTTGAGTTCATTCAAATGACGATAACTTTTTTTTTAATGAACCGATTTTGATGAAACAAACTTTAAATGTTAAACTGAGTTAAAACAAAGCAATTGCTGAAAGTTTGAAGTAAATCGGTTCAGTATTTTCGAAGATAATCGTGATCATACATACAGACAGACAGACAGACAGACAGACAGACAGACAGACAGACAGACATTATCTACATAATAGTGCATTATCTACTTCCCCTGAAAGTCTATACAAAACATAACTTGAAGTACTTAATCTTTTGCAAAGATTTTCTATCTGTGGTTTCCAATTTAATCGCGAGTCAATTATTATGCCGAGAAACCTAGTTGCATCGACATTATTTACTATGCTGCCATGATATTCTAATTCAAATTTATCTGTATTTTTAGGTCTTTGACTGAAATGCATTATATTTGTTTTATCAAGATTTATTTTTAAGTTATTATTATCTAACCACTTTATTATTGATGCTAATGTTGAATTTACATTAAATTTGTACGAATTGATGTCAGTAGATTTAATAGTGACTGTACTATCATCGGCAAATAGTGTCATGCTATATTCGATATTATTGGGAAGGTCATTTATATAAATTATAAAAAGAAGAGGACCTAAAACACTCCCCTGTGGAACACCATACTTAACATAGCGTTCGTCAGAAGTATATATTTTTTCTGTTTTAGAGTAAAAATCCAGTTTGGTTATTTCTGTGATTTGACGACGATCTGATAAATAAGATTTGACCAATTGTAATACATTACCTCGAATACCATAGACTTCAAGCTTATCTAATAGTATATCAAGATGCACATAATCAAATGCTTGCGTCATATCGCAATAGACGGCACAAACAGGTTTTCTTTTGTCCACTTCAGTTAAAATATTTTTCAAAAAATCAAATATTGCCATATTTATAGTTTTTTTGCGCCGAAATCCTTTTTATTCTCTACACAAAATTTGTTTTTCTTCAAAATAATAATAAATTACATTTGAGAAATATTTTTCAAAAACTTTAGAGAATTAAGAGCAATTGGTCTAAAATGTTCCATTAACTCTCTATTATCGTTTTTAAATAAAGGTTTTATAACAGATATTTTCAGATCTTGTGGAAAGATGCCAGATTCTATACAAAGGTTTATAATATGACTGAAATGATGGCATATATATTCATTTACTGCTTTAATTATTTTAGTTGAAATGCCATCATTACCAACACTTTCAGTGTTTTTGAGATTTTTTATTATCACGTATATGTCTTGTGGTATATACTAAGAACTGTTTTTTGGCAAGCTTCATAGCGCAGTGGTTAACACGCCAGCCTGAGACACGAGAGTGCCCGGTTTCGATCCCCGGGCAAGTCAAGATGGAAAATGATCTTTTTCAGATTGGCCTGGGTCTTGGATATTTATCTATATATGTATTTGTGATAAAATATAGTATCGTTGAGATAGAATCCCATAATACACGTCACGAACTTACTTTGGGACTAGCTCAATTTGTATGATTTTACCGTAAATATTTAATAATTTATTATTTATTCACTGTTTCTATTCTTCTTCGACACACATATTTACCTCATACCTTATAGACTATTAATTATGCTAATTGCCACTTTTCAACAATTTAGGTACATGCGGTAAAACTCGTCTACAATGAAAGTTCCCGCAGTCACAATAGTAATGAGAGAAAAGCTGCCAAATTGAACGGAGCCCAGAATCCGATTAAGCATTCAAACGTACTCCATGTCGGTATAACATTTAATTTAGTTGCGTTTTCATTATTGTTCATTTGGGAGTTGTTTGAGTAAACACAGAGTTCTGAATTTAGGGACCACATGACACAGGCACATCGTCTATGCCACAGGAATATATCAAGATAGAACGGGGATGCCAGGACTTTGCCAAGAAAACTTGCGTGTCAGTTTTTGCATACGCCGCGCGCCCCTATTTGACGTCATTACTAGCGAAATAATAATGTGACATGCACAGAAATAAATCGTGTCATATCGATAAACAGCAAACATTTTTACAGATAAAAACCGCAGAATAAAGTATGTGTTCATGGCGAGCGAATCGCATCGTCCACACATGACATCGTGCCAGCCGATACAACAACGGGGCCGCACGGCGCCTTGTCATGAAAACAAGTCATAAATTAATCGAAAAGCCATTAATTCATTTACTTAATATATCTGAATCTTTATTATAATATTATAAATGAGAAAGTGAGTTTGTTTGTTGCGGCTAGCTCCGTGGCGCAGCGGACACACGCCAGCCTGCAACACGAGAGTGCCCAGGTTCGATCCCCGGCCAGGTCAAGTTGAAAAATGATCTTTTTCAGATTGACCTGGGTCTTGGATGTATATCTATATATGTATTTGGTATAAAATATAGTATAGTTGAGTTAGTATCCCATAGCACAAGTCTCGAACTTACTTTGGGACTAGCTCAATCTGTGTGATTTGTCCGTATATATTTATTATATTTTTTTTTTACGCTTTCACAACGTAACTACTGAACCGATCATCATGAAAATTTTCATACACGATCTCTGGAGTACGGAGAAGGTCATACGGTACCTTTCATCCCAGAATAAGGTACTGTTCCCGAGTGATCTACAATGACGCGAGCGGAGCTGCGGGCGTAAGCCAGTATCAACTAAATTTATTATTTCATCGAGAAGCGCGAATTTATTTACTACACGTGTCTGAATATCGACTAAATTCTAGTCTATTTCGTCATGATACATTTATTTACTGAGTTATTGGGTCCTCAGCTATTCTTATACAAAACACGCTTATTTATTGATTTTACTGTATTTAATCCTGCCGACTTTTCGATGGAGTAACATCCATCGTGTCTCGCTGCGACCATGATGGATGTAACTCCATAGAAACGTCAACGGATATAAAATATATAAAAGGTTCGGGCTACGTCCCGTTAAAATTTACACCTTAGACGCCATAATGGACAACATTGTCCAACAAATAATTGTGTCTGCGATTCTGGCGATCAAAGTGTTAATAATTACCTACCTATGTGTTTAAAGCGCGGAAGTTTGAAACAAAATTCGCACTTTGACAGACGGCGCTGAACGACATGGCTACCATGGCGTCTGCCGGCCGACGCATCATCGTACGATGAGGCCGAGCTCTTATTCAGTAGAATCTTATTCGTATATAGAATCTCATATTCGCCCAAGTCTCGAAACTTGGACTAGCGGCGTATAAAATAATTTAGTTGTAGCCAGTTCTAGCACACATGTTAGCTGGTGATACTAGCCAGGTCCGCTTTCCATAATTTATATGTTAGTTGCCGCAAACGTTTGTTCTGTACTATGTTCATATTGTGCTGGCTTTTGTGTTGAACAATAAAACAATACCCTTTGTGTACTAGACTAGGATTTAAATCGAAATGCACGTGTGCAGAAGGTATAATTCATTAAGTTTTCAGTCGTATGCTGTTTAGTTTAGCAAGATTTAAGCTGAATCGTCTGTTAAGTAAAAACGAAGGAAAGAAGAAGATATTCAATATAGTTAATAGATTCAGGTGTTACTTTCCGGAAGTCAAAGCTACATTTACTTTGAGACAATTTAGTTTGCGTGCTTCCGCCACCAGATAAGAAGATATTCAACTTAGGTAATCATAATTAAAAGTATATTAGAAGTAAGCATAGAGATAAGATTACAGAAGTCAGCCAGTGATGGTTTGAAACATCATCACCATACTTGGCCAGAGCAGACAGAGGATTTGGCCTATACTCTCCTCGCTGGCCAGACGGGTTGGAGAGGTCTTATTGATGTTTATGAGCTTTATTTAGCTTGTATTTCCTAAGTCGCCTCTTATGACATCCATGGGAAGACTTGGAGTTGTCTATTCTACTGTACCGGAAACCACACGGCTAAAACGGTTTGAAACATGTTAAAGTCTTTTGTACTTAAATTATCCATTTGCTGTTGCATAAAATTACCTATATAAATACCTACGCTTGAACAGTTGATATTTTTTTCAAGATTTGGTCCATGAATATGTTGGTCCTCTTAGTCAAAGTTATTTATCATACTTCTATGATTTTGGGTGTCTCTGGTGTCAACTTGCCCTAAAATTATTTTGAACTAGCTGTTGCCCGCGGCTCCGCCCGCGTTAATGTCGTTCCCTTCGGAACAGTAGAAATGATAAAAATTCCATACAAACCCCTGCCCCTTTGCTTTTTCCCCTTAAGGGGGAATTTAATACATTTCACCTGCATAGATCTTTAGCCCTTAAGGAGGGGATTTTGCCCATTTCACCTACACAGATATTTTTTTATTGTAATGGATTGTAATGGATTCTTATTGTCATATTTCTAAGTAAATAAAAAAATCCATACAAACTTTACCCCACCTATTCTACCCCTTCAAGGGGAAATTTAGACCATTTTAACTACACAGATCTTTTTAATTGTAATGTAAACATATATACTTATTTTTATACTTCTATGTCCAGAAATGAGAAAATTTCCATACAACCCCCCCCCCCCCCCCTTTATCCCTTAAGGGGGAAATTTTGTACATTTCACCTACACAGATCTTTTTTAATTGTAACCTAGAACGTATATACTTATTTTCATACCTCTAAGTCTAGAAATGGAAAAACTCCATACAAACTTTACCCCCTATTTACCCTTTCAAGGGAGAATGTTGTCTGGTTCACCTAAACAGATCTTTTTTTTAATTGAGAACTTGCGTACCTACTTTCAAACTTCTAAGTCCAGAAATTGGAAAATTCCATAAAACTTCAACCCCTTTGATTTTCTAAAAATCCTTTCTTAGTGCTCATTTACATCATTAAAAGAATCCCTGTGCCAAATTTCAAGTTTTTGCGCACAGTAGTTTCGGCTGTGCGTTGATATATAAGTCAGGTTTGCCTTTGGCCCGCAGCTCCGCCCGCATAAGTGTCGATTTCTCAGGAACAGTAGAATTATTAGTTGAACCCGGAATACATTAGTTCATGACTTTCAATGAAACACCTTAATATTGAATTTCAATTGAATAACTTCAAAAACGGAAAGTTTCATACTAACTTTGCATCCCGTTATATCCCCGTAAGGGATGATTTTTTAGAAAAATATTTTACTCGTGTTGTGTTGCCTTTTAGTAAAGACCCTTCATGCTGAATTTCATTCGACTAACTTCAAAAATAGCAAAGTTTCATGCTTACTTTGCACCCCTATTTTACCTCCTTAAGGGATGATTTTTGAGTAAAATATTTTACTCGTGTTTCATACCTTTCAGTAAAGAACCTTCATGCTGAATTTCATTCGAATAACTTCAAAAACAACAAAGTTTCATACTAACTTTGCAACCCGTTTTTCCCCCTAAGGAGATGAATTTCCAAAAATCCTTTCTTAGTGCTCCCCTACGTTATAAAAGGAACTCCTGTGCAAAATTTCAAGTTTCTAACCCTTATAGTTTAGGCCCTGCGTTGATATGTCAGTCAGTCAGTCAGCTTCTCCTCTTTTTAGTATGGATTACTATGGATAGTATGGATAGGTATAATGCTGTGGTATAATGATGATGAATTAACTTTTATTTTATTTTTGCTGTATGTTTGCAGGCAAACTCATGCCTTGAGTTCATTCAAATGACGATAACTTTTTTTTTAATGAACCGTTTTCAATGAAACAAACTTTAAATGTTAAACTGAGTTAAAACAAAGCAATTGGTGAAAGTTTGAAGTAAATCGGTTCAGTATTTTCGGAGATAATCGTGATCATACATACAGACAGACAGACAGACAGACAGACAGACAGACAGACAGACAAGAAATTCCAAAAAATTTTTTTTGCTTTCTATTATTCTTTTTAAGTGTCCCTCTATATATTTCAGTCAAAAATTCGAAATGTACAGACAAAATAATTTTACTGTTTTATTATATGTATAGATATCCAACCTGTCACCAAATAATGGCTTTACCTATGAAATTGACGTTTTTTCCGCTTGCCATTTTGTTTGTAATAACTATGAAACACATTTTCTTTAGTTTAACTTAAAAGTGGGCTAAATTATTAACATACTGGACGCATAAATAATTTTGATTTTCTGAATTTTATTATTGAAAAATGCTCATGAAAAGAACTCATTCAGATGTTGTCCCTTTTGATCTATAATGTCATAATTTCTCTATTTTTTTTCTTCATATATACATAGTATCACGTCTTTTTCCCTTGCGGGGTAGACAGAGCCTGGGTCTCTAAGACTTGAAGGCCACATTAAGAATGTTGCTGGGTGGAAAAAAGGAATCAAGATAGTGATGGGTTGCTAGCCGCATCGTCTATTAACATGATTCCTCAGATTTCACCCATTCCCTCGATCGGCTTTTACGATCTTTACGGGAAGAGAAGCAGCTGGTACATTCTACGTTTTGTCTTTTCCCCCAGACCAGCATAGAAGAATTATTTACGTAACTTTTTGTAAATTTTATAACGCGTAAATTAAGCTTAATATTCTCCATAAATACATGCAAAATTTCACTTTAGTTGAATTTAGCAAACCCGAAATGATACTAAAAACGTGAGTACAAAAGAAAACGCCGGTTTCATAGGTCCCAATATAACGTGAAAATTAAATAAAGAATGACTTAGTGTCGTCGATTTCAGTATCCTAAAATACACATAGCCTATTTTCGTTCCTCGTTTTCCAGGCGATATTATTAGCGTGTATATTCTATTCGGGTTCGTCTAACTTATTCATGTATGACAACTATATTAATGGTTCATGGCTAACCTCTGCATAGCCGTTGTATAATCAATGTTAAGCTGGACGGCGATGCATTATTAAATAGTCTCTATTAGAGTTTATTTATGAAATCCAGAAATAAAGTAGCGCGTAATTTCAAAGTGCAATGGACTTTTCGATTACGGAAGAATGTGTTTGCTATAAACTGTGCTATATAATGGTTTATTATGGGACAAAACGAACTTAATGATTATTAAACGAATCTATAACAAACAATATAGTAACCATTAAACAATTGCAATACGTTTGGTATAGTGTAAGGACACCCGTGCCGTAAGGATAGCCGTGTGGTCCCCGCAGAGTGTAGAATAGGACCACTCCAAGTCCCATGGATGTCGTAAGAGGCGACTTAGGAAATACAAGCTAAAGAAAGCTCACAAACATCAATGAGACCTCTCCAACCCGTCTGGCCAACGAGGAGAATGTAAGCCAAATCCTCTGTCTGCTCTGACCAAGTATGGCTCAGGGTAGTACAGAGAGGGTCATGCTCATGCAGTGGAGACTAAAAAGATCCGCTGATGATGATGGACACCCCCCGGGTATCCTTATTAAAACGGTATCCCATACGTCCAAATCCGTTGAAGCATTTATAAATTATGTTTAGGATAAAAAAACTCACATACACACATATCATCATCCTCATCATTATCAGGTCCTTTTTAGTCTTCACTACAGGAGCAGACCCTATCACGTTACGACGTTAGTATCCTACGACACAAGTTCACAACTTACTATGGGGCTAGCTCAATTTGTGTGATTCGTCCCTATATATTTTATTATATTTACAGAACTAAATATCCGTGGGAGACGCCTTTATGCAGCAGTAGACTTCTTTCCGCTGACGATGATGTCAATGATGGTAATAGTAAAATGCACGTGAAGGGAAATCCCGATATTTCATATTTTTACGAGTAGTTACATATTCTTTTTTCTAAATATTGGAGATACAAACCATATTATATTCATACATACGTACAAACAATAGTAATTGTGTGCGTTTCTGTTTGACAAGAGCCTAGCTCTTTGATATCTGGAAGAGAGATACCAACCAGGAAACAACTAAATTGGTAGCCCGCATAGCCGATAGCAAAACAATATACTCGTATCAAAGCAAACTCGAAGGTCAACTCTTGCTAAGTTTATTCAGCCATTAACTACCGATAAATTTATCTGCTTTGAAGCTTGTCGAATGAGTGGAATAGCCGAGATGTTCTAGTTAGAGAATTTCCAATGTCGACCTCACGTAGACTTAATTTAGTTATAGGTATTTCAGTGAGTTTATATTCTGAGAACATTGCATTTACAATTATGAAATTCAATAGCTATGGCCAATATCAGGCATTAACTGAATTTCTTGTACAAATGTTGTGCTGCGTAATTTTTAGTTAACGAACGTCTGAAGAATAACAGATAACCCGCTTCAGGCAAGAATTCTGTCGCAGTAATGGACTCTGGGATCCAACGCACCACAGCTAAAGATGAAACCGGGAAAACGAACAGATGATGTTGATAGTATAAACTAGCACACTGTCATTAGAGTAGACCCTGGATGCCAAAGCATCACGCCAAAGGATGTAGGAATAGCTTAAATTTCTGTAAACCTATAAAATACTATCAGGGAGGATTATCTCTTACTCCGTGACAACCACGGAGTAAAGGACGATCCTCTCTGACTAAATTTCATAAATCGCCGTGTCAAAAAATTTTATTGTCTGTAAAATCGGTTTACGGACGATGATTTTACGTGATAACGGTGGAAGAGAGATAGATGCGACACAAGCCGAACGCTTAGGCCTTAGAACAATGCTTTAGTCCTTGTTCTGAGGCTTAGGCCGATCGTGTCTCTCTATCGCTTGTACCGCTATCTCGCTAGCACAGGGAACGTGACACTTTTTTGTGCGTGCAGCCAACGTTCATCGGTTTAAAAGACGTTATTACGTCAAAAATCCGGAAAATTGATCCTGGTCTTCATACAGCTGAGGATGCTATTAGGAAAAAGCTCACACGAAACACAGAAGTCCGTCGCAGCCACAGAAAAACGCGATTGCTCTATTCCTCATGCCTAATTTTGACATCAAATGACAATTTGTCTAAATCATCATCGAAATGATGATGATTTAGACAAACGGTCTTGGTAGAGCCATAAAACCAGACTGATGGTACAAAATGATACATCTATTAATAATTTTATGATGTCCAATCAAACCAATGAGTTAACTAAACGCTAATAAAGTTCTAAACGTAATAAAATAAATATAAATACCAATTCGGTTCATAATAAAATTAGATGGTTAACTCAGGCAGTAATAGACGCGTATTATTACCCCATAAACATGATTTATTCCAGCCAATCGAGAAAACAAACAGCTATGACAAATATTCTTATTGGTCAAGCAAACATACATTGTAGCAGATGACCACAATGTTTTTATATGCAACTTGTATTCAGGTCCCATCCCATTATCGCGTTAACAGATTAGACGCCACGCGGGTCCACCGGGACCCGCAAACAATTGAAAAACTAATTCTGTCTGCGATTTCAGCAGTCAAAGTGTTAATGCGAAGTTAGGTCAGGTGTGTCTCTGTCCGGCTTCCCGTGGCCGGATAGACGAGACATGAGTCTTTCAACACGGTAAAAAAAAAAAGTGTGTCTCAGCTGCTCGGTCGGTGGTTGCAGGTATGCGCGCCCGGCCTCCTGAGCTGCTACTTGCTTTTTCCTATTTATTCAAGTGAGTAGTATCCCATTATCTACATTGCCTTCCCATATCCAATAAATCCGTCCTTTCCCAGCTTAAAATGCTTCCGATGGGCAGCAGCACAAAGTGTGGCAATATGGAGGATATTGCCACACTCACCAATAGATCGAAGAGTCCCTTAGGTGAGTACATTGTCCACCAGTGGCCTTCTAACAGCTAAAATAATTATGATTATGATAAAAAATTCAATTCCATGAAAAATCTTCATTTAAAAAGCCTCAATTATTTAAACTGTGGCAAAAAAAGCAAAGCTGTGAACGATTGATGTGGTCCCCTAAGGGTTACTGTACTTTTTTACCCGACTGTCAAGAAGGGTTATGTGTTTCGCGCATGTCATGTATGTTTGTAATTTTCTCTAATACGTAGTGTCTTTCCAACAGCTTGGTGGATTTCAACCGTTGAGGTTTTGTTGGGTTCGTATCAAAATCCTTGGATAGGTATTAGAGTAAGAGCAGATGGGTGGTTTAATTATTTAAATAAATCTTATTTTTAAGAAATACTTATTCTGGATTAAATGCAATATGTGTACACAAAAGGTGTGTATGTGTAAACGTCGGTTAAATAAATAAAAAAAAATTAATGTTTATTTCAGATAGTTAAAAATCCATACAAAGCATACTTAATACTAATTTAAAATACCTATATAATTAATTGAATATAATTTATTTATTTACACAATATAAAATAATCAATAATAATTTAATTGAATTTGCTTCCAATGACTAAATTACTCTGCACTCTCACTAAGCACTTCCATAATGGATTTCAGAATGCTGTTCCGACTACACCTCACTCGGTTGATCAGGAATGCGGCTTTTTGAGAATTATCGCGTGGAAGCCATCAGTGTAGTTGTGCGCAAACACCCCCGTTGCACTACAGAAGCGAGGCAGCCCCAACAGCATTCCGAAAACGTTGTTGTACTGATCACGCAGAACGTCAGAGTCAAATGTCAGAGCGTCACGCGGTTTTTTCCTCGTACAGCAAGATTGTGGAATGGACTCCCTCCCGAGGTTTTCCCTGTGTGCTATGACTTGAGGTAGTTCAAAAGGCATGTTTACAGGTATTTTGAGAGTCGGCAACGCATCAGCACGTGTTGCAGATGTCCATGGGCGACGGTGACCACTTCCCATGAGGTGGCTCGTTTGCTCGTTTGCCGTCAATTTTACATAAAAAAAAGTCCAGCGGTCTTTTGGTATAATATGCAACCCACATATTCACACTGTAAGATGTCTGTCAGTAAGCTTTAAATAGTCTCACTTTGACTTTATCATATTAAAAGTCATGACAATCAATTGAGAAATTTGTTTGTTTTTCATGTGTGAAAGAATAAAAGTGTGTGTAAGTGACCAACACGAATTAAATTTTAAAGGGAACATTTCTTTAGCGGCGCTGTGCACTTTTTGCGGTGGGTAAAAAATGTTAAACTCGGAGATGTTACCTGAACGAAAATTCGTTAGACGAACGCGTGACCTGAGACGGCTGGCGCGGCGTAGGAGAGGAAGTAATATCCCCACCTCTTTCTTCCGCGCGGAGTTTTCACTTCTGCCGGCACTCCCGGAGTGCAACCCGTTGTTTCTTTTTTGATTACTACTCTCACATAGAGTAATGACTGCCAGGATCAATAGCTTAACGGAGCTTCTGAAGTTAGACCTGGAAAGCGTAACGAACAAATAAAAAAAACCGGCCAAGTGCGAGTCAGATTCGCGCACGTTCCGTACCGTTATCTATTAAAAACGGCAATAAAATAATGTCTCTTGTATGGGAGCCCCCTTAAATATTTATTTTATTCTAATTTTTAGTATTTGTTGTTATAGCGGCAACAGAAATACATTATCTGTGAAAATGTCAACTGTCTAACTATCACGGTTCATGAGACAGACCTGGTGACAGACCGACAGACAAACAGACAAACAGACAGACGGACAGCGGAGCAAAATTAATAGGGTCCCGTTTTTACCCTTTGGGTACGGAACCCTAAAAATCACAATTTACTTAATACCTAGTTAAGATATAACTGTACACTTTACCCATTTATCCAATAATATAATTTCATTACACGTGTTTTTTTCCATTACTGATAGTCAATGACATCACATGCCCAATGAACCAGCGATCCACGCCAGCATCAACAATCAAATAATAAATCGGCACTATCTTTATTTTTACACGTCTACTCCATAAAATGTCCATAACAAATAAACGTGAAGCTGGCAGATATCCAAAATATACTGTTAATTAAATTATACTTTGATTCTGACGTAATTATTATAATGAACGATTTTTCTCGGTGAAAACATTTTACGTTTGTACTTTGAATACTTGCTGTTTTTGTATGACAATATTGTTCGCAATATATCAGGTACAGCATTTAAAAGTAAATAATGTTTTACATTGTTGACAGCTCCGTGGCGCAGTGGTTAACACGCCAGCCTGCGACACGTGGTGCCCGGGTTCGATCCCCGGCCAGGTCAAGATGGAAAATATTTTTTTTCAGATTGGCCTGGGTCTTGGATGTTTATCTATATATGTATTTGTTATAAAATATAGTATCGTTGAGTTAGTATCCCATAACACAAGTCTCGAACTTACCTTGGGGCTAGCTCAATCTGTGTGGTTTGTCCGTATAATATTTATTTATATATTTATTTATTGTTATCAATCGTATACGTTCATTATGCTGAATGTCAATTTTTATACAACTGCCAGAAGTGTATTGTTTTTCGAGTTCATATTTTTTATTGTATATCGATACAATCCAGTGCAGGCGAGCTCCGTGGCGCAGTGGTTAACACGCCAGCCTGCGACACAAGGGGCCCCGGGTTCGATCCCCGGTCAGGTCAAGATGGAAAATGATCTTTTTCAGATTGACCTGGGTCTTGGATATTTATCTATATATGTATTTGTTATAAAATATAGTATCGTTGAGTTAGTATCACATAACATAAGTCTCGAACTTACTTTGGGGCTAGCTCAATATGTGTGATTTGTCCGTATACATTTATTTATATACGCGCGGATTTTATTCTCAACCGCTTAGATTTGGACTTCAATTTGGATTGGATTTGGATGCCTCAACGGATTTGGATGATTAGAGTATCTTTGAAATTTTTACAACTTCTTGAATGACATAAGCTATTTTTTTAAATTTGAAAAACATATATTTTCCACCGATTAAGCTGAAATGTTGAATTCTCGTTTGGTTTGGATGACAAGTCATGATTAGCTGTGTACGTTATTCTAAAGCCAACATGGTGGTACATCCAAAATGGCGGAATAGCTATTTTTGACGCACATTGACATAGGATATCATAATAAAGGGCTCGCTGAAAATAACTCGAAACATAAAGTAATGTACATTAAAGGTTGCTTTAAAAAAGTTTTTGTACTTTTAATTTATACAGGTTGAGTTTGTGTGCTATGATAATACCTATTTATATCCCGGAATCAAGATCACTAATATATTACAAAATATTTACTATTGTCAGAATGGTTCAAATTCACTTGTATACGTGGGTAATGGAAAAGGTACTTGCACTCTTATCCTACATGAGGAATTGTGACGTTCTGTCAAAATTCTACTAAGTAAATAAAATAAAAATAAAAATAAAAATAAAATAATTTATTTAGGTAAATTGTATACAATTCATAGACAGATGTTGGAGCCTACTTTTAAGTAATAGAATACTTGTACCAGCAGGCTCCGTTCTTCCATACCAATTCTTATAATTAATCTACCTATAGCAAAGTATATTTAGAACATAAAACTATAAACTAAAATTACAAACTAGAAAAATTTAAATGATTTGGAATAATTTTTGTATGTACTCACATATTATGTATTATATTATCTGAGAGACCTCTCCAACCCGTCTGGCCAGCGTGGAGAATGTAGGCCAAGTCATCTGGCTACTCTGGCCAAGTAGAATTCTCGGTTACTCTCACTAGCCATCCTTCTAGGATCTTCAATCTATATAACGGAGTATATTGTAATATATATGTAAACGGAATCAGTACAAACGCCGATATTAATATGTTCTACGTCGTAGCGACTTGGTAGAGCCTTCGTAGGTGCTTTATTCGGCTTTGCTACGAAGTTTTTATTTGTCATTTCTCTCGGTTTTTGACTAAGAGAAAAATCATGACTCAGAGGTATATAATATATATGTATTAAAATATGTACCTACAAAGTTATAAATTTCTTTCAGCGAGACTCAAACAAAATGAAACATGTTTAATCCTCGATCTAGAATTTCTTTCCATTCGCTTTGTTTTTCCTCTCATCATTCTCTGAGAGGGTTCTTATAATTTTTGCTTTTTGCAGCACTGAATAAATTAGGTTCTTGCTTCAAAAGGAATTTTTGACGATATTTAAGTTTTGTACGGATCTTTTTCGTTTTGAAATAAGTACATTTACTTCTTTATATTTATTTAGTAAATCCTACCATTAATTTAATTTGCTCCGTTTGTTGTTGATTTTAACGTTTTATCCCGCTTAAGCTTAAATAATTTTGTAAGTCGGAGCATCCGACTTACACAACTGTATCTAAGTTACTAAGCTGGTCTAATGATAAAGTTGTTATAAGGCTTGCTTGAAATAAAATATTTGATTTATGTTGTTATACAAAAAAAAAGTGTTCAAATACAGAATTTATCATACATAATCATCATTTCAGCCTTAAGAAGTCCACTGCTACACAAAGGCCTCTCCCAGGGATTCTACATTCTATTCTATATGAGGGTATTGCCATACTCATCACTGGTGGGTTGACGAACGCAGTTTCTTTGTCTCCCTGTGCTTCCTACGCTGCTGCCCATCGGAAGCATTTTCAAAGTGGGAAGGATACGAATTTGTTGAATTTGAGAAGGCAATTATAAGGTATATTAATACCACTTACTCAGATAAACGGGAAAAACTAAGTAGCAGCTCGAAAGGCTGGAAAGGGAAATTGGTAAAAATTAGTAAAAATAAGAGAGAGAATTGATTACATTTTTTATTTCTTTGGCCTTCATAATATTCGTTTAAATTTCGCTAACTTAAATAGTATATTAGAATTTTACAATCAATAAAAGCGCATCGTTAAGCAAATTCTCTCCGGTCACAAGCTCGATCAATTTGTCCATTGGCCTTTAACAATGTCTCACATGGGTGGAGGCTGTACAAAGTTGGAACGTTGCCACGGTCTGGTGGTCGCACTTGCTGTCAACGCCGGCTTTAAATGAAACATAATGATTTATTTAATATACAAAAATCTAATATAATTCTTTCATTATCTATAAATAGATTATCTATAATTATATTTATATCATTAAAATTTAATCACTTAATACGGTTTTATCGCGTTCGTTATTATTAAACGTAACGTTTAGAAAACTTTTCAGGTATCCAAGATTGCAATTATTGGTTTAGAAGCAAAGGCGTGTAAACGTAACAAACTAACAAACATTATATCTATAATAGTGAAGTATTAAATAATCAATGTATAATTTTTAATGATTCCAGAAACATGCAGCTTTACTTATTGAAAAGTTTCGTTGCTTTTTCTAGATGTATTGTATTTTACAACCCTAACATTCGTCATAATGATGGCTAGGCTGTTTCGCACAAAAGTAACGCCTAGTTATTGAATTACATTCAGTTCATTAGCCGTTGTGTTGTTTGTTTACGTCACTCGTACAAAACGACCATACCACACATTTTGACTAAAAGGTTTGTAGAGAACTTAGGACTTGGATTCACAAAGAACGCTATATGCTTTGACAAGCATTTAAAAGTATTACGTTAGGACGCGCAGAGCTAGGAGCTTGGCTCTCCATAACATTTGATTACTTTGTAAGCAATTTGTACTAGTCTTGGCGTTACTTGACATGAATATGTTTGTTTAGAGTCGGTTTTGGTAGAATCGGTTTTATACCCAAATGCTCCGACCGCTTTATTAGAAATGTGCGGTCTTGTGGCGAAACTCGATAACTACTTTACATTTTTGGGTCTGCCATAAAATAGACCTTTTACTTAACCATATAATCGCTTAAAGTTAAGGATAGTTTTATTAGCTTTTACGTGAAATTTGTACGAACTGAATATAAATAAGTCCTCATACTTTATTTATTTTTATGTTGCGGCGAAATTTCCATACTTGTTGATTCCATGAATTTTTGATATGGAGTATTGATTAAAAAAAACCCACCACTCATTTTTTAAATGATAATGACAATCAATAGCTAATCATATAATTGCTGCCAAATATATTTTTTCACATGATGTGCCGACAAGAGGCAGGATCATGTTATTATGTTTTAAACAGACAATAAATTCGAATATTTCAACTCTAAATCCTCCTTTTTAATTTTATATGGTAATTTATCCAATGAGCTAAATCTTCATCCAGTTCAAAGTTCCCACAATACGCTCCGCGGATATCCTCTGTTTCTAAACAACATAGTTTTCCTTTGAAACTGCCCACTGACTCAAAGTTGCGGTTAAATCAAATCCAACCCGAGATAACGAGGCTATGAGTACAGTCGTCGACGTTTGGTACACTTCATGCCAAATAAGTTTGTCGCCTTGGAAATGAGAACATATTGTTATGCAAGTGTGAAGATTTACTAACATTGTTATGGCGGTAGGTATATGGGTTATTATATAAAGGTGCTACTACACAGCATCTACACAATTATTATGAAGAGAAAATTATTAATTACACACTCACTGTGACACAGTATAAGACTAATATTTGGTGGGTTTGAGTTGACTCGGTTGCTTTATTAGTGATTATGCTTCAAAACCCGGGGTTTGTTTTCGTAATTTTTCTTCCTAACATTATTAGTCGCCCAACATTGTGAGACCGTTAGGAAGCATAATTTCTTCCATGTGTCACTTGCCAGTTTCCGCAAGACGTGACCGTACAAACGTAGGCAACTCTACAGCAGTTTATCTATTGTATAGGTCAGAACAAGGCTGTTGAATACCGGAATTAATACAACATGAGCTTGGTAAAAACGATTAAGTCTTATTATCCTAACTAATATAATAAATGCGAAAGTGAGTTTGTTTGTTTGTTTGTTACGCTTTCACGTTGTAACTACAGAACCGATCATCATGAAATTTTGCATACACGTTATCTAGGGTACGGAGAAGGACATAGGGTACATTTTATCCTGGGAAAAAGTACTGTTCCCAAGGGATTGACATTGACGCGGGCGGAGCCGCGGGCGAAAGCTAGTTACATTACTAAATTAGTACCTGGATTAGAACCAGTTCTTAAGTGACAATTTGATCAAGAACATCATAGAAGGAAAGATAGAAGAAAAAAGTGGACCGGGAAGGCCCAAACACACTTTTATAAAACAAATAGAAGAAAAAATAAAGGTTACTTCTTATAGAGAAGTAAAGGAACTGACGGAAGAAAGAGAGGAATGGAAAAAGCTCCACCGACAAGAGCACAGCTCTTAAATTTGATGATGATATGGATTAGACCATTCCGGGCAAAATAAATGAACACTAATTTGACGCTTTCCCAGCTGTGTAATAGTTAGTCAATTATTACCAAGTGCCAAATATAGTCCACGTTCTAATAACCTAGCATTATAGTAAGGATTTGTATGCATAAATACACTTTGATAGGTAGCATGTACAAATTATAGCATAAAAATGAATTCCATGCTATAATTTGTACCTGCGCGATTATTAAGCGCAAACTGAACAAGTATCTAAATGAAACGTCCAAAACTATCTAGAACTTCATTTTGTTAATGGACTCCCTTACCAGTCTCATAAACAGAGACAACTTAAGTCGTTATCAAACTATCGTTCGATTCTGCTATCGCCACATCTTAATCGTGCCCACTGATGTACCTAACCATCAATGTATATTTCGACTGACTTTCAAAATCATGAAAAGGTGAAAATTTGTAACTTTACCATATATTCTGTTCTTATATGGTAAAGGGTATAACATCTGTCCGTTTCTATGTATGCTGTAGCCCATGAATCGTAAAATTTTAATTAGATACTATTGCTGCAAACAAAAATAAAAAACAAATGTTAAAAGAGTATAAAAATTTAAAAAAAAAGACGTTCATACTTTTCTCATCTTTAAAGACCACTCTCCATGTTGGTTATAAATAAGTTCCAAATTTCCATGTCTATATTCTCACACTCCACAGCTACTACTAATTCTAACTATATAACACATGAAAAGGATCTTAATTCGTAACTATAACTAATAGGTCGTATTTTATTTTTAAAAATTGTCGGTAAAATATTGTTTCTATCCAATATTATGTTTTTAGTAAATTTTAAATAAATCCATTGAAACACATGTAAAATCTAAAATAAATAAGTTTTTGTCAACACATTTTCCATGAACAGTAAATGCTGGCATAATGGCCCGTACAATTGAAAGGACTCTTCATTAAAATGTAGGGACATATCCCGGGAAAATGTTCTAAAAGAGACCCTCCATAGAAAATGCATTGTTATCATGAACAAGTTTCCTTTGACACATTTTTTTTTCGCTTTGTTAGAAAATCACTGGGATCCTTTATATTTTTGAGCTAAAATGACACCGGAAAAGGTTATTTATACTTCGGCTTAGCTTAGTTTTGGGTTAATATATTCATTTAACTCCAGTAGGTAACTAAAACAAAGGTCATTTTTGTTAAGTATAACTATGAATAAGTATTATATTTGTTTTTCGAGTTTTAGTGGCCAACACTGGTGTCAGAATCTTCAAGCAGCCTAAAAGCATCCGACCTAACTTAACGACTACCATTAGTGATTACAGTCGGGACCAACGGCTTATAATGTACCTTCCGAAGCAAGAATTTATTAAAATTTAATAAATTTAATATATCAAAGGTACAGTACAAACTACTAAAGTTTGTACTGTACTTTTTATATTTATACTTACAACTATTTTATATTTATAAATACAACCAGAATTTTAGAATTAAAGGTAAAATGTATAAATAAAATACGTGATATTAGAACTGTTTAGACAGATCACGAATGTATGGCCTGTGTCAATTTTTGTAGAAAGTTATCTCTGGTTACTCAGATTTTTCACGTAGGTACTAACAACTATTGATTTCTCTTGTTATCTACTAAGTTTTATATCTTATGTCGATCTCGTCTAAGTGTATAAAGTCAATTTACATATTGCGTATCTCATAGCGCATCGTATATATCGTAACTAAACAGTTATATACTACTGAAAACCTTATGCATGTATATTTAAATTTTTTAACATAATAACCTCATTCCAAAACATAAACCTTTAACAGAGAATGAACAAACGAAACAACAAAAAACAGCTTACCGTGAAACGGATTCAGAATTTTAGCATTTAACGTAAAAAGTGAAAAGAAAACACGTGTTTTCTAGACGGAGCACTGGATGCAGACTTCTAAACGTAAACTCTTATTCCCACGGGGGTAGAGTTCAATTTGAGGCGTTAGGAGTAAAGTGGGAATAGAAAGCTTCACTTATTTGAAAACATGTGTGCACAAAGCGGTCTGGTTGCATCGTGCTCTGTCCTTTGATATGCTGGGAGAAAATCAAGGCTCTATAGAGGTTTTATTGTTGACTCTCAGCATACAAGACTGTTCACGGACGGCGGGTTTTTTTTTAGAAAATATAATAACGTAAGATAGACTGTTAGTGCAATGGTCAAATTTTTTTTTGATAAATTAGAACTTTGTTTAAATCATTATTAATCCAAGCTGCTTCTCTTCCCGAGTATCGTAAAAGCCGATCGAGGGACTGGGCTACAATCTGCGAAAACATATCATTAGGCGATACGGCTAGCAACCCATCACTATTTTGATTCCGTTTTCCATCTACATGCCCTCAAACACGCAAAATGTGGCAGTAAGGTCTTATAGACCTAGGCCCTGTCTACCCCGCAAGGGAAAATTACGGAATACTATGTATGTATTAATCAAAAACATACTTCAACAGACAATGGTGCAAGCCTATTTCTAACGTATTTTAATAACAATAATATGTGAAACCAAGTAACATTATTTTATTTCTATAACCTATCAAATGCTATGTGATTTCATATTATTTAACTCGTAATAAAATGAATTATTTATTCAATAAGTAGAAACGAAAATATAAACCTATCTCAAATATAGATTACAATTAGGCATAGATTTAAAAAAAAAATTGCGATGCAATTAGGTATGAACAAAAGCAGCGATCGCGATTAAACAATAAACTGGCTCTCAGAGGAAATTAAAAATTGAGATTAATTTCTTACCTATTCCTTCGGCAGCGGAAGTCGTACTCATTAATATATTAGAACAAAAAATCCTCAAACGCTCAAAATTAATTTGTTCCTCTGTTAAATTGCAGCAGTAGGTACCATTTGCCAAGAGCACACTTTAAAATGAGAAGACTATGGAAAAACCGGCCAAGTGCGAGTCCGACTCGCTCACGAAGGGTTCCGTACCGTTATCTATAAAAACGGCAAAAAATCATGTTTGTTGTATGGGAGCCCCCCTTTAATATTATTTTTATTTTATTTTTAAAGTGAATATATAATTAAATATTCTGTGAATATTTCAAGCGTCTACCTATTGCCGTTATCAATGTCGAGCAAAACAAGCAAAAATATCACGTTTGTTGTATGGGAGCCCCCTTAATACTAAAAAAAATATTAAAATAAATATTTATTTTAATATTTTTTTTTTAGTATTTATTGTTATGCAACAGAAATACATCATCTGTGAAAATTTCAACTGTCTTACTATCACGGTTCATGAGATACAGCGTGGTGACAGACGGACCGCGGAGCGAACCCAAAGGGTAAAAAAGGGACCCTGTTATATTAATACGAAACCCTAAAAACTGAAAATAATTGTCGTCCCATATTTTCGCGCGAAATTGCTGAGATTCTGCATTTTCGAATAAAAATAGGAACGATTTATAGCGTGATATAAAATCAGTGAAGAAAATAATGGTGTTGACTTTCCGTTTTTCATTTGAGGAGTATCCATTCAAAAACGTCAGTCCATTTGTAAAGAATGAAATATTAAAGCTCGGGGCTCGATGATTTGAAATCGGAGACGCTATCGCGATTCTTTCCTTTAAGATTGTGCCTTGTTTAGTTGGTCAAACAACTTGCTAAATTATTTTTGTTCACACTATTTTTTTCTATATTATATGTACATTCTATAATATATAAACACTAGTATTTCCTTTTTTTGATTTATGTAAACATATAGGTTTGTTGTCCGACTACCTCATCTCAGTTTGTCATCTACCATGAAAATTTAAATTAAATTCGGTTAATCAATCAATAAAAACGGTTTTAGGGCATTTATTAAAAAAAGTGTATAAATCGCGAAAAATTAGAAAAGTATAATCTTCGTCCGTGGAACAACCCGTGGAAATCGAACCCACGATCCGGGTCTACAGGGAAACGCCTTAGCCACTGGACCATGGAGGCAGTAACATAATGACAGAAAAGACGATAACAAAACCTACATTATGTTCTAGTCCCATGTTCACTATCCATATAAAATCAATACTTCGGAAGCCAACTAATGGGATGATGATGATTCTAGATGGTGCTTGATCGAGTAAGGCTACGACAGATGCGTTGCGGCAGCTTAAAAGTATGTATTGTATGAATAAAAATTTAAAAAGTGCAAAAATAACTACAATGGAAACGAGGCTCCAGCAGAAAGGACAATGGCGTCCCTCGGAATACAACCCCTTTGTCGCCGGTTGCTCCATAAATGAGATTATTCATTAAAATTGGTAAGCGACTCGAAAGATACGATTGCTTGCTTCGATTAATATTATCAAT
Source organism: Elegia similella (assembly GCA_947532085.1). Classification (NCBI taxonomy): domain Eukaryota; kingdom Metazoa; phylum Arthropoda; class Insecta; order Lepidoptera; family Pyralidae; genus Elegia; species Elegia similella. The sequence goes on along the minus strand of OX383934.1, from coordinate 19,425,608 downwards.
GGCTTAGATGAGCACTGGATAGTGGAAAGATGGTTGTGATTCAAATGTTTTTTCATGGGATGATTACAAAATATATTTCAGTAAATTTCATTCTATTTAGTAAATCATTTGGCAAATACGTGTATAATACATACGTGTTTGCCAAAAGATCGTTAGCAAATATTTTTGAAAGTTATATAAGGCTGATATAATGAGTGTATTGTTTTTCTAGTGCATGTATGAATGTAAATATGTGATTTTTTTTTCAACTTTATTTTGAATTTTACCTAAACTAAAATATAAAGTAAGTAAAATATAATAAGCTATAGTAATTAAAAGTATGTGAATTTATTTATTTGACCATAACTTCTAAATACCTCAACAAATTATAGTGAACACCCTCCCTGGTGAAATAGGCTATATCTTTTGGCAGGACTGTCGTATTTTTATTTAAGTTTAAAAATAAATTGTAATGGACATATTACGAATGATAGTTAGGCATTTGTAAAATTTGTAAGTACCTAATTAAAATTATATAATACTAAGAACTAATGATTGAGCAGAGGATAGAGAAGTTTGGCGCATACTCTATCGACAAGAGCTACATAGCTCTTAAATCTTATATAAGAGAAGAAGATTAATATATAACGTAGTCCGCCCTTCCACCAGAATGTTTATAATGTTTTTGTATTTAAGGAATGAGGAGATTAATTGGGTTCGCAAAATTATCTGACATTAATTACAATGAGCGACGAAGGAAGTCATAAAACCTAAAGTTTAGAAAAAGATTAAATGTGCTTAGAACATAGCAAATTATTTTTACTTCTGTAGTCAAACCAACATCTCTGGCACGTGCGAAATGAAATCGATTTTGCGAGCAAGCCGCCGTCGCCTCCACAAATTTGTTTACCCTTTTTACTCTAATGACCTGTAAAATGAATCCCTACCCGCCCGGCCCTTAACGGTTCATAACCTACGATGGGGAAAAATAACCCGTAACCTTTCACTTTAAGGGACAGCAGCATGGGTGTTAACTGCCACATATTAAATAGTAAAGGGATGTAACTCTATCATAATAACTTTAGAAACTTGCATAATAAGGCCCTTGCTTGCTACAATACGTGCTCAGTTAAATGTAATATAATGTGCTCAGATAAATAAGTACACACTAAATGATATGTGAAATATCTTAAAATGAATACATGATATTTTACTATATATATATATGGCCCGTCCGAGGATTTAAAAGTGGATAAGGATCTACATCACCAGTGCATGGGAAAGTGCGAGCGAAATGCGATTCGACATTTAAATTCCGCTCAGATCAACCAACAAGCGAGCAATAATAGTCAACGGGTAGTATAATTCAAAAATAATATAACACAACTCGAAAAATCTCTCTAAGGACACTTCGGTTTTTGAGGCGAATCTAAAGATAACATAACCGTCAAAATCCATCTAACCATTTGGAAGATAGATAAAGAAATTTGCAACCATTCATGATATGCGGGAAACACATAACACACATAATTAAGTGCGTCCTTCTCTTCTCTAGCCATTGCTGTGCCCAACGGGGTCCATAACTAAACGTGTACCTATCTATTTCTCATGTTATAATATGTTAATGGTTTGCAATCAAATATTGAGTATTGAACCCTTTCTAGCAGTTGGGTAAAAAGGTTTGATATCGACGAACCCTTCCTATATGATAAAAGGAATTTTCCTATGGAACAGAAGAGTACCTACTCAAAAAAATAAAAATCGGAATTTCCATATAAAAGTGTTCAGACGACCGGGCAATTTGTATGGGAATGACGATTTTTATTTGAGTACCTGCGTACCAATCACGGCTAGCCTTGTTTCCATAGGAAAAGTTGTTCATATTCATGAGTTGAGTCATCCCTATATAGGAATGTCGAGGGTATATTTACACGCTGATAATATACTATACATAGTACGAACATTGATAATATACTATACACTGAAACTTATATCTATAGATGCTGAAGATAAAGAAAAATAAGTCAGTAAGCCAACAAATGTTAGGATGACAAGTATTCTTAGATTACAAACCTTGAACACGAATTGCACCGAGCTCAAAATATTATGTGCGTAATTAATTGTCCGGCACACGTAGCCCGAGCGAGACATAAACATCCTCCACGGAACCACAAAACACCAAATACACAGAAATAACTCTCCGAGAAAATTCCGGTTCGAGGTTTCATTTCAACGTAAATCTCGAAGCGGCTACGTCTAACTGTTACCACAGATTTAATAATGTTACTACGATCGATTGCAACTGTTACAAATGCACTTCAAACTCTTAAATTAATGATTGATTTTCTTTGCACTACTCTTATTGTTTTTAAAATATACGTAGACAAATATACACTTATGAAATTATTTGAAAACATACATGTTTATAAGCTGAAGTGTATAGAAAAGCTTACACACAAATACTTTGCAATACTGACTATACAAAACATGACAACTATTGGAGACTATGTAACTGCGTAGAGATTTTTCATTTAGTGCAATTAAGTCAACCAATATTTCTAAATAATATACCGCAGTCAGTTAGGAAAGTAAGGAAAATACCGCATTAAGATTTGCCATAGACTTAACCCATGAAAGGCTAAAAGACTTAATATTTGTCACAGATACGAAACATCTCAAAACAGTTGAGCTTTCAAGCTTTCCCTTAATTAGGGTCTTTTAATATTATTACTGTTACGCGTATAAATATATGTTAACTGAGTATTTAGCACATAAAGAGTCGATTTCCGTACTCCATGTGTTTTGTGCGTTTTGTGTATGAACCAACCAAACGATCGATCGCGGCGAGTGCATTATTAATAAAGTTACTGTGCTTCTGAGAAACGCCCTTTTTACAAAGATTGGTCATTTTTACAGGCAACGTATAAACCTTTCATCGTCGAAGTCAAGGAAAATAACAAATTAGTGCGAACGTAGCGTGTATAGGATTGTTATTTTGAGACACTAGGCGAAGGCGTGTAAAAATATTATTTCTATGTAAAACCAAACATGCTTTTGATGTATTAAACTTGAAAAAAAGTATATAAAGCTAAACCATTACAAATAACGGAGTAGTTTGCCATTTCTTATTTACGGTCAACCATATGACCAACTCTGGAATCTCAATCCCAGACATCATATTTTTTGTTGGTTGTTGCGATCATCTATAAAAATCCTGTCGCTACACCATCAAAATTAAGGAAGATTCATCGAAGCTTGCTTTTACATGAAAAATCAAGTACACAAAACAGATATTACTTGACACGTTTCAGTCAGACTTTACAACGCTTAGAGGCGCAAATAAATCTCGAACCAAGGCCATTAGAACAAAAGGCGTAGTCTCCAATTGAAAAGCTACAAAGCGCCTCTCAATGGCTGTTATTGACAAAAAATCTTCTGAGCACGTTCTTTTGCTATGGCGATATTCTGTGAGGAAAGCGGAATATTGCCATGTCAGCTGAAATATACCTGCGTAACAAGGAAATGTTAAAATTTTGACTATAACGCTGACTAAGGAGTTGTTATTGTTACATTTGTCTATATAGTTGCATTAAATTTTGTAACATGGTCATTTCTTACTTAATAAATTAACTGATAACAAAAACCCCACGTGTAGGTGATTTTCTCAGAAACGTATTAAATTAGTCAGACAATTGTTTCATCGTTGTAAATTATTATATTTACGGAAAACTAAGATCATTGAATGAATCGTTGCTTGATCTCATAGTTTTTTTTATTAGTCTCATGAGAATTCTATGATTCTCTCTGTATAATCATTCTACATACCACCAAGAGAAACCTAAATTGGACTACTCTAAATAATAAAAAGGATAAGAAAAAGAAATGCTTATCCGCAATTTCAGCAAATATCATACACATATGTCTGAGAGAGTCACAATCATATAATCAGTGCGGCTCCAGTCGGACGTAAAAGTGTCGTTAAAATATTTGGAATTACCCGCTTCAACTCCCGAAGGCTGCAATAAAAAAATCCGGCCGAGTGCGAGTCGGACTCGCGCACGGAGGGTTCCGTACCGTTATCTATGAAAACGGCAAAAAAATTGTGTCTTTTGTATAGGATAGGTCAATATTGATTTAATTTTTATTTAATTATTTATTTTTAAAGTGAATATATAATTAAATATTCTGTGAATATTTCAAGTGTCTACCTGTTGCCGTTATCAATAACGAGCAAAAACAGGCAAAAAAATCACGTTTGTTGTATGGGAGCCCCCTTAAATATTTATTTAATTCTATATTTTTGTATTTGTTGTTATAGCGGCAAAAGAAATACATCATCTGTGAAAATTCAACCGTCTAATTATCACGGTTCATGAGATACAGCCTGGTGACAGACGGACAGACAGACAGACAGACAGACGGACAGCGGAGCGAAATTAATAGGGTCCCGTTTTTACGGGAACCCTAAAAAGTAAGAAAATCCGAAACATTTACAAATTTTTATTATTAGGGGGCGTCCATTAAGTGCGTAAGGTGATTTTGATATTGTAACTCGATCTAGATTTTTCTGGGCAAAATTTCCTTTGAGACGCTTTCTTGTAGGTCGGAAATTAAAATAAAATTTTAATGAATTCAGGTGAAAGTAGACTACAAACACTCATTGACTGGACTGGAATTGACATGACCACAAAGACTGGACTTTAGCTAAAACTATTATAAAGAAACTGCTTTAAACTTTATGTACTAAAAACGGGTCACTCACGTGCTATTTCGTCGGGATTGCCGACTATAGTTTCGGACTCGTCAGGAGCCCATTTTCAAGGCGAGTGCGAGACGCACGGCGGAGGGTTGGTGGAGGTGCTTTAAACTTTTATTTCCACTACAGGACTTACCGCGATTGATTTCGTGTATCGCCTGATATTTCGTTAAGTATACACATTTTTTTCGCCGTTCTTGTCCAAGTGATACAAAATAATCAACATTTTATTATCTACGTGGTCTTATATAGCAGTAAACTGTAAAAAAAACACCATTTCAGCAAAATCATAACACATGTCTCAAAAATGTAATGTCAGCACGGCTCCAAGTAGACATAAAACTGTCATTAAAGTATCTGAAATGGCCCGCTTCCACTCCCAGAGTATCGGCTGCCACTCGCTGGGGGTTAAACACGTGAAAAAGTTGTTGCAAACGATTTTATGGCCGGGGTCACGAACTATGACACTGCGAGTGGCGGGACGGAAGTGTTTATATTTGTTTCCACTTTGTTTTTATTGTTATTGTCAAACGTGTCTCGGATAGGATAGAGTGAAGAGTAAAGTGTGCTTAAAAGTTTGAATGCGAAAATAATCTGAGCTAAAACACGTACTGTCTTGTAAAAAGCCAATTGTATTTTGCCTAGCTAATTTTACTCATTTTTCTCTGCATAATTAAAGGTTAAGCAAATGTCTATATATATCAGTCTACTATTATCCCACAATCTATGCATTTTTTTGGTACACTTTACTGAGAAACTATAACTCTTAGGTTTGAGATTTACAGTAATTTCAATTCATGTCTAGATGTGTCATCTATCATATAATCGCTAGCCCCTTATAAAGCACTGCTTTTGGCTACTAAGTAGAGTTAATCAGGGAGAGCAAAGGAATCCCCTAAAACTACCCCACAATATATGCATTTTTGTGGTACACTTTACTGAGAAACTATAACACCTTTAGGTTTGGACTCATCATTTCGAGTAGTGTCGCGGTCAATCGACCATGCACACCCTGGTGTCAGAGTTCTTCGGAACCGCCTCTCGGCCTCTAACGTGGTTCCTTTAACGACTACCAGATGGCGGCCGGGACCACCTGCTTAACGTGCCTTCCGAAACACGGAATCATCTTTGTTATCAGACAATCAGGTGATTCAAGCCTGCAATGTCCTAACCAAACTGGAAACAACTAAACAAAGTATGCTTCCGGTGGGAATCGAACCCACTACCCCGGGTCAACAGGCAAACGCCTTAACCACTGGACGACGGAGGTTGTTTTACTGAGAAACTAAAACACCTTTAGGTTTGGACTGTAACATAGTAATTTCAATTCTAGATGTCTATTATAAAATTGCAAGCCTACTTATAACATCGCTTTTGCTAGTGCTCAAACATCTGGAAAAATAATCACAAAAAGCATGCCTAAAAATACAATACATATTCTGGCTTTTAAATAAGTCAAATGAATATAGGTATGTATGACAGCGGATACTAAACCAATATTTTGGTTAATGGAATTAACTAATCCCCAGCCCCTAATAAAAGCAACGGTTTTACTATCTCCTCTGGTTTTAATAACTTCAATTAAGGAAAGCCGACCCAATATCGAAATGAAAACTATATACATTAGTATTTTAATTATCGTCAAGGAGTTTTTAAACAGAGGTTTTGGGTTTACTAGAAATTGATAATAATGTCAGTGGCGAGAAGTAAACAAAATCTTGTCTTTAATGTTCTGTCAAGAAAGATTTCAGCAATAAAAAAAGATCCACGACCTTGTTTAAGATAGGTATATCTTTAATGAATCTTATAGTGTATGTAAAATTTTTCAAATATACTAATTCACTATTTTTACTCAACTAACCTAGAACATGAAGAAAGGAAAAGTTCTCTGGTAATAAAATTGAAAATATGTGATGAAAAAGAACTCGGCCACAGGTAGGATTCGAACCCACGTCCCTTAGGTTTACGCCCTAACTCTGATACCATTACACCACCGTGACTTCGAATCACCGCGTCGAATTCTCTCATCACATAATACCTCGTAGGGTATACGCATTTCAAGCATGCGTACTTCTTCAACTATTTAGTAGTGTGGTATTCTACTTCATTCATATCCGATGAATGGAAAGTAAATCAAATTGAAAAAAGCTTTTTACTTACTTAAATTGTTTTTAAAAAGCATTAACTGTTATTTATCTCTCGGTTCTCTGGTATTTATCTGCGGATTTGGAGCTACCCTCATCGAGTGCTGGCGTCAGGCAGGCGGCCAGCCATTGAAACTGCCATATCATTTAACAATATAAAAGCTGAGAATGCTACCGGGATAACGTTTAGATAAAGAGTAGGTGTTATTTCTATTACATTAATGGGGAGCCAAAGAGGGATCTTGGGATTTACTCGAACGCGTCAGATTAAGATATGAGGGATATCTCGGACACAGTATAAGTACTTATACTATGTATACCCCATATTTTACTTTAATATAGGCTATGAAATATAGGGTAAAGTTTTTTGTTTTTTGTTTTTGCTACAGCATATGGATATTGCCAGATTAGGTATGTGTTCCCAGTTATTATTGAATTATCACCTTCCAAGAGCCAACCACGCACGAGAATTAATCAAGAAAAATTAAATTATCAGTGACGCATAACATGGGTTCCGTCCCAACAGAGGTACACCTACTTAACTGTACTGTCTAAATTTACCGATCTCTCTGAACTAACACGAAATGGTAGTTGTAGTCTTCATTGATTTTAAAAAGGCCTTCGACACCCTCGATTACGACGGATTATTGCAGTCCATGGAAGAATGTGACATTCGCGGCCCAATGAACGCTTGGTTTCTTGGTAGAACGTAATGGTTAATCATCAGATTATTGCTATAGGCAATTTTTGCCATGTTATAAATAAATTTTTCACATAAAAATACGCGCTCGAGTATTTTTATGTGAAAAAGTTAGGAATTGTTATTTTAAAAAATTCTCTCCCCACCGTTGAAATGAAAAATCATAAAACATTTTTTTATTTCTACCATCTAATCTTTTAAGTCCAATGGGTCCCCACGACGCTCCAGTAAATACACATTTAGCATCCAGGGCAGTATGAGTATCTTTATTCATCAAAGCTCTCAACTCCAGGGTAATGCCCTCTTTGTCTGGCCTATTCATATAATTAAGGTTTCCATTGAAAACTATTCTGAAATCTCTGTAAAATATTTCAGACATTTGAAGCGGTAATGAAAATTTAATGAATGTAATTTGTTTGACCGCGTGCAATTTATAACCGGCAGTTTTCAGTTCTATGATGCTCAAACTTATTACGTAATTTCGTGGTCTTATTTTGAAATGTCTTATTTCATTCCCTTTTTTACACGATTTCCCCTACATAAAGATAATAAGAACAGACGAGTTTCTTTATTCCACCATATCAACGAAATGCCTGAACAGATTTGTATGTAAGGAGTCTTCGGAAGCCTTTCATCAACCCGTGTCACACTTGCTATAAATATTTTGGCAAGACACCCTTTGCACCTGCAATACTCTAATACACATTTTGCTAATTGAGGTGAAAGCTTCTATAACGGTGTTGTGCATATTTTGGGATGGGTAAAAATGTTAAACTTGCGTCAGAACACGTGACCTGGTCGAAAATTCGTAAAACGGACACGTGACCTGAGACTGCCGCAAAGGCGAGTTTTCACTTCTGTTGGCGCTTCCGGAGTGCAACCCGTTGTTTCTTTTTTACATTTTTAACTTACAAAGTAAGGTATAAATGGAAAAAATCTACGAAAATATCAATGAAATTAAATGTTGTAGTACATGTACTACAACTTGATTTTCACAATACAACATCGAAAAGGAAAATATTGTCTATCGGCCAACACTACGAACTTCCCCTTGCTAATATTTATGTAATGGTGAGACTTCCTTTTGTCACAATGCGCCTGCCATTATGTCTCGAATATATCTTCAGAATAGCCGGGTTATACGTGTTCAATAGTCTCATGTTTGGAATTGTATTGTGTTTGTTTGTTATTATCTGTGGTATTAAGTCTTAAGGAATATAGGTACATACATACACATACATACATATTATCACGTCTTTTTCCCTTGCGGGGTAGACAGAGCCTAGGTCTATAAGACCTGAAGGCCACGTTCAGCATATTGGTGGGCATTAACTGGCAAACAGAATCAAAATAGTGATGGGTTGCTAGCCGCATCGCCTATTAACATGATACCTCAGATTTTACCCATTCCCTCGATCGGTTTTTACCGCTCTTTGAAGCAGCTGATACATTCTATGTTCTTTTTTCTCTCAGACCAGCATGGAAGATTATAAAATTTATAGGGGCTAGCTCAATTTGTGTGATTTGTCCCTCTTGCTGTAAGATTGTTTCTCGAGTAAAATATTAAAGCTTTACAAACATTTGAAAAACTATAACCCTCTTTTATTTATATTTGGCATATTACTAGGTTTATCTTCTTAATAATTTTATAGAAAAACATTATAATTGGTGTCCAATTGTGAGAAGGTATTACTTTACGAAAAATTTATTAACTTAAAATAGAGATACATCATAGAACAACGAAATAAACACTGCTAAGTTTTTCATGGATCTCCTTATAATCTTTCTGTTGGCACTTATTTTTGTCCCTATATACTAATTTATTTATTTTAATGAAGTCTTGTCAGAAATAGTAAATGCTATGGTTACGATCGCCTTTCTATCTGTTAGTTTTTTTTTATGTATATTTGACTGCAAACGAGCAGACGAGCCACCTGATCGAAAGTGGTCACCGTCGTCGCCCATGGATATCTGCAACACCCGAGGAAGTTCTGATGTGTTGCCAACTCTTATGACACCTGTAAACACATCTTTAGGACCCCAAGGACCCCAAGTCAAAGCACACAGGGTAAACCTCGGGAGGGAGTCCATTCCACAATCCTGCTGCATACGAGGACATTTTTGGAGACCCAAGTGTCAAGGATGTGGGGATGGACCAAAGATCTACTAATTATCATTACTCCTGTGGCGAGCGGTGCGGTGGTAGAAAGGTGACGGTGGCACTGATTCAAAAAGTTCTTGAATAATAAAGACAATATTTCGTAAGTATCGATAAATATTCTCATATCGAGGATATATTCGATCCGCATACAAGCTACTGCTCTCGTTAGTATAATACCCCGTAGTCCTTTGATTGCTCATGCCTTATTATTCGTAGGCACATGTAGCAATATCGACTTAATAAAGGTAAATCAGAGAATCAGATTACAGATAGTACGGAAAGTTGACCTTTCCCCCTACTTACGGGAATTTTTACTTCTTGCAATTCTGACAATTCTGACGGCGTGTTTCTCCCATGCAACACTTGCTTTGTTTTGATTCTACATGAATTAGAACAAATGTACGATAAAGTGTCATCATCATCATCATATCAGCCGCAAGTAGTCAACTGCTGGACATAGGTCCCAAGGGATTCTAATACGACCGATTGGAAGCGGCCTGCATCCAGCGTCTTCCTGCGACCTTAGTTAGGTCAGCCGACTATCTGGTCGGTGGGTGTCCGACGCTGCTCTTGCCGGAACGTGGTTGCCATTCGAGAACCCTTCTTCATCGGCCATCGGTTCTATGCGCTATGTGCCCCGCCCACTGCCTCTTTAAAGAGCTAATCCACTGAGCTATGTCAGTGACCTTTATTTTCTTACGAATCTCCTCGTTTCTTATTCGATCTCGTAAAGAAACACTGAGCATAGCTATTTGAACGACCTTAAGCTTTCTTATGAGGCCCCTAATAAGGGACCATGTTTCGGATCCGTAAGTCATCACTGATAACACACATTGTTTATAGACTTTCGTCTTAAGGCACTGAGGGATTTTGGACGAGAAGACACTGCGGAGCTTCCCGAACGCTGCCGGCCAAGTCGGATTCGTCGAAACACCTCTTACTCAAAGCTGGAACTTCTAACCTGGATCAATTGAGGCAAATAGGCATATTGGTCCATAGTTTCAACGATGGCATTCTCAATAGATACCAGTGAAGAATGGAAGTGTTCTAAAAGTCGAGCCCAAATATTTTTTATTTGGCTAACCTCCGAGTTATAAATAAAATAAAATATATGTTTGTTTGTCTTGTAATATATACAAGTATATAAATTAGGAGCCTGGGCGTCAGAATTTTGAAGCAAACAAAAAAACATTCACCTAAACAGGTGAACGCACGCGCTGTTGAGAAATGGGCTCTACATTGAAACGTGCACGGATTTCGTCTGACAGTGTCGTCGTCAGTTACGCGTAAAAGCAAAATTGTACTCTCTATCCTTGTTAATAGAGCGTCATTTAACTAGACACTGTAACGAATACACGAATTTATGTTCATATTTTGTATGTGTAGGATTTAGAGTAGGCCGCTGTGTACCAAGCTTTGGTGACGTGGCACCCACCACGTCATCCAACTCGGAGAAAAAACGTTTTGTTTGTTCTACGCAGTTTAATATTCCAGTTATTTCTGTTTTCACGCCGTTTTGTTTGGTTTGAGTTGGTTATACGGAAATGAGGTCGCAAATTGTTCCATTGAAGTCAAGTCTTGAGATTTATCAATCTTGTATAATGTGTGTTTATAGATGTTTTATCTACCTAACCTTTATTTAGTATCAAATTAATGATAAGTATTTCTGAAGTGCAAATTGTGTAATAAAAAAATAAGAATTGTGATAAAATAATAAGTAAGTGTTCAGGTTATATAACATCGTAAGCCCTCATAGAATATACCTACTCGTTCAATGTTTATATGAAAGGCCTATCATAAAATTATTTTTTGTGCTAATTTGGCACAGAACAGTCTATTCGTTACTAAAATAGACTTTGACCTTTCTACGACTAGAGCAAGTAAGGATATTCCGCAAAAACAAAAGTCCCTTTTCTAAAACAGAGTAATTTGCGGTTCAATAATTGATTCTAGGGCCTAGATTCGCGATCCAAACACCGAAAAAGGTTCGTTTTGCGGAAACCCGCAAACATGAAACCCCGTAATCAGCCTTCCTGGGTCGCTAATTAATGCAAGCAAAATTCAAAACGTTGCCACGTCTGGCTCAGTAATGACTGCGCTATTTTGCTATTATATCACGTAGAATAATAGCATTTAGGCCCTTTAGAACACCGATGAATACGCTACTTTGTGGGTATTGTTGGATGCAAATAACGTTAAACTTTTTCGTTGGTTTGTTTCCTTGTTTGAAGTATAATGCGGTAGGGAGGTTGGGATTCTTTTGTTTCTGTACCACGGTACGTAGAGATGCAATTTGTAGGGTTTTTAAATTGTACAACAAAAATTGTTTGTATAAGTCTATTATGGAATAAGTCATTATACTATTAAGAGAGCTAAAATTGTAAGTTTGGATGTTTCTGACATTTGCATAAGTAACTTAGATGAAATCATATAACGAATTAAAAGAACATCGGTTGGAAGTTTTTACGTGGTGATGTGTGGTAATTTTGACTAGCAATGATTATTTTATTAAAACATCTATTAATTAATGCGAATGTAAAAAATATAACATTTATATAGTTTATACATTCGCAATGATAAAACGATGATGTGGAATAAGAATACGAAAAGTAACTCAAAGGTTTTCTTTAATTACAGTTATAATAAAGGAACTCATTATTTTAGTTAATTAATGGAAAATATGACTCCAGTTTTATCTCACAAGAATATTCCTTATTGCATTTACCACAAAATATCCTTAACTATCACTGCACATGGTTCGAGAGGATATCAATGCTGGTGATCCTGCTGAACTGCGTGACCTTGGGAATGTACCAGCCCTGCGTCGACGATCAATGTGTGACGAATAGATGCAAAATATTACAGGTGAGTTTCGAGGAAGATATTCTTTACCGTATGTTTAATTAGGTATATTTAACTAACTTCAAAAAGAAAGAGGTTGTATATTTTAATGTTTTTACTTCACAACTTAGTTTATTAGATATATGGTAGAACATTTCCACCAAATCAGTTCTTTGCCTATTTCATAAAAAAAAGAACAAATTGAATGAAACTCGTAGGCGGAGTTCTTGGCGAGAATTTCCGCGCACTGCACGGTTTTTGTTTTGGATTGTTTTGCAAATTGCTTCTAGTGGACTTTATAATGTAAAATCATTGTAGTTATAAATTCCCATGTTTATGAACAATGTGTGGAATAACTAAAATTAAGTGTCGGTGCGGCTGTAGTGAGATTTACATTAGATTTATAGCGGGCTGGTGGTGGCTCGCCTTACTGCTACTGCGTCTATGATCAAGCCAGTAGATTCGTGGGAATCGTCGCCAGGTGCTCCATTGAATTAACGAAATGAATTACACCACCATTTTGTTGATAACTCGTAGAAAAATATGAAAGGCTAAAAGGCATAGAAAGCCAAACGCCGTAAAACAAATATGAAAAAAAAAAACTCATACCTCTCTTTTATGTTCGAAATTAGAACAGATTAAACAATTTTAGCTGCACACATGAAGTCATAAAATAAAAAGTGCAATTAATTTCAAACTGGCCACCAATAATTTTTATTCCATAGGTAATAAAAAACATGTTTGTGGTTCTCTTTTGTTTTTTACAAATTGCGCGCGAATTAATTTCGGCAAATGGGATACATGTGTCATATGGATACTAATTAAAATTTTATGTACAGGTTTTTGATGACATCATCTTTGCGTTTTTCACGCTGGAGATGACTATCAAAATGGTGGCTATGGGAGTTTATGGCCGCGGCACTTACTTAGCAGATTCGTGGAATAGACTGGATTTTTTCATAGTTATGGCAGGGTGAGTTGACATTTATTTTGTACGATTAGATGTATAAAGTGACGTAAAATGAGTAAATTTCAAATAAACCGTTTCAAATATTACGAGCCCAAAATGACTACACATTTTGTGCTCGCACTTGGCAAATTCAAATTTTTACAGTTGCCCTGTCAACCAAAATGGACTTTTGCGACGAAATATTGCACTTGTTTTACAATAACTATTAGTGTTAATTTGATAATTTATATAACTAATTGATGCTTTATTTTAGGGCATTGGAGTATGCATTGAATGTAGAAAATATCAATCTATCGGCTATAAGAACAATACGAGTGCTACGACCACTGCGAGCTATCAACAGGATACCAAGTAAGTTACCATAATTGATAATATATGTATATTATAACCGCTTTATACCTGTATGCGCCGTTTTTAGGGTTCTGTACCTAAAGGGTAAAAATGGGACGATATTACATCCGATGTTCATTAGTCCGTCCGCGCGTCTCAAACAGGGCTGTATCTCTTGAACCGTAATATTAATTGCTTAGTCGGGTTACAAAACAGCAGACTTTTTTTATCGAGACAAAATAATTTCCTTTAGATACCTACCGCATTTAGTGTTGATATCTTTAAAAAAAACTGCCAGACAAGTCAATTTCGCTTGACATAGCAAGTAGTGCAAAAGCTAGGGAGTTTGGAGTTTATTGCTTTTCTCTCATTTACTACACTTAACTCTGGATTTAATTAATCCTTAGGTAGGCTAAGAATTATTTATATATGTTTAATGGGTACCTATAGGAGCTATAGTTCACGTAGCCGTTATTAAAAATTACAAATACATAAACTACAGGATGCCACTTTTTAGAGATTGTAGTAGGCCAAAGCTCACTTGGCATGAAAATATAGATATGTCGATTAAGAAAATAGCTTTATCTGTCTATATCTCACACAAATTGTCTGTAATAGCTTGCAAAAACAAAGCTTCTAACTGCATACTCCTCCAATGTTAGGTAAATCTTACTAACTAAATCTTAATGACCGAGTGAGCGTGAAGCGTGAGAGAATTGTCTCCTTTTAGCAATGAAAAAAGATGTCCCGCTGTCTAGCTGTTCTCTTCTATAGGACGCATTTAACAACCGATTCTTCAAAAAAATATTGTGACCCGATTTGATAATTACTTAGATGCTATTTATGTATTTTTTTCTAAATAGGTGGTAATTGGCATATCATAAATCATCCAAGTGCTATTGGGATCTCTGACGATTAGGACCACTGTCTATATCTTATACAAATTGTCTGTAATAGCTTGCAAAAACATAGATTTAATTACATACGCCTCCTATGTTAGGTAAGTCTTACTAACTAAATCTAATAATAAATTGTCTCTTTTTTAGCTATGGAAAAAATATGACCCGCTGTCCAGCTCTTCACACGCATTTATACACATTTATACGCATTTATCGCATTTAATATCAACCGATTCTTCTAAAAAAAATGTGCGCCGGTTCGATAATTACGTAGATTCTTTTGTGAAATTAGTTTTTGCATTTTTTTTCTAAATAGGTGGTAATTGGCATAAACGAACTAAGTGCTATCTATGACGCTTAGGACCATTGTGTATTCGCTTTAATAAGACTCGGGAAGTCTTCACATCACAGAGTCACAAGTATAAATAACCTTAAATGTTTAAATAATTCAGATTTTCTGGTCCCTATTTCCAGTCGAATAACTTTGCAAGCTTTGTTATTTCGCCACATTTCTTACGCTCTATATTTCGTATGCTTGTAAAATTGTTTCGTCGGCAATTCTCCAGACAAATTGCAACTGGACTAGAATAATTTATCATTCAAATGTCTTAGTTTACGACGGCATGAAACTGGTGAAACAGAATGTTTTACTAGAGATTTTTTTCCAAATTGTCCGTTATTTATCTGTGTGTTACTCTGTGCTGTTAGGAATTTAAACTGTATGATAGTTATTTCATTATCTTGGTATATTATCATTCGTTTAATATTTATTAAAAGACTAGAAGATTCCTGTATCGTTCTTCAAAGGATAACTTTACAAACTTAGCAGCTAAGTAATAAGTAGAAACAGATAAGAATTAAGTTCTCTCGTAGACGTCATCTGTAGTCTAGTATATCATAAGTTAGTCTGTAGCTTTTGAACAATAGTAATTAAAAACATAAAAAGTACATAGTAAACATTTAAAATTGATTTGACGTGAAAAAGGCCGTGCCTGCAAAGGCCTATTCTCTGAATAAATGTTTTTTTTTGTAATTAGGGATTTACTTGAATTCCTATAAAATGCTTTCACCCAAAAATATTTCAAGGTTTACTTAAATAGCGAAGTTGAAATATGATTAAATTATTCCAGTAATTTCAAATATAAATTTGCTAGGTCTAAAGCACAATATCGTCAGTCACTACATCGCCAATCGTTGCATCGAACCCGTTCTATAAAGGTACACAATCATTAATTATTCTGTTTACCTGACAACTGGTAACGTATATCTTCTAAGTTAGCTTTACTATGAGCGCTATAGGAGTAGACTTACAGTGCTAATAATAATTGTAGTAGTCGATCAAAGAGATGGACATAAACTTGATAATTATTATAACTAGGTGATAAGTTACCTTGAAGTACATAAGCTATACTGTGATTTCGAACCAATAAACACTTAATCGTAATTATGTATTTCAAGAACATCCACTACTGAATTTAAGTAGCTCAATAGCTAACAATCACAGCTTGTAAAGTGCTAGCTTAGCCATTAACGAGCGGTTCGACAGCACTAAACCTCAATTCTAAATTAAGACTGAGAGCCCTCACTCGAGGGCACTTTAGTCTGACCTCCCCACTCCTCGTCGAGACGCTGACTGGAGTCAACTTCCCATTCTTTTCGTATCTATGTTGACACTGCCGAAAAGTTCATAAATATTTTATTGAATATGCTATGATCTTGTCTTAACATTGTAAGCACTGTAAAGGTACATAAGGAATTAAAAGCTTTGCGTAGTAACTCTTTGCCGCATAGATTTAGGGAAAATTATTCTCTAAGTGACCGAGCGAGCGAAAAGCGCGTGCGGACCGTCTCTACTTTAGTCTGGACAAAAATTCTTTCGTATGTCTGTCCCGCTGTTTTCCTCTACAAGAAATGCGACCAGCATTTCTTAACCGAATCCAATGAAATTTAGTGATCGGTTTAATAATTACCCAAAACTTCTTGTCGATTCAGGTTTTGGTATTTTTCAAAATGGCGGAATTTTTCATTCAACATTGTGAATTCACAAAGATAAGACTTGCGAGATCTACAGCTCGCAAAAGCACTGGTTCTAGTTTTATTACAAAATTTTAAACTAAATATATAATAATAATAATGATTTATCATGATTATGGCAGGTGTCCGACCCTCGGCAAAAACCCAGCACAAGTCCAGCCACATTTCAATTCCATAACCCACAAATTTCTCTTTTATAATGCAATAGTTCCGGCCAAAGCTTGTACAAGGACATATTAAGTATACATTGATATTTCAGGAACGGTTTCTGGCTGTAGACCAACTTTACATCAACTTCTCCAAAGGGCCTTTACGTGTTGGATCTATATCCCCACGTAAGTCTCTCAAAGAACCTGGGTAACTCTAACGGTGATCCAAATAATGATTACACATAAATATAACGCATATCATGTTACATGATTAACGTATATTTGATTGCCTGGAGTTAAAGTATCTAACTCAAGTCAATATCCATCCGAACTTAATTCCTAATAGGTAATTAAGTCGAGCACGAGCCACATCCCCGTGTAGATTGAGTGCTCCTTAGAAATATAATTAAGTTTATTATTGTTAGTCTACTTGTTATACGGGGATTTGCGGATGGATTGAGGGCTCCGTAGAACTAGTTTATTATTATTATTCTTAAACAATCACAGAAATAGAAAACTTGTTTCACTTTACAATTTCGTCTGTATTTTTGTTTGGGTTAATTAAATAAAACTACAAAATATGGTACACTTAAACGGGACATAAAAAAGAAAGCATTTTATTTTTATTAACCCTCTAAAACTATCATTTTAAGTCAAGGTTTTTTACTCCTTTTTAAATTATACTTGTAAAACAACCAGTTGCTAATAATATAATTTTATTAAGCAAAATTGGAAAATTTCGGAACACTCCGTCTGCATCAAAGAGTGTTCTCAATAAACCTTTATAAAATTGCTAATATATAATATAATATAATAAACCTTTATAAAAATATTTAATTGATATCAACGCTTTGATATCAATTAATTTCGGAATACCAATACAATTATTCCACATAAACATTTTAAAGAAATATATAGTATATTAAGTGCTCTTCTTATTCCTCGCGGGTTATTTAAAACCTTTCAAAATGAAGGACTGGGAAACATAAAATGATAAAAAGTAAGAAACTAAATCAAAGTAAAACACTGAAATAAAATACCAATAAGCCAATGAATGTAAGACAAGAAAATATCCATCTCTACTAATTTCAAAAATTTTATATAGAAGAAAGATTTTTGAGCTTTTTTGAAATGGAAATACTCAATACTTACCAAATTGATCTCAAAAATTAGTAGTCATCTTTGGTCACTTCATCTTAACACATGAATGTGGCAGCAGCATAATGAATTGAGTTATAGCTTGGTATATGACTGACCTGACTAGTCCGATGGCTGCTAGAAAAGTATTGGTACAAATTAGTAGTACTCCAATCATCATCATCATTACAGAAGTCCACTACTGGACAAAGGCCTCTCCCAAGGATACTTCGTTCCATAGGATATTCACCATACTCACCGTTTGGAAAGGAAATGAAGGTATTGGGATACTACTCACTTGGATG
The DNA here is from genome assembly GCA_947532085.1 of Elegia similella. Taxonomy (NCBI): domain Eukaryota; kingdom Metazoa; phylum Arthropoda; class Insecta; order Lepidoptera; family Pyralidae; genus Elegia; species Elegia similella. Next base: position 19,407,203 of record OX383934.1, on the reverse strand, counting down.
AATGGGGGAAAAGCAAATAGCAGCTATGGAGGCCGGGCCCGCGTACCCGATGCCATACCTTCAACCACCGGATAGGCAGTTGTGGATGCCATCCGTGGCCATAACAATAACAGTAAACTATTTTATTATAGCAGAAATACTGTCGTCATGACAGCCTGTCAAAATAGCGGACCCCGGGCGCATCATAGCTGAGGACGCTACCGGAAAAAAGCTCAGGCGAGAGGGAGGAAGCTACTTCATAAGCAAGGCTTTAAATAACGCAAACGAGGTTGCAGAAAAAAGCTTGTAGGTATATATAAATGGACGAGAAACCAAAATAAGGTTGGTGTCTCCACACTCATAAAATTTTCAGAAAGCATAACAAGCATAGCAGTGCTAAACTAAAAACCTCGAAAGCAAAATCTCAAGTTTCAATTCCGCTAAAGTTCAATATCAGTAAGGTAACCGTTGCAATAATCGCCCTCGGAAGAAATCCGTATCTACGGGTGGCACTTATAGAAATTAACCGGGAGCGAAATGAGAGCAGGCGTGGGCGTCGATCGATTCGAGCAACAAGTGAGACCCGGCCGCAGCCTCGTAGGGCCTGCGCACACTTCAGACTTTACACGGGCTTTACAGCACGCTGCCATGTATGCGAGCAAATGTGTTCAATAATTAACTACTGCATAACTAGGTGACTAATTAATATTTCGTATACGGTATAGTTACGACTCTAACTAACCATTTAAAATATAACCTTTTTATGGCACATAATTTTGATAAAGTCATAAACTTTTTATGCCAAAACTAGTAATTGAAAATTAAAATAACTCATGCGGCCAGACAAACTCATACCTCATATATAGTAGCAATAACTATAAACATCACCAGATTGGCAAAATACTTACCCCGCGACCTGAAAAATGCACTGTATACTCATTAATAGTATTTAAATATATGAGTGTACATGTAATAATCCTGCCATCATCCCATGAGATATAAATATCTTCCGTGTTATGTGTACAAACCAGTCATATTTTCTCTGAGTACCTAAATCTTTGGCTAAAATTTTATCTGTGCTATATACTTCTTTTATATCTTATGCATTGATTTTCGTTAATAGGTAATTTTTTTTTCTTAAGTTTAAACATTTTAACTAAAATATTCCCGATACTAATATAAAATACGCAATCTAGAAAATATTACACCCACTCCCAAATCAATCTTTAAGTTTTAAATGATCGACACTCCAGACAGGTTCTTTAGATGCCTACCTGAATAATCCGGCCAATGTAAATAGGTGGTTAGATAAAAGAATTTCAAAGAATATTTTTTTCTTAACTTATTTTTATCGATACTTTCAAAATAAGTTTCAGCTTTAATTTCAACACAATATATTTTTTATTATGAGCTGAGTATCAGTAGTGATTCTGATTTTTCAGTTTCTAAACACTGAGAAAAACTACGATTGATTAAATAATAATCAATTTTGGCAAACAAATGTAGAAAACTATATTGTATACTAAAAATAAAATTCTTGTTACTTAAGAAGCAATAATCTTAACAATTGTATATGTTATGCCTGTGCAGTTTGAAATATGCCCAATATGAAAGGTTAATGTGATAATAACAGAGATTTATTAACATGTTCACTTATATTTATAACGTAGGATCATCATTGAAAGACAAAAAAAAATGATAAAATTAAAGTATTAAAACTTACGTTTATTCATTTGGAATCGTCGGCTAGTTCGTAAAGGCGAGTGTTGGCGACACAGCGAAAACTTTTATCCCAGAAAATGGTTCCCTATGCATCTACATTCACGCGAGAAGAGCCGCGAGCAAAAGCTAATTTAACCATATAAAAAATTATTCAAGTGTTGTAAATCAAAACTCTATTTTACTCCAGCGACATAAAAACCCGCGTGAGGGCAATAAATTTCCGCTGAAGCGAATTAGTGCCGATGTATGTCTAACCGCGAGCGAGCGGGTTGAATTTAATTTGTGGCCACGTAGCATTGTACCAGTTGCCGAAGTCAGAATTGGCAATAAAATTCAGCAGAAGTAAATTAATGTCGATGTATGACTGTTATCCAAGAACGAGTGGGTTCGATTTTATTTGTGGCCAAGTAGCATTGTAACAGTTGCCAAGCTCAAAATTGGATGGTGAAGTGAAGGATTTAAAAAGAATGTCTCTTTTATAGTACTTGATGAAAAATGAGCTAAAAAGATATAAGTCAAAAGATCTTTTTCATAAAAACCCGCGTGGGGGCAATACAATCAGAAGCAAATTAGTGCCGATGTTTGCCTAACCGTGTGCGAGCGGGTTAAATTTAATTTGTGGCCACGTAGCATTGTAACAGTTTGCCGAACTCAGAATTGGATAGGTAACTAAAACAGAAAAAAAAAACATTATCTCTTTTATAATACTGGATGAAATATGAGCTAAAAAGTAATTACTCCTTAGATCTATGTCATAAAAGCCCGCGCGGGGGCAATAGCATTCAGCAGAAGCGAATTAGTGCCGATGTACGCATATGTCTAACCGCGAGCAAGCGGTTTGGATTTAATTTCTGACAACGTAGCATTGTACCAGTTGCGGAGCTCAGAATTGAATGAGGAACTAAAAGAGAAATACTTCATCTCAATTATAATACTTGATCAAATATGAGCTAAACAGTAATAAATCCTTAGATCTTTTTCATAAAAGCCCACGTGGGGGCAATAAAAGTGAGCAAAAGCGAATTAGTGCCGATGTATGTCTGTTAACCGCAAGCAAGCCGGCACGATTTTATTTGTGGCCACGTTGCATTGCACAAGTTGTCGAGCCCGTAAAATTATATTAAAAAATTTGGTTCAGTTCGAATTAATTCTTTGACATATTCATACTTAAAAAGCTTTTCTTCAATTTCAGATGTTCCTTCCTTGCCTTAAGTTCATACAGAAGTGATAAACGGTCTGGATTTTATTTGTGGCTACGTTGCATTGTCCGCGTCCTAGTTGGCGAGGAACAGATGGGAAGCTTTTTCTTTTTTATTAAAGCTAGTTATAAGCTTTCGGTATCGACTCTGCTCGTGTTATTGTCGATCTCTTGGGATCAGATTTTTTTTCCTGGGATTAAAAGAAGACCTTTTAATGGTTTTGTAGGTTGGTCGAAAAAGCGTAACAAAAAAAGTAATTAATAAATGTACTTTCGCGTTTATTACATGAGTTAGAATGGAAAACATCGTATTTATCCCGTCCAGTTGAACTCTTCAACTTGTTGAATATCGTCTTACGAAAAGTTTAAGGTATATCATTTTATTTTCTTTTGTTGACGGGCCATAATTTAAATAGATCTTTCGCAATTAAGTACTTTTGGTGTTTGTATAGGTCTGTGTAATTTGAATTTAGTTTGTACCGTTATAGTGTAAGCTTTATATAACACTATCTATCGCCCGCATTAATGTCGATCCCGCGGGAACTGTACTTTTTTCCGGGATGAAAGGTAGTCTATGTGTTAATCTTCAACCTATCTGTGTGCAATATTTCGACAGAATCAGTTTAGCCGTTTTGGTGTGATTGAGTAACAAACATCTATACATCCTCACAAACTTTCGCGTTTATAACATTAGTAAGGATTGAAAATACCTACCATATGTTGCAAAGAATAGAAAGTAATCGAATAATAACAAGTAATTTAATCTGGAATAATACAGTATGATTATATTTTGAATACAACAGTATGATTATATTTATTACAATTCGAGTTATTTAAGGGAACTCAAGTCTTGACAGAAATGATGTATTGGTTTTCAATTCGTGCGGCACCGAGATGTCGAATAACGTCAAAGTAATCCTAACATGATTAAGAAAGGTGGTAAATGTTCTCCTCAAAATTGAATTACGTTTGAGGCATCAAGGGAAGGTGCTGTTTAATATGGAAATTATTGAGTCTGTGCTAGTTACGGTATCCTCAACTTGTTCCGTATTGGCCTCACATACAGCGAAACTCATTAAACATGCTGTCTAGCGTATCGAGTTAAATTTAAACATTTTGCATAGTTTGTTACCACACGAGCTTGCTTGTTTAGTAACACTATTATTTATTTAGGATCGGTTGCCCCTACGTTCAACTAAAACTTCTAACTAATATTATGCACTGTCTTCTATGTAAACATACTTAATTATGTAAGTATTGTATTGTCTTTTTCATGCTGGTCTAAGGGAAAATAAAAAAGAGTATGAGCCAGCTGCTGCTGCGATGCGGCTAGCAACCCATCACTATTTTGATTTCGTTTTCCATCTACACGCCCTCCGACATGCTAAATGTGGCCATAAGATCTTATAGACCTTATAGACTATGTGTACCCCGCAAGGGAAAGAGACGTGATACTACGTATGTATGTATGTGTATTGTATTGTTATATTGTAAATTAAAACATGAGGGTTTAGTACGTTTTTAGCATTATTTATTTGTAACTCAATATATTTAACCGTCTCGTTTTATTTGGAAAGATTGGTACACCATAAAAATCAAACAATAAAAAATATACAGTCAATCTTTGAACCTGATAAGCAAGCTTTCTCATCTTGTCAAATACTAAAGTACTTCCGGTAAAATAAGTTTCCAAAACTCTTTAAAAAACCCAAAAAAATGGCCTGTTGAAACGTAGAGTCTAGTTTTTTGGTTAGGGCTGTTGGATTTATTACTATTTATCTGAGTTTTACCCCGCATACACCGAGGCGGCTGGCGAGTAGAATATCAGAAGAGAAAAGTACCGACCATGCCATGCGCACCGGCGAGCGAGTGGTGCCTGGCGAAACGCGCGGGCGAGTGAATCAAGGCGTTGAATAACTATAGCGCATGCCACGGAGTCGGGCGGTAGTCGCGGCGAATAGTAGAATGTGCAACATTTTAATTTTAGAAAGAATGGTCACCAAAATTTGACCTACGGAAATATTAGCTAGGCCAGCTATAAGGAAGTCCAGCCACACACAGCACAAATTTAAAATGTCATTAAAAGAAATATGTATTGTATTGTTTGGGAGGAATTAATAAACATACATTGTGTGAACTGCCCCTTTTCTCCCTAGACAGTAAACATTGAAAAAATATTTCGATATACTTAAATTACAGTACCCTGAGTTCATTAGCTAAACGCAGACTTTGGTATTACCATAGAGTTCTTTGGCATCGTGTACCCTTTAATGCAGATTTGTGAAAAACTCTGTATATCTCACTTCATCTTATGAAGTTTTTGAACCACAGTGAAAGGAACAAAATCTGCATGGTCCAGTATACGTTTGTACTCTGATCACTTATGAATTAGGTAAGCTTCTCCATGCAGGCAGTTGCAGCAGTTGGCAGCTGTGGATCTTGGCCTTGGCTGAAATCATAAGATGACAGATAATTTTCGGCAATAATCTGCTAGTGTTGCCCACTTACACGATCTTATTTTAGCCTGATGACGAGCATATGACGCTAAAGGCAAAGCAGATTTACTTGTTTATCTTTTTGCATCGTACTCGAATCTGGATGATGTAGAAGAAAGGCCACCTACCATTCTGCGCTGTAAAAGTTTGATGCCGGAAATCTGTATCACTCAGATGGATGTACGTCGTGCTCTTCTATCTCTCGACATCAGAAAGGCTAATGAGCCGAGCAATATTCCTGTGATAATGCTCAAAGTATGCGCCCCGAACTACTGCCAACTTTAGCGTGCCTGTTAAATATATCCTGAACCACCTGTGGTTGTTGTTGACGATGCATGCTCGAAAGTCAAGTCTATAGATTATGGTGTTCTATAACCGTGCCGTGCTGATGCCTCTCATAGTTCTGTGACCGAAACAGGCTTGGCTGATATTTAATCGTCTCGTCTCAAGCAAGACTCAGGGATTTTTACATTGAATATCGAAATCAGCTCAGTCTTGTCTTTAAATTTCAAGTTTCAGTTTAAATCCCACAAACACACGAGTCCTGTGCTTCGAAAGGCAATTCCGTAAAAAATATGACAGTGTTTGCCACTTACATGAAAAACAATCAAAAACAGAAAGATTCGTTAATACGATTTTATTCAAAACCACATTTTCCCAATGTATCTTGTTAAATTAGTCTCCAATATATACTGCAGTATATTCGGCAGTACTTATCATCTCCCGCCTACTTGTGTTTCAAATTAATTAAAATTCATCTGCTGCCGAGAACATCACTTCAACAGTAAACAAATCATTAGCCAACCTGGTCTATGAAGAAATAAAAAACATGTTGTGTAAATTGTTTCTTTTTCTCCCCTAGAGCGTTCAAATTGACCAAAGGTTTGGATCAAAACTAGTGGCGTAAATTTATCTCGACCTCCTACATGCTTTGAAAGGCTCGTTAAGCCTTCGATCTCGACTATCATAATTAGGTGTCTAATGTTAATTATACGCTATAAGGCTAATGATACATAAATCTGAAGGTTTCTTCGGGTAACAATCAAAAAAAGTTTATAAATTTTTGATTTTATTTTGAACCTTCATCTATCTTACCTATATAAACAAGTCACTGATAATACCTACTAAAATTGGACTTGTGTATTCGGCACAAATCCTCCCGCCCACTTGGTAACAAATTAATTGAAATACGTCCACAGGCGGGAACTGCACTTCAGCAGTAAATAAATCACAACCCGGCAGCCCCTGAATAATACGGTGCAATGAACAATTTAGTTTTTTACAGTCAAGCGGAATTTAGCTGCAGTTGGAGTATCTATTTAATTTCGCGGTTGAGCGTCTAACTTTCTAACAGGTTCCGATTTGTGATTATTTTCATGCAATTTGTAACACGAAGGTTCACGGAGGTATAAAACAGGAAAGCATATGATAGGTTGTTCAGGTGTAGATAGGTTGTAGTTAGATAGGTTATGGTATTTTTGGCCTTAATTAGGGTACCAATAATCAACATTTACGATTTAACGAGAAAGTTACACCTATTAAATATATTGAATACCATGTTTTGAAACATTATTTCTGTTCCTTTTTCGTTTAATGGAAACGGGTCATATACTTAATCTACATACTAAGCATACTACGAGTATGTGACCTTCTTATGCAACTTAGACGAATTGTTATACGATACGAGTATGATATGTTATAGCTGCATATTCATCAGGTTTTAATGCTAGAAAAAGGACTTGTTGCTATAACGGAGATTTTACTCGCGAATTGCTACAGTAAAACGCACAGGTTTGGTAAGAACGCAGACTTATTGCTTATTCTTTTTATTTTACAGGTATGAGAATCTTAGTGATGCTTCTTCTCGACACATTACCGATGCTCGGCAACGTCCTTCTTCTATGCTTCTTCGTGTTTTTCATATTTGGTATTGTCGGAGTCCAACTCTGGGAAGGGATTCTCAGACAACGCTGTGAACTGGTTCTTCCACCTCACGTTCCTGTTCCAAAGTATGTGTTTAACATTATATTGTTGCGTTAGATCCATTGCAAGTCAGAAGGAACCTATATAAAAAAGTTTCCTTCTGAGTTTATGACAAGTGTACGTAAGCGTTAACATAACAAGTAATAGTACAAAATTGAATGCTGCAGAGTTTGACATGCAAAGTTTTGTGGATGAAATGGCAGCTGAAATGACTTTTTCATTTTGTTCCACTTGCTCGAACGCGCTCGTCTTAGCGGCACGTCCCATTGCTAACGTTGACTGCATGCAATATTTAACGCTTACATCCAACGAGCACATCCATGGCTCTCTCATTTCGATATTTTACATTTTATCGTTGCATATTATTTTTTTATTGTTACTAACATCAATTTTTGAATCGCGCATGTTAGGAATTCTAATTAGCTTACTAACAAACCAATTATGTACACATGTAAATATTGCATTCTGTCAATACTCACATTGGAACAAACATGCCAAAACAGTCAGTACACGCATGATCAACCATTTGAAGATGTAGCAAAATCAATTCATCTACATTAGCGTGGTCCTTAGAAACGTTTTATCAAGGGTTTAATGTATATTTTGTATTGTTTAATTTTGCTACATTGCAAGGTTGGTTCACAACAATCAAACATAGTACTGTCATAGTTACCATCATTGCAAGTGAAAAGAACAGACAAGTAGTCATAGATACATACCCAGACATAGATTTTAGAAGTAGTGACATCAGACACTGCAATCATAAAACGTGTGTCGTCTTTAATGCCTTGTCAGTTCTTGTCAGTAAAGACAAATATTATTTAAATCATTAACGATACATATTTAAATTACTAAAATATGTTTTTCCCGTATTCATTGATTTCATTAAAATTTAAAATAATCGCGAAAACATTAGAAAACATAACGATACACTTTTTTTGATGTTTAGAACTAATGATAGATTTTAGGTACATAACACCCGTCACCGCTTCCTAACTTTATGTTCCAGAGACCTGTCCGAATGGTACAGAGTGCGCGTCAGAGTGAACTCGTAAGGATCTACGATCACAATTAATGTGTTTCTATTAAAAACATTGAAAACTGTTGTAACGTGTACCTTCACACATCTGCCGTCCAGATGTGCTTCTGTATTTGCTTCCCGCACACGAACTGGCAGTTTATTAATTTAAAAAATTCCTTATATGCAATTTTCGCCGAAATTCTCAAATAATAAATTGTTATCTTTGCCAAGAACTGCCAGTTTGTTTTAAAACGGACAAAATATGGGTAGTTCTATCGACTTCCTCTACAGTATATCATTATACTAAGTATTATATATCTGTTCACTCATTGTTTCTCTGCAATTTATACCTGTATGTAATATCCATACTCCGAAATAGTTTGCACAAATAAATTGGTAAATTTTCGTATTTCCTGCAAATTAGTTGCAAATTTTCAGCTGACACATTTATGTAAATGGTTTATATTCTACTTCTTTACTATCTTTCACAACCTGTACCATTCTTTAACACACAACAAAGTTTATATCAAACATATTACTGAAAACATGCTCATACTTAACATATAATATTTAACGTCATACCATTTATATAAGTTAACAAGTTTCATTAATTTTTATCATCATTAATGATTTCCCATCAATGTAAGATTATATCATTAACACAGCGATTCAAAAGATCAAGTTTTAGACGTTGGAAACACCAAAGAGACATTTCAGTGTAAAGTTGAGCACAATAAAACCCTTATGGCGATCATCAAGAGAACAAGGGCTCTAACGACCGCCCGCCAAATGATGTGGGTTACAGCTTACGCCCGTGTTCCCGTGCCGAGGCCACTGTTACGTGATAACTACCTCCGGGCTACTGGCGTTAATCTCGCCGATCCACTAATATTTACCTGGCCTTTCTAAATCTCTATTAGCACTTCCATTCGCGACGAGAGCTAATAGACATCGACTTAGATAAATTAGCTGATCAAGCCCCTGCTTATTTATGGGCATGCGTTTGCATGTGACGTAGTGAGCTACACAGAGGTTATTGCATGGATAGCTGCTTGGTGTACCCTTCGTAGACTTAATTTTAACAAGCGGAAAATCATATTCAGTTAATATGTTAGCATTTATTTTCGAACATGAATTGTAGTTGAAACTCATCCAAAATACTGAATAATTAATTTATTTTATTGGAAAAAGAGGTGTTACGGTTTATAGTAAATTTAAGCATCGTTTTGTAAATAATCTCTTATTTGTTGTTAACGAGAGCAAAGTTCTAATGAACTGTGTATAAGTAGGTACTTCTATCTACCTTTATACAATAATGAAGACTTGTCTAAGACCGGAAAGTGTTAATGGGCTCTTCAAAGTTAAACTAAAGGTGAATTTCCTTTGTATCAACTTATGTCAAGGTATTCTCTTCGATTTCAGACGCAACCAAAGATATCTTGTTACGTCAAAGGTTATTAGAGTGGCTTAATGCTTTCGCAATTTTTTGAGAGAATCCATTTTCTGGTTGATTGTTATTTCAAGCAAAATAATTTGATCCTCGAATAATTTAATTGTCATCCGAAACTTACTTACTTATTAAATACCAAAATTATATTTGTGTTATTTATATTGTTTCTACAATGTGTTTATCTTTTACACAGCATTTCATTCCACTACGAGTTCTCAAAGGAACTGGACTACATCTGCACGACGCCAGCCGACAGTGGAATGCACCAATGCAAGGACTTCCCTCCGTATCGCTATGGAGCTCTGGTCTGCAACGAAACCGCCAAGCCTTACTCTTACAATACTCCAACTAACACGTCCTGCGTCGACTGGAACCGTTACTATACAAACTGCTCTCAGAGAGGTCCAAATCCGTTTCAAGGGACGATATCATTTGACAATATTGGACTTGCCTGGGTCGCTATATTTTTGGTAAGTTTTCAGAATATTGTGTTCAAAGCGCTTGCGTTATGTAATTATCTATAAACTATTACTATTTAATTAGTATAAATACTGTAAAGGGCGCGAGCGACCCAGCCCACCTATATGAACAACTATATGAAGACCAATGTCGAAAACTAAAATTAATTTTTCATACAAGTTGCCGTGCCGGCCAAACTTTTTTGAATAGAAATGTCATTCTTTTTCAAATTCCCAGCATTGGTCCCATAGGAAAAGCTATTCATTTTGACGGGCTGTGTCACCCCTTAAAAAGTGTGTACTAGTTAAAAAGTAATATTGTACAATAATTTAACAATTAAAGTGTGTCAGTAAAATACAGCTAACTAAACTATATACATATATTGTCCACGAGCATAAAAATAAAAAAAAATTTGCTATACTCGTATATAATATAATCAGCCACCAACCAATTGCCAGGCTTCAATATTTATTTAGACGCCGTATAATTATATCTTATACATCTGACAGTCAGTCTCTATTATCGCCAAACAACATCAAAACAAATGAAGTTACAAATAAAAATTAGACCTACTTTAATAGATTGTCAATTACATTACCCAAAATTTTATTGACCACCAAGCTGCGCACGTTATTACACCACACTAAAGATACGAAAACTACTGTTTGCCACTATGATGGGTTTATAGCTAAAGGCTGCTTTACACGTATTTATAGCGGGAAACGCGATATAACTTTTTGGTCAGTTTTCAATGGTTAAGTAGTTTTGTATGTTTGGACGTGCATAACATTGCGTATCAAATAATAAGTGATGCCCATCCTACGAGTAAGTAATACGTGGCCACGGACTGACTCAAAAATTACATAGTTGCGGCACTAACTTTAGTTAGTTTTATCGGCTGTCCACATAAATAGCAGTCGCTCTACCCCTGCTACTAGTTTTGGCCACTTATACACGAAAAACAACCACAACGATAAAAAGCAGCTTGATTCAGTTGCCAAATATTATTTTTTATTAATAAGTTTCATGAATACCCTAACTACCCTAAAGTTGCCTGGAAGAGATTGCCATTGCGATAACCTGTCATTTTTATAAGTACTTTATGTGTGCAATAAAGTGTTTAATAAATAAATAATTAACAAGAAGCAATCAAATCATGCTTTTGTTTATGCGTGACGAATTAACTATTTTTACTCAGCTGCCAAATACGTACGTGTAAGTTAGCCTTTATAGCTAAGCTATTTCAATTAATTTCAGGTAATATCGCTGGAAGGTTGGACGGATATAATGTATTACGTACAAGACGCGCATAGCTTCTGGGATTGGATCTACTTTGTGTTGCTTATTGTCGTGAGTATCTGAAAGGTTTCTGCTCGAGCAATAAACTCTTTGAAGGACGATTACATTAAAATAATTTTCTCGGATTGAATAAACAATAGATATTTCATCTCGCATTTGAGTAGCTATGCGTGTTACTTTAATGTCGTCATTGTTTTGATGACATGAACATTTTTTATAATGAAACATGCTGGACCATTTTATTAACCTTGATAGCATTTTAGTTTATTAAAATGGGCCCATCTTCTTACATCAGAAATGTACCTATATTCTCTTATAAGCAGGTATATATTGATACTTCTTTACTTATGAAATCTTTGTAACGAAACTTGCATTGGAAGGAGATGCAGATTTTTTTTTAAATCTAAGTTTCGCATCGTTTATGATTGTTTTTCAACTCTTCTTGGCTTTATCTAGGTAAGATTTACGTGTACGTAACTATGCTATTTAATAATTTTATAAATGGTTTATACAGATTGGTTCATTCTTCATGATCAACCTCTGCCTAGTCGTAATCGCCACGCAGTTCAGTGAAACCAAGAAGAGAGAAATGGAGCGAATGAGAGCTGAGCGGGCTCGGTTCACATCGTCTTCGACCCTAGCTTCCTCTACTAATAATAGTGAACCAGCAACATGCTACGCTGAAATCGTGAAGTACGTCGCACATTTATGGAGGAGATTTAAGAGGAGAATGGCTAAGAAAATCAGGTTAGTATGATGTTCCTAAGAATCTGGCTACATATCAATAGCACGACGACTTCGCAATTAACCAACAAGACAGCGTCACGACAACAAGTCATATTTTTTTTTTATAATACATATAGGCGACAGCTTGGTAAACGTGGCTTTAAGGTCTTGTTATTTTGGGCTATAGAGCCATGGTATATCTCCTGGTGATAGCACCAGGAGATACCCTCAAGAAAAGAAAACGTAAAAGTATGTAGGTATATATACGAGAAAACGTAAGATCACACGGATTGAGCTGGCCCAAAGTAAACAAGCGGCGAAACAATAAACACGTTTTGTGACGTGTATTTCCGCTGCAATTAAATAAGTTTATAAGTTGCACAATTTAAAAGTACTGCATATTGTTTCGATGTGCTTTGACTATGGCCCTTTCATCCTTACTATTATTATAAATGCGAAAGTGAGTTTGTTTGTTTGTTTATTTGTTTGTTTGTTTGTTACGCTTTCACGCCGTAACTACTGAACCGATCATCATAAAATTTTGCATACAAGTTCTCTGGAGTGCGGAGACTATGTCCTTCTCCGCACTACCTTTTATCCCGGGAAAAAGTACTGTTCCCGTGGGATAGACATTGACGCGGGCGGAGCCGCGGGCGAAAGCTAGTAATTATATAAATAAGCAGGTACATGATCAAAATGAACATTACTAGTCTTTCAAGGAAAACACAGTGCTCATATTTTATCCGATTGTGTTTAGTTTTTAGTGACACTATGATAAAATTAATTTGCTTTAGGGTGTACCGATATCAAAGGGCTCAACTCCGGTGGCGGACGAGCCGAGAAACCCTGCAGCTGCCAGCGAATAAGCCTAAACAACACCATCCTTGTTGCCCCAGGGTACATCCTCAGGTATGAGCTTCTAATTTTTGCGTAGATATGGAAGAACTATATTTTTAGGTGGTGATTCTTGTTGAGGAAGATAATAAGGCAATCAATTAAACTCTTATAAAATGTTTAAGTTGAAAACCAGATCTCGACAAATATATCCGACGTTTCAGCGGTGAAGCGCTTCTGGTACGACTTGTTTACTAATCAAAAAACCGGCCAAGTGCGAGTCAACATAAATTTCAACTGTCTAACTATTACGGTTCATCTTTGGGTATGAAAGCCTAAAAGCGGTTAAAAAAAGACATGTAAAAAAAGGCAAGGGCCTTGAACAGCAGCAAGTCCACAAAAGAGTATCCAATATATTAACTTTTACTGTACGTTCTTAAATAACAATAAAATAATAAATAATAATAAAACACATTTATTTATCTACTTACCTACTATGTAGAGAAAATAAAGACATTGGTACATAAATAACGACTTAACGATTTATTTGTCATAAAATGAAATGTAGAGTCACATGCTGCGTATTACAATAAAATATTCGTGGAGGATTTACAAAGCTTCCGCGGTGGTGTATTATGTTTTGACCTTGTGCAGGGGAACGGGAAGAAGGCGGATGAGGAGGCGGCAGCGGGCGGAGGAGGGGAGGAACCCCTCGGTAGACCCAGCCTGTTGCGCGTACCTTCCCTGTCCGCCGCTGATCTTGAGGTAACATTATAGGAATATATGCGACCTACTTACCTCTGTAAGACTTTAGACTGATAGATCAACTCGTGTTTCGATCTTAAGTTGTGTAAGCATTTTTGTGGGCTCCAAATTGAATAACAAATTATGTACTGAATTTTTAATGTACACCATAGTCAGATTTGTGTTGTATTAAATATACTCAACAAACATAAGAAATAAACATATGCATTTTTCCTACTTTGAGGAACAAACTTCCTAAAAGTAAAATAAAACCAAAATATTAATGGTTATACTTTTATCAAAATATTCCAAAACCCTTTATGTTGCTGGCAACACAAGTATTTTATTATATTTTCTGTTATGTTGTCATTATTTGTCTTTTACAGTTACCACTCTGGTAAAATCTTCGTTCTGTGCTAAAGTGCATCGTGTGGTGTGAAATAAACTAAAATATATACAGCAAGCCATCTATCATTTATCGCACCAAAGAAACCAACATACAGTTCGCCAAAACTTAATATATTCTTGTCTTGCGGCTCAGTAAAAACAACGTTCTTTTCTCTGTTGACTCCCGTAAAAACGTCGCAAAAATGCGGCATCTATAGTTAAATTGCTCCGTGTACACAAAGATAATATACCTGATATCTCCACAATTCGTAATTGAAATTCTCTTTTGAGTGTTCTCCTTTGTCGTGTTCCAGTTTCTGTGTATGTATTAATTTTTGCACTCATTAGTATTTATAACGTTAACAAATCCATACGAATGCGTAATTATGAATGTGTTTGTGTAAAACGGTTATCATTTCACACCCTTATAATTCAGACAACTTGAATGCTCTCACATTGAATATTTTAAGCGTTGATTACAATAAACATTCTTGTTTTGTTTGTATTAATAACATGTGAGATGTGGAAAAGACGACTTAACTTCTAAATAGAAACTTATTGGTAATAACGTTTTATATCTATTATTGAATTATTTTTATACTTGGACCATTAGAGGTAGAGTAGGACAGATAAATAAATATATATATATACGGACAAATCACACAGATTGAGCTAGCGCCAAAGTAAGTTCGAGACTTGTGTTATGGGATACTAACTCAACGATACTATATTTTATAACAAATACATATACAGCGTGTAAATTTACCCTCGACATTCTCTTAAAGGGGTGACTCAGACCATCAATATGAACAACTTTTCCTATGGGACCAATTCTGGGAACGCAAAAAAAAATTCGGCATTTCCATACAAAAGAGTTCTGCCGCTCGGCCAGTTTGTATGGGAATGTCAATATTTTTTTGAGATCCCAGCATTGGTCCCATAGGAAAAGTTGTTCATATTGATGGTCTGAGTCACCCTTTACGAGAATGTTAAGGGTAAATTTACACGCTGTATAGATGTATTATTTAACTAAATGTTTTTTTGTTAGTAAATCCTAGCTTAGTGATATCAAAGCGTAAATATAAAAACAAATTAGGTGATATAAAACGACTTATGTAGAAAGGGACAGTATCGACTGCCATCAACACAGGAGAACCACAATTTTCCGTCATACTCGTAATCAACGACATGGTGCTATACATACCTTACACTCTTATGCTAAAGGCCACGTCGATTCTTGCAAATGATTCTCGATACAGAACGCGTCCAATCTGTCGATACTGTCTCCGCCAACGCTGGCGCGTTACAGATCTTCCGTTATGTTCAACGACAAGATCCCGTACATACCCTACACTCATAAGTTTTTTAATCGGCCCAACTCTCAGTAATCTCTGAAGGCCACGTCGATTCTTCTAAATGATTCTCGATACAGAACGCGTCCAATCTGTCGATACTGTCACCGCCGGCGCTGGCGCGTCCCAGATCTTCGGTCATGTTCAACGACAAAATCATGTACATACCCTACACTCATAAGTTGTTTATCTAGCACAACTCTCAGTAATCTCTGAAAGCCACGTCGATTCTTACAAATGATTCTCGATGCAGAATGCGTCCAATTTGTCGCTACTGTCACCGCCATCGCTGGCCCGCCGCAGATCGTCCGTCATGTTCAGCGACACCGTGCTGCTCCACACACCCAATGCGCCGCACGTGGCGCATCCTCACAACGTCTGCTCTTCTGAGAAAATGACACAGACAGGTAAACAGTACAACTATAGAACTGACTAACTTTAATGTATAAAATCATGGATGAATTATACTTGTTACTTTTCATTGTTGGTTGATTTGAAAGGTACATGTGTATTAAGTGTTACGTGGAAAATATATCAAGCCAAAATTAAATCCATCATATTATATTAATCTAAATACTACCTATAAGGTACTGCGAACCATACTTTTAAAGTTATTTCCTTATAAAAGTTATAAATTAATGCAGATTACCTGCCAGTTTTGGTTTGATATACTTACCGTTTCTCATTTGATCACAGAATATGAAAAGTAACTAAGAAGTAAGAACCCTAAAAACCATATCTAAATATCATTATCTATGCTCATCTTTCATTTCTATTTCACCCTCAATCATGCAAAAATATAAAAATAACTTCCTACAAAATTTTCATTGGTTAACAGAAATCAATAATTTGTAGATTCATTGTGTCAACGTGACTGGCTTAAGAGCCAAAGTGGTGAGTCTAGAGACGGTAGATCTAGACCAGTATTAGAAGGGCATGTGCAATCTGGCCTCGACTTCTTCGCTTACCTTCTGCTATATCTTCATAGAATTCAATCAAATAGGATGGAAAACACCTCTCTATCTGGCGAAGTTACTCTACAATTTACGTTTGCTTTCCCTTTTCAGCATAGCATAGGTTAGATCAATTCACTTCCTTCATTTCGTTGATTTTTCTATGTCCTTATGAATTATTATTTTGAAAACATCACCATTGAAATATGTAACAATTGTATCGAATATATTTTGTATCCCAAAATGGAGATTTCATTTCTAAATCAATGATGATGGAAATAAAACCATATGGTAAGGACTCTGTTTAAAATATGATCCCTGAACCGAGCTACTACATTTTTGCCCATCGTCTATTTACATAGTGATGTTTTCGATACAATTTAATGTGTTATAGTTACTTGCACAAATAGTGATACTATATTTCGGGTGTAGAGTTCGACCTGCCGACAGGCGATACGGCAGAAGAACGGGCAGCCGCCGGAGGCACCATGTCCTGCCAAGAACTGCTGGCTCTTTCCGGAGCATTGTCTGCAGCATTGCCTACTGGACAAGTCGCCTTAGACTCATTCTTTGAGGAATTGACGAAGGGGATCAGCAAAAGAGCAGGAGAAGAAAAACTGGACACTAAGGTATCGTTGAAATGGTGATCCAATGGATTTAATCCATATGAATCTTAATATGTACCCAAATAAGTTGATATAGTAACAATTCAGTAATAAATATAGAGAATTGAAGTGCGATAATTTGTAAGGTTACTTCCAAGCGGTCGGAATTTCCGACTACTAATGTTATACTACTTTCTTACACGTTATACTTCTTCTACTTTAAATATATTTTAGAGGCCAAAAAATTTGTGGCTGACGCTCACTATAATAAAGAGCAGTATGATGCTCTCTTACAAAAGCAGCAGTGCTATAGTGCTCCTGAAACGGCAATTACAATGTCACCTATAATAGCCATTGTTCCCGAGTCTAGAGAATGTGATACTGGAAAATGTAACTTAGAAACAAGGATAGGTACGATAGATAATATTTTTAATAAAAAAAGGTTTTGTAACAAATTATTAATATACTCTGATAAATTAGGTCAAGGTCTTAGTAGCATAATTTTGAGTCACCTCAACCATAACTGTTCTGTATACAACACATGTACACCCGGCGCTTCTTATTTAGACCTGGTAAACAGCATTACTTGTGACAGTCTTGATGAAAACTGTACAATATTAATATTATGTGGTGACAGTTCCTCTGTATCAAAAAGGAATATTAAACAAAGTATGGACAAATTAATTAATATAAATGAAAGAACACAATGTAAATTTATGATATGTGCCTTTCCGTATTCGGAATCTTTAGATAGGAAAAGAAACGAGCACATACACAATTTAAATATACATATGTACAACATGACGTATCGTCATGGCCATTTTATTTTTTATTTAGATATAAATAAGTTTATAAGTAGATTTAAGTTGACTAACGATACTATGTATCTTCCTTTTAATTTTAAAAGACAAATAGCTACAGTAGTAGCTTTTAATTTACAAACTTCTGTTGTATGTAGTACAACTGCAAATAATTTTAAATTTGACACAGGTATTGCAACTAATGATATACCTAAAATACAAAATCCTCAGTCTGATTTAAACTAATTAATAAGACAACAGTCGAGGCTAAAGAATTAAATATTTTTCATCAGAATGTCCAAGGCCTGACTAGCAAATTGTTAGAATTAGAGTTGTTTATAAACAGTAAAGATTTGCATGTAGTTTGTGTGACTGAACATTTTATGCAGTCGCACCAGCAACAGTTCAATGTAGAAAATTATTTTTTTTTTTTTATTTTTTTACTAAATATTGAATTAGGCATTTGTCTCCCATCTCACCTGATGGTAAGTTATTTATTGACAAGCTCTTACACCCGAGAGACTAAAGAGAGAGGCGGTAGCTTAATTCTAACTCGAAGTGACGTAAAATGTAAAGAACGTAAGGATATTGTTAGTCTTTCGGTAGATTGTAATGTTGAGCTGTCATGTATCGAACTAGGGAATTATATTATAGTATGTGTATACAGACCCCCAAGATCAGATTATAATACTTTAGAATCAGTTATTGAAGATGTCTTGAGAAAATTATGTTGTTGTCGCAAAAATATTATAGTGTGCGGTGACTTTAATGTTGATTTGTTAGTTACAACAACTGAAAGTGTTCGATTTTTAAATGTCTTTAAATCATTTGATTTGGTTAATTTGTTTTTGGAACCAACTAGAGTTACTGAAGATTCTGCAACGTGCATAGATAATGTTTTCTGCAATTGCACTGCTGTTGACAAATATATAACTAAAAATCTAACCTCGGATCACTACGGTCAGTTTGTAAAACTTATAAATGATGTAGAAGTAGACTTACCAAAAGTAACCTTTAGATCTATAACCAAAGCTAAAATAAATGTATTTAAGAAAAAAAAATCTAAAAAAATGCCCCTAATTGAAGAAACTAGAGATGATCCGGATGCTCTATATAATAAAATGTTTGGTGTTATTGAATCGGAATTCAACAATACATTCAAAATTTAAAAATGTACTAAACGTATCGGTAAAAAATTTAGTGAATGGGTTACAACTGGTATTTACGTTAGTAGAAACAGGTTATACGAATTATTAGCTATGAAAGCTTACAATAAAAATACTGAATTTATTAATTATGTTAGAACTTACTCTAAGGTTTTTAAAAAGGCCTGCCTGTGCGCAAAATCTTTATATACAAGAAAAGCTATTCTAGATTCTCATGATAAGATAAAGACCACTTGGAAAATTATTAACATGGAAACCGGGAAAACTAAAAATCGTGACAACAAAATAGAATTAAAAGTAGATAATAAGATCCTCAGTACTAATGAAGACGTCGCAAAATATTTCGAAGATTTCTTTACTAACATTCCCGTAAATACTACTGCCTCCTTACGTTCATCATCTGAGGAATCTAAAAAACTATTAACAAGCTGTATACCAGAATGTAACAATCATTTAATATTTCAACATGTAACACCTCAATTAATCATTGATACATTTAAGAGTTTGAACAATAAGAATACTGGAGATTTGTGGGATATCTCTGTAGCTGTCATTAGTAACATCATTGAAGCAATTGCACCATATTTAGCTTCTATATTTAATAAGTGTGTAGATACTGGGACATTTCCTGACTTGATGAAGTTAAGTAAAGTTATTCCTTTGTACAAATCTGGCGATAAAACTGATCCCACTAATTACCGTCCCATTTCTATTCTGCCAGCGCTTAGTAAAATATTTGAAAAAATGATTTTTAATCAGTTATTAGCTTTTTTTTACATTAATAGCCTTTTCCATCGTGAACAGTATGGATTTACAAAGGGTCGGTCAACTACAGACGCGGGTGTAGCTCTGTTGAAATACATATATAATGCTTGGGAGCGAAAACAAAATGCTATTGATGTTTTTTGTGATCTTTCCAAAGCCTTTGATTGCGTAGACCACAATACCCTTCTCTCCAAGCTGGAGTACTATGGAATAAAAGGTAAATCTCGCGATTTACTTGAATCTTATTTAAGTGGCCGAACTCAAAAAGTTAGTTTAGATAGGGTACAATCCTCCGGATCATCGGTTAAGATGGGCGTACCCCAGGGCTCTATCCTAGGGCCTCTGTTATTCCTCATTTACATCAATGACCTACCTTACTGTGTCAATACATGTAAGGCTGTACTATTTGCTGATGACACTTCTCTTGTCTTCAAAATTGATAGACAAACTAATTCTTTTGACGTGGTTAATAGTACTTTAGCTCAAGTGTTAGATTGGTTCACAGCGAACAATCTATTGTTGAACGCTAAGAAAACGAAATGTATTAAATTTTGCTTACCAAATGTTACAAAAATTCCAACACAAATAGTAATGGATAATGAACCACTAGATTTAACTGATGAAACAACATTTCTTGGAATAACTCTTGATGTCGGGCTTCAATGGGGTGCCCATATTACTACGTTAGCGGGTAAACTTAGTTCTGCAGCTTATGCTGTCAGGAGAATTAGACAACTGAGTGATGTTGATACTGCGCGTTTGGTATATTTCAGTTACTTTCATAGTGTTATGTCTTATGCGATTTTATTATGGGGTAACGCTGCAAAAGTAAACACCATATTTGTCCTGCAGAAACGCGCTATTAGATCTATATATAAACTTGGTGCTAGAGAATCTCTAAGAGAATTGTTTAAAGATATAAATATTTTAACTTTACCTTCTCAGTACATATATGCGAATTTTATGTTTGTGCGCTATAATCTTGATTTATATAAGAAAAATAGTGATATCCATGACCGAAACACGAGAAATAAAAATAAATTAGCTACACCAGTATTGCGATTGCAGAAAACTATGAATTCATTTTTGGGTCTAGGAGTACGCTTCTATAATAAAATTCCTGCAGAAATATTAGGTCTGCCTTTAATTAAGTTCAAAACGATTGTAAAAAACCAGTTAATAAAAAAGGCTTATTACTGCATTGATGATTATATTACTGATAAAAATGCGTGGAAATTTATATAAATTTATTTAATGTTAACAATTATTAAATGTTAAAATTAATCTATAGTATGAAAAATTGTATTTAATGTTAACAATGTATTCAGAGCCCTTCAGGCACGTAGGGACCAAGGCTGGATTGAGTTTCGTTCGGCGTATTCTTCTCACCAGTGGTCGTTCCGAAACGCTAGTAGTATTTCAATTTTGCATATATTAAAAAATATATAAGAAATAAAAATATGACGTTCAAAAAGAGATACATGTATCCAATTTTGAATAAAAATCTTTGACTTTTGACTTACAAAAAAAAAATTGTATGTTCAAATGTTTATTATTCAGTCTCGTCAAATCAGCTCAATGGTTTTGTACGAAATTACGTACCTCAACAGATAGGCTACCTTTTATTCCGGAAAAAACACTATTCCCGGGCGATCGCTATTAACGCGAACGGAGCCGCGGGAGACAGCTAGTATATACATATAGATATCGCTGTGAAACAAATGAATAACGAGACAGATTTAAAAATGATATATTACTCTTTGCAGACGATAGAAATTGAAGATTTTTCATGCTGTGCGGATCTTATAGCAGCTGATGCAGCGGCTAAAGAAACAAGAAAGAATCGATTCGCAAAGGCATGGTCAATGTTTTGGAGGAATATATCAAAAGGGTTTTCTTGGATGAGAAAACATATTAAAAACATTGTCAATCACAAATATTTTCAACAAGGTAATCGAAATAATTTACTAACTGTCATTACACTTCGACTCAAAACATTAAGCTATCTCCGAAAATAATAATAAACAAACAAAAGTTTATCAAAACTTACTTACTTCTAATGCCTGTCCTGTTTTTTAGTGTCATCCCATTCCAGGTTGTTGTTTAATTAATTATTGTAATTGTTGCAATAAAAATATAATATTTCACAGGTATCTTGCTAGCCATCCTCATCAATACACTGTCAATGGGCATCGAATATCACAACCAGCCTGAGGAATTAACAGTGATAGTAGAGATCAGTAACGTGGTATTTTCGGCGATATTCGCCGTGGAGATGCTGCTCAAAATCATCGCCGAGGGCCCCTTCAAGTACATTTCTAATGGATTTAACGTCTTCGATGGAGTTATTGTTATACTGAGGTAGGTCAAAAACACACATATTATGAGCTAATCATACAAAATCATACAAATAATATAACGAGTCATTAGTATATGTATTTCATATTTTATTAAAGTAATATTGAAACCTCGTTCTCAAACCGATTATCAATTCACTCTCATCATAGCCTTAAAGGAGAAACTCAGTCCATCAATATGATCAACTTTCCATCAATGCTAAGAACTCGAAATAAAAAATCGACATTCCCATAGAAAAACATTAAGCCCGTTGTGAAATTTCTGTTAAAATGTCTAAATTATATTCGAGGTTAATTAACACTAATTGCTATGTCAAAAAACTTTGGTAAAATTATAATTGACTCATCTGAAAAATAATATCTTTGTGTGATAATTTTATATAATTAATCATTATTTAATATATATTGGCTTCGGTAGTACAAAGAGGGTCATGCTCCTGCAGTGGAGACTAAAGAGACCTGATGATCAAATGTTTCTGAATCACAAAGTTAGATAATCGAAAAGTATTGAATACGAATTTTTCTTTTGTCTATGAAACGAATAATTCTGAAGATAATATAGAAAACCCGTTTAAATTCCGTGTGACGACACAGTTTGCTACACTTTTTAGCAAACTGCGACGTCAAGAGCGATCACATAAACTTTGTAAACGCATTCTTTATTTATTCAGAATTAATATTAATAATTCAATAACATTTGTAAATCAAGCCTTCGTAACAACATAATAGGTTTGACTGGTAGAAAATGTCATATGGCATTAAATCCACCTGTTTATTCTTTTTATTTTGCAATAAAGTTAAAAATAAATAAATAATACTGACCTTGAAACTTTCCATTAAAATTGGTCCTGTAAATCCAAACGTAATTAATGAGTTTATACCGTTTGTATTAATTGAAAGTATTGTGAATATTTTACGGATACACTTAGATATACTGTTATAATTTTGTTGATGAACGAGTACGAACACAGAACAACCAGTACCATTTCGTGATTTTTGTGAGAAAGTTTGATAATTTGCTAAGCTGGTTTTCTTTGACTTTGACTGGATGAATCATAATATTGGAGATTCTGAGAACTGAGGATTACTGAGATATTCAATGGGCAAATTTCGTTGCCTGGCACGCTTATTTCTAGCTACAATTGGGCTCTGCCTATATAGGTTTTTCTTTAAGAAAATATATATTTATTTTTAAAATTATAGACATCATACACCGAATTCAGTTGCTTATAATATTAATTTTCTGCCATATTCTCATAAAATGAAATGGAAGCGACCGTGAGAATGACGACACTTTTAAAAGGTTTGCACTTCGGATTTTTAAATGAAAATTCAAATAAGTCGCGAAAATGACGAAACTAATTTTATAAAATGATGGCTTCTTTCAGAATAGAAGACCATCATGGCGGCTTATGAACTTTGTAAACGCGTAAATCTTTATAATTTATAGAAAAAGAAAAACACGTGTCCAAATTTTTTGATTATCTCACGGAGACGGACTAATTTTAATATTATTATTTCAGAGAACTAGATATTTGGCAATTAGTTATTAACTAAAAAATATTTGTATTTTACATGAAGTGCTTTTGAGCTGGCTCAAAGTATGAGGAACGACACAACGGAAATGGCTGGCAGCTCTGGACTCTCAGTACTGCGCACATTTCGACTGCTGCGTATACTTAAACTAGTGCGATTCATGCCAAACCTGAGGAGGCAGCTGTTTGTAATGTTACGGACTATGGATAATGTCGCAGTCTTCTTTTCCCTACTTGTACTCTTCATATTTATATTCAGGTAATTTAATTTTAACAGAATTTATGATATCTACTGATAAAATCACACAGTATCTGGTATATCACTGATATTCAATATTTCAATGTCTATTATAAATAAATGAATTAAAAAGATGAAATAAATTGCATGTTTTAAGAATTCGCTAAAAGACATAAATCAAGCTTAATTTAAAAGTAAAGTAATGATTTATTAAACACAATCAGGACTGCTCTTTTTGTTTAAGTACCTGTATCTATCGTTTTCAAAACTCACTTTATTAATTTTATTATTTTCTTTATAAAAAAATAACATTAAAATTTTGTTACTAAAATTATTATTTACTTTGTTTTACGGGAGTAACTCTAATAGTTCTTCGGGTAAAAACTACGTAACTATACTATTTTAAAAGTAATCTACTTCACTGAACCAACTCCTAACATCCTTTCTCACTTCGTTTTAAACTATCATTATTTTGTGTGTTCTCATATATGTACCGTAGAACCTTTTCAAGTATTTAGTTATCTAACTTTAGCAATCTGATCGATTGCTCAACCCAGTATTTCATTTTTCCGTAGCAAAGAAGATTTTATCCGACTCCATAAATAATGACATTCTGATTTCTACTTAACTGTTACACCCGCATCCCTTAACCCGTGCACTAACTGTGAGTGATTTCTCCTCTTTCTTTTTATTATCCCTTTATGTATGTGTATAACTTCTTTCTTTGACATTCAACTATACACTGCCACTATCCACACTCTTAACAACTTTTTCTCTTCTATTATCTTATAGTCTTTCACGCTTTTGTGCTTCTTGTCCACTTCAGTTTATTTATACCTGCACTAATCACTTGCCATATAGAAATCAATACCTTTATCTATGTATCATGTATATATTTGAATGACCTGATTTATTATATGGAAAGGATTCTAGTAACCGTATTAATCGTATGTTGCGTGATAACGTTCAGCATCCTCGGTATGAACCTCTTCGGGTGCAAATTCTGCGAGAAAGATGAAGAGGGCGACCAAGATTGCGACAGAAAAAACTTTGATACTCTCTTGTGGGCCTTTGTCACAGTTTTTCAGGTATTAAACATTTTAAATTAAAATACCCTAACAGACAATCCAAAAACAGACTGAACTTGCAACATTACTAAACGCTTACCTTCGGGTCTGTCAGCAGCAACACTCACGACGACAATCCTATTAACAGAAGGTTGTCTGACGGCTAATCGACTAACCACGTGACGAGTACACAATTGACTTTCCACTTTGCTGCAAGACACACTCTTCAGATACTTGCAATTAGCATTTCTTCAACTGATAAATTGGAAGCATTGATCTTCTTGCAGTATTGTGCGTTGTCAAACAGGCGTTCAGTCGCGTAACCGCTACCCTAGAACCCGCGTAGTGAGATATTTAGTACCATCGTAACAAATTGATCCAACATCATCTAGTGTCACGTTCACCATGTTGTGCCGTACAGTACTCCCATCAAAATTGTCAGAGCACATTACTTAGACAGAGAGCTTGGTTGAATAGTAGGTTAGTTTGAGGTGGAAAATTGCCGAGTCGCGGATTTACCTGTTCGTCAATTCCTTTATTCCCACTACAACTGCACTCGGTTAAAACGTATATCTATCACTTGCATGCTGCTTCTATTATTTAGATATCTTTAACGAACATCGGACGAAACAAGTGAAATAAAGTCTCATTTTGAAGATAATCTTTTTCTTTAATAAGATTACGCTCTTTTTTGTTACAAACAATTAGAGTTGAAGATTCCACTTTTTTCGTTCGCCGAGTTCGTACTTCGTATTTACTTCAGTAATCTAATTTTCAATTACTTCCCCTTTCTTCGACTTTTAACTTCAAGTTTTAAATTGCTATAATGATTGGCCCATTCACCTTATTCTTTTACTCTTATTCCATTTGCATCTTTCGGGATACGTTTTATTATTTCTTTATTATTGCATTTAATTTGAATGAATATAATGCCACGTGCACTAACTAAAAATATGAATGAAACAGGTCTGATCTTTTAGCACTTTTCTTTTGCCTATTTTTCTCTTCTTGTTTAATTATTTGAACTGCATTTATACTTTATTATTGTATTATGAGGCAGTTTATAAAGAATGAATTATAATATTGTTTACTTAACATAAGTAAAGGAACTTAATGCACTAAATAACACAATGTTTGACTATGATATTTAATTGTGATTATTCATATACTTGTATGGTAGCGTCATCAAGACGATAACACTGCTAAATTATATTAATGTAGTCACAATATTTATATTTATGAAAAAATATTTGGCATAAAGTTTGTGACTTAGAAATACAACTAATTTTACTGCTGAAAACAGCGCGTTTTTGCAAATCATTAAATCAATAAATTTTAATTTTTGGTATGCGTATACACTTATTTCACATGTGTAGCAAAAATTTTTCTCATATTTATAAAGTCACATTTATAATGCACACGATAGTATATTATTCATATAGACGTTTATACATGTACCACTTTTTACTAACATACTTGTTGATATGGCAGCCATTTAACATTATATACGTATTCAACCGGCAAATACGTCCGTTCATGCTGCTACTTTATTTGTAATAAAAATCGTATCCTGCCAAAATTCTCAACCATTATGAATAATACAGACTTACCAGATGTAGTTCGCTTTAAGCCTGACATTTTAACATTGCAGTTGGTATGGCTTTATTAAAATACTGGTTGTGACCATCTTCAATATTGAAATGTACGGTTAAAACATTATTAATTCCAGTAAGTCACGTATTATTGCTAATGGTGATTATGAGTGTCGGAGCTTAAAATCATACACAACCATCTAGTAAAATTAGTTCTGTTTCGCTACGACGGCAGTGTTAACGTTGCGTACGCAGCAAATTGTCATCAGGATGACTCGGTCGCGGTTTGCGCATAGCATTTTGTTTTTCTTTCATTTTTTCATCGGCACCGCCACGTGCAGTATTCTGGGCATGTATCTATTCGGTGGTAAGTTTTGCAAGTTCGTTGAAGACAACGGCACCGAGCGAGATTGTACCTGCCCCGAGATCATCTCGCATCACCCCAAGTGTGAGTGCGACAGGAAACACTTTAATAACATCCTCTGGGCTACCGTCACCGTCTTCCAGGTAAGCCTCGAGTGATGTTAAACAAGGTACAATATAGTACGGTTTATTTGCGATCCTATTTGAATTATTAGAATAGCAGCCGCGTTTTTCTCGTATCTACCGCCCAAACTCGTTGATTTGTGTCTTATTTGACAACTCCTGCAGGGTTGTGAGAAAAGACAATTAAAACTAATTGGTCACTACGCAATACAAAGCCTGGCATAAGCGAGAGATCCGCCGTCGTAGTTAGATAGTTTGGTTAAGACTTTACGTAATGCATCTTTGAGGAGCGTTCCGTAGTTAGTTGCATCTTGCTTAAGTAGAGCTTTAGTAGTGTAAGAAAGAGCTGGACCCTTATGCTTGTGTACTCAAATCGCCGTTTGTGTTCCCCTTCATTACCCGAATACCTTATCCTGTATTTTAGTGTACACTAACACAACTACATAACACGTAATAACACTAATACGCTGGTTATTAACAGATATTTTGTCTTTCGTTTAAGTTGATTTTAACAATTTTACAAACACGAAGGCACGACTTGAATACAAAATGACAGCACACCTTGCTTATTTTTATTTATTAAAGAAGTTCATAAAATTTGATGATTTTGATGTGGTAGAGCGATTAGCTTCGGGCGACCGAGCCCTCACTTTGATGTCACGTTTCAGGTGTTAACGCAGGAGGATTGGAATGTTGTTTTATTCAATGGCATGGAAAAAACGAGCCACTGGGCCGCATTATATTTTGTGGCGCTCATGACTTTTGGCAATTATGTTCTGTTTAATTTGCTGGTAGCCATACTTGTTGAAGGATTCAGTTCTGAGGTAAATATATTTAAATTATTTTGTATAAATTTATATTTGTACCTGACAAATAAGATAATTTTCCAAGCAGTTGAGTACTGCTTGGAAAAGTTTAGTCATCAATACAAACTTTTAATAAAATTGAAATTATAAAATTACAAAAATGTGTTGGTTACTATATGTATTGGACTGTATTTTGGCTTAAAGTAATTGACATTTGAATCGCTTTCTAACATCGCTTTAAAAATTCACTCACTTGTACATTGGTTGTAAATAAAAATCATAGTAACTCCTAAAACGAAATTTAAAAAAAAAAACCTTAAAATTGGGTCACTTACGCCAGTTCACAATTTCCAGCGAAATGAAAGAAGAGAGCGTGAACAACGCGAATTGGCTAAATCTAAATTATCTAACGAATGTTTCTCGGACAACAACGAATTACAATACGACGAATCTAATTCTGGATCTCACTCAAGTGACAGCTTCTCTCAGGTAAAATTATTGAGATGAAAACTCTTTTTCTATATTATTTTTGGAGCCCTTGCTTTTTCATTTAGAAATAAGTTGTTGTTTAACATAAAATACAATCGTAATGAACATTTATGTAAAATATTTTTCTACATTAACATGTTATAAGGTATATGGCACATCTCTGGTAACCGAAACATTTATAAGTAAATGTTATTTTAAAACCTTACTAACCGTAATATTTTAGTGATTCATTTCGCTAATGTGGGGGAATAACCTGATGTGGTATTCATTCAGGTGAAATGTGTCCATCTTTGAACACAACACAAACTGTATAAAGAAAGCTTAAATTAATATTGGGTCGGAGAAAAGCCTTTTTGTACTCTTTTGTTGAAATTTGTAGCAAAATATCTTCGATTATGACGATCTGACTGATTTTTAAAAACCCATTTGAAAGGTTATTTTAAAGATTTTAAAAATGAATATAAAATGGCTATAAATTTTTTTGCTTCTGTTAAATTATGTTTCTGTCAGTTAAAATGAATCGGATTAACAAAGATATTCTACACATTAATAAAAGTTTATTAAAAACCTACGCATGGGTCATGCTCCTGCAGTGGAAACTAAAAAGACCTGATGATGATGATTAAAAATATGGGAAAATACTAAATAGTCGTGAAAATTTTTGTTGTTTATGAATCCCAATCTGATCTGAATAAAACAAAGTTGATTAGGGCATTTTTTGTCTTGAATTTTAATAAAGTTACAGCTTTTTGTATGAATGGATAAATCCTCAAAAATACTTTTCCCTAACCATCATATCCGTAATTGTTCAGAAAATTAATTACCTCTAAATTTTACGATAATGAATATGTTGATCTTGTAAAACTTTTGTAATTTCTCTCGTTTACATTAATTTTGGCCATAGGACACATACGGACTCGTAATTACTTTTTGATAAATTTATTCAAGCAACCTTTTTTACACAGAACGAAATAAAAAACTACTGGCGCTCAGCAGACGACGTACGTAAAGCTAAAGACGATGTGAACGGTCACAAGGATAGAGCGAAGGCGCGGCGCAAAGCGAAAGCCTCGGCTCATCACCCCACGCTTTGTAAAGACTGCGCGCAATCCAATAAGTGCAATTTACAGAAGGTAAGGATTTGTCACGTCTATTTCTCATATACGGAGGTATTCTAAATCTGCTACGTATTTATCTAGCAGCAAAATAAGCTGCGATGTAAAATAAAATCCATAATATACTCGTACTTGCATTTGCAAAGATTCACGAAAAAGAAAGAAACAAAGACTGGTGGAAACATCGTTTATTCTCGGCTCTACTTACTTTTGACGTAATAACGTCTTATAAATTGATGAACGCCGGCTGCACACACGAAAAAGTGTCACGTTCCGTGTGCAAGCGATAGGGAGGCACGATCGGCCTAAGTGTCCGGCTTGTGACGCATCTATCTCTCTTCCACCGTTATCACGTAACATTATCGTCCGTAAAATGACTTGACAGATATCCAAATTTTTTGCAGCATATTTTGCGCCGACTAACATATTGAATATACTCGTACATCGAATTATCACAATTTTCTAGGTTCCTTATTTGATTTAAAATTTTATATTCTAAAAGTATAATATGATTTATAAATAAATGTTACTTGCGAACCGCGAGTTCTCAATCACAGAATTATAAGATTCCGTACCTAATATTTTTGACACTTGATACTTCGGCATTTGGGGCGTCTATTCGTATTCTACTTTATGAATCCTAATTCTCAAGGATAAAGCCAAATCCGCGGCCCATCACCCACGCTTTGCGAAGCCTGAGCCCAATCCAATAAGTATAACTTATAGAAGGTGAGCTCTGAATTGAAAATTAGGAATTGACGCGTCTATTTCTGATGCTGAATGGTAAGATTGTCACTGGTACCATCTTTTTACAGTTAACAAATAAAGATTTTATTTACTCTGTGTGGACTTGATTATAGAAAAATTAAGTTACGTTTGTTAGATTGTAAAAGCTGTTAGCTGTATTGAAATTTTACCACATTTTAAGTCGAACATAATTGTATTAAGTGATTATATAGGTAGAGTGTATAACAAAATGACTAAAATAATATTAAAGAGCATGCTCTTTAAATGATCAGTCCATATATAATCATTTATATATACAATTACTAGATTTCGCCCGCGGCTCCGCCCGCGTCAATGTCGATCCCTCGGGAATAGTACTTTTTCCCAGGATTAATGGTAGCATGTACTTCTCGGTACTCCAGAGAACTTGTATGCAAAATTTCATGATTATCGGTTCAGTAGTTACGGCGTGGAAGCGTAACAAACAAACTCACTTTCGCATTTATAATATTAGTTAGGATTAGGATGTTTGACAAAACAGCTAATAGAGAGGTACTGAAGCCTTTGAAAGGGATAAAAGGTAAAATAAAATTATAGTGGAATGAAACTCATTGCAAAATTAAGAGAATATATAAAAAAAATAAAGGAAAAGTAAATTAGGGGCAAACTGAGGTCTGGACGTAGAAGAGAGGGTCTGTCTCGATTTCCGGCAAAACTGCAAGTCCCGTGGAAAAACGTTATATGGCAATGATAGTGAATGAGCCCCTAGTCGTCTCGCATTCAAGCGAGCAGTATATAAACTATATTTAAGTAAGTTATCCAACCCAACGTCATCCTAATATATGTATGTTATATATGTTATTATTTTTTTGTCATCTATATATGTATGTTATATATGTTATTATTTTTTGAGTATGTTATTATTTGTAGTTAGTAAGTACTAATTGATATTATGTTTATTCCATAATAGATTGCATTTTTTTTTTTTATAACTTCACAGATGTTATATAATTATGTTAATACCGTCATTTCATATAAATTTTCTTTAACTTTGCACTTAATCGTACACCAACCACACTTTTCTCTCCGATTGGTCTTATGGTTGACTGGTAGAGAATGCCCTATGGCATTAAGTCCGCCAATTGTGCTTTTTATACTTGAATTGTACAATAAAGTTTAAATAAATAAATAAAAAATGATGTAGATGTAGGTAGGTAGGGACTCCTTTTGTATTTACACTTTTTTCACATAACCTCAAAATGTATGTAAAAAATTCAAATAAGCAAGTTTTTGGTTTTTTATTTTTATATTTTACAAAAACGTTTTATTCACGCAATTTGGTGAAAACTTACCTTTCTATACCCCAAACACACGATAATGTTCTTAAACAAAAAATTTTTTTTTCGCCTTTTTTGTCTTAAATATCGTTTTTTTTTCTAATTTCGTAAATTCTGACATCCACTTCCCGACCTTAGATCGCCCGTTATTTATTTTGCCTTTAATTTTTGTTATATTCTCTTCCTTTTGCATTGGGTTTCATCCTACTATAATTTAGATAATTTTTGAAACCAACATTTTATTTTGGTTTCAAATATATATCGGCTCTGGTCTATAAGTATGCTTTTATAAAATAAAATCTTATACCTTTAAACGAGCAATTCTTGTATATTTATATGTAAATAAATTTTTGATCTCGGAAACAGCTCTAACGATTTCGCCGAAATTTGGTATATGGGGTTTTACGAGGGTAAACAATCGATCTAGATTAGTCTTATGTTTGGGAAAACGCGTGTTTTGGAGTTTTCATGCGTTTTTCTTTTCACGCAGAATATGGTCGCTAATTTCGCCCTGCTGGCTACTGTCCGTCTGGTCTAGCGGAAGACGCGGACGGCAAGAAACGAGTATGGGTTCGAATCCCGCTCGGTGATTTACTTTTTTATATATGTTCAAGATTATATATAATTCTTTAATTTTTGTTGTTTTTAGACAAGTTTAAAATAAGGTAGTTAATGTTTGAGATAAAAGAATATATTTCTCATAAATATAACCTAAACACCACCATCTTACAAAAAATAGTAATAACCAAGCAAAGCTCGGTCGTCCAAGTAACCTACAGTAAATTAATTGACCAAGCTAGCGCTAACTGTTCGGTTGTTTTTCTCGACATGTTGCATTTTTCAACCGATTCTTGTGAAGAATATTTTTGTCGATTCAGTTTTTAGAAAAAAAAATTAAATGGCGAATTGGTACTAAGGTCTTAAGCACCATTGGGGTATATGAGGCTTAGGTTTGTTGTGAATTTGCTGTGATACAAGTGAGAATCGCAATATCTTCAGCTCACAGAGCCACTAGTATTTCCATAATATTGTTCACACAGGGTCAATAAGATCTATATTTGTTACACCCTGTATTTTTTTTTCATTCTAGATTGTACATAAAGCCAATAGCGCCACATGTCCAAAGCCACATAATAGGTAACTTTGTGTCTGTATTTTAGTTGCTCCTTGGTACTTTACTGTAGCAAATACTAATGTTTAGAATAGATAAGTAACCAATGTAAAGGCTACGCAAACACAAGCATTTCAAAGTTCCAAAACAAAACATTAGAAGCAAGTAAACACCAGCCACATTCGTGAAACAATACAAAACAAATTATAAAGTCACTCATTATTGAAGTAAGCACGTACAAGTTCATTGTAATACTCGTACTTCTTAAGACTGCCATAATTCACAAAGGAATCATTTGAGCAGCAAAAGCACAAAGAGTGTTACTTGTGTAAGTGATATTCATCTCGTGGTTGCTATACTGAATCCAAAGAATTACTGAGTTAATGCTGTAAAAAAAAATATGGACGAAGCAAATATTTTTGTAAGTAAAATGATTTTGAATACTTTTTAAAAACTGTTTGGTGATTTTGTCATACGTATTACTAATTATAAATAATTTAATTATTAACCGTGGACAAATTCAGGCGAACTAAATCGGGGAATTGTAAAGCCATGTAATAACAGATCATCTTAGTCAGCAACACGTGCTACTAGTGGGGTAGGGTAGAGGAATGCATTTTGATCGTTTAGTACTTTCAATTTATAATACTACAAATATATTTGTCAAGGAAATACCGTAAATCAAATTTCCCGGGAGGGATGCGGTCTGTGTAACATCACTTCAACATTTCATTAATATGGCGCTTTTATTTTTTTATTTGCGCAGGAATCAAAAATGTTGGCCATCAACGCTGGAGCAGAATCCTCAGTAGTCCTACCAATGATCACTCACACCGCAGCAACTCCGCAAGACTCGCCTTCCACGACATTAGAACCTGGCGCATCTTTCAGGGATTTCAACGTGGCCCTTAGCTTAGAACGGTCCTCGATGCTATCGAGTCTGGATTCTATAGATCGGACCTCAGTAAGTATAGAAGAAAATGCTATTTATTTTAGATTTTTCCTACGAATATCTATTACTCAGTAGTCCACTTTAGCTACGTCAGATTTTAAACTATAAAATTAAATAATTAAAAATTTACCTTTATGATATGAAATCGAATATGAAAATTATACCTTATTTATTGTTTTTAGCTTTTTCTTAGTATATAATGTGTTTCAGTGCACAAGCATACCAGGTCTTCTGAAACCTCCGAACAGTTACACATTGACTCTCCACTCTGCAGCCGCTCAACTAGGGGCAGAAAAAGCTCGTCTTCCGCCAATGTCCCTAGCTCCTCCTCCTTTAACCCTAGCGCTTCCACCAATCAGAACTTCAGGTGCCACGACCCCGACAACTCCGCGATCGATCCCAAGCCCAATACTGCCAGAGAAGAACCTACAAATCACGATTGTCAAAGAAGATAATTTAAATACAAGTGATAAATCAAGCCTTCTAAGTTCACAAAAGTAAGTAAAGAAAACAACAACAACATCGCTATTCGTTCATATTATCTAAGTTTCACGGCAAACTGATGTTTTGAATGTGAGTCAAAGTTAAATGCTTTATGAATCAATAAATTCAATGTTACTTCGACGATATTAGGACCAAGCCGTTTTTTTTTTAAAAACACAAATCCTTATTATTAGAAAATTCATCATCAGTTTAAGAACCCTCTTGTTGTAGGAGTATAGCTGTATCAAGCCCTGGTGCAAATGGCGACGACAAATGTAGAGTGCAAAGGGGATACAGCTGGAGGCTTTCAAGACCAAGTCTGAGGAGAAAACCTAAACACAGGACTGGGTCAGATTCAGACGCTGTGGTGCTGAACAATGGGCGCGACCATGCTACTTGTAATGGTTAGTACAACCAAGATTTTTTGGAACAAGCTTTTATTATTTAAGGTTTTGTGAGTGAACACGTACTGTTAAAGTTTGTGACTGATTAATCGAGGGAGAATCCTTGGCGTCATAATGTTGTTTTGTTTTTCGATGCAAATAAATGTGAAATATCAGCACACACACATACTACCTACCACAGACAGAATATGAGTGACACCAAAAAATATGAAACTAACGGAAAGCTTGTAAAGTAGTCTCGCATAGTGACAAATGTTTAAAAGTAGGAATATGCCTAAATATATATTTCTTTTGCGTTTGCTTTTTTGATGACTAATGAGATACGCGTATAAGTATAAAATTATTTGCTAACTTCTATTGAAATATAAAAAAAAAACTATGAATCCTATTTTAATGGCATCTGAAGAGCTGAGTCAGTTGCGATGTATCAAAGTTGTACCGTGATGATATAGTGGAGCATCATTCCGTTTGTTGCCACAACGTAAGTACAACTCACTTCCGTAGGAAAGTAAAATTTGAATTATTCTAGGTTCAGGTCTACGGAAGAACGAGCTACTACTGTCATCAACGATGGTGATCAAGAACGACACGCAATCAGAACTGCCAAACAACCGATCGCGTTCTCAACTACCAGCGCCCAGGGTCTTAGCTCCGCCTGCAAGGCGAGTCTCAGCCCATACAACACCTCTTCTGCCAGATGTAAGTCTTCACTAATGTCTTGGTTTGACAATACGTTCAATCAGGTGTATCCTCGACAAAGCTTTGAAGAGGTGACTCAGCCCATTCATTAAAACATTTTTCTGACATATATATATTATTCTGGAAATTGGTCCAATTTATTTTATCATATTCTTAATTAAATATTT
Organism: Elegia similella; assembly: GCA_947532085.1. Lineage (NCBI taxonomy): Eukaryota > Metazoa > Arthropoda > Insecta > Lepidoptera > Pyralidae > Elegia > Elegia similella. Next base: position 19,371,701 of record OX383934.1, on the reverse strand, counting down.
TTTTTATTAAAAAAAAAAAAATTCCACATTTCCATACAATATCACATGGGACGTAATATTCACAGATAACATTAATTTCCCGGCCGGGTAAAAACTCGTACGAGTATGTATTGTTTCTATTTTTTTTAAAGTTCCCATCATTTGTCCCGTAGAAAAGTTGTTTTTAATGACGGGCTTGCCTCTTCCCGGTTATGTGGAGGGTAAATTTACACACGTCAATATGATATTTTATTTTGCTTCATTAGTAAATTAATTGTTTTACGGCGATATCCTTTAAAGCCTTTCTTCATATATTTCGCCTGTTAGCGAGTTATTCTTGTCTATAAATGAAATTATGGAGTTAATTATCTCGTTGACTCGATGGAACACTATCGACAATTCTTCACGAACCCCATTTGATTCGTTCGAGGGGATTTATCATAGACTATATAGCCCGCTAAGTAAATCTTACTATAGCCGCTCCATGACAGTTTATTATAGTGATTCCACACATTGTTCATAAACATGGGCATCTATAACACCAAATTACACCGATTTTACATTAGAAAATCTCCACTAAAAGCAAATTGCAAAACAATCGAAACCAACCACCGTGCAGTCCGCCGAAATTCTCACCAAGAAGTCATGGATTTGGAATTATCGTTTTTTTTTAAGCGGCGTTTGTAGCACGTAAACTGTGATTCTGCAAAAAAATAACTTTGTGCTTACCCTTTTTGCAAAATATTTTAAAACAGGAGTACAAACGAGTATTCAAAAGCCTATCTTTCCAAAGATGGGAACTTTTAAAAAGATTCCCAGCAGTAACAATGACGCAAATTAAAGTTGTAACAAAGTTTTAATTAAATCGTGTAGTTTCTTACTGTCGCACTTTTCCAAGGTGTCGTGGAAGGCGCCGGAAGCAGGGTTCTCCTCGGATTCAACTGTCCGGTTGGATACCGTCAAGGCTCCACCACATAGGCTTTCTCTCACCAATGATTACCTCACAGGTAGGTGTTTATATTCATCATCTTTTTCATCATGATTTCTTCGTTCCATGGGTGGATACCATACTCACCACGATTGGCAGTTTTGGTTCTTGTGTTTCTGATGCTCTTGCCCATCGGCAGCATTTTTAAGCTGGGAAAGGGTAGTAGTTTTTAGAATCTGGGAAGGAAATGTTGTTATTGGGATAAATGGAGGAAAAGCAAGAGGCAGCTCGGGAGGTCGAGCGCACTTAGTCGATGCCATACCTGCAACCACCGGGTAGGCAGTTGAAAATCACATCCCTGTTAATCCGTGTCTATCACAGCAAAAGTAATAAATCCGGATATACTATCCAACCATTAGTATAATATCTACTCAATTGAGACAAACTGATAATTGACACTTAAAAAGTTATAGTATGTAGCTATTATATATAATATCGTGTAAATCTTGTATAAGTATTTAAATTATTAAAGGGACTTAATCACTATGTCTGTAACATCAATATTAACAAAGTTAATTTATCTCTCGTATTGTTACTAAGGGATTTACAGCGAGATATACGTCTGATTTAATTTAAAGCGCCGGTCGCATCTCACGCCACGCGGCTCTGAATGACGTCATCTGTCGCGCTCTTGTGTCAGCGAACTTTCCGGCAAGGTTGGAGCCACACGGCATCGTTCGTTCTGATGGCAGGAGACCCGACGGGTTGACGCTCATCCCCTGGCAACAGGGAAAATGTCTGGTGTGGGATGCGACCTGTGTGGATACGTTGGCACCGTCTCATATCAGTGCCACTTCGGAAAGGGCTGGTGCGGCGGCAGCAAGTGCCGAGTCTTCGAAACGTCGCAAATACAATGATTTATCCGAAAGCTACATGTTCTCGCCATTGGGCTTCGAGACTTTAGGTCCTTGGGGTCCCGAAGCCAAAACTTTTATAGGTGACCTATCGGCGCGTCTCATCCAGACAACTGGTGACCGCAGAGCTGGCAGCTTCCTGGCTCAAAGAATTAGCCTTCAATCCAGAGAGGAAACGCTGCTAGCCTGCTGGGCACTATGTCTGGAGGGGACACGCTAGACGAAATTTTTAGTTTATAAGCGCAATGTATCTATTTTTAATGATATTGTAAATGTATTTAATTGTGATCGAATAAAAAAATATAAATAATCAATGAAGTTCATTTTTATAACCAGTGAGTTTATAATCAAACTCTTGATTTGCGATTTGGATGATAGCAATTTCGTATTTTCTTTATTGACGTTCCGTATTAAGTTTATTCAGATCTGGTCAGGCGGAAAACCAAATCGTATCAGTGGTAGGAATATTTTAGTCATGTTGATTTGTTGAAAGCATCAGAACTTTCTTCTTCTAAAATATTAGAAACACCTTATATTACTATAAAAGAAACAATGCTATGCTAAGGTCATAGTTTTATTTTATAAAATTGTACTAAGGAGTTTAAAAGATTTTGTATGTTTTACTTTATGAAGGTGTAAAAATTGTCCTGTTTATACAGTGACCACGGCATCGGAAGTGAAAGCAAGCAATTTGGTGCCACCCAGTGGGCAAGTCGCCCAAATTTCCCCTCGACCGGCCCGAAACGAGACACCCTTACCACTGCCAGTGAGGCCCAACAACCAGCCGCTGCCATTGATCAAACAGATTAATGAGGAGGTAAATATACTAAAACTTTGGTTAAATCTATGTCTCAAAATAATAACTTGCCAACACATTAAACATCATTTATTTTGTTACAAATTAAACCGTTGTATCAGTATCATATTTATTTGGATGCATAAAGTCCCGTAGCTCTAGGCCTACGATGCGGGCATCGTAGCTTTTTCCATGCTACGAATTCTGCTACAACGCTACAAATATTTTATGCTAAATTAATACTCCCAAATAGATATTTTTTTTATTATTTATACATAGGTATGTTTAGGCTAGCTAGATCTAACAAAAAATATTTAAACTGAAATAGTATATATATTGTAATTGTAAATATAATTACTTATAAAAGTTTAAGGATAGTACCTACCAACGCTATGCAGAAAAAGATCAAATTTTATTTTGTTACAACAACATTATTCATTGTTTTCCAGGTGGCAATAAGTAATAACACTTCTTGTATCCTGTCAGGAAGGTTTGACAGAAGAACGTTCAGGTTCAAGGACCTTTTTCGTTTTATGGAACCAACAGGGTGTCTCAAAGAGAAAGAAGACTATTCAATGTATATTTTCTCTCCAGACAATAAGTAAGTTTTACTCACTTGTTTAAAATGTATGTTTTACTTTTATTTTCGTTGTGATCAGTATCTTTTCCGTTGTTTATAACATGGTATTCTATTATTTATTGTATGATTATAAGTCAAAATGGCAAAAGACGTAACGACGGGTGACTATAAAAATCGGCACATAGTAAAATTTTAGGCCCATCGCGAACGATTGACAGTGGTGGACAAGAAGTCCGCGGCACGCTCTTATTAGTACGAGAATAAGGTTGCGCTTTTTATGCGTATATCCGCCTAGCGACATGAAATATTGCGTGGACAAAGTGCAACCTTATTGTTGCGACTTCCTGAAAGAGTCACTGCATTCTCCGATCAACCCCAGAATCACAGCAAGGAAAAATTCAGTAAACACTCACCTGGATTCGTTTGTGAACAGGATTCGAAAGGATTCGCCTTCGACGGGACCTGGTCGACCGGCCGACGACCCTTGTGCTTGAACTTTATTATTTTCTTGCTGTCTACACTTGTGGTACACCATCACACACTCGCGGATGAGGATTTAGAGTTGTTTTCGGCCAGCGAAGCTCTTAGGGTCGTTATTTTTGGAAATTATAACAGCGCAAGCGGCGCGCTAACATGACTCGAACGCCATATTTTTTACGACTGTTCGGGCGACCAATCACAGGCCGCCGACGGCAAAAAAGGAAATATGTAGGGGGGAACGGAAGCAAGATAGATAGGTAATTTTATAAGGGTTTTAAAGTTAATGCTTACACACTTATTCTAATACTAAAAAGGCGCGCCGCGGACTTTTTGTCCGCCACTGTCGGTTGTCTGTGTTGGGCCTATCAAATGATGATATTTTAGTATATGAGTTGAGCCTTGAGCCAATTTGAGCGCTGTTATTTAAATAAATGATTACGAATACTTAAAAACATCCCTAACGTAAATTCAGTCTGAATAAGTATTCTTATCTAGTGGAATTAGGTAAGGGATAGCTAAATCTTTATCTCATATATCTTTGACCCGCTCTAAACACGCAAATACGCAAAAAGTGATAACAATCCCAAAGCATAAAATTAAAATCATATACCATTTGAGGCCAATTTAGTGAGTTGAATACCACAGAAACTAATAACTTGATGTAACGAGAACTGAATAGGTACTATGTTTTCATTAAAAAATTGCCAAAATAAAAATTAAGTAGAGTTTTTCTGAACGTTGGAGTTAAAAAAAATAACAAGAAATTAAAAGTACTTATATTCAGAGACAAAAATCCCGGCAGCATATCTTATTTCCATTAGGATAAGAGCTAAACAGCAAACCCTGTTTCTCAAAACAAGAGCTATAAAAGTATTAAAGTTTTACTGATGAACTAAATCTTTAGATTAAGATTTAATAAAGTATACTCATGCTTCCCAGTACAGAATTTATTTGAAAAACAACACACGCTTTCACGGATGTACATTGTGAATCTCCCTTGTGAATTGTGGATCTGATATTGAGTACCTTGATGAGATCGATTCGTGAAAGCTTCCGCAAGTAATGTAATATCTGTTTATACTTTATTTTGATGGATCACAAGGAAATACACGCTACATTATATTCTTGTATTTTATGATGTCGTTGGGGGAAGCGGAAGTTGAAGATGTATTATAATGAAAAAAATGAAGCATACGTCTAAAATTCATATTTTATTTTAGATCTTCCTTTTAAAACCACATATCCCGAAAAAAGTTTATTGGTAAATTAAATTTGACTAATTTAAAAATGGCTCGTACTTTTATTGAAATTGCCACAGTATAGTTAACAAGTATTATAATCACATTGGCTTAAGGACTGTTATGTTTATATAGTAATGCTCATTCTTACTGAAATCATTGCACTGTACTCGTACATGCAATGGTTTCAGTAAGAACCTTTTTTTAACCATTTTCATTCAAACAGAAAGTAGGTCATTTTTTGACTACTACTGAATAATGAATACTGTTATTCGTGTTTTTTTTACATTTGACGATAGCATAAGTAAACCTAATCAGCTACTTGTATTACTTTAGGATGCGTAGGTTCTGCACTTGGATGGTAACGAGGAGCTGGTTCGACAACATAGTTCTATTGTTCATAGCCCTGAACTGCATAACACTAGCCATGGAGAGACCTAACATCCCCCCCGACTCTAAGGAGAGAGCCTTCTTGTCTAGTGCCAACTATGTTTTCACCGCTGTGTTCGCTGTCGAAATGTTTATAAAAGTAAGCTAATTATAAAATTTCATGTTATGTTATTTTCATTGTCGTATATTGAATTTTAAATTACTCGTAATATTATATTTTGCTCAATTAAGTGAGACTGGAACAATCATTTTACATTTTATACTTTAGCTTTCTCATACAGTCCCCACAGTGTAGAGATCGCGGTTTATTTCCTATATTTTTTTTTTCTGCAATTACTATTGCACTAAATTTTTTTATTTTGTTCAAGAAACATAACGTAGAAGTATACCCAATACACTTTTTTATTTCCCGACTTCAGTCTAACACTGCATGCACTTAAACCATTTGTCACCATTAGTCACTTGATTCTATTGTTTCTTTTTTCGATTGTGTAAGTGTCCAATACAGATCGTGTCAGATTTTTCAAACTGCATATAGGCATCTGACATATTTAAACGACTGTCAACGATTTACCACATTTCAATATCCCTAAAGCTTATAACCGAAAACGACAACGTAAGACACAAATTCAAATAGGTATCGCTAACCCAAGTCATTATATTGTATAAGAAGAAAAGGATGTCCTTTTCAGGTAATAGCATCCGGCATGTTTTACGGTCCCGAGGCGTACTTTACTTCGGGATGGAACATCATGGATGGCTCTCTAGTTATTATATCTATAATAGATCTGATGATGTCTCTGATCTCAGAATCTAGTCCACGAATATTTGGAATACTTAGGGTAAGAACCTAATCTCAAACATGAAGAATATTTTCATTTTCTATTTCCATTATTTGTAATTAACCATTTTACATTTTATCACAAAGATCCAGTTACCAATAAATATAAGTACTTAACAATATTTTTAGAAAATGTTTGAAATAATTATAAATTTTCTTATTCTATCATAATTAAATATTTACTTAAAATGTCTACATTGGAGCATATCGTATCTTGTTGGGGTATTTCTGAAATAATACTTGATGGTGGTCTAAATCCGAAGAAGGGTCGACCTTCACCCATCTGTTCACTTAATAAAAATTGTTTTATATCAAAATAAATATTTTAAAAAATGTTATTGCGAGTAACCCAGTCGCCTAAAAAATCTTAGCAAGGACTTTTTTGTTGCACTTATTTGTTAACGATCAAATTTTATACTAATTAAAATATGAAGTCAATAGAATATGAAAATATTTTTTCTCCTTCACAAGGCTGTATAGTATTTTGTACTCATCGATGATTTTTAACTTAATATCAAAATAAAGAGAATTTTATTGCAAACACGATAATATTATTATGATATTATTGCGAAATTTATTTAAAAAAAGGGAAGATAAAAAAGTAAAATTAAAAAAATATATTACCACATCCTTGACAAGATTTGTAAACAGATGGGTGAAGGTTAACTCCTCTTCGTATCATCTAAATTGGTAATAGGATTTTTGTCTACTTTAATATATTTTCATTATTTATTAGATACCTTTTTTTAATGACATTTATCAACGTAATATTTCTTCATTGTAGGTATTTAGGTTACTGCGGTCTCTAAGACCGTTGCGAGTAATAAATCGGGCTCCAGGGTTGAAGCTTGTGGTTCAGACACTACTATCTTCTTTGAGACCTATCGGGAACATTGTGCTCATCTGCTGCACGTTCTTCATCATATTTGGTATATTAGGAGTACAGGTTCGTAATCAATAAATTAATACTAGTTCCATAGTATGCATTTAAGTGTTAAAATAGTAAAGTTACTACTACTTACACACATACTACCTGTAAAATGGAAAGCAGAGATTTTAATATCGAATTATCTTCAAAGTTTGTAATGGTGATAGCTTCTACAGTTTGATATCTGTAACAATAGTTCGATGCTAACTCGACAATGCTATATTTATAAAAAGACTCAATATAAAAGTACATATACGTTTCGATTTTGAACCTCGTCTATATTTAAATCTTGTAGTCAGGATCTCTAACAGGAAAAAATATTGATATCTTCCACACTATCACACTATGTAGGTTTAGTTAACATGTAATGGTAGATTTGTATAAAATATAAAATAACAACACAAATTAATCTATTTGAGGTAGATCGAATTTTAGAATTTAATTAGATCTATTATTGTTTTTCATTTATTACGAGGATTCTATAAGTAATCCACATTAAGAGGGTTCTAAATCAACCAGTATGTACAGAATTAATCAAATAAGATAGATTTAGACGCTAACAAGCACTCAGCACTGAACACACCTTCCAATATAATGTTGATTTCATTGTCAGTAGAAACATTGCCCAAGCTACAACTCACGATCAAGTTACTGTAATATTAAATACTGTACTTATAAAAAATTCCAAAGTTAATGTTAATCGTTTTAGCTATTCAAAGGAGCATTCTTCTACTGCGAAGGTGCAAACATCAAAAGCGTGAAGAATAAGTCTGACTGCCTGGCAATAGAAGGCAATGTATGGGTAAACAGAAAGTATAATTTTGATGACCTCGGTAAGGCACTGATGTCGCTCTTTGTTCTGAGCTCCAGAGATGGTTGGGTTAATATTATGTACACTGGATTGGACGCAGTAGGTGTGGACCAACAGGTCAGTGTTAAATATAGCTATAGCTAAACATATTGCAAATCCATTAATATCACAATATTGTTAATATCTTAATAGTGGTATTGCGATCACTATGTATCTATCATATAGGTTATAATCTAACATAATGCTATTGGTGGTAGAGACGGATGCTCAGAATTTCTCTCGTTATTTCATCATCTCATTACTTTTAACAAACAATTTGGAGTATCACAATCAACTTATCAAAATGCTGCTCCCGCTCGCCTAGTCGTTGTTCAACTGACCTGCCTATACTTTTATTTTTCTTGCAGCCAATAGTAAACTATTCTGAATGGCGCCTCCTTTATTTCATCGCATTCATATTACTGGTGGGATTCTTTGTGTTAAACATGTTCGTGGGCGTCGTGGTTGAAAACTTCCACCGCTGTAGGGAGGAGCAAGAGAAGGAGGAGCGAGTAAGGAGGGCCGCTAAGCGAGCTCTGCAGATGGAAAAGAAAAGACGAAGTAAGTAACTTCTATAAATAGATATTGAGACACTCAGGCTCCTACTCATCACAACGTGCTATGATTTTCCATGTCTTTAGCAGCTTTTGGATATACACCCATACAGTATGCCCTCTTGTCTTGACCTCTTGAAATAACAACTTTTCACAATAAGTATTTTATTTTTCTTTGTTTCAGAAATGCACCAAAGACCGTATTACTCTGACTACTCACAAACACGTCTTTTTGTGCACAATGTTGTCACTTCCAAATATTTCGATTTAGCAATAGCCGGTGTCATTGGCCTTAATGTAGTCACCATGGCCATAGAATACTACAGAATGCCTCCAGCGCTGCAGTACGCTCTCAAAATATTTAACTATTTCTTTACTGCAGTCTTCATATTAGAAGCAATCATGAAACTCGTAGCGTTAGGTTTTAAAATATATTTAAAAGACAAGTGGAATCAACTTGACGTGATAATCGTTATTTTGTCCATAGTTGGAATAGTTTTAGAAGAGTTAGAAACGAATATAATTCCTATTAACCCGACTATAATGAGGGTGATGAGGGTGTTGAGGATAGCTAGAGTGTTGAAATTATTGAAGATGGCAAAGGGGATACGGGCCTTGTTGGACACGGTAATGCAGGCGTTGCCGCAAGTAGGGAATTTAGGGTTGTTGTTTTTTCTACTTTTCTTTATATTTGCTGCTTTGGGCGTTGAGCTGTTTGGAAGATTGGAATGCTCTGATGAGATTCCCTGTCAAGGTTAGTACTTTATCATAAAATCTTAATTTAGCAATCGTTTTCCTTGGTCTATAAATGTCTTAATTTTGAACACAAAACAGGTAGAGGATACTTATAACCATAAAATTGCGATAAACGTAATAATTTGAAGCAAAATCTTATGACTTATTAGCTATATATGTGCACAACTATTGTCATCTAGCAAGCAAAATAAAGAAAACCCCAACTATACGATTACTTAACAAAAACTTAAGAGGACGATAAATCAAGCATCAAAACATAGATCATCTCTGTAACGATATCATAATTTTACCTGCAGGGCTAGGTGAACACGCCCATTTTGCAAACTTTGGCATGGCTTTCCTCACGCTGTTCCGGGTGGCGACGGGTGACAACTGGAACGGCATCATGAAGGACACTCTTCGTGAAGACTGCGATAGTTCCGTCGACTGCGTGCGCAACTGTTGCGTGTCCACCGTCATTGCGCCGATATTCTTCGTGGTGTTTGTACTCATGGCGCAGTTCGTGTTGGTCAACGTTGTTGTTGCTGTAAGTTATAATAATTTCCCCAGTATATATAAATGTGTAAATTTACCCTCGACATTCTCTTAAAGGGGTGACTCAGACCATCAATATGAACAACTTTTCCTATGGGACCAATGCTGGGAACGCAAAAAAAATTTCGGCATTTCCATACAAAAGAGTTCTGCCGCTGGGCCAGTTTGTATGGGAATGTCAATGTTTTTTTTGAGATCCCAGCATTGGTCCCATACGAAAAGTTGTTCATATTGATGGTCTGAATCACCCCTTTAAGAGAATGTCGAGGGTAAATTTACACGCTGTATAGGACATTACTGTAAACATGAATAATTATTACAGGTTCTAATGAAACACCTAGAAGAATCACACAAACAAATGGAAGATGAAATCGACATGGACGTAGAATTAGAGCGAGAGTTAGAAAGAGAGGCCGATGACGAAGAAGATAGGGCTCTCTGCCGGGCTCTAGAGGAGTGTGTGTCGCCTCCACGACCTCTAAACAAGGTACCGTCACTTCCCGCCAACTTCACTTACAGCGAGCCAAAGCAACCAACACCATCACCTGCACGCAGCAGACGACGCACCCTGCACTCTCATCACGCTTTATTGCCTGCAGCATTACCTCCGAGACGAGCATCACTATCTCCTCATGCATTTGGACGACGTCGACAGGACTCCAGCTCAGAGCCGCCGGCGGCACTCTATGAAGAAGACGCTCGCTTCATTGATGCTGATGATATTGACGAACTAGAGCCCGGTAGCCCTCCACGACGTGACTCCTTCGCAAATAACAGAAGACAACGCGTCGATAAAAGAAATTCCCTACGAGGAGAGGAAGCCAGGCTTTTACGGCCGGCTCCAATTCTACTTGCCGTTCCATCAACGCGACAAACTATCCGAATAAATTCCAAACGAAGATTGTCGACAGAATCGGCTGTAACAAGCGAAGCCAGCCACGGATCAGTACGATCTCAGCCACATTTGATGATTGAGACGACTGATCAGCCGATAAGTGAAGAAGAAAAGATAAGAATAGTGATTGCTGAAAGGCGAAAGATAGACGCGACAAGGCCGGAGCCGGACGACGTGGTAGAACTGTCAGAGCGAGGCTCCTAGTCCAGGCGAGGCCGGCCGCAGCAACACCATGAAGTGTATATCTAGATGTCACTAAAAGTGACATTCAGATGTCCTTCGCCCTCTCGTCCTCTCTTGTCTGTCGTGTGTGCTCAAGATCAATGAAAGTTTGAATTCGGTTGCGCAACAGTGGTACAGTGATGTTCCTAAAAGGAATTTTAGTATATACTTTGAGTGTTGCCAAATAACTCAACCGACTGAGTGTTCGTGTTTTAGTACTTTTGAAGTGATTGTTTCCTTATTCTCTTCCAAACCTTCACTCGATCGTTCCTTTTCCATTGCGGCCGGTTCAAAAACTTCAGTAAGAGACTTTAATAAATTTTAGTAATGTATAAAATTAGGTAGATAGGAGTTAGAACTAGTCAATTGTTGTGGTGGGATGTTTTCTACGAGAGCTATAAAATACACTTCGTATCTTAATTGAATAATTTATTAGTACGGTGCTTGCTGTTAAAGTTTTATTCGTTAATAACATAAATATTTGTATAGGAGGTACTCTAAGAGTTTCCAAAGAACCTCAACGAAGTGTTGATTTGTAGCAAGTGATAAATAGTTTTTATTTGTTGTGCAGCTGAATTGTTATCTACTCGTGTGTCAGTTTAAATGTTAGATTTTATTTATACTTACTGCTTAAGAACGGGTTTCGAATCATTGAATTTAGCATTATGAGTCATTTTATCCAACGAGAAAAAGCCTATGCTATTTTGTTTATGTACATTGAGTTGTTATTACTTCCGTGAAACTTTTACTCAACGACTGTGTAGCCTAGCCTCGTAGTGATTTGTTACTAGCTAGAACTTTGTCAATCTAATAAGTATCAAAACAGAACCAAACGTTCGTGAATTGAATAGTAACTGTCTAAAGATGAAAATATTTTCTGAATATAAATGAATCCTATTTTCTTACAGTCATGTACGTAACTTAGACGTGTAACTGGCAATACGCACATAAAATTAGAGCGTAGTATTGGTAGACATGCGGACTACGTCATTATAAACCATTTCGGCGTTACACATTATGGTCAACGATAGTGGTCTGAGAATTAAACATAAGTTTTCTAATTATGTGTTTAGCAATTCATAATTAGCCGTGCCAAATCTACAAATACCGTTTTAAATTTAGCATAAATTTTGTACTATTATAATTGATCACTTGCCTAGTAGCTTGTCTTTCAAACTTTCAGCTTGTTAATATACTTTAAGAGAGCAAGAGACAATGAATGCCAAAGTAGCTAAAGTATTGAAGAAAGTTTCGTTTAAACTACTGCTAGACTTGTTTCAGCGACGCGGCGTGACTTGCGGTTCTGGAGAAAATGATGGAGACCTAGTTAGGGAAGTCAGCAATAAATTTTATACTTCGACTGTGCCTTTCCTATTTCTAACGTATTAGCTTGTGGAGTTGATTGTGGGTAGACTCTGAACTTAAATGTATACTGTAGGAGTTGAAGGGTAGATACATTATATTAAATTCTTGTTGAGACTTATTAAGTTTATGTTGTAAGTCATGTGAAAAGTTTTGTAATGTAAGATAGTCTCCGAAGGCAAATTGAATTTACTTCATCATTCCGTACAAACTATTTTGTATTCATTGAACAAAATAAAGTTGAAGCTTTTAGACGTTGCTTTTAACTTTGTTAAACAATTTATTTCACTTTCCGCTGTATTTATAATGGAGTTTCCGGTAACTAAGTTAAATTTATATATTAGCTGATCCTTCCAGTAGTTCTGTCTTTTGATTACACGATGTCTTCCATCTTTCTCTATTTTAAATATGTTGAATGCTATCGAGTTTAATTAACATACTGCCTACAATAAATATGGATTATTTTATTATATCATACTAGACTTACATCTAATTAAACTGGACTATTTAACGCATATTTTTTTCAAACAATTGATTCAATGGAATTTAGTAAAGTTAAGAATAGCATTTTCGTGATAAACGTAAATTTCGTGATAAAGAAGAGTAATTGTTTTTCGGTACTGATTGTATGATAATTTTTAAGAAGTATGAACAATGTTCATTAGTCGAGTACACCTGTTAAACTTAGCTGGTGATCTGTCAAGTTACGAAAGTTACGACAATGTTAGGTTGAAAAATAAATTCTAAATTCTATATTATCTGGCTTTTATTACACCTTTTCCTTAAAGATTTATTGGGGGTATATAGGACATATTATACATAAATGTAAAAAGCTTTCAAAAAGGAACTTGCAGAAGTGGAAAACAAAGCCACTACATTTTTAGAAATTGAGTTTTTCTATCATACGTTTTGTGTACGTGTACACAAAACCTTTGATTGAACCTCTGCACTACTCTTTGTTTGGTAAATTTTACAGTATAAAATAGCTGGTTCCTAATATGCTGGTACGTAAAGACGGACCTGTACGAGTATACTCATATTACAGGTATATTTTTTTTTTAAAGTAATTATATCTAATTTAAATATCTACGTTTTAATACTACAATAATAATTAAACCTAGTTAAAACATAAATATTAACAAATTATATCAAAAGGCTGAGAGCATTGCCACGTTGGATGGCAATACTTATCCTTTGAGCCAGGTAATTGCCAGCACTTTGGTCACGAGACACCTCGATTAGTCTCTAGACATAAAGTCAAAGATATGACGGGCTGACGGACTCCACTATGGTTTCTACCCTAAAAGGCTCAAATTTGTACCTATCTTCAATACTTGCGCCTTTTGAGGGTTTCCGCGGCGGCTACTGCTGTACTGGCCTTTGACTTGGTGATTTAAAGATGACACGCCGCTAGGGTATCAATGCATGTAGCAACCCAAACCAAAGGCCGCCCTAATCGCTAGGGTATCATAGTCATTCTATCCCGTCTCTTGCCATCATCACGGACCAAACCACTGGGTTCCAAAGCGGCCGGCATTCTAATGGTTGCAAAAGAGCGGTGGATAATATTGTTTAGGGCAACATAACGCCCTAAACGGTCGGCACTTCTAGTGCAAGATTGGCCGTGGTGACCGAAGCTATTGATGGTACCCCCACAGAGACAACGGTCAGGTACTATGCACCTGGCACCTAATACAATTAGGCGCCACGCTTAACCGTAGTTTTTTTAATTAATCTATTATTATAGGTATGTGAGGGACTAAAAAATAACTGTTCGCTTTTGACAGAATTTTGAAAAGGGTTTACGACATGTAAAGTATTGTTTTTCAAGTGTCTACATATTTATTTCCCTAAAATTACACCTCGGACAAACCACGCGATGGAAACTCATCAAAACAAGATGTGGTTTGGCTACAAAGTATTCCCGAGAGTGTACACGCAGTGTCATGAATAGAGAGAAATGGAAAAATATTGCAAAAACCGCAATCAACTTAACAGACGATCCATGACCACGACCACTCCGTCAGAAGTGTACGACTGAGAGAAGAATAAGAAAATTACCTACACCATTATGTCGTAGTTAACAACCTAAATAAGTGGGTACACCATAGATTAAGATTTACCAAAGGATCGTGTTGAGAAAATTGCCAACTATTTACAACTTCGAAACTTTCTGCTTGTAAGTGAAGTGCGATCTACAAAGTTAGTTGGACATGGAAATCATTTTAGCCTGGCGTTAAATGGTTCACTCCTCTTCCTCCTATGTATTAATTATGTATACACGGTGAAATTTTGATCGTTCTGGACCCTTAAAGGGATGATTTAGACCGTCGATATTAACAACTTATCCTATGCGACCAATGCAGGGTACTCAAAAAAAAAAGTTCCATTCAAAAAATTTCAGCCGCCCGCTCAATTAATATGGGAACGTTAAAAAAAATTTTTAGTTCCCAGCATTGGTCCCATAGAAAAAGTTGCTTTATATCAACGGGCTGAATCATCCCTTTAAGGGTCCAGAACGATCAAAATTTCACCGTGTATATTGACGTAAAATGTCTATTAGCATACTTAAGCAGTAAAAAACTGGCCAACTGCGAGTCGGACTCGGCACACAAAGGGACCCGTACCATGATAACCACATCTATGATAAGTTTAAAATTACTAAAATATACGCATTTGTTTTACTTTGCTCTTAATTCATTCTTAAGAGACATTTTAACCCATAATAATATGTATTTTATAAATCCCTAAACAACGAGGTTTTTTTTTATAAGGCATTTGTTCCCATCTCACCTGATGAAGACACTGATGTTACATACCTATCCAAAAGATCCATTTCTTCTTCTTTTGTATGTTTCGGGACTATACTTGTCTGAGAATATTGACGCAGGCAGTTCATTCCACACCTTAGCTTCTAGAACCAAAAAGGAACTGTCGAAGCGTTTAGTTCGAAAAAGAAAGAAAATCTAACCTTAGTAAAAAAATGTACTCATATTTTGAATGAGGTTGTGGTTATACCTACTTTCCGCAATATACTTGATGACGCTCTCTCATGCCGTCATACCACACTGCGCAACGAAATATATCCTAGTGGCATCATTTTCTACATCCAATAAGCTCAATTGTGACGTGATTATTTTTCCAAGATATCTCGAAGAGGAACTTTTTCTAGTGTTAGGTACTTTTTAATTACTTACATCGACACGTGTTTTATTTTTTTAAAAAATATATATTTTTCTCTTAATTTTTACGGTCATAAACGCAATTTCTGATAAAAAAATCAAATTAACATAACACATCACTCGTCCCATAGTAGGAGATAAAATTTTCCCGATCAAGTATAACAAGTTCTGGTTCCGAAGCGCTCAGCGCCAAGAGATGAAAATAACGTACATTTTTAACACAGCCCGTTTGAAACTTCGAACGGGTCGTATTGTTTGTCTTTCGTAGTTTTTTTCAATGAAATGCACAGTCCTTTTATTGTTTGTATGCGAAATGTGTTTTGTTAAGCTAACGTTCTGACGTCGACTGTTTTGGACGTCCGACGCTAGCATGTGTCTAGCTGCGATGAAATTTTTACGTGGAAAAGTTAAACAAAACATACCAGCCACATTCACGCTAATAACTAACATGGAACTGAGCAATTTAATACATTATTGTTTGAATTCCCTGCAGTATTTTAGTTTTATGAATGCCGCCAAACATGAGCGTTCACTGTTGCCATAATTTAAGTAATGGATCTTTAATATTCCACCTTTTATATAAATGTATTATTTTGGCACTATAATATTAAGTCAACTACAAAAAGACGGCAAAACGTGTTGCATTTCACTTGATTCATTAATATACTAACTTCGTTGAGAAACATATGCGAGTACAAGGAACGCATCTTCAGGAGTGTGAAGTGATAATCTGAAACAAACAAATAAATAAAGCGTAAATATTGATATAACCCATTTATTTTTATGATCTGAATTAATTTAACAACCTAGATTACTATTATAAGGTCTAGTATGGATATCTGTAATATTTTATTTTAATACATACGGACAAATTACACAGATTGAGCTAGCCCCAAAGTAAGTTCGAGACTTGTGTTATAGGATACTAACTCAACGATACTATATTTTATAACAAATACATATATAGATAAACATCCAAGACCCAGGCCAATCTGAAAAAGATCATTTTCCATCTTGACCTGACCGGGGATCGAACCCGGGGCCCTCGTGTCGCAGGCGTGTTAACCACTGCGCCACGTAGGAGCTCGCTGTATTAAGTCATGGAAACGTCAAAGATAATACCACCAAACCTTTTTCGGCATATAAAAAACCGATTTAGTTATTCATATCATTGTTTACAGAGGCAACGCAAAAGAGAACTTATTTTCCTGCGAAAGTAGAGCATGCATACAGCGCACGTTTGTAAAAATTAAACAGTTTGTTTGGTATTCATTAAGAGAAGAGAGACTGCAGTAATGTAGGGCGTGGAAACTGCCTTGTAATGCGTTGTTTTACAAAATCTTCATCTTGCTTTAGAATATTTTCGTGGGATATGCTTAGTTCTGAAGAATTTCGTGGAAACCTCTCCTAGAAATAATTGTTGTTTATGATTAAATATCATGCATTAATAAATTCATCTAGGTGCCTTAAAACAATAAATCCAAACATATTGATATCCCGCCACACGTTTTTGTCTTTAAACTACTTTGTTCTAAAGAAAGTTCAAAACACATTAAAGAGAAGGTACTATAAAAGATAGATTTTTAGTAGTAATACAAGTGTTATTTATATTATGCGACAGATACCTATACTAAGTTGCTCTATGTAAGAACCTAGGTATAACGAAACAGTTAGGTACATAAGTTATGTATGTTGTTAGGGCACAACAAAATGAATGTATATAATGTAGCTCTACCATGCTGGTCTCGGAGAAAAGACGTAGAATGTGCCAGCTGCTTTTCTCCCCGCGCAGATCGTAAAAGCCGTTCGAGGGATTGGGCTAAAATCTGCGGAATCATGTCAATAGGCAATGTGGCTAGCAACTCACCACTATTTTGAATCCGTTTTCCAGCTATACGCCCTCCAAAATGCTAAATGTGATCACAAGGTCTTACAGACCGAGGCTCTGTCTACCCCGCAAGGGAAAAAGACGTGATACTATTTATGTACAATGTACCTATGTATAATGTAGACTTTTATGTCTATACTTTTTAGCTTTACATAACTAGCGGCCCGCCCCGGCTTCATACGGGTAGATATAGATAGGGCTCTCTGCCCTATCTATATCTACCCGTATATGGAATTAATTCCATAGCCTCTATTCATCAGGGATAATGTAGGATTGGAATAGTGAAAGAATTTTTAAAATCAGTCCAGTAGCTGCGGAGCCTATTCAATGCATACAAAAAAATAATCAAATTTCTCCTCTTTGTAATATCAGTGTTGAATAAATTCTACTGTTGAGTATATTTGCATATTTCATATTTACTTAGTAGAAAGAATAACTTTTACTGAAATAATTAAGCAATTTGTTCAGTGATTTCGATTTTGCGTATATAATTTGTTAAATGGAATGTATGCTACGTTTCCAATTGAGAGAATTCTTACAATACAATTATTATTTCACCAGCTTGCTTTGCATTAAGTAACTACGGAACTTTGGTAATATTTCAACAAATTAATATAATTTATGAGTACTTTACTTGTCGGAGAGGCTTTTATATAATATCTGCTAATTGGATCTAAATTTAGGCCGGCTCCAGACGGGTGCGTATTAATTGATATAATAACAAATTATATATTTTCATTTCAATAAAGTTCAAAAGATATAATGTTAACTTGACATAATCATTACTGATTATATTCTTAAAAGCTATAACATTCATAATATTTTCAATACGAAAAGCATAAACTCATTTTTTATAACGTTTATGAATACTAAATATCACCTGTTATACAACTTGTGCAGTATACCTGCCAAAATGTATACCATTCAAAAAGTATAGTATTTAAAATAAATATGAATCAAAATCTATAAAATGCATACGTATTAAAAATATATAGCAGAGAAAATATACCACCTAATTAGTATAGACCCATGTCTATTTTGCGAATTTGAATTATTTCAGTAATACCTACGAAATAAATCATATTTGCGCAAGCTCATAAACTTCATTTTCTTGTAAAAAAATCGGAGTAGCCAGCAAAAGGTGCATCATTCAAACAGACTATCGAATAACTAATAATAGGTAATCGATTTCATCAGTAAAGCAAACGGAAAGTAATACAAGAAGTCATTAACTTCATAGGATTACAAAAAACTATAACAAACAAAAGAACTTATTACAATATTTTATTGCATGTAAATATGAAGACAAAGTATGAAATACTTAAAAAAATTGTGATACATACAAAATGCGCGCGCATTTTGTATGTATCACAATTTTTTTAATAGTAGAAAGATAATTTTTACAATATTTTATTGTATGTAAATATTAGGACAATGTATAATATAAATAAAAAAATTGTGATACATACTAAATGCGCGCGCATTTTGTATGTATCACAATTTTTTTTTAAGTAGAAAAATAACAAAATATTTTTTCACCAATTCAAAAAGTTCTTCATAACACTCCCCATAGTATAGACGGTAAAATACACACAGAGAGTCAACGTCTCTCCGTAGACCGAGGGTGTCTAAATCGTCTGTGAGTGTGGGATCGTCGATAATACGAATTGCCCGGCGTTGGATGGAATCAAGAGGAAGGAGTTGGTATTGAGGTGCACCATACCAGATATGAGAGCAGTACTCCATGTGGGGCCGGACTTGAGCTTTATATAACAAAAGTCTATGACCCGGAGTGAAGTACTGCCTCGCTCTATTGAGCACCCCAAGTTTTTTAGAAGCCATTTTGGCTTTACCTTCCAGATGACTCCGGAATTGGACCTCCTTCGTAATATCGACGCCAAGGATCCCAATACTCTTAGAAATGGTAAGAGAGGTGTCCCGAAACTTCGGTGCTATGTTAAATGGGGTCTTCTTAGCGGAAAACACGCAGACTTGTGTCTTAGTAGGGTTGAATTGAACTAGGTTTAGTTTACCCCATTCAGAGACATATATGTATAAACACTTAAAATATTGCATGGCTTCTTACATATTAGTTGATTCAAATTCATTGTAAAATGAGTTGAATCAAATACCTCACTTGTAAAAGTCGGGTAATGTGTAGGTGACGTAAGCCTTAATACGTATAAGGGGAATGGGATATGGTGGAGAATTTCGGTGCCGAGGTTAGAGCAGGCGGTGGCTCAGTTGGAAAAGCGTAAGTCGTACATAGACTTAAGGTCGCAGGTTCAAATCCCGCCCGCTTGGAATTTTTTCACCATATTTTATTTCTTAATTTAATAAGAGTTTATCAAAAATAGCATTGTGAATGCAAAATATGTATAACCACTTAACAATAGTTTGGAGTTAAAAAAATATGAGACGTCAAGAACAGAATACTTGTTTACTTTTTAACTCTAAAAGCGGTTCAATTCCAAAGGCAATTGTTTCAGGAAATAGTGGAAGTAGAAACTGTAGATTACAACAGTAAAACAGCATTAAAATCTATGCATTCAGTATTTTTGGTGATAATAAAGATATACATATCAAGAGGCTGCAGCAACAGATCTTTACTTGATCAATCCATAAAAATTATGTCGTATGTAGTACGTGCCGCAAGTACTTCTTACGCAGGTCTCTTTAAGCCACCTAAGAAACCTGGGTTCAATTCCCGATCTATTAAATGGTTTGGAAATGTTAAATATAAACACTTTGACAAATTATGTAATTCTGTTAAAGCCATGGGTTTTCTTCAAAGACTACTCATAACACCCTTCTCGTAAGAGCTCGTCATAATATTTCTAAATTAAGGCAATTAATTTAACACACGTGCCATTTATGTTATGTCAGTATAAAATTGCCTCAATTTGCTTTCAGAAAATTGAGTATTTTAATTGGTGCGACATTTTAGCGGGGCATATTTTAAGGTTTCCTTGGCAATGAATTTTACATTCTTATGTAACTAGCAAGTTCCGCGGCATCAACTATAAATTATATTTATTTTTATCTCATCTATACAAAAAAACGCGGTGGCCCGTATACAGGTCTGAAATACGTTTTTGTTCCCAAGGGACTAAAAAGTTTTTTTTTAATTTCAATTCAAACTTATTTTAGTCCTGTGGGAATGAAAACACAAATATTGTTTTTCTCATAGAGTGAGATGAAAAGCAGAATGTAATACTTATACTTTTGGCAACATACTTTAAATCTCTCGCTGCACTCAGAAGTCTACTTTAGAATCGTTCACTACATACTTATTGAATTGTGACCCGAGAAAACCTTTTGCTTTTCGTTTCCATAAACTTATTCACAGTGATTTTTTTATAACTCGTAATTCGTAATTCATTTATTCGCTTACATGTTGCATAAAGTTGACAATAATATGTAAGTGCAGTATATGTACCCAGTCAGGGCGTTGCAACAGATTATTAAGAGGTATTAAATTTTAAATTTAATATTAAAATTGGCACAAAATATTTTTTGCGAAATTCAATAACATTATACACGTCAAAATTATTTCAATAAATTTATATAACTCGAAATTAGTTTTGTAGTCAATATTTATATATTTAAAATAGAATTATAACGTTAGTTGGTCAAAAGTATGTAATATTTATTCGGTATAATTGGATAAAGGTCAAAAGATTAAAAGTTATTTTTATTCAAATTTGACATTTAGATATTTGTTAATGGTGTAGCACGCCTTCGAAAGTAAAAGTAGTTTATGTCGCGTTGTAAATATTGTGTTGTAAATGTAACAATAGGAACATATTTTATTATTTGATAGCATAGTGTCTGTGTTAAGATTGAAGTTCAGACTACAACAACAATATCAGTTTTTATTCGTCTGCACCTTATATATACTCACTTTATAAGGAACCTTTAAGAATAGCTTTGACCATACCACTGACCATACTTTAGTCAGACTAGAATACAAACATTTGCCTTTAATAGTTTCTGGTTTTTAATAATAAATGTTAAGTAGGTAAAATTAAAACCTTATAATCATCTATTTTCGCAATTAATTCGCACCCGTGCTGTTTAGCTGAAAATCAGTGTATCAGTGTATGCTCTCTAAGCAATATCATTGTGATCTATTTGTATTATTGCAACACACATATGATTCTTATAAAATTTATGCCTAAGATACCTCTATTGTAATTCATTTCAAGTTGTTATTATAACTTTGTAGGTGTGTGTCCGTAGCAATACAAAAAACCTATTTTTATCTTTTTAGGTCGCGGTGCCCTGCTTATTAAATCTATACATAAATAATTTGTATACTATTTCTTTGTCCATTTCCAAAGTATAAACTGATTTACTGAGTTTATTCCCCAGTCGCGTCTGTCTGGAGCGGGTAAGTAATATAACATATAAACACAAAATATATATCATTTAAGATAAATATCAACGAAACATATAATTTTGGTTAGTATAATTATCAAGTAAGATAAAAATCGAAAGAAATAACTTTAATATAACTAAAATCTTTAATTATAACAATCATTCAACATATCAAACCTTTATTATACCGTTTTATTATTATAAACTTTAAAACATCGATTAGTTGTTATGTATAATAAACTTTATATATACATATTAGTACGGATAATAATCATTGGTTATACAAATTAATTGGTAGAAGATTCTCAATAAACCTAATAATTAAATTTAAAAAAAAACCTAGCGTCTCATACAATGTTATTTTACGAGTTTCTTCCATATCTCCAAAGTTCTCCATTATATCTTCAACAAATTAAAATGGGAACAATATGGTAGTAAAGGCTTTTAAATAAAAAAGAAATATCAAAATCGGTTTACAATTGGCGAAGATATCGTGTAACAAACATACATAAAAAAGAAACATACAGTCAAATTGATAACCTCCTCCTTTTTTTAGAGAAGTATATTTGTCAACAAATTCAACAATTTTATGCCGATAATAATATTCTTTCAACAAATCAATTTGGTTTTCAACCTAAAAAAAGCACAAGCGGATTGCTATCAAAATTCACAGAAGAAATTAACACTTGCTTGGATGATAAAAAACACGTTTTAATAGCATTTATTGACTACAGTAAAGCTTTTGATACGCTCAGGCATAATATATTAATAGACAAACTTGATGCAACTGGAGTAAGAGGCCCTCTACTAAAATGGAGTAAAAATTATCTCAACAATAGAAAGTATACAGTAAAGATTGTAGATAGTTTAAGCGAGAGTAGAAACACTCAGGTAGGAACGGCACAAGGATCGGTATATTTTAGGTTAATTTAATAAGAGTTTATCAAAAATAGCATTGTGAATGCAAAATATGTATAAACACTTAAAATATTGCATGGCTTCTTACATATTAGTTGATTTCAAATTCATTGTAAAATGAGTTGAATCAAATACCTCACTTGTAAAAGTCGGGTAATGTGTAGGTGACGTAAGCCTTAATACGTATAAGGGGAATGGGATATGGTGGAGAATTTCGGTGCCGAGGTTAGAACAGGCGGTGGCTCAGTTGGAAGAGCGTAAGTCGTACATAGACTTAAGGTCGCAGGTTCAAATCCCGCCCGCTTGGAATTTTTTCACCATATTTTTTTTCTTAATTTAATAAGAGTTTATCAAAAATAGCATTGTGAATGCAAAATATGTATAACCACTTAACAAAAAAAATATGAGACGTCAAGAACAGAATACTTGTTTACTTTTTAACTCTAAAAGCGGTTCAATTCCAAAGGCAATTGTTTCAGGAAATAGTGTATATGAAAATAGTGGAAGTAGAAACTGGGGAAATGGGATATGGTGGAGAAACGGTGCAAGGCACCCCGTTATTTCGAGATACAGGTTTATTCCTAGTTCGGTGGCGGGCTGCTAAACGATGGATCCATGTGTGCTCCATGTACAAATGTAAACCTGTTATAAGAAACTACAATAAATCTTATTTTATTAATTTATTTCTTTATTTGGTGGGTTGGGTTAGCAATCTCTAATCTTTTGACAAGTAAATCCTTCATGAAGCAGCGACTTTTCAAGCTTTTGCAAAACGCATTATGTTTCTCAACACGATAAAGAGCCCATTAAATTATTTTCAAGGCATTATGCAAATAAGATGTCAGCGCAGAGCGCCGTGAACAACACAGGACGCCGGAAGATAAAATAACGAGAAAGATTGTTGCTAAACTCAATTAAGCTTGTTGCTGCATTTATGTCCACTCGCGCAATTTAAATATCTCACTGAATCAGACAGAGATAACAGCCTCCGTGGTCCAGTGGTTAAGGCGTTTGCCTGTTGACCCGGGGGTCGTGGGTTCGATTCCCACCGGAAGCATACTTTGTTTAGTTGTTTCCAGTTTGGTTAGGACATTGCAGGCTTGAATCACCTGATTTTCTGATAATAAAGATGATTCCGTGCTTCGGAAGGCACGTTAAGCCGGTGGTCCCGGCTGCCATCTGGTAGTCGTTAAAGGAACCACGTCAGAGGCCGAGAGGCGATTCCGAAGAACTCTGACACCAGGTTGTGCATGGTCGATTGACCGTGACACCTACTCGAAATGATGATGATGATGATGATGATGACTGAATCAGACACACTAGAAATAATATTAGAATTACGTCTACAAGCGAGAGTGTCCGTGAAAGTGTAAAAGTGCGAGAGTGAACATTTTCCTAGACAATCAAAGTTTAGGCAGAAGCAGCTCAGCACCATTGCATAGAATCCTATATTGAAATATAGATTTAAATAGGAATCCACTTATAATATACCGTAAAGATCAATTTTTGATGTGATAACTTCTTATAAATTGATGAACACCGGCTGCATGCACGAAAGAGTGTCACGTTCCGTGTGCAAGCGAAAGCGCGGAACAAGCGATAGCGATTAAAGAGGCAGGATCAGCCTAAGCGTTCAGCGTTTGACACATCTATCTCTCTTTTACCGTTATTACGTAAAATTATCGTCTGTAAACCGACTTAACAGACAACCAATAGTTTTTTTCATAAAGTGATATTTGTAATACAATAGTATTGAAATTAAGACATCAAGTTATGGATCAGTATGGACATGTTAACCAAGCAAGCTGGACTGAAAGCAAACTAATTATCAGACAGAAAAACTAATAACGGATGCCGAGCATGGAAACGCAAGTGATACCGATATCAATTATTAGTTAGCTCTGTTTAAGAAATTAATATGTTAATTTTCAAGATGAACAAGGTAAAAAATATAAGTGAACAAATTTTTAAATATAAAAACAAATACTGGCAGGATTGGAAATCGATAAATGCCCTAAAACTCTATCTAAACTTTAAATGAAAATTTCGCTGCTACAAATGCAGCAAGTTGACATCATATAATAGTAAAATATATTGAACTCTATTTTTTTGTCATAAGAGTTAAGAAAGTGTTAATATTTACCATAAGCTGGCGTTAACATGGCGTCGTCTGTTTTTAGCGTTTAAAGGACACTTAATGATAATTTTAATAACATATAAAACGAAATATTAAAAAACATTTTTGGATTATTTATGTCCTTAAATACATTTTCTAGGTTTTCGTTATTAAAGTATACCGCATTAGAGAGAATGTATGTATCTTTCATATTGGCCTGGTAACTATCTGGTTAGCACTGTCAAGAAATGAAGGTTCATCAATCAAAAGCTTATATACTTTAATAGGCAGAATGTTAAATAAGTAAGTAAATTTAAAATAATCTGGTTATACTTCAGCCATCTAAAAAAATCAGAAGAGACCTTTTGCATGGCATATAATTTAATAAAACACAAAAAATGCCGAAGAATAACTCAACTAACTGTAAAGTAATATTTATCTGAAAAATATTTAAACACATTTCTCCAAACTTGATAGTTCTGTTCTGATTGATGTTAAACGTACAATACTTAACAAATTAGCTTAGTAACTCCTTAACTAATTTGGATTTGTTTGTCAAACAATCCGGGCTCGAAGTAAACCGATTAGCAGCAAGCCAAGTACTGAGCAGACACGAGTCGATATTAATAAGGCGATTTATCAACTTTACTAGCTACTTATTAAGTTACATTAAATTTAGCTAAAGTGTTTTAGCTAGTTTATGTTTCGTGATGATTCTATACTCGCATAGTTATTTCACTGAAATATTTTTTTTTATTGCAGTGCAGAGAGGCAATGCTGCCAGCATGTTACTGGGCATCCTGCCTCGAGGCAATGCGTTGGATCTGTATTCTATTTGTAATATTTATTTTAAAAAAAAAGAAGAAAATGAGAATGGAGATGCTACTTACTATTCGATGCTTTTAATGTTAGCAATAGATGGATATCAAAGACCAATCAAAATGAACCCTTAACTAAGTTAGATTTGTTGGTCAAACAATCCGGACTCAAAGTAAACCGATTAGCAGCAAATTTGATCGAGCAGTGAGCAGACGACGAGTCGCCTTCGATAAGGCAATTTATACGACGATACTCCAAGAATACAATGTGTTCTTGGAATTTCGTTGCTAGCATTAAAAGCTCCGTGATTAAAAGTGGTAAGATTATCAAAAAAGTTTGTTTATCAAGCCAAAAGATATGCATTCTCTTTAGCAAAATTAACTTTTATTATATATCCATCTGAATTTGTGAGCAAAAACCTAATTACTTTGTTTGAAAAAATAAAAATTTAAGGGGTCGTTTTCTTAAAATTTGCTAAAAACACATGTCTTTGATCTACGGGTGCCAGCATTTAAAATATTTACGCTTAATTTAAATTCATCGTATATATTGAAAGAGGTTATGAAGCTACGATCAAAATGGATGCATTCGATAAAGTATAAAAGTCAAGGACTTAACCTAAAACATCATCATCATCATCAGGTCTTTTTAGTCTCCACTGCAGGAGCTGGTCGTGTTCCTGATTTCTGTACTACCGGAGCCATACTTGGCCAGAGCAGACAGAGGATTTGGCCTACACTCTCCTCGCTGGCCAGACGGGTTGGAGAGGTCTCATTGATGTTTATGATCTTGTTTATTTTGTATTTCCTAAGTCGCCTCTTAGTGGAGTGGTTCTATTCTACTCTGCCGGAAACCATACGGCCTCCGGTCCAATCAAACATAAAACAAACAAAATATCTAATGTCCTTGGCAAAACAATAACTGTTCTCGTGAAATATTATCCAAGCATGTTAGTAGCAATAATGTAATGTAGCGAGAAAGCTTTTCATGTTCATACGGACGCCTTTGTCTCGTTTGACGACGGTAATAAACGTAATAATCTCTAATCAGGCTACAAAAGTTTGTAACAGAATTTTATTCTTAAAAGGGAAACATCTTTTTAGGGCCGTGTATTTATGGAGCATCGACGAACCCTTATATGATTCGTCTGTATGTCATTCAGCTGTCTCACACAGCCTGTATCTTTGGAGTAATAGTAGAGTAGAATACTCATACCTACCAAATATTACAAGCTACTATTAGGTTAACGTTTATAATTATATTTATTAAAGAAATATTTACGTTTTATTAATCGGATTTGCACACTTGAATGAATACTCGCTTACTTTGATGGTCTTCGTAACAGACCAAAACTAGTCGGCGAATCCAATGAAAAAAACGAGAATAACTGTGATTGTAAGATGAATTTATGTCACGTAAGTGTAACTATATTATTTCTATTAGTATATGTGATATAATCCTTATCCTTATCGTCACTTATATTATAAACTAGCTTCCGACCGTGGCTCCGCCCGCGTCTATGTTGATCCCTCGGGAATAGTACTTTTTCCCAGGATAAAAGGTAGCCAATGTCCTTCTCTGTACTCCAGAGAACTTGTATGCAAAATTTCATGATGATCGGGTCAGTAGTTACGGCGTGAAAGCGTAACAAACAAACAAATAAACAAACTCACTTTCGCATTTATAATATTAGTAAGGATACTAGCTTTCGCCCGCAGCTCCGCCCGCGTCAATGTCGATCCCTCGGGAATAGTACTTTTTCCCGGGATAAAAGGTAGCCTATGTCCTGCTCCGTACTCCAGAGAACTTGTATGCAAAATTTCATGATAATCGGTTCAGTAGTTAGGGCGTGAACCGTAACAAACAAACTCACTTTCGCATTTATAATATTAGTAAAGATAAGGATATCAAAATAGCATTGTGAATGCATAATAAAAGACTTATAAAAAAAGCTTATTATAAGTTGTTATTATAATAAGCTTTTGACCACAATACTCTTTGGGTTTATCTCATTGGAAGTCTCTTAGAAAGTACTTTAAATGTTTAAGTGAAAAGTTTATACATATGTATGATCTATATATAAGTGTGTCTAAGAGAACTTAAATTTATTCTGGAATTTTTGCGTGATTAAATAACAAACTTTAGCACTAACTATATTAAAATTAGTAGAATAATTGATGCAAAACTCATTGACTTATTAATTAGAATTGAATTTTACAAATGAATGCTTTAATATGTTACAAGTGAGTATTTTAATTATCTGAACACCTTTAAAATATTGAATATTGGATCTGCCACTTGATCGCGTTACGGAGAGGGCTTTGCCAAATTAATTGATGGAAATTCAATCATGGGCCGTGATTTAAATTAATCCCACACGGTTACTTGCCATTCGTTATTGCTAAGGGCGTAAATTGAAATATCCCCTTTCGATCGAGACATCATAATAGACAGACGTGTTACTCGCTACTTACATACTTTATTTCTTTCCGAGTATTCAAAAGTGATCTTTGTTAATACTAACTTTCGGTGCATTTTTGGATTGAACCAAATATTAAAATTCGAAAATTAAAATATCATCGAGTGGCAGCTGACATCGGCAGAAAGCGCAACCTAGAACACTGACTCTGTCCTCTGTCTGCACTGGCCATACTTGGCCAGTGCAGACAGAGGATTTGGCCTACACTCTCCTCGCTGGCCAGACGGGTTGGAGAGGTCTCATTGATGTTTATGATCTTGTTTATTTTGTATTTCCTAAGTCGCCTCTTAGTGGAGTGGTTCTATTCTACTCTGCCGGAAACCATACGGCCTCCGGTCCAATCAAACATAAAACAAACAAAATATGTAATGTCCTTGGCAAAACAATAACTGTTCTCGTGAAATATTATCCAAGCATGTTAGTAGCAATAATGTAATGTAGCGAGAAAGCTTTTCATGTTCATACGGACGCCTTTGTCTCGTTTGACGACGGTAATAAACGTAATAATCTCTAATCAGGCTACAAAAGTTTGTAACAGAATTTTATTCTTAAAAGGGAAACATCTTTTTAGGGCCGTGTATTTATGGAGCATCGACGAACCCTTATATGATTCGTCTGTATGTCATTCAGCTGTCTCACACAGCCTGTATCTTTGGAGTAATAGTAGAGTAGAATACTCATACCTACCAAATATTACAAGCTACTATTAGGTTAACGTTTATAATTATATTTATTAAAGAAATATTTACGTTTTATTAATCGGATTTGCACACTTGAATGAATACTTGCTTACTTTGATGGTCTTCGTAACAGACCTAAACTAGTCGGCGAATCCAATGAAAAAAACGAGAATAACTGTGATTGTAAGATGAATTTATGTCACGTAAGTGTAACTATATTATTTCTATTAGTATATGTGATATAATCCTTATCCTTATCGTCACTTATATTATAAACTAGCTTCCGACCGTGGCTCCGCCCGCGTCTATGTTGATCCCTCGGGAATAGTACTTTTTCCCAGGATAAAAGGTAGCCAATGTCCTTCTCTGTACTCCAGAGAACTTGTATGCAAAATTTCATGATGATCGGGTCAGTAGTTACGGCGTGAAAGCGTAACAAACAAACAAATAAACAAACTCACTTTCGCATTTATAATATTAGTAAGGATACTAGCTTTCGCCCGCAGCTCCGCCCGCGTCAATGTCGATCCCTCGGGAATAGTACTTTTTCCCGGGATAAAAGGTAGCCTATGTCCTGCTCCGTACTCCAGAGAACTTGTATGCAAAATTTCATGATAATCGGTTCAGTAGTTAGGGCGTGAACCGTAACAAACAAACTCACTTTCGCATTTATAATATTAGTAAGGATAAGGATATCAAAATAGCATTGTGAATGCATAATAAAAGACTTATAAAAAAAGCTTATTATAAGTTGTTATTATAATAAGCTTTTGACCACAATACTCTTTGGGTTTATCTCATTGGAAGTCTCTTAGAAAGTACTTTAAATGTTTAAGTGAAAAGTTTATACATATGTGTGATCTATATATAAGTGTGTCTAAGAGAACTTAAATTTATTCTGGAATTTTTGCGTGATTAAATAACAAACTTTAGCACTAACTATATTAAAATTAGTAGAATAATTGATGCAAAACTCATTGACTTATTAATTAGAATTGAATTTTACAAATGAATGCTTTAATATGTTACAAGTGAGTATTTTAATTATCTGAACACCTTTAAAATATTGAATATTGGATCTGCCACTTGATCGCGTTACGGAGAGGGCTTTGCCAAATTAATTGATGGAAATTCAATCATGGGCCGTGATTTAAATTAATCCCACACGGTTACTTGCCATTCGTTATTGCTAAGGGCGTAAATTGAAATATCCCCTTTCGATCGAGACATCATAATAGACAGACGTGTTACTCGCTACTTACATACTTTATTTCTTTCCGAGTATTCAAAAGTGATCTTTGTTAATACTAACTTTCGGTGCATTTTTGGATTGAACCAAATATTAAAATTCGAAAATTAAAATATCATCGAGTGGCAGCTGACATCGGCAGAAAGCGCAACCTAGAACACCGACCGCACGCAACCTTTGCTGGAAATAAAGGTAGATATTACAACATCTTAACCGCACACGTGTATCCATTTCTAACACCTACTCGTACATCGTCTACGCCGCTGCGTAGACTGAGCTACGACAACACAACGCAGTGTGCTACGAATAATAGTGTGGGGACACGCATCTGGCGGTTTCTGCACTACGACGTTTGGTCGCTACGGAGTGGCGCAACTAAACTAATCTCCGTGTGATACAAGCCTAATACGAATTCTACATTCTAGTTCTTCTACGAAACAGCAAGTTACCAACATCATGTCTCTCCGCCGTACTCCCCCAAGCACACCAACTTCTTTTAATGCCGATATTGATAATATTAACCCCACAATGCCGCGGGTTGCCGCTCCAAGAACAAATTTGCCAGGAAAAGCCTATGATTCAGATACTCAAGCGGAGCGTTATGAGTTTGGGAATACCGGCGGGCGGGCAAAGCGAAGGCGCGAGGTTGACAGCGACATTGTCGAGCTCAGACAAGAAATAATGGACCAATTCATTAACATTTCAGACAAATTAGAAAACCGCTTTTCTGAAATCAAGAAACAAAATGACACAAATAATACCGACCTGATCGCAAGCATCCAATTGCTCTCCGATAAATATGAAAGAACCTTAGAAGAGCTAAAAATCTTGAAAGAGGAAAGAGAACAAGACAAAAAACAGATTCATATGCTGGAACAAAAATTAGAGGAATGCGAAAGAAAGTTCAAATCTAGTGGTATACAAATACGGAATGTCCCTAACCTAAAAGATGAGCAGGGCTACGAAACTAAAGAAGCTATTGCTAAAGTTGTTAAAAATCTGGCGTCTGCTGTTAAAGTTGACCTACAAGATTCGGAAATTAAAGACGTCTACCGAATCAACAATAAAGATAGTATGAAAACCATTATTGTTGATTTCTCCAGCGTTCTCAAAAGAGACAAAATCCTCCAAGCTGTGAAGCAATCTAACAGGTGCCGGGCTAAAGGCGATAAACTTCATATGGGGCACCTTAAGATTACGGAAGCAGACAGACCTGTGTATGTGTCCGAAACACTGACGTATAAGGCACAAGGACTCTACTCCAAAGCCCGCCACTTTGCTCGAGACAACGGGTACTCCTTCTGCTGGACCGCAAAAGGGAGGGTGTACTTGCGTAAAACGGAAGGACTACCTATAATTCGCATCGATTCGGACGAGGACCTAAGCAAACTCCCACAGTCAAAACAATGACTAAATCTTGCCTGTAATTCCCTAGAGGTACATTTATTTAAAACTATGTATTTTAAGCTATTAATTAGATTATTTTATTTGCTTACTAATTTATATACTTATATAATATCACTTTACGTAGTTAACGTGTGTCTGAAATTGATTGAATTGGCGTACCAAACACCTTACACACAAAACTATACCCTTACTCATTCCCCATACACCATAGTCTTAACTTGTAGAATC
Source organism: Elegia similella (assembly GCA_947532085.1). Taxonomy (NCBI): domain Eukaryota; kingdom Metazoa; phylum Arthropoda; class Insecta; order Lepidoptera; family Pyralidae; genus Elegia; species Elegia similella. The sequence goes on along the minus strand of OX383934.1, from coordinate 19,340,108 downwards.
TACTTACTTAATATACTTCCGTATAAATTATGCCGAAATATGCGCAGGCTCCTTCATTTTCGTAATATCTATATATTATTCGTAATATCTATATATTATTATAAGCTCATAACGCAGTATTTTTTATTTTATTTAGTAAACATAAGAAGTATACATGACTGTCTCACACAAAATACATACAACAACACACACTACACAACAAAAACACATACTAACCACACATTACAGAACATATACATAACAAAACAGAACAAAAGCAAATGGGATCCAGGTTCAGGCCACTTTACAATCATAATAAATCTATACAAGTGTTGTCATATGAGTTACATGACAACCAAAATTCACTACTTGTATAACTATAGCAAATAATGGAAAATATAGAATCATTTGCACTGGACCTGGATTCCTTTCAAATAGCAAAGGTGATGGAATGCAAAGCGGACGGGATCAGAAATCATATCACACACAACAGCAGAACGTTAAATGTGATATCCCAAAACATCCGCAGTATTAACGAAAATATGCCCGGCTTCACAGCCGTGCTACAAGAGTCAGGAATCCCTTGGGACGTAATTGTTCTATCGGAATGCTGGCTCCCTTCTAATAAATATATACTGGACAATTACTTACACGCTTCTACCACACGAAATTATACCCAGAATGAGGGCGTGGTAATGTACTATAATAAATTCCTTAATGTCACCATTGAGGAACCACATATTGAGAATGCCAACTGTCTCGTACTTAAGTTAGATCAGTCAACCTGTATAGTAGGAATATACAGACCACCGGCCCAAAAAGACACCTCAAATTTTCTCAGAACTCTAGACCAAACTCTTGCAAAATAGAAAAGTTTTCAAAATATTGTCCTCTGTGGAGATATTAATATAGATTTAATACCAAATAACCCATATAAACTACAGTATGAATATCTAGATATGCTGGCCGTACACGGAATGCTTTCTTGTCACTGCCTACCAACCCATGGTAAAACGTGTTATGATCACATGATAGTTAAATCAAAGCTGGATACCTCATGTCTAGTGGTGGAGACTACAATAACCGACCATTTTACAGTTGCCCTTAGCCTAAACCTAAAACAAAACCTCACTTTTCATAATAAACCCAAACAAATCACCGACTACAATGACTTAGACTCAACAATGCAGCAAATCGATTTCAGCCCCATCCTAAACACCTCGAATACTAACACAGCCACCGACTTGCTCATAGAAACCATTACTTCTGCTATTAATATGTGTACCAAACTAACAAAAACCCCTAAAAGAAAGATTATCCACAAACCCTGGATAACTAAGGGCCTACTACGCTGTATAAAAAACAGGGACAATCTTCATAAAAAACTAAAAAGAACCCTGATAATGAAGTGGTCGCAATCACATATAAGCGCTACAGGAAATACTGCACTATGGTCCTAAAAAAAGCTAAAAAGAATTATGAAAAGTCTCAAATAGACAATGCGAAAAATAACCAAAAGCGCCTGTGGCAAGTCATTAAAAATATAAACGGCTTAGAAAGCACACAAGACCACTCTCAGTCACTAGTGAACGAAAGCAGACCTAAAGATAGTGTCAACAAAGTAAACTCCTTCTTTGCAAACGTGGGTAAGAACCTGGCTAACCAAGTCACTTCACCAAATACTTCCGGCTTAAACAGCCACCCCTTACCCACACCCCCCCACAGCTTGATGATGGCCCCGGTCCTGGAGGAGGAAGTCCTGCAGATCATCTCCGGACTTAAGGACAAATGTGCGGTGGGCTTAGACCAAGTATCCAGTAGAGTAATAAAAAGATACGCTCTACTACTGGTCGAGCCGATTACCCACATTTGTAACTTAGCTATCACGCAGGGCGTCTTCCCTTCGGCCTTTAAAATAGCGCTCATTAAGCCAATACATAAAAACGGTGACAAGGAACTAGTTGACAACTACAGGCCTATATCAATCCTATCCGCTTTATCCAAGATCCTAGAGCGGATTATGAACAACCGTCTGACCAAATTCTTGGAACTCAACAACCTTTTATCAACACGTCAATATGGTTTCCGTGCCGGTAGATCAACCAATGACGTAGTACAGGACCTTATCCACTCTATCATATCAGCGATGGAAACCAAGAAGAAGTGTTTGGTAATATTCCTAGACCTTAAAAAGGCATTTGACACGGTCTCCATCCCACGCCTATTAATCAAGTTGGAACGCATAGGAGTCAGAGGAATAGCCTTGGCACTTTTTAGAGACTTCCTGTGTCACAGGACGCAACGCACCAGGATAGGGAACTGGACAAGCGACGCAGAATACATCTCCTGTGGCGTACCACAGGGAAGCTGTATATCTCCCACCCTCTTCCTGGTCTATATAGACAGCCTGTGCCGACTCCAACTTGATGGTGGGAAAGTTTTTACATTTGCCGACGATACCGCACTCTTGTTCACTGGTGACACATGGGAGGACACTTTCAATAAAGCCCAATCAGGCCTCAACCAAACAAGCAATTGGCTAGCAAACAATCTACTGACCTTAAATACCTGCAAAACAAAATTTATTTCCTTTGGCATGAAATCCAATCTCCTACCACCACCAACCCTTAAAATAACTGCTCATGTATGCAACCAACAAGTCCAAAACTGTAGCTGCCCCCAGCTTGACAGAGTAGAAAATCTGAAATATCTCGGAGTCATTATAGATCAAACACTCTCTTTTAAAGCACATATAGACACATTAGCAACTAGATTACGTAAATTGATTTATATTTTCAGAACTCTAAGACACACATCGAACCGGAAAATAATTGCAATGGTGTACAACGCTCTATGCCAGTCCCTTGTGAGCTATTGCATTGTTTCTTGGGGCGGAGCCGCCAAAACACATCTGCTACAAGTTGAAAGGGCACAAAGATCCATTCTCAAGGTAGCAGCGGGCTTCCCCTATCGATATCCGACCAATGACCTGTACAAATACTGGGATGTACTAACCGTGAGACAGACTTACATCTTAAACACCACCTTAAAACAACACTCCCAAATACAATTTGATCCGAACAAATTCAAAAACAAGCGTCGGAAAAGAACCATCTGTATACTTCCCCCCTACAAGACAGCTACCGCCTCCTCCTTCTTCCCCTTCCTTGGTCCACTCCTCTATAATAGATTAAATAAACAACTAAACATATACCCTCTCTATAAATATAGCTGTAAAAAATCAATAATAACTTACCTAAAAACACTAAACTACGAAGAAACAGAAAACCTAATTGAAATAAACATATAATGCTACCATCCCTTATTGCAAAACAATGCTATCGATCACCAACTACCCACACACAAACACACACTCACATACTTACTCAATTACTTACTTACATACTCACACACACACACTACAGTCAAATGAACTCTTAACAACTAACGAAACAGTCATGCTAGTTATAAGTAGAATATTGCACAATCTCTTTCAAATAGAATAGAAATAGGCTAAAGTATAGAAATAATGTTTGCTTACCTACATCTGCAACGACAACAATAATTGTCTAGAGGGAGGGGCCTAGTCACCTGTAACACAGGTCCATAAGGACCTATAACAGGAACTAGTCTCTTCACAATGTAGTCTACATTGTTACAACTTAAGTTGAGGATAATTAGATAACATTATATAAGTTTTACTTACTTTATACTTTCATTGTGAAGAGAAAATAAACGTTATTATTATTATTATTAGTTTGTTTGTTTGTTTGTTTGTTTGTTGGTTTGTTACGCTTTCACGCCGTAACTACTGAACCGATCATCATGAAATTTTGCATACAAGTTCTCTGGAGTGCGGAGAAGGACATAGGCTACCTTTTATCTCGGGAAAAAGTACTATTCCCGAGGGATCGACATTGACGCGGGCGGAGCCGCGGGCGAAAGCTAGTACTCTTTATAAAATAAAATAAAATAAAATAAAAATCTTTTATTTCAGGCTTTACGACCCATAAAGTGTTAGTAACAAAGAAAACCTATAACTATGTTAGTACAATATCTAAATCGAAAATTCTTGACGGCTTCGTGTCTTTGACTAGATGAACGCGAGTCCAGTGCTGCATAATAGCACTGTCCACGTCCAATCTAGCCGCAACCGTTTTTACCAGTATGTTGGCGCTGCCCCGCACCCGGTGAATCAAGGATGCTGTGCGCTTTCTTATAATGGCTGACAGACTGTCAACTCCAACTACCGCCTGCATCCCTGAAGCACTACAAGGGCGGCGCATCCCCAACATTATAAATTAAGAAATAATTTTTGGCGAAAAAACATTATTCCCATGAATGAAATGTTATCACCATATTTTATTTCTTATCAAAATAGCATTGTGAATGCAAAATAAAAGACTTATAAAAAAAGCTTATTATAAGTTGAATAATAAAATATGTCGCTACTACTTTTATAATAAAAGTAGTAGTGACATATTTTTATTATATTATTTTACAAGAAAGCAGTATCGACGACCAACGTAGTGCCAAGGCGTCAGGAAACCCTGGCAATGCGGAAAAGCCCATAACTCTCCGCGGGCCGGCGCAGCCTCGAAACTAGCTAATCTTGGTATAGCATGTGCAGATTGTGATGCAAGAGCTGCAACAGCCTCCGTACACTCCGCAACACATCTTGGATGATTCAAATTTAAAAAGCACTACTTGCCAGCTAAAACAGATATGGAAGATACAGCGGTAATTTTAGTTCTTAGAAGTTTCGAAGTTTTTTGGAGCTTTTAAGTGTGTACCATTCTCAGGATTTTATTTATCATGTAATTCGACCCAGCTATTTTCTGTAAAATTTTGTATTAACGAAACTATGAAACCCGGGATAACATCTTCATTATTTTCCTTTTTTTACACCTTTATGTAGACAAAAATGCTTTTATTGACCTACAAAAGCAAGTGTTAGGAGCTTACACGTAATGTGAAACGTGACTTTCTATGTTTTACGTTTACAAAAAGATTTTTGTTAGTAAGACGTGAGAGATCTTCTTACACATTGTTGTATAAACATAATTCTTAGAGGATTTCCCGAAAATCCCCGCTATTTCGAACAAGTTGTACCTTGAAAAGATTACGTGATGTATTTACGATAAGAACGAGGATCTCATATAAGGAATTGTGCACTAAGTAGGTAGATAAACAATTCAATAGCGTTGTGTTCGAAATATTGGTCACGATTTTATCTTTACCAAGCATTTAGAGTACTTAATAGTTATTCAAGTCAAATGAGTATATAATAAATATACATATAGAAAAACATATCACACAAATCGAGCCAGCGCGTAAGTTCTGAACTTGTGGCGTAGTTTACTAACTCAGCGATACTATATTTTATAATAGATACTTATATAGATAAACATTTAAGACCCTGGTCAATCTGAAAAAGGTCGTTTTCGATTATGACCTGATCGAACCCGGGCACCGTCGTGTCGTGTGTTAACCACTGCACCACGGAGCTCGCTCGTATATATTACAAAACCTTTTTTGAATTTCGCTACTTTTTGTGTTTGTTTAAAGTACCGCACCGTGTTTACCTAGATATCATCTATTACTACTACTATTATATAGAAAGCCTGGTTTCAATGTAGCCATTGGCAGCAACAATGCTTCGTCTGTATTGTGTCTATGTGAATAGAAATCTAGACGCAGCCCTCGAGACGTTAACGCATGATCAAGTATATCTAAAACCTCATTCGATTTAAACCTTATTTCATAAGCAATAAGGATTAGTAAATAGTGATCGCCAGTTCAATAGTCTCAGTGAATATAGTCTTCTTATCTGTAATAGAGTCGATGTCTCCACTATTTTGTTCGTATTATGATAGCATAAAAAGCGAGGTGAAATCTTTAGCGAATTGATTATCTCTTAGCTTTAGCTTGAAACAAACAAGCCATTTTCTTTTGTCGCTTTTGGATAACTGAATAAAGACAAAGTTTATTTGTTTGTTTATTTATTTGATCGTATTTCTTTCTATTTTATCATCAGAACAAGGATTGATCTATTAGGCCATGACAAAACAATTTGAAATAATGTTATATGGAATAAACTCTTATAAAAAGTATAAAGATGGCAATTACCATTTGCATTCACTTCCCGTTAGTATTGAAAATGAAAATTGACGTTGGTATGGACAACAAAGTACTGGCAACTGTTAGATTAGTTATTAAAGTATCATATAATGAGGCTGAAGAGGCCCAATGGCCTAGTGGGTGTGAACGTAAATAGCGCTTACGCATGTTAAGCAACCTTACTGTCAGTGGGTGACCGCAAGTGGCATAAAAATATCTCGAGCTTCTCCGTACTTCGGAAGGCACGTTTAGCAGTTGGTCCCGGCTGTCATCATTGATTGCAGTCGTAAAGCTATGTCAAATGCCTTTAAGCAGCTTTAAAAATCTGACACCAGTTGGCCACTTACACACAAAAACAAAACAATCATATAATAGCAATTTTAGTGAACACCGTATATCTTACAATGAAGCGTAGACGTGCTACAGATTTCGTAGCACGTCTACGCCATATCGTAGATGGCTCGCATTGATTTGTTTGTCGACACGCTACATACTAAGAAGTTTGTTATAGGTTCGTATACGTTTATTCATGAACATTATAATAAATAAATAAATAAATAAATAAATATATACGGACAAGTCACACAGATTGAGCTAGCCCCAAAGTAAGTTCGAGACTTGTGTTATGGGATACTAACTCAACGATACTATATTTTATAACAAATACATATATAGATACACATCCAAGACCCAGGCCAATCTGAAAAAGATCATTTTCCATCTTGACGTGGCCGGGGATCGAACCCGGGAACTCTCGTGTCGCAGGCTGGCGTGTTGACCGCTGCGCCACGGAGCTAGCTATTATTATATAAATACATCGGTTCTTAAGTCATGGATAAGGTCTAAAACGGAATACAATTGTATATATATGTCGAAGCATCTGATGATCACTAGTCACATCTCGTTTGTCAATGTGAGGCAGTCCAACGTTGACATACTAGTTGAAGGTAAAATATTAGACTTTGTAAATGATACCACCTGCTTAGGAATCACAATAGACTCTAAATTGCAATGGGGCGCTCATGTATCAAAAGGTAATATAAGGTCAGATATATTTTTCACTTGATCAATGGGCCATTCAGCATATTCCAAAACCATCTAAAGCTTTTCCTAGCTAGCTTTGAGGAACAGTCAGTAAAGGAAACATAATCAGGTAGGTAAAGAGAAACACATAACTCGAAGTGATATTTTTTATTTATAAAACTTTTACACTAGAGTAAAAAAGTGCCAGTGTGTTATTTGTGAAAAATTCACAGTGTTGGTAATAGAAAGACAAGAGGTGAAGAAAAACAAGAGATTACTTTACCCACTTTCATTACTGTCCAAAATAAAATATTTTTTTCATAATTTTACGTTTCCGTAAACTTTCTTTTTACCATTGATTTATAATTCGGCAAATATAAATGTAGGTAAAGCATCGTGTTTGAATCGCTTCCATTTAATTTTATATTCGAAATTAATGTATCGGCACGGCAGTAAAATATTTTGAACAAATTCGACTATGTATGACATTTTATGTCCAATATGTCGCTTGAAAGTTCCTCGTCCACATCTTTCTAATTTCCTTTTACTTCAGGGAGCTGCAATAAATTTCAACAATAATTTTCTTCATATTAGTAAAATTCAATTATTTTTAGGGTTCCGTACCCAAAGTATAAAAACAGGACCCTACTAATATGACTCCGATGTCCATCTGTCTGCCTGTCACCAGGCTGTATCTCATGAACTGTGATTGTGTAAGCATTAACTTTAAAAACCCAAATAAAATTACCTATCTGTGGTCCTGCTTCCGTTTTCCCATATATCTACTTCCTTTTCGCCGAGACGGCCTGTGATTGGTCGAAAAGGACTAGTCGAAAAAATATGGCGATCGAGTCTTGTTGAGCGCGCCGTGTGCGCTGATATAATTTCCAAAAATAACGACTCTAAGGGCTTCGCTGGCCGAAAACAACCCTAAATCTTCATCGCGCATGTGTGATGGTGTACCACTAGTGTAGGCAGTAAGAAAATAATACAGTTCAAGCCAGGAAGATTCCCAGCCAGCCGCCACGAGGCCTGTCGCAGGCGAATCCTTTCCAGCATCCTGTTCACCAGTGAATCCAGGTTAGTGTTTACTGTTTTTTTCCTTGCTGTGATTCTGGGGTTGATCGGAGAATGCAGTGACCCTTCCAGAAAGTCGCAACATTAATTTATGGTGCCTCCTGTGAGGACTTTCTCACGTACTTATTTCAAATTTACCCACTTAATTTCAATATTTTCAATTAAAGTTATTTCCAAATATGGATAACTAATTTATTCATAAATAGACTTATTATAGATTCAAATTAACTAGGTACTTACCCACCTAGCATTTGTCTATTTGTCTAACAATCTCGGATCAAACAGGGAATTCCATACCTGTGCCATACCATAGTAAATACCTATTGCTTACGAGTACATACTTCTTATCTCGTTAATTCCCTTGTAATAATCCCTTAATCGTTCGATTTGTATGCCATAAGGTACTATCTTGTTACTCAGGCTTTCGAACTATTTTGGAAAGCCTAGGTACCTACCTAGGATTGATTAATAGCAGCGAGGTGTGTATTTATGATTATAAGTAATAGTCCGTAGTTTTAAAACCTACGTGTTTGTGAATATCTGTTCCATTACTCAGTTTCCATTTAAACTTTTGCTACTTACCTACATTACTCGTACTTTCAAAATTAGTGCTTAGCCAACATGGCGGAAGGAGAATTAATGTCCACCATTGGAAAACGTGAATATGAGTTTAAAAATATGCAAATACTTTATGACTTAGCAAAAATTACGAAAGAAAATAAAACTAAATTAGCATCCTTTCGAGCTAGGTATAAAAGAATTGATAAAATTCGTGATAATTTCTTGGAATGCAACGATCGTGTAAACCAGTTGCAACTTAAACTAAATCCTCAATTTGTTATCGATAATAATGCTTTGTTGTCATTTGACGAGTTATACTATTCTGTCATTGAGTTTGCCGATTCTCTCGACGCAAGCGCCGGTGCGAGTTCGCGCTCGGAACTGTGTCAAGGTCATGCGCATTCCAGCTCGCAAGTGAAACTACCTAAATTGCAAATAGCTAAGTTTGATGGTAATATAGAGAACTGGCAGATGTTTAAAGACAGTTATACGTCGCTTGTGCATAATAATGTTTCGTTGTCGGACACAGAGAAATTTTACTATTTGTTGTCATGTCTGTCTGGGTATGCCCTGACACTAAATAAGGGTGTTCCTATAACATCAGCTAATTATTCTGTTGTTTATGCAGCGTTGCTAGACAGGTATGATAATAAACGTATTTTAGCCACCGCTTATTTAGAAAAAATAATAATATTAAATTCGATCCAACGGCCATCATTATCAAACTTATCACAATTAACCAACACACTTTATGAATGTGTTAGTGCCTTGCGCGGGTTAAATATTGATGATTTAAGTGAATTTCTTTTATTTTACATAGCATCTCGGCCTCTTGATACAGAAACTAGGAAAAGGTTTGAATTACAAAATACCGAAGAAATTCCTAAATTTAATAATTTGATTGTTTATTTACAGAATTAAATAAAGGTATTAGAGGTTAGTCAACCTAGTAATTTACAGTCATTCAATTCTACAAATAAACAAAACCACAATAATACAAAGAAAGATAATTTTTCTCGGCAATCAAATTCTTCCTTAATTACTTCTTCGAACTCAAATAATAATAAACCTAATCAGGCTGTCTGTGCGTATTGTCATGAAAATCATTCAATATATCGCTGTGGTAAAGTACATTCTATGAATATAGGACAGCGACAACAATTAGTTAAAGAGTTACAATTATGTCAAAACTGCTTAAGAGGGCACGAATGCGAAACTTGTCAATGAACATTCGTCTAGATGTCTATATCTATAACGACTACATGCCTGTTATTTATTATATATAAAACTTCAACATATTTTCTTAAAACTGTCCAACCTAAAAACACGATTAATAACAAAAGCCTCGATACTTTTATTTTGCAAACATAGCCCCTTTATTTGATGTTTGTGGTCAGAACGGCGAAACCCTAAGGTCTTTAGAAATGATTTTTAGTTTCCTAGCTTAGCAATAACTATTTCTAAAATCTGGCCAAAGTTTTTTTACTCATTAACCTCGTACTTTTATTTTAAATAACAATTAAGTGATTTGGCGCTTACGCCCGTTAATTCTAGGACACCCGCTTGTGCCTACCCACTATCTTCTTCTCATTTTTTACGCGTTACGGTCATTAGATCTATCCTGCTTTCGCGCGGGGCGCGGGGTGCGAAATGGCTTCAGCCGGGTCGCATTGGTGCGCTCTTAAGGCCCGGTCACACTAGTGCAGACTGCAAGTCTAAGTCCATGTGTTTCATTTGTAACTCAAAACATAACACATTATTACACGAAGAGCATAAAAGTTTATTATCTAATACCATTGACCTAAAGGCTTCTGAGAATTCCAATATGAGCACTTCCCTAACTTGTACAACTCAGCCAAACATGTCAAAGTCACCACCTATGAGTACCAAAATTATTGGTTCAACAGTGGTTCGGTTGAGAAGAGTGGATGGTTCATTGCAGTATGCTCGTGTAATCATAGATAGTGGCTCAATGGACTCTTTCATTACAAGTAGCTGTGTGCGACAGTTAGGTTTACATATAAAAAAGTGTAATTTAAATGTGACCGGTCTCGGTCAAAATTATGTTTGTAATATTAAAGGTTATACGTTTGGCTCTATTGTGCTTAGGTCAAATGACTCGCCCCAATTCGATATACCATTAGTGGTTTTGCCTAAAATCACTTCAATGATTCCTACAACTTCGTTACAGTCGGTTGTCAAGGAAAAGTTTAAACATCTGGATCTCGTCGACCAAGATTTTGATAAATCGGGTCCGATCGATCTGTTGTTAGGAGTAGACTGTTTTGATTAGATATATACTGGTTCACGTTATAGCCCAGGTCCTGGTTTTCCATGTGCACTGTCTAGTGTATTCGGCTGGGTGATAAGTGGCCAGTTTCTTCAAAACATGGTGGCTCAAACTCCAGCCACACCCGTTACGTCACTCATCGCGTCTTCTTGTGCACTCGATGAGATCGTTCAACGGTTTTGGGAATCCGAAGAACCGCCGAAATGTAAAATTTCCGGTCCTGAGGATGAAATATGTGAACAAAAATATAAAAATAGCACATATCGTACCTCCGACGGTCGTTATGTTGTACCAATTATGATTAAAGATGATACTGCAGCCTTAGAAGAATCATATCATCAGGCTCTTAACCGTTTTCTCAACTTGGAAAAGCGTCTTGCCAGCCAGACTGAGTTGAAAACGGAATATAAGGAATTTATGCAGCAGTACGAAGATCTGGGACATATGCAGCCTGCTGAATCTTTGTCTACTGACCGTTATATTATTCCTCACCATTGTGTAATACGACCCGATAGTACAACGACACGTTTACGAGTAGTCTTCGATGCCAGTAGTCGGACCTCGAATAATCTGTCACTCAATAATATTGTTCATGTGGGTCCTAAGCTGCAAGTGGATATTGTCGATTTAGTGACAAAATTTAGACTTCACAAAATAGTTTTAACTGCCGACATCCGCCGTATGTATCGGCAAATATTGATAAGACCCGAGGAAAGGCATTACCAACACGTGCTTTGGCGTAATGATCCAACTGAGATCTTAAAGGAGTACGAACTTAAGACAGTCACGTACGGAGTTAGTAGTTCACCTTATTTAGCCATTCGAACACTTCATCAACTTGTTGAAGATCATGGTTCTGAGTACTCAAGTCGTGTAGCTCAGGTTATCACCCAGGAGACATTTATGGACGATATCACAACTGGCGGCTCTTCCCTTGAAGAGGCGATCAAGCTGAAGGCCGATATCACATCTTTGTTGGCCAAGGCTCACTTTGAACTACGTAAATGGACTACCAACGATCCTCGTCTTCTTAAGGATGTTCCTCCTGAATTTTGTCAAAGTTCCAAATCCTTCGATGAATCGGGAAATGAGTTTGTCAAAATATTAGGGATACGATGGAATCCCATTAATGATTCTTTTTCATATGCCTTTTCAGACTCGTTCGAAGTCAAATTTACTAAAAGATCCATACTCTCTTTAGTAGCCCGCATTTTCGATCCACTCGGTTGGATATGCCCAGTAGTCTTTGCAGCAAAATCGCTGTTGCCAGAAATATGGCGGTTAAATTTATCGTGGGATGAGACTATTCCAAAACATTTAACCAAACAATGGCATTTAATAGCGGCCAATTTGTCTGATTTACAAAAAATTTCTCTTCCGCGGTTAGTTTTACCTTCCAATCCGATGGAAGTACACTTGGTAGGTTTCTGTGATGGTTCTCTGAAAGGCTATGGTTGTTGTGTGTATATTTGTGTGGTTACTAATGAGCCCAGAATTTCTACTGCGACTAGTTTACTGATTGGAAAATCTAGAGTAGCTCCTTTAAAACCTACCACGGTAAATAGACTCGAGCTAAGCGCAGCGGTGCTTCTGGCAAAAGTTCTATCGCACATGTATAATTTGCTTAAAGACCACATAACTATTAATTCTATTCGAGCTTATTCAGACAGCAGCACTACCTTGTCATGGCTTAATACCGCCCCTCATTTGTTAAAAATATATGTAGCCAATCGTGTCATTCAAGCAACTGACTTGATTAGTACCGAGCATTGGTATTATGTTTCGTCTAAGGATAACCCGGCCGACTGTTGTAGTCGCGGAGTGTCCTGTCCAGAGCTTATAGACCATCCTCTGTGGTGGAAAGGTCCTTCTTGGCTACAGGATTTGCCTAGTCAATGGCCTAACAAACGGGTTCTACTTCCAAAAGAAGACTTACCCGAGCTCAAACCACTAGAAACAAAAAGTCTTCACGTGATTGATGTGAGAAACCCACTTCTGGACTTAATTGCCAGACATTCCTCTTTTACAAAAATTCTAAGAATTGTAGCATGGTGTATTCGATTTATTTCAAATTCGAGGGTTGCAAGGCAAAATCGAATTCTTTCATTTCTCAGTAGTACTGAACTCGAGAAGTCAACCAAAGTGTTAGTTAAATTGAGTCAGTATCAATATACGTCTTCCGAAGTCAGTCGAGTGCGAGATAATAAACCATGTGTAAAATCCATTCAAAAACTTTCACCTTTCCTGGACGATGATGGGATCGTGCGGGTGGGGGAACGCATCGATGAGGCTAATCTGTCACCATCTGCGTTACACCCTTTTTTGTTACATAAACAATGTCCAATATCTAAAATTATAATAAAACATTTTCATAAAAAATATTTGCATTGTGGACCTCGAACCTTACAATCTCTTATTCAACGCCAGTTTTGGATAATTGGATTGAGACTTCTGATACGTACCGTGCTGTCGAAGTGTGTTAGATGTTTTATTTCGTGTCCGCGCTCTCGTTGGGTCATGCTTAAGAAAATTACCCAGAGATTTTGGCGCGTATGGCAGCGTGATTATCTTCATACATTACAACGAAAGAACAAAAGGTTCGTACATGAACCAAATATTAAAATAGATAACTTAGTCATAGTTAACGAACCTAATCTTCCGCCGATGTTCTGGAAGTTGGCACGTATTGTGCAAGTGCATGCTGGTTCGGACCAAGTAGTCAGAGTAGTTACTCTCCGAACTGCTAACGGAAAGACCTTTCGTAGGCCGGTAGTAAAGGTTTGTCCCTTACCAATTAATTAAGATATTTTTTTCATAAATTACTAAAACATAAATACACACTATCCTTAGGCTAGTTAAAACTTATTTATTACTTTATCTTTCGAAAATAATATTTCTAGATATTCTTGCAATAGTGCGTAGCTATTGCTTTTGTTTTATATCTTTCAATTTGCATTCTCTGTGAAACCCTTGTGGATTTCAGGTGGGGGAAAATGTGTAAGCATTAACTTTAAAAACCCAAATAAAATTACCTATCTGTGGTCCTGCTTCCGTTTTCCCATATATCTACTTCCTTTTCGCCGAGACGGCCTGTGATTGGTCGAAAAGGACTAGTCGAAAAAATATGGCGATCGAGTCTTGTTGAGCGCGCCGTGTGCGCTGATATAATTTCCAAAAATAACGACTCTAAGGGCTTCGCTGGCCAAAAACAACCCTAAATCTTCATCGCGCGTGTGTGATGGTGTACCACTAGTGTAGGCAGTAAGAAAATAATACAGTTCAAGCCAGGAAGATTCCCAGTCAGCCGCCACGAGGCCTGTCGCAGGCGAATCCTTTCCAGCATCCTGTTCACCAGTGAATCCAGGTTAGTGTTTACTGTTTTTTTCCTTGCTGTGATTCTGGGGTTGATCGGAGAATGCAGTGACCCTTCCAGAAAGTCGCAACAGTGATAGTGAGACAGTTGAAATATAACAAACAAAAATATTGGCCGTTTTTATAGCTTACGCCTACGGCTCCGCTCGCGTTAATGTCTATCCCCGGTAACAGTACCTTATTCTGAGATGTATGATATGTCTATGTTCTTTTCCGTACTCCAGAGATCGTGCAATAGTGATGATGATGATGCAAAATTTCATGATAATCGGTTCAGAAGTTACGGCGTGGAAGCGTAACAAACAAACTCACTTTCACATTTATAATATTACTAGCTTTCGCCCGCGGCTCCGCCCGCGTCAATGTCGATTCCTCGGGAATAGTACTTTTTCCCGGGATAAAAGGTAGCCTATGTCCTCCTCCGTACTCAAGAGAACTTGTATGCAAAATTTCATGATGATCGGTTCAGTAGTTACGGCGTGAAAGCGTCACAAACAAACAAACAAACAAACAAACTCACTTTCGCATTTATAATATTAGTAAGGATAAGGATAAGGATATGTAAGGATGGTACGGAACCCTTCGTGCGCGAGTCCGACTCACACTTTGCTGGTTGTTTAATTACCATGATGGTTCAATTTGTTACATTACTATTGCATGGCTCAACACTAACAAAAATATCCCTGATAGCAAAACCGTCATAAAAAATATCGATATACTCGTAGATACGTGATTTTACCACATCACTAGGAATAAACTAACCTAATTTGAAATAAAGAAAAAACGATAATTTTAAGCAAAATACCTATAAAAGTTGTCATTTATACAATACGTTATATAATTGACAATATTATTATTGTATTTTGGGTTTTAATTATGCACTTTTAATTGAAAAACTTACCGATGAAAATTATGTTTTACAGAATTCATTTCTGTTCGTTCTGAATGGGATTTACGTAGCTCCATTGCACAAGATATTGTTTAGTATAATGGTCACTTGATAACGCACCAACCCAACACCGGTTAATACTTTTTTCCGTGAGACTTTTAGCACAATCCTATTAATTTGCAGACATCACAATTCCGCCACAAATGTTTTTCTCGATTATAACCCGATCAAGTCGGCAAGATGCTAATGTGACAGACGTTGAACTTTAATAAGTTATTTTGAATTTAGTCGGATTTAATGGAGTCCAATGGAGTCCATTGACATTTCAAGTCGGGACAACCATGAAAATAATAGAAATTGACTGAAGTTTTTGTCTCATTCTGTCATAAGCGAAAGCTCAAAAGAAAAATACCGTGTCAACTATCTGTTTTCAGTTTCTATTTATATGCGGCTTCTATGTATATTATTCTTCTGAGGTAAGGTTGGTGCGGGCAAGTGGCAACACGGATTCGTTCACGGACCGGATTTGATCTCCTTACAAGAGTCAAGCTCTCGCTATTAGAGTAGTCTCTTTTTATTTGGTTTTAAGTGCTGCTGATACGAGTGAAGTGCATGCGTTTATGGTTCTTATATCGGAAGAGTTAATCTCCGTACCAGTCAGTTGTCGGTTGGGTTCGCGAATGTGAACGAATGAGTGAAGTGAAGGTTTTATTTCGGTTGAAGGTTAGTGCTTCTTCTTGTTTGAGCCGCCATTGTTAAGCTTGCTCCACATCAAACTCACCACGTTTCGTAATTCGAAATGATTATTGCAATCTCGTGATAATTGTAATTGTAAATGTTTAAAAGTTTTTTTTTTTTTTTTTTTAGAAAGGTTTTTTGTGTTAAGTTAGTGTTGTTATTTCGTGCCGGCCGCCATGTCGAACCCTGACAAGGAAGGCTATCCGTCATATATATATTAATGCGTGACTCTTAAAATATTGTACTTGTTTATAAATGTTACTTAATATTATAATGATAAGATACCTTAGAAACACACAGTTATTAGTGAAAACCAATCCTAAAATAGTGTATTACAAGCTTTTACTTAACTTGCAATGTATGTATGTAACTATGTTTGTTTGAGTGGAATATTACAACTCAATTTTAAAGCAGATATCTTCCATCGATTGAGCTGAAATTTGGTACACTCGTTTAGTTTCGATGACAATGCATGGTTTACTGTGTGACGTCATTTTAAATCCTACATGGCTAAACACTCAAGATGGTGGACTAGCTATTTTTGATGCACTCCGACAATATGAATATCAAATTAAAGCGCTCGCTGAATATAACTCGAAAATAAAGTAATGTACATAAAAACTTGTTTTAAAAAAGTTTTTTACATTTTATTTTATATATGCAGCTCAAATTTTTGTACGAATATCCGCATCTAGCTTATTATTACACTCGGCTGCATATGACTATGCTCACGTGCACTCGAGTGCTATAACGCCGGACACCACGCTAATAGACTGGCTCTTGTAATTGTACGTATGATATTATGCTCGCATATGGTGCGTCCACACTACTATTACAGAATGTGCAAATCTCTGTGATGTAGTAAACGCGTGGAGTCAAAACAAAGGGGTTCTGTCAGCATTAAGGACAAATGGATAGATATCTAAGAGATTCGTTCTTTTTTTGCAGAAGATGCTAAGTCTTGGAACTTGCTGAAGCGATTTGAAAAATATTTCCTAAAAAATCACCATTAATACTGTCTTACTTAACTAATTAAAAAGCCATCTTTCGGCACCTTTGGCCATAAAGTGATTGAGGTGACCTATGACCAGAAGTTTGGTCTATACCTTGGCTACTAGATTCAGTATTGCCATCCAACGTGGCAATGCTACAGCCTTCTGGACACGCTATCGCGGAGCAGCGATCTATCGGGCCTGTTTTGTTTGTAAATATGTATTAATTTTAAGTTTTAGCATTAGTCTTATATTTTTAATTTAAATTGTATAAATATGTATTGTACCATCGAATATATGTATTAGGAGTCTTTGTTTAATAGGCAATTTTTTTACACATATAAAGTCGACAGTTACTGCTAGTTTAGTTACAATTAAAAGAGGGATGGGAACTAATCAACAGGTCCTTACGTATAATACTCCGCTCGTCCAGCCGAAACTAATTGTATTACAATAACACGCTCCACTGTGCTGGTGTTTGTACAGCCGCCAGCCGCTGGTGGAAGATAAATATTGGCAAATTAACAATTGCAGCGTTCGGAAGGATGAGCAAAGCTAGTAAGTACAGCCATTTACAGTTTACTCCCACCATGTTCTGTACAACATGTTGGTATACTGAACAACTTTCACTTGGGGCCATATAGTAAAATATGAAAAAAATATTAAAATGAAAAAAAAAAATAGAGTGTAGTTAGTAATGCTAGGGTATTCATCAGAAACATTGCCTAACTAATATAAACGTAATAGGCCACATTGTACACTAAAAATCCGACGCAATAGGCTAGTTTCCTGGGTCGTAATAATAACATAACAATTAGTCCGTCAGTTAGATAATCAAAAAATATTGGACACGTATTTTTTTCTTTTGTCAAATAAACAATAAATAATAAAGATAAACCGCGTCAAAGTTCAGGAGTGCGGTCTCGTGACGTCAAAGTTTGCTAAAAATTGTAGCAAACTATGACGTCACACGGAACTTCAAAGGGCTATATCTTGATCATTTTTTGTTTAATCGACAAAAGAAAAAATACGTGTCCCATATTTTTTGAATATCTAACTGACGGACTAATTATATTTTTTTAGGAAACTAGCCTGGAGTGGGAACTAATCAACAGGTCCCTACGTATCATAATCCGCTCATCCAACCGAAACTAATTGTATTACAATAACACGCTTCACTGTTCTAGGGTGTTTGCACAGCCGTTGGCCACTGGTGGAAGATAAATATTGGCAAATTAACAATTACAGCGATCGGAAGGCTAATTAAAAGCTGGTAAATCTTCTATACAACGTGTTGGTGTACTGAACAACTTTCCTTTGAGGACACATAGCGAAATATAAAAAAAAGAAATGAAATTTAAAAAAATCGTAGACTGCATGAACGCCGGCTGCACGCATGAAAAAATATCACGTTCCGTATGCATCGAGAGCGTGGACAAGTGATAGAGAGGCATGACCGGCCTAAGCGTTTGGCTTGTGACGTATCTATCTCTCTTCCACCGTTATCACGTAAGATTATCGTCCATAAACCGACATAACAGACAACCAATATTTTATTAACTATGCGTCAGCATAGTTAATAAAATAGGAACTGCTGAAACAATTCCAAATATATTTTTTTTTCACCCACAGAATTCATCAGTATCATTGCTTAACTAATATGCCATATTGTACCCTTACAAAACCGACGCAATTAATTGGTTAGTTACAATAAAAAAGCGGTGTGATCGTATCAACAGGTCCTTACGTATACGGCCGGTCATGCCTCTCTATCACTTGTCCACGCTCTCGATGCACACGGAACGTGACACTTTTTCGTGCCTGCAGCCGGCGTTCATGCAGTCTACGATTTTTTTAAATTTCATTTCTTTTTTTATATTTCGCTATATAGCCTCAAAGGAAAGTTGTTCAGTATACCGACACGTTGTATAGAAGATTTACCTTTTATATAAGCAGGTCGTCCAGCTGAAACTAATTGTATTACAATAACACGCTCCACTGTGCTGGTGTTTGCACAGCCGCCAGCCACTAGTGGAATATAAACATTAGCCAATTATCGATAACAGTGAGCAAAAGGCTGGGTAACAGCTGGTAAGTACAACCAATTACATAGGTTACTCCCACCATCTATACAACGTGTTGATATACGAGTACTAAACCACTTTCTCTTGAGGCCATATAGCGAAATATAAGAAAAAAAATCGTAAGTGTAGTAACGTTATCAACAGGAGATTTGTTATTAACAATGGCGACGCTTGGAATTACTGAAGCTTTTTTTTTTCACCTAGGGAATTCATCAGAAACACTGCGTAACTAATATTAGGTAAATATATATAATTATGCCCTATTTAACCCCTTCAAAACCGACGCAATTCATTAGCTTAGTTACAATAAAAAAGGGATGTGAACTAATCAACGCTCCTTACGTATAATAAGCAGGTTGTCCGGCCGAAACTAATTGTATTACAATAACACGCTCCACTGTGCTGGAGTTTGCACAGCCGCCAGCCACTAGTGGATTATAAACATTAGCCAATTATCGATAACAGTGAGCAAAAGGCTGGGTAACAGCTGGTAAGTACAACCAATTACATAGGTTACTCCCACCATCTATACAACGTGTTGATATACGAGTACTAAACCACTTTCTCTTGAGGCCATATAGCGAAATATAAGAAAAAAAATCGTAAGTGTAGTAACGTTATCAACGGGAGATTTGTTATTAACAGTGGCGACGCTTGGAATTACTGAAGCTTTTTTTTTCACCTAGGGAATTCATCAGAAACACTGCGTAACTAATATTAGGTAAGTATATATAATTATTCCCTATTTAACCCCTTCAAAACCGACGCAATTCATTAGCTTAGTTACAATAAAAAAGGGATGTGAACTAATCAACGCTCCTTAGGTATAATTAGCAGGTTGTCCGGCCGAAACTAATTGTATTACAATAACACGCTCCACTGTGCTGGAGTTTGCACAGCCGCCAGCCACTAGTGGAATATAAACATTAGCCAATTATCGATAACAGTGAGCAAAAGGCTGGGTAACAGCTGGTAAGTACAACCAATTACATAGGTTACTCCCACCATCTATACAACGTGTTGATATACGAGTACTAAACCACTTTCTCTTGAGGCCATATAGCGAAATATAAAAAAAAAATCGTAAGTGTAGTAACGTTATCAACAGGAGATTTGTTATTAACAAAGGCGACGCTTGGAATTACTGAAGCTTTTTTTTTTCATCTAGGGAATTCATCAGAAATACTGCGTAACTAATATTAGGTAAATATATATAACTAGCTGTTGCCCGCGGCTCCGCCCGCGTTAATGTCGTTCCCTTGGGAACTGTAGAAATAATAAAAATTCCAAACAAACCCCTCCCCCTCTGCTTTTTCCACCAAAGAATTTAATACATTTCACCTGCATAGATCTTTAGCCCTTAAGGAGGGGATTTTGCCCATTTCACCTACACAGATATTTTTTTATTGTAATGGAAAACTTCTTATTGTCATATTTCTAAGTAAATAAAAAAATCCATACAAACTTTACCCCACCTATTTAACCCCTTCAAGGGGAAATTTCGTCCATTTTAACTACACAGGTCTTTTTAATTGTAATGTAAACATATATACTTATTTTTATACTTCTATGTCCAGAAATGAGAAAATTTCCATACACACCCCCTTTATCCCTTAAGGGGGGAGTTTTGTACATTTCACCTACACAGATCCTTTTTAATTGAATCTAGAACGTATATACTTATTTTCATACTTCTAAGTCTAGAAATGAAAAAAAACCATACTAACTTTACTCCCCTATTTTATCCCTTCAGGCAAAAATTTCTTCGGTTTTACCTACATACATCTTTTAATTGTAATCCAGAACGTCCAGAAATGATAGAATATCCATAAAAACTTAACATATATAGTTTAGGCCCTGCGTTGATATGTCAGTCAGTCAGCCTCGCCTTTTTTTTAGTATGGATTACTATTGATAGTATGGATAGGTATAATGCTGTCGTATAATGATGATGAATTGACTTTGGATTTTAATTTTCTTATGTCACTTATTATTTTATTTTATTTCTTTGCTATATGTTTGCAGGCAAACTCAGGCCTTGATTCAAATGACGATAACTTTATTTTTAATGAACAGATTTTGATGAAACAAACTTTAAATGTTTTGCTGAGTTAAAACAAAGCAATTGGTGAAAGTTTGAAGTAAATCGGTTCAGTATTTTCGGAGTTAATCGTGATCATACATACAGACAGACAGACAGACAGACAGACAGACAGACAGACAAGAAATTCGAAAAAAATTTTTTTGCTTTCTATTATTCTTTTTAAGTGTCCCTCTGTCCATTTCAGTCAAAAATTCTAAATGTACAGACAAAATATTTTTACTGTTTTATTATATGTATAGATTATGCCCTATTTAACCCCTTCAAAACCGACGCAATTCATTAGCTTAGTTACAATAAAAAAGGGATGTGAACTAATCAACGCTCCTTACGTATAATAAGCAGGTTGTCCGGCCGAAACTAATTGTATTACAATAACACGCTCCACTGTGCTGGAGTTTGCACAGCCGCCAGCCACTAGTGGAATATAAACATTAGCCAATTATCGATAACAGTGAGCAAAAGGCTGGGTAACAGCTGGTAAGTACAACCAATTACATAGGTTACTCCCACCATCTATACAACGTGTTGATATACGAGTACTAAACCACTTTCTCTTGAGGCCATATAGCGAAATATAAAAAAAAAATCGTAAGTGTAGTAACGTTATCAACGGGAGATTTGTTATTAACTATGGCGACGCTTGGAATTACTGAAGCTTTTTTTTTCACCTAGGGAATTCATCAGAAACACTGCGTAACTAATATTAGGTAAGTATATATAATTATTCCCTATTTAACCCCTTCAAAACCGACGCAATTCATTAGCTTAGTTACAATAAAAAAGGGATGTGAACTAATCAACGCTCCTTAGGTATAATAAGCAGGTTGTCCGGCCGAAACTAATTGTATTACAATAACACGCTCCACTGTGCTGGAGTTTGCACAGCCGCCAGCCACTAGTGGAATATAAACATTAGCCAATTATCGATAACAGCGAGCAAAAGGCTGGGAACAACTGGCAGGTACAACTATTTACATAGTTTACTCCAACCATCTTCTATACAACGTGTTGATATACTAAACCACTTTCCCTTGAGGCGACATAGCGAAATTTGAAAAAAACAAATCGTAAGTGTAGTAATGTTATCAACGGGAGATTTGTTATTAACTATGGCGACGCTTGGAATTACTGAAGCTTTTTTTTTTCATCTAGGGAATTCACCAGAAACACTGCGTAACTAATATTATATGTAATTATGCCCTATTCAACCCCTTCAAAAACGACGCAATTCATTAGCTTAGTTACAATTAAAAAGGGGTGTGATCTAATCAACAGGTCCTTACGTGTAATAAGAAGGTCGTCCAGCCGAAACTAATTGTATTACAATAAAACGCTCCTCTGTTCTGGTATTTGCACAGCCGCCGGCCGGTAGTGGAATATAAACATTGGCAAATTAACGATAACAGCGAACGAAAGGCTGGGTTACCTCGCCTTCCGCTTATCGCCGTATCGCGTAGGCATAAAATTCGAACGCGACCGTGCACTTTTGACTTCGACCTTACAGTCAGTTCTATAGTTTAGTCCTACCATCTTCTATATTCTATACCAATGTTGGTATTCCGAAGTATTTTCTTTTGGAGTCATTAAGCGAAACTAAAAAATATTTGACCTTACTTAGAAATTCGATAATTTTGTTCAGTAACGTTTTATAACATCTATGTGGGTGCAAAATAAGCAATTAAATAGAGATATGGAAGGTCAACATATTGTAGACGTGCTACAAAAATTCGTAGAACATCTACGCCGAATCGTAGAGACTTCTCCATGAGTTATGTACATTGATACTTAATTAACACATCTTTATAAATTGGTCAGCCGTGTGGTATCCAGCAGAGTAGAATAGGACCACTCCAAGTCTTCCCGTGGATGTCGTAGAAGGCGACTTAGGAAATACAAGCTAAACAAAGCTTAAACATCTAAGAGACCTCTCCAACCCGTCTGGCCAGCGTGGAGAGTGTAGGCCAAGTCCTCTGGCTGCTCTGGCTAAGTATGGCCCTAGTAGTACAGAGAGGGTCGTGCTCCTGTAGTGGAGACTAAAAAGGACCTGATGATGATATAATATTGGTACATTCATTCATTCATTTCGAGTAGGTCAATCGACCATGCACTCCCTGGTGTCAGAGTTCTTCGGAACCGCCTCTTGGTCTCTGACGTGGTACCTTTAATCATAATCATAATAATTTATTTGCAAACATACAGTAAATAAGGGTCATATAACATTGAGAGTACATTGTATGAAACCTGCACGCAGGTATGCAAATATTTAATACAAATGTCAAAAAAAAGAAAAATTTAATTCATTAATAATGTAATATAATTTCAATATAAATATAAATTAATATTTTATGTGATTTGCAATAGTCAATATATTCCTTCAAAGAGTAAAAACAATTCTCAAGCAACCACCGCGTCAACTTATTTTTGAATTATGTACCTTTTAATGATTTAAATTCATTCGAAAGTACATTATATATTACAATAGACATGTTAAAGACGTTCCTTTTATAAATATCCTTATGACACATAAGCTCATATAACCTGTTCATAATTATAGCCCGCGTATGTCTAGATGTAACTTCACATCTTCTCTGTCAAAATTCTGAATGTGTATGTACGAATACACATATGTCTCTAATGTAAAAACTAGGCAAGGGCAGAATATTTAAATTTTTAAATAATGGTCTACAGCTGTCTTCTATCCAAGCATTGCATAAGGCACGGATGCATTTTTTTTGTACTATGAAAGCTCTGTCGGTATTAACTGAATTACCCCAAATAATTAAGCCATAGCTAAATATCGACGATACATACCCATGATATGCTGCAATGGCAGCTTCAGTTGATACAGTTTGCCTTAGTCTTTTAAGAGCAATGTCAAATATTCAGTTTGTTGCATATTTGATCGACGTGTGCTATCCAATTTAAAGACTACTAGGTAGCAGCCGGGATCAACGGCTTAACGTGCCTACCGAAGCACGAAAACATCCTCATTATCAGACAACCAGGTGTTTCAGCCTGCAATGTCCTAACCAAACTGAAAACAACTAAGCAAAGTATGCTTCCCGTGGGAATCGAACCCACGGGGGCCACGGCTCTCACACTCAACAAAAGAAGCATAGAATCGGTAAAGGTTCTACTTTAACGGCAATTTTCTGTGAGAGTGTGGTAATTCCCCGGACGAGCCGACCCATTCATGCTACTACAAATAAAATAAAATAGATCGGAATGGACTCATCAACAGGTTCTTATGTGTCACACGCTCTACTGCGTTAGTATTCGCAGCCTCTGGCCGCTAAGGGAATTTAAACTGTTTATCTTCTAACTAGTGGCCGGAGGCTGCACGAAATATGCCAATGGTTGGCATATTAACGATAACAGCGAACGGGCGAGGCGAGGTAAAAGCTAGTGGGTGCGGGGTGTTATATGAGCCAGTTCCATAGTTTAGTCCGCCCGACCATATTCTTTACAACTAATAATAAAACAAAAAATAATAATAATAAATAAATAAATATATACGGACAAATCACACAGATTAAGCTAGCCCCAAAGTAAGTTCGAGACTTGTGTTATGGGATACTAACTCAACGATACTATATTTTTTTAACAAATACATATATAGATAAACATCCAAGGCCCAGGCCAATCTGAAAAAGATCATTTTCCATCTGGACCTGACCCAGGGTTTTAAACCTATATCTGAATACTGAAATCCTAATGGAATGCAGAATTGCAAGAACAAAAAATAGAAAACGAAACAAAATTTTGGCTTCCTATACAAAATCGTCGATCAGCGGATTTGTATGGAAGGTCATAAAATTTTTTTCGTTTTTTTTTTTGCAATTCTGTATTATTTGTGAGATGATAATCTTAAGAACCAGTTAATTTTTCTACGTAAGGCTTTTAAATAAAATAGGCTATATTTTATGGTCAAGCGATACTGGCGGCTCACTAGTTTAGTAACAATAAATATATTTATTCATTTTCGAGTAGGTGTCACGGTCAATCGACCATGCACACCTTGGTGTCAGAGTTCTTCGGAACCGCCTCTCGGCCTCTGACGTGGTTCCTTTAACGACTACCAGATGGCAGCCGGGACCACCGGCTTAACGTGCCTTCCGAAGCACGGAATCATCTTTATTATCAGACAATCAGGTGATTCAAGCCTGCAATGTCCTAACCCAACTGGAAACAACTAAACAAAGTATGCTTCCGGTGGAAATCGAACCCACGACCTCCGGGTCAACAGACAAACGCCTTAACCACTGGACCACGGAGGCTGTTACAATAAATATAAATATATACGGACAAATCACACAGATTCCATCTTGACCTAACCGGGGATCGAACCCGGGCACCCTGTGTCGCAGGCTAGCGTGTTAACCACTGCGCCACGGAGCACGGATAAATAAGGGGTGTGAACTAATCAACAGGTCCTTATACGTATAATAATCCGCTCGTCCAGCCGAAGCTAATTGTATTACAATAACACGCTCCACTGTGCTGGTGTTTGCACAGCTGCCGGCCACTGAAGAAGATAAACACTGGCAAATTAAGGATAACAGCGAGCGAAAGGCTGGGGAAAAGCTGGTAAGTTCATCGTGTAGAATATAAGTTACACGGTTTAGATATCGCCCTCTAAATGAAGTGTTGTAATCAATTGTTGCAATATTTATAAGGAGGATTAGACTGATTAGACTGAATGAGCGGCGGATAATTGGCATAATCTACATTCTGATCGCTTTCGTATTGTCAACGAAATGTCAATTAACGTCCAAGCCAAAGACAACAAGGGACGCCCCATTATCTTATCTCTATGGACGCCCCAAAGAAAAGATGGGCGGCTTCCAAAAGAATTTCTGTGACGTCAGCGATCGAGAGTCTAAGTCTATTGCTACTGTGAAACGAGCAGAGAACCGAGGAATGCTGGGTTTTTAACGGCGGCATATTTACATCTAATTAATAATGATAAATTGAAGACTAAAAAAATAAAACTATTAAAAAAACAAAGTGAGAATCCTTGTACCTAATAATAACTATTGTACCACTTTTACAGCAAATAAACGATTATTAATATTATTATTATTTTTAAAAAACATCCTTTCCTTTTGTTATAATAAATAAAATAAAATTGTTTTATATAATACTAGCGACTCCGCCCCGGCTTTGATAAGTTATACATATAAACCTTTCTCCTGAATCACAATATTAAAAACCGCATCAAAATCCGTTGCGTAGTTTTAAAGACCTAAGCATACCTACATAGGGAAAGACAGACAGCGGTAAGCGACTTTGTTTCATATTTGTGATTAAAATTGAACATGCTCAACCATTTATAGAGATAAAGATTTAAAAAATACAAATGAAAAGCAAAATAAGGCTCTCGGCGTCCTTAAAAAATCATAAATAATGAATTTTGACCTTTCGATATGAAGCTGGAGGTCGTTGTTACGTCGAAATGACTGTTTAGGGCTCCGGGCATACCCGATACTTTTAGAATAATATTGGTGACAAGCGCAAATAAGCTTGGTGACAGTTTTAGAGGCCGCAAGAGGCAGATGTGTGTACATTTATATTACTAACTTTTTTATTAAAATACCGTCGTCTCATTTGTCATGATTAAACCTCTTTTAATTTAACAAACTTTTAGATTTCTCCATTACTTGTACAGCGTAACTGTTAGATTAGCTAGTAGACAACATGAAAGAATTCAGTTTATATCTGTCTCTTGCGCGATTTTATAAATCCATACTAAACTAATAATATAATTGCGAAAATAACTCTGTCTGTCGACTTTTCACGTTTCAACCATTGAACCAATTTGGATGAAATTCGGTATGGAGGTAGTTTGAAGCAGGAAAGGACATAGGGTAACTTTTATTTCCAAAAATTCTACTGGGCAATAGCTAGTAACGAATATTTTAAGCACAAAGAGTACGCAATCTGAGCGAAACTAGTATTTTTCTTTTACATAAGTCTCTACGGAGTACATATCGAAAGTGACTTATATTGAAAAGGCACTTTTAGAAACGTTGAGTAACTGATATCTTCGACAAAAAACGTCACTTTGCTACAAATAGTAGCACGTCTACTGTAGCACTTACTGAAAATAAGTAAAATAAAGGGAATCGTATTTTAATGTCTCGTCACGTTTGCCAAGTGTTCTTTGAAAGAATATCAAGCACCTTTCACTCGATTTTAAACTATCTCCTTGTTGAACCAAGAGAACCTTGTCCAACAGAAAACTTTCGTGGTAACAGAAATCAAGAGTTTGTCACTTTGATATACAATTGTTACAACAACCTCTTACTGCTCGAAGAAATTTTTGTATTTAAGGTTATCTTATGGTAGGGTTTATAATAATAGCGCTAACAAACGCATTATCATATTCTTATTGATATACTCTTATTTAAGCGTTACTTCCGGTTACGGCAATAGTCGTTGACCCAAAGCTCATTCCCGAACAAGCCGGATTCCGACCAGGAAAATCCTGCTGTAGTCAGACTTTAAACCTCACACAACACATTGAGGACGGGTTTGAGCTGGGTCACGTAACTGGGGCAGCATTTGTTGATCTTTCAGCTGCGTATGACACAGTGAACATAAAACGGCTTTTGTGGAAGGTGACTGAGATGACAGGAGATCACGCCTTCACAAAAATATTGAGTGAACTATTACATAACCGGCGCTTTCAGGTCCATCTCCTATCCGAAAAGAGTCGCTGGAGATCACTCAAGAACGGCCTTCCCCAGGGTACCGTGCTTGCCCCTATATTATTCAACATTTATACAAACGACCAGCCTTTACCACCTAACACAAACCGGTTCATCTACGCCGACGATCTGGCATTAACCTCCCAAGCGCCGACATTTGAGGTGGTTGAAAGGAATCTCAGCGAAGCACTCGAGGCCTTAAGTTGCTACTATACGCGGAATTCCTTAAAACCGAATCCTTCGAAGACCCAATCCTGCGCATTTCATTTACGCAATCGAGAAGCCCGTCGGACGCTTAACATCAAATGGGGAGACGTACCCACCCATAACTCATTGTTCCACACCAAGGTATCTCGGTGTTGCCTTGGACAGAACATTGAGTTTTAAACAACACTGTCTTAATACTAGGCAAAAAGTGGGTACGCGAAACAATCTCCTGCGGCGCCTCACGTCCACCAAATGGGGGGCGTCACCACAAGTTCTGCGGACGACCGGACTAGCTCTTTCGTTTTCGGCAGGCGAATACGCCAGCCCAGTTTGGGGGCGATCGGCACATACACAGCTGGTGGATACAGCTCTAAATGACACATGTCGAATCATAACTGGCTGTCTGAAACCAACACCAGTGGGAAAGCTGTACCCACTGGCTGGTATAGCTCCTCCGGACGTTCGTAGAGACGTGGCCAGCTCCCTTGAAAGGGCCAAAAAGGAAACTGACCGACGACACCCTTTACACCATCACGTGCCGGTTCCTCAAAGATTGAAGAGCCGGCATAGCTTTGTAAAAGAAGTGCCTCCTTTGTCTGCCGAAGTCTCTAAATCAAGGCTTAATATATGGAAGGAGAGATATCCAACAGCGTCTATCATCCCGTTGATGGAGAATCTCTCCCCCGGTCATGATCTACCTTGGGCTACATGGAAGTCCTTGAACAGACTCCGGACTCAAGTCGGCCGAAGCAAGGAGAACATGAATAGGTGGGGTTACAGCTCTGATATTTCCTGTCCATGTGGTGCAACTCCTCAGACCATGGCACACCTGTTGTCTTGCCCTGCGTGTCCTACAACCTGCACACGCGAGGACCTATACAATGCCACTGATAACGCTGTCTCAGTGGCAGAGTTTTGGTCAACACAAATTTAATTCGCCCGAGTCGACACGATAAGAAGAAGACGGCAATAGTTGTAACTGACCGAGCGAGCGAAGCGAGCGAAGCGTCTCAGTTTCCACTGGCCCAAAATTCTTTTGTCCGTCTGTCTGTCTGTCTGTCTGTCTGTCTGTCTGTCTGTTCTCGCCTACAGGTCGCATTTCTCAACCGATTCTCATGAAATTTTGTGAGCAGGTTCGGTAATTATATAGAATTTTTTTGTCGTGCCAGTTTTTCGAAGTTTTATGAAATGGCGGATATATGGGGGTCCGAAACTTAAAAAAACTCACAGCACAGCTATTTGGAAAAAAAATCAAAAATGTCATTAGACTTTTTTGTTATTCTCATTAAGACGCAACTTTTTTGTCTGAACAACTTTTTTATACGATAAACTTGAACGTGGTATAGTCGGCAATTTGCCCAAAAGTTGTCTGAAATCGATTTTCTGTATATTTATGAAAAAAGTTGAAGTACGTGAAGTGGAGAGGGAGTGAAATTGAACAACTTTCCTTAAGGAACAAAAATCAAAATATGAAAAATATTTTTTGGCGTAAAGCATAATACTGCGTATTACTTTTATAATTGAAAATACTGAATAAACTTAGAATCCTGAAATAAAAATTAAAAATAAATAAAAAAAGATTCACATGCTATCCTGTGACTTGAACCCGGAGCTTATAGATGCCGGCCACTTCTTAAGGCGCTGTATCCCTCAACCGTTTGTAGCGGACATCGCGCAATATTTTATATATTTTTGTCATACCTATCGTCAGTCTGAGTTCAAATCCGTGTCTGCCATTTTCGTGTTAATTTTCACTTTTAATTTAATAATTCAATAATTATAACCAAATATTGTAATTTTTGTAGGTATCCATCTTGCTCATTTAGTTTTACTTTTTATAGAAAAATATCAAGAAATTCGCGACGAAATTTTTTCTGGATATAGCTTTTTTGATATTTTATTCAGTTAGGTGTTAAATATTTTTTTGAACATATTTTGATGTAACCATTTATTTGGATCTTTGAACTGTACTTCATATTTTTTTCATGCTAGTATTCTTTGAAAAATAAGGCTAACTGCGCGACGAAAAAATACACGTTTTACGGTATCCTTGTGATGCACAGCGCCTTAACGTAAAGTTCGCATGTTTGTCTGCCATAACAGTTGAAAATTAGCGTCCTATTAAAATTTTGATATTAAAATGTTGACCAAATGGTAACATAACAACTATGAAACCGGGTACTTAAACTTTGCCTCCTATTCACCCATGCCAAGTTCGCTATTCCGATATTTCCGATCTTGAAGAGTATCACTCCAACTTAGTTAATGTGTAAAAAAAATCATACTAAACATGGTGCTCAAGGGCCGTGTTTCCATACAAGAGACTACTCTTGTATGGAAACACGGCCCTTGAGCACCATGATTCCTCGCCGGATAGTACCAATAGAGTAATGATTTTTTACTAAAAAAATCCGTATGTTAAAATTTTGTGTGTGTTGCGAATTTCCGTTGTGTTCAAACATCAAGAAAAC
Source organism: Elegia similella (assembly GCA_947532085.1). Classification (NCBI taxonomy): domain Eukaryota; kingdom Metazoa; phylum Arthropoda; class Insecta; order Lepidoptera; family Pyralidae; genus Elegia; species Elegia similella. The sequence continues at coordinate 19,309,491 of OX383934.1, read as the reverse complement.
AAATTTGGGCAATTATATAAAAAAAGGAACGCAGAAACACAGCCATAGCTTATTTTAAATTTTTAATGTAAAAAGAAATTAAATCGGTTAAGTTTTGGAGAAGAAATCAGACTACGAAGCGTTAATTTTGTGTAATTTTTATAAGTATTTTCCGGCCGAGCTGCAGTTATCTCTATCGCACTCTGCGGGGTTTGTTTGGGCTCGCGGCGCGACAGCAATAGATATTATAAATATCTATTTTTCAATTCTCTCGAGCTTAGTGTTTCCTCTTAAAAAAGGGTCTGGTTGGGTCTTCTGGTAAAGGGAATGTAGGTTTAAATTTCCGTTTCCTCTGGTACCTAATTAATTGCAGCGGGGATTGGGAAATAGTTACTGAAGGAAATCATCCTTTAGTCAATTAGCATATCAGTAACAGATATATTTTAGAGCACGGAGGGCAAATGTGGATGTTGGTTGTAAGGACTCGCGAGGTCTACTGTTCTCGCAGAACCACTAGTAGTTATAAACCGGGGTCCGGTTTTCCAACTTATTCTTCTCCTCTTTGGGACCTTTAGTCGAATCGATAACATCAATTCATACCTTACATTTCTTATTGATATCAACATAAGCCACTGTTTTCTTGTACCCAGCCAAACTTACTTCGCAAAAATGGTTTAGTAATAGAAAACTTTCTTGGTAACAGAAATCACGGAGAGATATAATTGTTACAACACCCACTTTGGTGCTTTATTCATACGATAAAATAAAATAAAAAGGTGAGATTGGTTTTACGATGTCGTTGGTATAAGAATACCTCATCATCATCATCATCAGGTCCTTTTTAGTCTCCACTACAGGAGCCCGACCCTCTCTGTACTACTAGAGCCATACTTGGCCAGAGCAGCCAGAGGCCTACACTCTCCACGCTGGCCAGACGAGTTGGAGAGGTCTCACAGATGTTTAAAAGCTTTGTTTAGCTTGTATTTCCTAAGTCGCCTTCTACGACATCCACGGGAAGACTTGGAGTGGTCCTATTCTAATCTGCCGGATACCACACGGCTTCGTATAGAATACCTCAGATTTGCCGCCATCTATGTAAGGTGGAGTATTCTCCATGTCTCTCGGTTCTCAGCCAACTCTTCACCTCCATATAACACAATTCCAGATTCACGTACAAAGGCTGGCCTTTTCCTTTATTTCGTCCAAATATGCTCTTCTTGGTCTTCCTTTCCCTCTCCTTACCTAAATCTTTCCCTCTATAATATTTTTCATAAATTGATCGTGTCGTATAAAATGACCAAACATCCTTCCTTCCTTCTCATTTCGACAGGAACACAGTTCTTAAATTATAGAATTATAGATAGATAGATGTAAGGTGTTGTTTTCTGTAAATCTCTGTTGATGTTCAAGGACACTTATATCAGTAACATACTGTACTTATACCTAATTAGTACATACTAAAGTGATTAATATAGAATTTTTTTCTTATATTTGATCAACAAGATCAAAGGTTAGTTTAAAGAAGCAAGGTATTCTTTAAACTAAACTTCAAGGCATTTTTATGAATAAATTGCCAGCATCACGTTCTTCCGTTAAAGTTTTCTAGGAAAGCCGTCCGGCTAAGATAGCCCTATCTTGCCATAAAGATAAGTAAATCTAAATTCTAAGTTAGCCAGCTGTCCTAAAAAACTTTTGGAAACGATTTACTCGTTAAATCGTACGATTTACTAATCGTAAATTTTTAGAGAATACAAAATTTAAATTATTGATGGATAAAATATTCGTATATTCCACGAAACCACAAATATTACTGGTGTGTATAAAGTGTTTAATTCTAGCAACAATGTTCTCGAGACTCAAAACACGTCGCTTGAACAATCCGTAAAGACGCGGCGACGAAACAAAGACTTCTTACAAAAAACATGTGCAATTTTCTGGCTGTTCCTACATCCCAGCTTGGAGACTTGACACATGTCTAAGGCCAAGCCTTTTTTGTTCTCAATATATCTCTATTCTTAACACAAATTATTTATCGTATTACTATTGTTTGAACGTTTGTCCCGTGACCGAAATTATATTAGGATATACCGAGAGACAACAGATCTTCGATATTGTATTTGTAAGACACAAAGGCCTTTGTCTATTAGCCCAAAATAAAGCCCTGAAGAAAGTTAAATCAAATAACGAGTGAATGCAAAAATAATGTAATCATATAAATAAATAACTAATTAAATTCTTTATTTCCATTTTTTATATGCATATCATGTTTAATTAACTTATCAGCTGCAGACTGTATAGTAGATAATAGTTTTTAATATTTATGACTAGCTCCGTGGCGCAGCGGTCAACACGCCTGCCTGCGACACGGAGTGACCGGGTTCGATCCGCGGCCAGGTCAAGATGGAAAATGATCTTTTTCAGATTGGCCTGGGTCTTGGATGTTTATATATATATATATATGTATTTGTTATAAAATATAGTATCGTTGAGTTAGTATCCCATAACACAAATCTTGAACTTACTTTGGGGCTAGCTCAATCTGTGTGATTTGCCTATATATATTTATTTATTTATATATTTCTATATGTCTACCTATAATGAAAAGAGAACTGTAATTTGAATTTCTATTTTATAATGTGATGTCGAGCGTAGGTCGTATATAGACCTAGGTCGCCGGTTCAAGTCCCGCCCGCGTGAAATTTGTTCAACGAATTTTATTTTTTAATTTATTAACAGTATATCAAAATAGCATTTTGAATGCGAAATAAAACACTTATAAAAATATTGCATGGCCTACATATCGTTGATTTTCAAATTCATTGAAAATGAGTTGAATCAAATACCGCACTTGTAACATCGGGTAGTTGTGTATATGATGGATAATTTCGGCGTCGAGATTTAATCGTGCGGTACCTCAGATGGCAGAGCGTAGGTCGTACCTATGTACGTAGGCTGTAGTAGTTCAAGTTCAAGTCCCGTCCGCATGAAATTTTTTTTCACCAAATTATTTCTTAATTTATTAAGAAAATAAATAACTTATGTGATAACACAGTAATATGATACTCATACCATAGACACCGAATAAATAATACATAGACGTGTGAATTTACCGTAGACCATAGTCTAATTTAGTAAAGTTAAAGAGAGCCAGCTTGGTCAACTGCGGCTTTCAATACGATCATAATAAGTCTTCATTTAGAAGCAATATAAAATAACAGATAGCGACTTATACGTTTTATAACGAAAACAGATTCAAAACCATCGCTTTCTTCTATTAAAGTGCTTCAAGGTCAGTGGAATCTCAAAGGGGTGATAATCTAAATATTGTTCGCTGTGCATCAAAAGAATACCATAAAACTTCGATTAAAAAACGTGTATTTTTTCGTCGCGCAGTTAGCCTAATTTTCCATGAAATTCTAGCATGAAAAAAGTATCAAGTACAGTCCAAAAGTAATCAAAATATTTTCAGAAAAATATTTAATACCTAGCAAAATAAAATAGCAAGAAAACTATATCTAGAAAAAGTTTCGTCGCGTATTACTTTATATTTCCAGCGACAACTACCAACTTCTTTACGTCTATAAATTGTTTAACTAAATAAGTAAGATAGATACCTAAAAAAAAAACAATACTTGGTTATAATTATTAAATTAAAAGTGTATATTAGCACGGAAATGGCAGACACGAGTTTGAAATGAGACTGGTGATAGGCCAATCGGTATCGCCACTTTCAACCTTATTTCATTGCGAGTATATAATATAGCGCGCGATGTCCGCAACAAAGGGTTAAGGGATACAGCGCCTTAACGTTTAAAATAAAATCTAGATAATTTCAGACACAATATAGAACTTTAATTTTAAACCATGATTACAAAAGTTTTGCGGTGTTCCGACGGGAAACTGTTTAGGAAAGTACACATTTCCCGAACACAACTTCAGGAAATTAAAAAGAGCCAAGTGAAAGCAAGCCATTACTTATTCTCAGCAGACGATGTCTTCGATAACAGTCCCGTACCCCTACGCCTGCAAAACGCTAGACCCCAAAAATTAGGTCATAGTAAAGGCATCCTTTCAGGTTGAGCTGGAATCCTGAAATGAGGGGGTGAAATTAAAAGTGAGGAATGTTTGCAAGCAATGGTGCACCTTTTGTATCGATGTTGAAACTATAAAATAGTCGTCACTGTGTATTCAACAATAAGAGATATAGATATATTATGTTCATTTCATTTTTCAACACCTGGGCCTAAAAATATACTACAAACTAAACTAGCTATTTATTATTATTTACTTTCTAGCTTTCGCCCGCGGCTCCGCCCGCGTCAATGTCGATCCCTCGGGAACAGTAGCAAGGTAGCCTATGTCCTTCTCCGTACTCCAGAGAACTTGTATGCAAAATTTCATGATGATCGGTTCAGTAGTTAGGGCGTGAAAGCGTAACAAACAAACAAACTCACTTTTGCATTTATAATATTAGTAAGGATTCATAATTCGTTCGAGTTATGCCTGAGGCGGGCTCTTTTATACTGCTCTTCTCTTGAGCGAAGATTGCTGCTTGTGCAATGGCTCTTTAACTTTGCCTGTAAATAGTATTTTGAGCACATTGGGCTATGGAAGAACTGGTCCCTGTTTTGATCAAGTCTGTCCGACGAGTCGAAAATTTGCCTCTAGATCTTTTGACTTGCCCGATCCTGGACCACTAGTCTCTCCATCGACGACTCCTTAAAACTGATTTGTTCATAGAACTTTAGTTTTCTTAGTTGGACATTTGACGAAAGCCTTTCTTTTATATTAAGTTTTTTAGAATTAACCGTAACCAAGGGATCCATGTTTGTACCCCATAGAGTACGTCTAAATCAAATATCACCTTTACTTGTCAGCCAGTAGGCTGAATTCAGTAGAATTGGAAGGGTTTTAGCCCTGCGACATGGACGCGCCGAATAGAAATTGTCGCAGTAATAAAAGTCAGAAAAAGTTGCTCTGGCTTTTCTGAAGCCGAATTAACGATCTTGTATAGACCCGTAGCCAATCAACAATATTATATGTCGGCAACATATCATGTTGAAACTAAAAAAGACAAAACGATTACCTAGTCAAAAAGTTGTCATAGACGCAATAGTAAGAGGTGAACGGGTTCGCGGCCTCTGATAACTTAGGATAGAAAATAAGCAACAAAGCTGACTCCTTGCGAACTTTTGCACTTTAGTGATTTAGGTAAGAAAACAAAGAGGTATAATCTTCTTTTACTTGAACTAAAGATGATTTACCTGGGCTTAGAGATAGACAGTAAGATAGCTTAATCAGTAGGTAAAAACTTGTTAAATGGCATTTTGTAGACCCTGAGTGTAGACAACATTACTTTTTACAAATTATTTCACGCAATGTTATATTTTCTGACGATAAATGAAAATTAAAGCCACACGACTTGTGTGATAACAAGTCGTGTGGCTTTAATTTTCATTTACTTTTTATATTTATTAGACTGATGTCTACGTCTAACAATTTTTTAACACTTAGGTACAGCATTGATATATATATATATATAAAATTGTAATGCATTTTGGACCTTATCACATTGACTTAAGAACGACGTGTAGACATATCAATGCTTGTGACTGTACACAACAGCTCCTTCTTACCACGAAACGCGTAGATTTAAAATAATGTGTCTACAATTAAACGTACGAGTTTATGCCATTATGTAAAACTAAAGGCGTCCCTTACGCCGAATTAACTGATAATTATTATCGAGAATCAAATATCGAAGAGTCAAATTATTAAACGTGCTTTCTATTTGCAATTTTTGGTATTTTTCTACTCTTGATACTTTCGTGACTTCACCGATGCGCAGAACCTGACACGTGTAACATTTTTCCATGGAATAATAGTACTGTGTGCATTTATAACATGATTCGAAAGTTCGTTGTGAAAGATCGACATTGAATACTTGCGAATTATGAAGTGAAATGAAAATCTCAACTATTCTTCAAGTACGGAGTATAAGTAAATCCGTGTCAGCCACAATGTAGCGCCTTTCACGAAAGGTTTAGCTAAACCGGCATAAAACGATCCACGTTAAACCGAACGGAGCGGAAATTACAGCTCGTGTCTCAGACTTTGTCGAGCTAGGCACGGGCCATAGCAAAGTTAATGGCAATACTATAACTATAAAGAGTTTATGTTATTCTTGGATGATTTATTTGAGTGTATTCGCTAGTTAGTATGTGGATGGTCAGGGGTTGAACATTCGTCCAAGGTTGAACTGCTTGGCCGGTGGTTGCAGGTCTTTTTTCCATTCATCCGAGTGAATAGTATCCCACAATACTTTCATTCCTTTGCTAAATCCAACAAATCCCTATCCTTTCCCAGCAAAATGCTTCCAATGAGCAGCAGCGCCGCAAACACAAGAAGCCAAAGAAACTGCGCTCGCCAACCCGCCTGCCAAGCGTGGTGAGAGTATGATAAGGCTTGATTCTATATGTATATGGTATGATTCTTACGGCTGTAATGAGGATGAATGAATTGGCTAGTAAACAAAGATTTTATGAGGAAATATTTTATGGCGCAAATACGCATGTTCTGCTGTTAGCCTGCTGTATCGTTAACGTTTTATTTGTATTAAGGTAGTAACTACTGCATTATACTAATAAGAAAATAAGTATGTTATAGACTAACTTAAGGCGAGCTCCGTGGCGCAATGGTCAACACGCCAGCTTGAACCCGGGCACCCTCGTGTCACACGAGGGTGCCCATTTACAAGTTTTCACTAATAATTTTAGTAAGTCCATGGTTTCTCAACCAAATAAACGCACACAATCGTCCAATAAAAATCACATAAGCTACTTATGACAAATTAAACACACTACAAATTGGGAGAATCGGCCACAACACGCTTCATTGTTGTTGCACTGGTAGCGAAAACGTCAATTGTCGGATAGTCACTCGGGAACTCATTTAATTGTCTACTTGCTCTGCAGATAAAAGAGTTTCTACGATAATTACTGTGACATGGGGGAACATGTAAGAATTGGAAAGTTCTTAATCGCCTAAAGGGTACTTTGAATTTAATTTCTTGAAGTAACGGTGAACAATCAATTTTATTATTTAGTAATTTATTTTAAAAGACTATATCCGATGTATTTCTACGAGACTCAAGCGTGAGAAAATGATATTTCTTACATCTAGCATAGTAATCTGGAAAATATTGCCTACATTTGTACTGTAAATATCTTAAGAATCTTTTTTAAATACCTTCTAATCTATTTATGTACACGTCATATTGAGGATTCCATAATTCTGAGGCGTACTCTAGGATACTGCGTACGAAGGAGCAATATAAAACCTTTAACGGTTTAGGTGAGTTGAATTTTGCACACGACCTGATTATAAATCCTAATGCTCTCGATGCCTTATTAACAATCAAATCAATATGTTCGTCAAACATTAATTTGGAGTCAATAATTACACCAAGATCTTAAATTCTATCTGTTCTAGCGAGAACATGGCCACGGAGCGCATAATCAAACTTTACAACATTTGTTTTACGAGTTATTGTCATTGTGTAGCATTTGGAAACATTTAATTGCAACATATTATTGGTGCAATAATCATCAAATCTATCAAGATCCTCCTGCATCAAGCGAGCATCATCAAAAGAATTGATGTTTCTGAAAATTTTTGTGTCGTCTGCATATAATAAGAAATTTGAATGTCTAAAGCAGGATGCAATATCATTAAGAAAAATAGAAAATAAAAGGGGCCCAAGCAAAGAACCCTGAGGCACCCCTGATGGTACCAACATCCACTTAGACATATAGCCATTTACAGCTACGGCCTGACTACGGTTATTTATGTATGATGACAACCATCGAAATAAGCTTCCGTGAATTCCCGCTGCTAGAAGCTTTTGGAGAAGGATGGAATGATTGATCCGGTCAAAAGCTTTGCTAAAATCGGTGAATGTCATGTCCACTTGTGACCCAGAATCCATATTAGAGGTAACATAGTCGTATGAGAGAATGAGGTTGGAAACGGTTGATCGGCCTTTCATGAAACCGTGCTGCTGGGGAATAAACCAAGTAGTTAAAGCAGCATATACTTGCCGATGAACGATACTCTCAAAAATCTTGGCAAAAATACAAAGCTTTGATATTGCCCTATAGTTTTGTATATTACTTCTATCACCTCCTTTGTGAATAGGAGTAACAAAAGCAGACTTCTATAAATTTGGCTGCAACCTTCATCTAATGACCTCCTGAAGAGAATGCAAAGTGGAATAGCTAAACTATTAGCGCATTTAGCAATAATTACAGGTGATATATTGTCAGGACCAGCCCCTTTAGATAAATCAACAGCTTTTAGTAGATTGAGCACTTCAGACGTATTAATTTCAATGTCTCCAATATTGTTAAAGTTGGGACTTGGTGCATTGGAGCTCCCATCCCCACCTGAGGTTTTCAAGAAGTTAGATTGAAAATAACTGGCAAATAAGTCACATATCTCCTCGGCATTAGTTCCTGTAAATCCCTCAAGTTTCAGAGATGAAGGCAACTTGTTAGAAGAAGAAGTACTATTCTGCTTAATGAAAGACCAAAAAGTTTTTGGGTTGTTAACAATAGCATCTTCAGATATTCTTAAGTAGGACTCGTAGCATGAGTCTTCCAACAGTTTGGCCCTTTTTCTCAGAAATGAAAACGTAGCATAATCTTCAATGTTACCATAATTCTTGTATTTACGCCAGTACTTAAACTTTTCCTTTAATACCTTTTTTAGATCCGCATTATACCAGGGAGGGAAAGAACTAGGTGAAATAATTTTATGAGGTATGTAAATATCTCGGAATGAGTATCATAAAACACCTTGACTGCATCCTCAACGGAGCCTTCATGTAACCGACTTTGCCATTCAATGGCATCAAGTGCCGCACACATAGGTTCAAACTTTCCAGAGTTGTAAAAGTATTAAGTAAATTTATTGGTTTCAAGAGGATTTATCACAGCAAAACAGGCAGTAATATAAATAGACCTATGATGAGGGATGTCATCCGGGACAAGGGGATCTTCACACGGGGTAATTTGAACCTCATCATTAGAGAAAACCAGGTCTAAGAATTTGTCATTATGGTTCCGCACATGATTGCACTGAGATAGATTACATTGCGTTAATGTATCAAAAAAGTCCGATTGACTTATTGTGATTGTGCCGCGTGGAGTGAGGTAGCAACCCTCAATGTGCCAGTCCACGAGAGTGAAATTAAAATCCCCGGCAATAATAAATTTATCGTCTTTATTATTGCCGGGGATTATCGGGCAAGAGCTAACAATTTCAAAAAGTTTATCTGAAAAGTTTTACAACTGAATATTAAACCTATTACCCTCATTCTCACTACAAAGATAAAGACTACAAATGTGTATTTTGACCGGATTTCTACTTCCCGGTAGTTTAACCGAAAAGGTTACCCAGAGATCTTCAGCGGAGGAGCACCACTCAGAACGACCAACAGCGGCGATGTCGCGACGTACCGCAATGAGAACGCCACCACCAAACTTTTGATTTGTTAATTCATAGTTTCGATCCTTCCTCCAGACGACATATCTTTCATCAAATAATTCTTGGTTATGTATACGCTCCATTAACCAGGTCTCGGTAATAATAATAGCATCAAAAGAATTAAGGAATAAGTTTCTTTTAAATGTCTTCGTACGCAGTCCCCGAGCATTTTGATAAAAAATATTTAATTTGTTATACATTGATACTAAGATATATAATAACAAAATAGCAGCTAACTATATTAATAATACGATTTGTAATAAGTGAAAATGCAGAACCCAAAGTACTAATAGAAATAAAATATAAATACACATGTCCATACGTTTGTGTCACACAATACCGAGAATAATATATTCATATAAGTACCCGCTTAATAACATCCCAACAGGTAATACACTAGTTACCCCCATGCCGCAAATCATACATTTGTTACGAAATATTATTCCGCATTTATTAAATGTTAAACTGATAATTATATTTTTTGAATTACAATATTTATAAGAAAAGACACTCAAAATATTACTTAGATACATTTGCGATACATAATTAAATTCCATCAGTAAACTAAATAATGAATGATTGTTAAAAGTCATTCCTACAGCGACGTATAAAACACATCGCAAAACTACTTAATAAAATAATATCATAACCAGTAGCCAAAGCAAAATAGATCTTATTATCTGCAGCGCAAAATGCAACAATAGGCAAAACAGGTGCCCATCATCGGCAGGTAGCACGACCGGTGACCGGTTGCCGAGACTGAGTGAATAGCGGAGCAAGAGACATGCGCGTGCAGCAAAGGCAGGGGGGGACCAACTCTTGGATCGTAAATAATGACAAGGAACAATTTATGCTCAAGAGTATACAAATAATAAAATAAATTATACTTATGTGATTTTTAGTAGATCGGCTTCCGTTTTTATAACAAAGATCGGAGACGTTGGGTTTCTTCTGGCCATTATCTTCGAATATTTGACCCATACAAACTGAAAATTCTTTTCCTTTGCTAAGGATTTAGCTTTCGTAAGCAGTCTTTTATTATGGGCTGTGAGGTGATCATTAATGAAGAAGCGGCCCTCATCGGCATATCCCGGTTTCAAATCTTTCAGAAACAGCTCCTTTCGCATACGCGTCAAAGCAACGACATCTTCTTTTTTATATCGGTTGTTGAAGGCCACTATTATGGATTTTGAAGCACCAGACTGTTGAGAAGGAACTCTCGCGATGTAATTGATTTCATCTTTTTTAATAGGGCATCCGATGTAATTTCCGATATCCAGAGCAATATCATATAGATTCTCATTCTTTTTAAGGGGAATCCCTTTAATTTCGATATTATTTGCACGATCCCACTGGTCCCTTTCATGTAGTTGCTGCTCCAGTCTTGCCACATCCGCCTGCAGCGACGGAATTACCACAACGGTCTCCTCTACAGCTTTAACTCTCATGTCAAAGGTTTTCATTGTCTCCGCGTACTCCTTAATAGCGTCGTGTGCGAAGTCCATGGATCTTTGCAGAGTAGCCAGGTCATCCTTGATAGCTTTTACGTCGTCAGACAGGGTTTTCAAGAGTGTCAGCCTCTCCATGATGTCACGCAGCTGAGACTGTACATCGGTTGGCTCAGATGAAGTTGATTCGTGCACTTCTTTTAGAATCAATGGTGAGGATGACCGACTCTTGCACTCCGGACATCTCCAATTATTTCTTCGATCCCCCAACTTGCGGTATCCAGATTCAGTAATGTCCGCGCATGCAAAATCAAAACGCCGCTTGCATCGGGAGCATATTGCGACGTCGGAAGATTCATTATTGCATCTAGCGCATTTAAACATTGTGAGCGATAAACGGTTGGGAATCCCTGGAATACGATAAATAACAGGCAAGCGTCCGCCTTTGAACGTAAGCGACGCGCTACTGACTCACTACTGTTAGCTCAATTTGTGTGATATGCTCCTATATATATTTGTTTATTAAAAAAATATATAAATTGTAAGGGTATTTGCTTTTATTAACTTGGAAATAAAATTATCATCGCATCAGATAATTATGACATACTTATAAACTTGTACTACAAGTATACTCGGCACATGCAACCGCCAATAGTTTTCGAACCATGTATGAGACAAGATCACAGCTATAAACTTTCACAAATATTTATTACCAGCGTTAATGAAAATTCCTGCCTCGAGAACACATTTTTTTCCTGAAAGACTGTCACCCGAGTATATTGACATATGTAGGTATATGCTTTTATACTTTAGTGAAAACTGCACCAAAACGGTTCAATGATTAAGATTAAGCTATACAGAGACCAATGGATATACGTGCCGAAAGACTTCAGTTTATACTATGTTATAATAAAATAGAATTTGGATAAACTTGCAAACAACATTATAAATCTTATATGAGTCTATGAAATATCAATGTTTATAGTGTTATAATTAATACTACACGACCTTTTGTTATACAATAATTTTAAGGGTTCCGTATAGCCAAGTGAAAAAGCGGAACCCTTATAGGATACCTTATATGTCTATCTGTCCATCTGGCAAAGCCAAAATACTCCAAATCTAGTACACTTAAAGATTTATGTAACACAAACACCATATATATTGCGTAACTAGAAACATTTTCAGTTTAGGGGGTTTTTGGGGTCACGCGGATTTATTTAAAAAAGTTTTGCGAACTGTACCTTGTGACATGGGTTTGCTGCGAGGATTTCAGATATTCATTAAATACCTACCTCTTAAACCATTGACACAATACATGATACATAATGTAGGTTTTTAAGAGAGAGCGCTGAATAGACACAGCTTAAAATAGTAGAATATACTATTTTCAGCTAGACTGTCAATTTAATAAAGAAGCTAAAGCAGTACAAAGTTGCTTGTTTGCTTTTCGTGTGTATCAGGGCCCAACACTGGTGTGAGATTTCAAACTGCCTAAAAGCATCTGACGTAGCTTAAAATCGGACATATAATGATGACAGCCAGAACAATTGGCTTACCGTGCTTTCTGAAGCACCGAGAAACGGTTACTTCAATGCAAAAGCGCTAGCTCTATGGCTAATAAATACATACGTGGGTAACTCGATAAGTTTTGAGATAAGAAAAAAATATACAAGATATTCACAATATTTATTTTACATCTTTTCGAAATACTCTCCTTCATTATTTATGCAAAGTTCCATTCGCCTAAACCAACTATTAAAACACTTTTGCCAGTCTTGATCCGATAGGTCTGAAATTGCGACTTCGTAGGCGGCCACAGCCGCTTCGGCGCACGAAAAAAAATTCCCTTTTATTTTTTCTTTGATTATGGGGAACAAAAAGAAATCGCAGGGAGCCAAATCAGGACTGTACGGTGGATGGGGCAAGGTTTCAACACTGAATTCTGCGAAAAACGCCTTTGTTCTGAGGGACGTATGTGACGAAGCGTTGTCGTGATGCAGCATGATTCCCCGAAGCCCGGTCCTTGGTCTCCTCTCTCGCAGAGCTTGGAAAACTTTTGGCAATGCTACTGTTGTATACCATTCCGAGTTAACAGGTCTATGATTTTTCAACATTATTGTCGACACATGCCCGCTGCGAGAAAAAAAACTGGCCACCATTTTTTTACCAACGTTACGAGGTCTTTGCAGTTTTGTCGGCAACATTCCTTCTGAAAAGACCCATACTGACGACTGTCTCTTATTTTCTGGATCATATTGGTAAATCCACGTTTCGTCGCCTGTGACGATTTCCGAAACACGTCTTGATGATCAATTTTCAAAACATAGTCGCATTTCGAGGCACCAATCCACACGGGCCTGTTTTTCAGTGTCTGAGAGCAAACGCGGAATCCAACGACAGCAAAGCTTCCCCCACTCCTAGATGCTGATGTAAAATAAATCTAACACTCCCCGAACTAACGCCAAGAATCTTCTCGATGTCCAAGTATGTAATTCGTGGGTCTTCTTGCACCATCATTTCGGTGGTCCACCCATTTTCTGCAGTTACTGCCGTTTGTGGGCGACCACTTCTAGGGTCATCTTCGAGGTTTGTTTTACCCCTTTTAAATTCACTGAACCATCTAAAAACTGTTGCTCGAGATGGAGCAGACTCCCCTTACGCTGCTTGTAATTGTTGAAGGCTAAGTTGTTCAGTTAAACCAAATTTATAATCATAAAAGATCAAAGCGCGCAGATGTTCGCGGTAAAGCTCCATCGTTGCAAAGAAAAACGCGGGAAGCGTCGTAGTAAAATAACAGGCACATCTTTTTTTTTTTTAACAGCCATCTGGCTACATGCATTCTATTTCTAAATAAATTCCCTTTTTAATAATATATAATGCAGATGCGTTCCATTTTTAAATTACGAGCATCTCAAAACTTATCGAGTGACCTACGTACATACTATCACGTCTTTTTCCCTTGCGGGGTAGACAGAGCCTAGGTCTTTAAGACCTAAAAGCCACGTTTAGCATATTGATAGGCGTTAGGTTTAAAACTGAATCAAAATATTGATGAGTTGCTAGCCGCATAGGGCAGACTTGAAAATATCATGTAATACAGTAAATTAAAATAATATTTTCTTTTTGCAGCTCTTTGTAAAAACACCGGTCTATTAAAAAAAGTAAAAAGTCAATGATTTTTATTCAAAATTGGATACCAATTACCATGTATCTCTTTTTGAACGTCATAATTTTATTTCTTATATATAATTTAGTATATGCAAAATCGAAATCTACTAGCGTTTCGGAACGACCACTGGTGAGCAGAATACACCGTAAGAAACTCAATCCTGACTTGGTCCCTACGTGCGTGCCCAAAGGGTTCTGATTACATTGTTTATATTATACACACACAATTTTTATACAATTATTAATTTGTTTACATAAAATAAATTTATATAAATTTTTACGCATTTTTATCAATTATATAATCATCAATGCAGTACTGCTTGCTTATTTAACTAACTGATTTTTTACAGTCGTTTTAAACTTAAGTAAAGGCAGACCTAATATTTCCGCAGGAATGTTACTATAGAAGTTTACTTCTGGACCCAGTAAGGAATCCGTAGTTTTCTGCAATAGCAAAACTGATGAAGCTAATTTTGTTTTTATTTCTTATGTTTCGGTCATGAATACCACTTTTTTTCTTATACAAATCAAGATTAGGTATAGCGCACAAACATAATATTGACTAATATGTTCTGAGAAGGTAATGTTAAAATATTCATATCTTATATATAATGTTAAAACAATTCTCTAAGAGATATTCTAGCACCAAGTTTATTATAGATTTGATAGCGCGTTTCTGCAGGACAAATATGGTATTTACTTCTGCAGTGTTACCCCATAGTAAAATCCCATAAGACAACACTATGAAAGTAACTAAAATATACCAAGTGTCACTCGCGTACAGCACTAAACTTTCACATTTTGTCTGTAGTTACAGTTCATGCTTTTATACTTTTTCTCTCGTCACATTTAATTCCACCTGTACCAAATAATCATTTTTTCTTCCTTTATTTTCTTACTTTCACCTAAAAATACCGGTTTTACTGCTTAATTTGATGTGATCATTGATTTTTTATGTGTGTCGGCATACACAGGCTATAAGGGCATGAGGGAAATCTCATTACTTCGGTTAGGGCACAAATTCGAAGCTCGGCGAGTATCAGATGGTCGGGAATCTATTATATACGTTCGATACTGGCCGGAAATTATGCGAGTAACTTAAACGGCGGCTGAGGTTAAACATAATTAATTATTCATTATGGAATCACGGTTTTATTCACGTTTAATTCGTTGTAATCTCCGACTAGTTTTTGTCAACAAGGAATTTTTGCAATTTTTGTCTGTCTTGACGCCTACGGAGAGTTATTAAATATGTCTAGGACTAATCATGCCCCTTTATTAAACCGTTTTATTACAGTTTCTATAATATTGTAGCTTCGTGTTTTATTTTTCCTCGTTGAATTCTTCGACACAGTTAAAAATAGTTAAACGGTATTACTTTTAACTATTAAATTTAGTACTAACTAATTCATTTATCCAATCATAGAAATCGTTAGGTATTTTGTAAGGCTATCAGGGCATGACGGAAATCTCATTACTTCGGTGAAGGCGCAGATTTGAAGTTACGCGAGCATCAGATGGGCGGGAATCTAATACACTCGCTCGATACTGCCCGGAAATTATGCGAAGAACTTGATCGAGCAACGGTGGCCGAGGATCAGGTATTGTTTCAAAAAGTGTTGATAAATTTAAGGTTTTAATTAGTTTTTTTATTTTAGTTAGGATACGCATGAAAGGAAACATGTAACAAACATAAATTAAGGCCATAAGGATATCTGGGAAATCTCATACCTGCGGTGAGGGCGCAGATTTGGAACTCGGCGAATATCAGATGGTCGGGAATTTATTACGCGCGCTCGATGCTGGCCGAAAAATATGCAAAGAACTTGATCGAGCATCGGTTTCCGAGGATCAAGTGTTTTCAAAGGGTGTTGGTAAATTTCGGGTTATAATTAGTTTTTTATTTAAGTTAAGATAAGCTTGAAGGGATACTAAACATGTTATCATTGAATTCTGAGTATAAATATAGGTGTATTCCATTAGGCCATAAGGATATCTGGGAAATCTCATTTCTCCGGTGAGGGCACAGATTTGGAACTCGGCGGATATCAGATGGTCGGGAATTTATTACGCGCGCTCGATGCTGGCCGGAAATTATGCGAGCAACTTGATGGAGCGACGGCGGCCGAGGATCAAATACTGTTTAGAATTTAGCAACTTTTGGGATCTAATTTCTTTGAGTGTGATTTGTTGAAATAACTCTTTTACAAATTTTGCAATTTAAATTAATTGAGTTGATCCAGTAACCCGGAATACATAGAATCTATATATTAACAAGTTAATAAAACAATCATCGTCACCATCATTCCAGCCGTTACAAGTCCACTGCTGGACAAAGGCCTCTCCCAGGGTTTGTTCGTTCTATGGGAGAATATTGCCATATTTACCACGCCTGGCAGGCGGGTTGGCGAGCGCAGTTTCTTTGGCTTCTTATGTTTACGACCCTGCTGCCCATTGGAAGAATTTTAAGCTGGGGAAGGAAAGGAATTTGTTGGATTTGGGTAGGGCGTGAAGGTATTGGGATACTACTCACTCGGAAGAAATGGAAAAGCAAGTGCAGCCATACCTTCAACCACCAGACAGGAAGTTTAGGATGACACCCCTGATCATCATACATGAAAAAAATAATTCAATTGTCTTTTTATTAAATTGAATAAGGCAAGCCTAAGAAACAACAATACACAAGGAAATATATCCCCAACCATCCATACTAATCGCGTATTTATCCTATGCGGTGTAGACAAAGCCTAGGGGCCTAAAGGCCAAAAGGCCTACAGGCCAAGTTTAACGTTATAGTCGGCATCTAGGGGAAATGGGGAAACAAATAAATAGTGACAAGGTGCTAGCGGAATGGCCTTTTGACATGGTTTTAGAGGTATTCGCCGGAGTAATATGCATGGGACTAGGACTGGAAAAAAAAACAGACTAAAGGAAGCAGGAAGTAACAAAATTTTTGCCCACAGGCCATAACTCTTTGCGTCGTGGCAAATACTCTGCTCCAAACCAAGTAAAACAGTTTTATCAGGTACGGTAAGTATCTTTCATTGTCATCCGTTAAAAGTCCATTGCTGAACAAAGGCCTCTTACTGGGATTCTTCATTCCATGGGAATGTGCGCAGTTTTTTTGGATTCTTGTGTATCCGACACTGCTGCCCAATACAATTAACACACGTTGCTCGATTCGGGAATGTATTGGGTGGGATACTACTAACTTGAATGAATGGGGGAAAGCAAGTAGCAGTTCGAGTGGCTGGGCGCGCGTACCTAATGCCATACTGACTAACACCGGACAGGCAGTTGAGGATGACAACCCTGACCTAACTATCTTTACAAACTTTTATTTAGTTTGCAATGTACATTGTAAGTATATGTATGTATCCTAATCCTAACGAATATTATAAATGCGAAAGTGAGTTTGTTTGTTTGTTTGTTACGCTTTCACGCCGTAACTACTGAACCGATCATCATGAAATTTTGCATACACGTTGTCTGGGGTACGGAGACGGACATAGGGTACATTTTATCCCGGGAAAAAGTACTGTTCCCGAGGGATCGACATTGACGCGGGCGGAGCCGCGGGCGAAAGCTAGTCGTATATAAATCAAAATAATCAGATTATAAATCTTCAAACTCATTTTAAAGCACTTATCCTTTACCAATTAAGCAAAATATAATGGAATCATAGTGCTGTACTGATGATGGAGTTGGAAGGTGGCCATAGCGATTTCTAACCAATAAGATAATCCCATTGTCATTTAACTTGTTTTAGCAAATGTTTTACTACTTATATGAAATGCTTATTATTTATTATAAACTTTGTCACAAAAAGACATCTTTGACAAAAAACTTCGTTTTGCATAAAGATGTAATGGTGAGTTGCTCCAGTAAATCTGGCATTCAATTCGTAGACACGTCTAAGACGACTTAACTTGTAACTATACCCAACGACCCACAAAATCACCCATCTCACGTTAATCACCACTTCTTTGTACTCGTAAACAAACCGAAAATCATTTGTTGCTTTTTACACAAATAGTTCGCCTTCGTCTAGAGTTTTTCTTCTACGAAAAACCGCTGCAAATAGTACGTTCAAATGTACAATTTGTTCTTCAACGCCGCGGGATAAATTGCTAAAAAGACAAATGGGTTTTATTCAGAATATATTGTAGAGTTTTATACAAATTCTAAAAATTAGATATTTAATTTACTTGTACATTCTAAGATTATCAGGTGGGCCGTATGCCTGTTTGCCTACTTAGTAGTATAAAAAGAAACATAAATTGGCACTTTATCGCAACACTCCATTTTAAGTCTAGGTTTGACTGGAAGAGAATACCTAACATAGAAATTCATTTTTCATTGTGCAATATAGTTATAATAAGTAAATGATTAGCTGTTAAATTTCTATATAAGGAAGATAATATCTTATCAGCCTTCAGAATTTTCAAAATAATCGATTAGGCCAATGACCAGCGGCTTACTGCGTCGTTAATCAGGTCGTGTGACAACCTGTTATGTACTTCTGACCACCTGATCCAACGCGCATGATCGCCATTCGTCCATCGGCTGTCGATTCTGCGCACTATATATTCCACTTACTGCCTGTTTAATGAGGGCTGATCCTTTGTCTAACGATTTCCTTAATTCTAATTCGGTCTCGAACGTTCTTCGGAAAAATAAATAACGATTCTTGTTTGTTTATAACATGTATTTTTATAGACCCAAATTTTTTGGCAATGCCCCGCGAGTCTACTATGTTATTTAACTCAATTCTACAAAAAGACAAATCTGTAATGGTCACAAAGCGAAACGGGGCAGAAGAGATAGTTCCAGTTTCCGTATTCCTGTATTTTTTATCAGAGAGGGCGGCGAACGGAAGGGCACTGTTGGATAGAGCCGTTACATGTATTTTGTATAAGCTCGCCCTCCCAAATGAGCTGAATAAGTTATTGTATGAATTTGGATGTTTCTGTATATCAATTTGGATCTATTTTCTGAGAAAGGAAAACTATGTGTTGTGCTAAATAATAATAATAATAGCCGCAGGGCAGCTTGTGGCGAGCTGTTGGTGAGTAACGACACCACGGACCCGAGTGCTCCAGAGAGTCGGTCAGAGCCCTCGCCCCCGACGTGTCTTCATCGGTCGGGGTAGAAACCCAAGAGGGCTCACAGGACTCTCGGCTCTGGCTTGCCTTAGTTGGCCGTCCAGAGAGGAGTCGTGAGAGCTGTTGCTCCAGGGGTGGAAGTGTTAAAGGGCATAACGCCGCGAGTAACTACGGAGAAAGCGCAGCACACCTCTCGACACCCCTGAGTCGCCCACACCGGTGTTGCCCTTTTTGCCGGCATTAATCGTCGGCTAGTTTGAGGGGCCCATCTAGTGGGCAGCAAGCCACCACCTGCCAATTGTAGTCAGTTATCATGATTATGGCAGGTGCACGTCCCTTTGCAATAACCCAGCATAAGTCCACCCAAATCTCAATCCCATAAACCCATTAATTTCCTTCTTAAAATGCAATAGCTCCTCCTCCGGCCAAGACTTGTTCAAGGGCATATCACACATTGGTATTTCTAGGAACGGGTTCTGGCTGGAGACCAACACTACATCAACTTCTCCAAAGGGCCTCTACGTGTTGGATCCATATCCCCACGCAAGCCTCTAAAAAAACCGGGGTAACACCCGTGAAAAAAGAGAGATACAAATAATAATAATAAAAATGTTGTTTATTTCATGTTGTTTTATAGGATTAGCGTAAGATATTAATCTGATTATAACTTTCCATTACGAAATTTTTTTTTTGTAATTTTTGAATTATCTTTGAAGCACTGCGATAATGTTGGTGATAATTGTGCTTATTTCTAGACATAATAATATATTATTTCATATATATTGGTATACATGGTAATCGGCTGAGTAGTGAATATGACTTCACACATACACATAAAAAAGTTACTTACGCAAAAAATGATCACACGTAACGCTAAAAAATAATAAACCAACAAAAAAATAGTAATGACAAAAAAAAATTGTCCGTAAAATCTCGGAATGTTTGGCAACCGCGCGCTCGCTATCCGCGCTTCTAGACGGCCCTCAGCCTACGCACGCGTCAACGGGTATGCGCGCTTTGATTAGCGCGAGTGTCCAAACTTCTTGTTTTTATTGGATGTTTTAGTCAAAAAAATTAAAAAAGTCAAAAGGTTATTCTGAAAATAGGCCGTTGCAGGCAATATTTATACAAGTCAAGTTTAAAGCCCCTATTTTTATATATATTTGTAACGAGAATTGAGTACTGAGTATCCTCTCTTAATATCTAACGTGATTTTCCATTTAGCCTATTTAATACAAGATTAAGAATTACGATCGCAAGTGAGAACCTGTAGAAATTTACACATATTCTAACAAAAATCGCAGAAACCCTTTTAGGGGTGGAAACAATACATCCTATAATCATTACAGGCCTCCCACACCACAATACCCATTGGCACTCAAACTAACGATAACAGCTGTTTCCATAATGAATGACACTACACTGAATGACCACACTCAGAACACGACGAGTATCACACTCGTACCTCTTTTAGGTATACATATATGCCAGAAACTAGTCTTGAGAAACTAGTCTTCGTCTTTTGCAAGGTTTACTGTTATCTGTAATGACTGAGAACGACGGTCGAATTTTTTTCCCAAGAATTTCTTGTTCATTCTCTCATGCGTATGAAATCTTGTAATTTTCTGAGAAATACTGGAAACTTTACGCAAACATTCTAGAGTGTAAATAAGTATAGTGTAAGATTGTTGGAAATAATAAACTACGTTTTACTTTACTTTAAAAAAATGTACGGCACGTCACTAACTGTGATAGGTTTTGAGGCGACTTCAAGGATGCTACGAGTCTTCTACGAGATCACTACGAACCCGCTACGAGATATCATTGAATGCTACAATTGATTTAGTTGTGTGTGACTGGTTTAAACTTTTTAGCTCTCGTATCCAAGCAGAAATACTTTAGATTGTTACGTTTGTATCTATATGACTAGCTCCGTGGCGCAGCGGTCAACACGCCTGCCTGCGACACGGAGTGACCGGGTTCGATCCCCGGCCAGGTCAAGATGGAAAATGATCTTTTTCAGATTGGCCTGGGTCTTGGATGTGTATCTATATATGTATTTGTTATAAAATATAGTATCGTAGAGTTAGTATCCCATAACACAAGTCTCGAACTTACTTTGGGGCTAGCTCAATCTATGTGATTTGTCCGTATATATTTATTTATTTTATTTATTTATCATGCAAAGTTTATCGATTGCAAAAACATTTTTCTCAAAAAGGCAAGACATGATTAAACATCAGGAGTCTGGGGTGTCATCCTCAACTGCTTGTCCCGTGGTTTGCAGGTCTGACATCGGGAACGTGCGCCCGGCCTCCCTATCTTTTCCCAGCTTTAAAATTCTTCCGATGGGCTGCAGCGTCGGAAACACAAGAAGCCGAATAAACTGCGCTCGCCAACATGCCTGCCAAGAGTATGGCAATATTCTCCCATAGAAAGAAAAATTGGGAGAGGCCTTTGTCCAGCAGTGGACTTCTTACGGCTGTAATGATGATGATTTTGATGCCCTATGTGAAAACTATAGCCAGCAATCTCGACAAAACAGCACGTTAGAACCTATGGTAATGACGGATATTGATTGAATAGCCTTTGATTACCTAATAAAAGAATAGAAATGTTTTTAAAAATATCTTAATTTTTAATTGGCTCAGAGTTCCTATTATATACAAAAGTATGTCATATGCCTTCAGGCGGCTTGGAAAATCTGACACCAGTGTTGGCACTTACACGAAAAACAAACAACAATTAAAATATGTAACGACGGGTTACTCACGTTCAAAGTCTACTGGCCTATATGTTTTGACCTCATCCGGCCGAAGTCATCCCGATCCGCAATCAAACCGCACTAAGTGCGGACGACTTCAGGCGCGAATGAGGTCGAAACATGTCGGCCATAGTAGCTTACTTTCCCCATTTTTTCCACATAAGTAAATTGAAGCGCAGTCGCACTTGATGACAGGCCATAGCTGAAAATCATTGCTCTCAGGGCAATATAATCACTGAGCTATGACTTATTGTATTGCTGTGTACATTACAATTGTATATGTATGTTTACATTTGTTTTTTATCAAACTGTTGTATATGTGTGACTAGAGCAGCAAATAAACGGCATTATCTATTTTAATTTCGTACATGAGAAGCCCGTTGTTATTTTTTTAATAATGTCTATATCTCACATTAATAATAAATAAGAAAATATCTATCATAATACGTTCACGTCGCTGTCTCGATTCACATTCGACCTGAGGAATATCTCCGGGTAAGGTCGAAACATGTCGGCCAGTAGCTAACTTCATACGTAAGTAACCCGTTGTTACATACTTTGATAATGTCTATCGCACGTTAGTTTTAAACAAAAAAATCCTATTCTATATAACTTCACGTCGCTGCCTCAGGCTAGTAAAGTTTATCCTACTCTTTACCGGACCGGTCTTTGCCGCAGGCTCCATTCGCTAATGCATCCCGGCGCGGATGCACTCCAAACAATACTTCTAGTCCAATCAGAGAGTGCTCTACACAACGACGTGTATTGACTATGTGCAGCAATCCATATCCATCCATCCATACTAATATTATAAATGCGAAAGTAACTCTGTCTGTCTGTATATCGTATGGTCTGTGTGTCTGTCTGTTTTCACGCTTCAACCTTGAACCAATTTGGATGAATTTTGGTATGGAGGTTAGTTTGAGGCCCGGGGAAGGACATCGGGTACCTTTCATTCCGGAAAATTCTACTGTTCCCGAGGAATCGTGACTAACGCGGGCGGAGCCGCGGGCAAAAGGCAAACCTGACTTAAATATCAATACACAACCACAACTTGGCTAGAAAATTGAAATTTGGAACATGGGTTATTTTTATGATGTAAAACTAATATTATAAATGCGAAAGTAACTCTGTCTGTCTGTCCTGTCTGTCCCCTTTTCACGCTTCAACTATTGAACCAATTTGGATGAATTTTGGTATGAAGGTAGTTTGAGGCCCGAGGTTGTTTGAGGTAGTTTGAGGAGGGGGGAGGACCTTAATAGGATACCTCTAATTCCGGGAAATTCTACTGTTCCCGAGGGATCGACATTAACGCGGGTGGAGCTGCGGGTAACAGATAGTGATTTAATAGTTTTAAGGCTTTATACGGTGAAGGTAACTTTAAATCTAATATACAAGATATTTAAAAATGTCAATAAAGCACAACACCCTAGAGGGGTTTGCGTTTCAGGGTATGTACAGGTTATTTTCAACGGTTGGACCTATTCAGTGTTATTATAAAAAAACGGCAAAACCCAGGTTTAAACCTGGTCTACCTTAGTCCGGACTAGCGATGGATCAACCAAGGTTTAGCAAATTAAACTTTGTTTCATTACAAAAATGAACTAAGTCGAGACTAACTTAGACCTGGGACGATCTCTGGATGATCTAACGGAAGCAGGATTCATTCAATCATTCGTTCAGTATGCTACTACTACGTTCCGATCTTCACTAATTTTAAAATAAATCATAAAATTTATTGTTTGAAACTAGTATAAAACTAAAAAGAATTAAATTGAAATAGAGAAACATGTTTATTTTTGTCATAAACGATAAATTCAGTGGCCAGATAAAAATATCATATTTTATACAAAATGATTTAATAATTTTACAAACCTGAAACGGAACACGTGTGCGCGCGCAACAAAATGAATTTGTTTCAAAGTAACCTTAAAGTTTGTTTACAAAATATGCTTGTAAAGAATATATTTTTATTTAATGAATTAACGGTGCAGTGTGTCGAAAGTAATTGTTTCAAAGTTGCTGTGAAATAAAAGTTACGTGAATAAAGTAAAAGTGAATATGGTGTAAAAATTTGTTTATGGTGTGAAACTATTTTTCCTAATATAAAATTAAGGTGCCTAAAAGTTATTGTTTTGTGGCGGTTGTGAAATATAAATGACGACAAAAGCGTTGAAAATAATCTAATTCAATGTTTTGATATGTTAAAATGCAAATAATTAAAATATTTTTTCATTATTATATGTGTTGGTTTTATTAATTTCTTCGCATTTTTCAGGTTTTTTTCTCATTGCAAATAGGGTAATTGGATTTGACATAGAATTAAGCATCAAAGCGTTTTTTTTTTGTGAAAAGTGACCTATTTTTTGGTAACAAAATAAGTTAGTACTAGAGTTAAACTAGGGAATTGTAGGTTTATCTTTAGACCTAGGATCATCTATGGCTTAAACGATAAACCTCGTTTTATAATATGATTTTCCTTAGTACTTACTTGGACTCCGGCTTAAACCTGGTACTAACTTTAGTCCTTGTTTTATAGTAACACTGATTTTGTTTAAACATGTCTAAAACCCATCGCCAAAAAAACAGCTTTCAAATAAAAACCCGCATCTAAATCAGTTCAATCATCTAAGAGCTATGGTGCCACAAACAGATCCAGTCACAGACAGACATATACTTTGTCTGTCTGTAACTGATAACACCTCAACAGTATTTTTGAAAGTAAAAATAGGGATGGCGTGACTGAAAAAAATTATTAAACTCTTGAAAAAATGCCTTTCCAATGATATTAACTAAAATAACTCATTTGTGTAAATCTTATTCGAAATTAAATTAATATTTCATGATTTCTTTTTTTATTTTGTGTAGTTACTCTAAGTTACACTTCGAAATTCATCAAGTTCAAAAGAGCATTATAATACAACCACACACCTAAATTCTATTTCGATTTCATCTTTTATTATTTGTATAACCTAATTACTCGTTTGATAAACTTGAATTTTGGGAACAAGACCTTGTCAAAACCACAATGAGTGCCCTCGCTCGGAGTAACTATTCACCAGGGAATAAAATTAGCTGCGAGTAAGGCCACGAGAGAGCTTTGTAAACCCATTCCATTCAGGCGGGCAGCGCGGCGTTGTTCTCAGTAAGTTAATTAGAACCACACGATGGAGGCGATGGTAGTTTATTCATATTTTCGATAAATTAACATTATTAACGATAGTCGGAATAGGTACTTCAAAGTATACCAGAGTTTTTATTTTAATGTTTGTATATACTTAATAAATAAAGGATAGTAAAAATAATACCAAATACGAGTCGCACACTTTAAGGGTTCCGTACAATAATAACCAACAAAAAACACACTTTTGTAATGGTTTCTGATGTTTTCGCGATTGTTACACATTTAAATAAAATCACTTTAATTTAAATACACACTTTTGTATTTGGACTCTGATGTTTATGGACGCATGAAACCAAGAGGTTGCATGCGTCCTCATACATGGAAGACCATGCGACCTCTTTTGTGAGGTTAACCAAACTCTTTTTTGCATGAAATATTTATCTTAATTACCTGTGATTTGACGTCTCGATTTATTAATTTTATTTTGTTTTGATTGACGGTTTTTGTTTTGGATTGTTTTGCAAATTGTTTGCCAGTTGTGGAGTCGATAATGTGGAATCGGTGTAATTTGGTGGTATATATGTCCATGTTTATGAACAATGTGTGGAATAACTAAAATAAAGTGTCATGGTGCGGCTGTAGTGAGATTTACTTAGCGGGCTGGTGTTTGCTCGCCTTGCTCTGTCGTTTATGATCAAACCAGTGGATTCGTGGGAATTGTCACCAAACGCTCCGTCGAATGAGCAAAATGAATTACAACATAATTCCGTTGATACACAAGAATATAAAATAACTAGATACTGGCTAAAATAAGCTTCTGAATAGAGTTTGGTGGCCAAATAAATGAAAAGAAAAGAAAAGATACTGTCACACTGACAATTTCAAGTCTTTACCTATTGCGATTCAATAGATATAGTCATGTTTCAGAAAGACGGACGGACATCGGATGCTAAGTACTATTACTATAATTTTGAATATAAGGGTTTATAATATAAGAGGGCCTACTCGAACGAAAACGAAATCCTCAAAAGAATATTGGTTTTTTTTAAAGCATTAATAATACAGTCTTTTTGATGACTTCATTTATTAATTATCTTGAAAGCTAACAAACAGTACCAACACAGCTATGGATGCATTCCTGAATAAGATCAAATGAGAGAAACAGTTTGTTCCGAAAATTGAGACTTTGAAAATAAAGAATAACGAAAAGAACAAACAACCTTATCGATTTAAAGAGCTCTACACTAATCAAAGGAATCTTCAAAATCTTTTATTCAATTTAGGATAAGAGCTGAAAAAGATTGCTATGCGATAAGACATTACTAGGTATCTTATCGTTGAGCAATCTTTTCTATTTAACTTTTAAGATATTTTCTTTGAACTCCCTTCAGTGAACGCTCCCGTATAAAGTAAATAAATAAATAAATATATAGGGATAAATCACATAGATTGAGCTAGCCCTACAGTAAGTTGTGAACTTGTGTCGTGGCATCCCACGACACAAGTTCACAACTTACTGTAGGGCTGTAAAGTAGATTGATATACGTAATAAATTGATCTTCGCTGTTGTTTTCCCAAAAAGGTTTGTCAAATATTTGATGGATTTGTCAATAACTTGTGCATTAATGACACGAAAGTGCGACAAATCGGATGAGTCATCGCATTGGAATAGCACATACTAATACATACATGGCTGGATCAGTTGACGTTATAGTATTCACAATAAAATTGCCGCACGCCTGCGGATAAATTGTTGCAATAGATATCACTCTCACACATTGAAATGATCTTAATTTTGATTGTCTAAAAACGAACGCTTACAGCGTTCATTTTTAGACAATCTCTATTTACCTATACTTATTAGAACCACATGATGGAGACGGAAAGAAGTTAATTCATATGTTCGACAAATATTATTAGGTAACGATAGTTGGAATATTTAAAAGATTTTTAAATTAACATGTCTTGTATGTTGTAATAACTTTATGCTAAGCAATGTCCACCAGTTTTGCCTTGTATACCAGATTGTAGGTATACCAGTGTTTTCAAAAAGTTCGCATAAAGTGTTATTTACACCAATTACAACTCAGGTACACTTGGATCGATTTTTATGATCTTCAATTCTTAGATTTGTCTCCCTAATAGCAGAATTTAAAACATTTGAAAACTCAACGAAAAAGTATAGAAGAAAACTAAGTTCGCCGGGTCAGTTAGATTTTGTTCAAAAAGAGAATAGGCGTTTACCCTGCCATGATTTTCGCTTTCAGGAGAATGAACATAAAATAATCTTAGGAAATAATATTTAATCGTACAAACGATTTAATGGGGTTGCCGTTTGCCGCGTTGCCGAATAGCAACTAATATGTGGTAGATTAATTACAACTATTTTGTTATTTCATAAGGGGTTCGTGTGAAATTGTCTGAACATCAGACACTCACTTATGTTTATAGCAAAACATGGATACTTATATGCGAATAACCGAGCGCTTCAGTAAATTAGAACAATCCCTTGGGACGGGAACAGCGGATGCTTGACAATTGTTATACACGTAACATCAGTTACTGGGGAATTTTGGTCTGAAACTATTAGGTCGTGGTGCGTAGTCTAGAAATAGCTGATCATAGTTTTTATTATACTGTAATATAACCTTTTATGTAGTAAATTTATAATTATATATTATGTAAAATATCATTTATAAGCAAATATAACATGTTTTGTTTTACCTTCTCTAAATAAAATGTAGGCTAAGAGAATTTGCTTTCATGAAAGGGATGGCTTTGTAAATTACCCAAGAAAAGACATACTCGAATGGCCAACACGTACCTACCGATAAGCGCAGCATTGGACACCCACCGAATAGATGGTCGGATGACCTGACTAAGGTAGCAGGAAGACGCTGGATGCAGGTCACTTCGAACCGGTTGTATTGGAAATCCTTGGAGGAAGCCTATGTCCAGCTGTGGACAACTTGCGGCTGATATGATGATGAACAAATTTTTTGCAAGCGACACACGTAAAATTTTGGCATTTTAACTAATTATTTATAAGACAAATACAAGAAAATAATTAAACTAATTAAAAAAAGCCGGCCGGGTTTTAGTCACTTTCTGAAGAATTATTAAAAATTATTTTATTACATGATGTAACTTCCAACCGGTCATATTGGAAATCCTTGGGGGAGGCCTATGTCCAGCAGTTGACTTCTTGCGGCTGAGATGATGATGATGATGATGATGATGTAACTAAAAATTTATGCTTTTCGCAATTTTTATCTGTGCTATACGACGTTGCTTCGTACCAAATTTCAAGATTCTGTGTTCACAAGTAGTACTCTGTAGGTTTTGATTCCCTTGTGAATGTCGAAAATTTGCGGCATAAACGGCTGTATCTTTTGATTGCATTAGCTTAGAAGTTTTAATTTTTTGACAGCACCAAGGGACAGAAAATCTAAGTATTTTGTATAAAATTCAGCTTGGTACCTCTACGCGTTCCTTAGAATATGGGTCTTGACAGACAGACAGACGGACAACAAAGAAATCCTATAGGGGAGCCATTTTTTCCTTTAGAGGTACAAAATAAAAAAAAACTACTTGCTTACAAATAAACTTAACCACCTGAAAAAATATATACTTACAAATCCTATAGTCCCTCCAGATCTTCCCAAATCGTCCCAAAAGGCTTGCATCATTACCGAGTTGCTATACTTGCTAACTTTAAAGATTTATTCTGCATAGACCCAGAGTACTTTAGTCCCAAATTAAATAAAAAAATAATAATTAATGTTGAAGTACGTTATGTTCTTACATTCTCTAAGACGACTCGATGATACATTTTTTAGTAAAAGTACACATAAAGTTTATTGTATTATGCCTACATTACATTACGTACTATCACGTCTTTTTTCCCTTGCGGGGTAGACAGGACCTGTCCTTTAAGACCTAAAAGCAACGATATGCATGTTGGTGGGCAATAGATGAAAAACGGAATCAAAATAGTGATTTTGCTAGCCGAATTGCTTACTAACACGATTCGTCAGATTTTCACCTATTCTTCTATCGACTTTTGCGATCTAGATATGTATTAGCATAGTATCTACAAATATATGAATTCTGTGTTGATGAGATAATACTTTTTCGTTCACAAGACAATTTCACGCTTAAGGGCTGTTTTCCTAATTATATTGTTTGAGCAACTGAGTCCGTGAAATATAAATGGCACGAGCACTAAGCCCACGGTAATTATCTTTGAAAATTTTCTTAAGCCACCTTACCTCTTTGTTTGTTTAATTTCTGATGAGTTCTTTATTAATCTCTGGAATATTCCAGATGAATAATTTGTATGATTGGAGATTTGCGCGTCCTTTCTCTTTATCTCAACTTCTTAATTGATGGAATTGATTATTCTTATTATTGCTTTTCGACGACGACGAGTCAATGCAGGCTTTTGTTAATCATTTCTATAATAATAGATAACCGTATTTGAGGTGATTGAATTTACTTTTGATTTAATTTTTTTTAAATAAGGGATATGGAATTGGTAATGGCCTCAAGGACTTACTTGATGTGTTTACCAAGTTTCCTGCTATAAAAGTTAACAAGATAAAGCTAAACCCGACTGCAATATGTTTTAAAAACTCATTTTGAATTTCAGGTTGGAAAAGAGGTCGATACCAAGAAGAAGAAAGTTAAGGCGTATTCTTCTTATCAGTGATCATTCCGAAACGCAAGTAGTATTTCGATTTTGCATAGGTATATTAATAAAAGTGGCTAAGTGCGAGTTGGACTCGCCCATGAAGGGTTCCGTAGCAGCAAGTAACATAATATAAAAGTTCTTGTTATATTTGAGTTAATTGAATGAAACGTAAATTGCAGTTTACGATTTATGACATTAAAAAAAAAATACTAAGTCTCGTTTAAACCAAGTTTGTATGGTAATGTACATCATATATTTTTAGTTTCATCATTCTCTTATTTTAGAAGTTACAGGGGGGGGGGGGGGGCACACATTTTTCCACTTTGGAAGTGTCTCTCGCGCAAACTGAATAGTTTAGAAAAAAAATATATTTGAAACCTCAATATCATTTTTGAAGACCTATCCATAGATACCCCACACGTACGGGTTTGATGAAATAATTAAAGAAATTTGTATTAAATAGCGTGATTTTGAACTTCTGAGCTATATCGAAATCTTAGAATAAGAATCTCTAATAGACAATTGCAAGAAAAAAATAAAAAAATAATAATAAAAGTTTTTTCTTAATTCTTTCTAAGTCAGCCCGATCAGCTGGGCGAATTTCTATAAGAAGTCATTTTTTTTTTACCTTTCTTTTTACAATTCTGTATTCCATTAATGCTTCTGAGACCAGGATTTCAATGTAGCTCGGTGGTTCAAAATCACGCTTTATATTAAAAAAATACGTGGAAATCATCTTTTAAACTGCGCATTACCCCGGTAACGACGTAATACAGCCTCTCGTATCTGCTATGTGCCTTTATTTAAATAACAACACAGCAGTTATTACATTAAATAGGTGCTCAGGAACAGCGGCGCCGGATTTATGGCCGCGAGCTGGGGACGAGTGAGCAAAATCACTTCTGGTTTTCTCCAAAATTATGTTTCTTTAAGTTTGAGGTGCCGTGTGGTTTCCGGCAGAGTATAATAGAACCACTCCAAGTCTTCCAATGGATGTCGTTAGGCGACTTAGAGAATACAAGCTAAACAAAGCTTATAAACATCAATGAGACCTCTCCAACCCGTCTGGCCAGCGAGGAGAGTGTAGGCCAAATCCTCTGTCTGCTCTGGCCAAGTATGGTACCGGTAGTACAGAGAGGGTCATGCTCCTGCAGTGGAGACTAAAAAGACCTGATGATGATGATTAAGTTTGAGGTAGTGGTCGACGTGTGATGTGTCGATATGTATCATAATTAAATGCTAAAACAACGGTTTCACTCACGTATTTTGGTCGGTATTGCGGACAGGTTTCAGTTTCAACTTGTTGACGATACAGACTAAGATATTCTATAAGGTATGTGGTACTGCGACTGTCAAGTGTGGTGTTATTTATGGTTGTTCCGAAATAAACTGTCAAATGTTTGGACTTATTGACTTATGACTAAGAAAAAAAACAACTGGTTGCACTCTTGAGTGCCAGCAGAAGTGAAAACTTCGCGTGGTAGAAACAGAGGCGGATATAACTTCTTTTCCTCCGCCGCGCCTGCGTCTAAGGTCACGCGTCCGTCTTACGAATTTATGATTAGGTCACGTTCACGTGTCCTGACGCGAATTGTTTTTTTTTACCTATCCCAAAAGTGCACAACGCCGCTAAAGGAGATTTCGCTCCAAAAAACTTTTTTTCCTTAAACTGACCAAACTTTGTGGAATTAGCTACTTAAGTTTATATATCAGCCAGTTTTTGAAAGACTGGCATATTTTTTGTATGAAAACTAAAAATATTTTTATAGGTTATGTTTGCAACATACTTAAAAGTCCAATTGTAAAGAGATCAAAAATGAGTTTTTCCCATTTTCGAAGGCACAGTCAAATTATTTATCGCTATTCTTATAGATATATTACTTATTTATGTAAAAGGCTTCAAATATATTCCTTTTTTGTTAGGAACAATCGTACGCAGCGATATCTACAATCTGCTTTTAGTTGCTTTTCCCAAATGTATAAGCGACGAGTATATATCAAGTAAACTACCTAAAGCAAACTCACCGAACACAGATAAACCCTTCGAGGTTTTAGCGGTTCGGTAACTGAGGAATGTAATTTGTGTAATGCTGCAAAAGAATATTGCTACTAGAAGCTTCTTATTCTTTTTATTATTAATATATTGGTAATAGCTAGCAATGCTTTTGAACCCATTTTTTTTATTTGAAATGTACCATTGAATATTTAGTACTTAACTAAAACGTGACTTTGGCGTTCCCGTAATTTTAAATTGTAATTTGTGTCTATTTGTGAAGACCTATTATTGGCTTACTGTTTGCTACTTTATAAGCTATATTACTAATGTTGCTGTTGGTCATCCGAATGTATAAAATAAAATTAAATAAAAACTAAAATAAACCGCTTGTATTTACTGTGAAAGACGGGAAAATAATCACATTTTGGTGTTTTATACATAAAGAGGTTAGATCGACCCATGATCTATATCATAGCCCGTGGATGTCCTTTTTCAAAAATGACCCTAATTAAATAAAATTAAAGAGAATGAAGGTTGCAAAATAGCTTCATTTGGCTAAGGCTGCTGACCTAAATGCCAAATTTATAAAGTACTCTGTATATTAGAGAGCAGTTACC
The DNA here is from genome assembly GCA_947532085.1 of Elegia similella. Classification (NCBI taxonomy): domain Eukaryota; kingdom Metazoa; phylum Arthropoda; class Insecta; order Lepidoptera; family Pyralidae; genus Elegia; species Elegia similella. Next base: position 19,277,048 of record OX383934.1, on the reverse strand, counting down.
AAAGCTAAGTTTGCTCTATAAATTTGACTAAGTGCTGCTCGTTCAAGTTCAAATAAGTAATTTATTAACTTTTGGGTGAACAATTTCGGAGTTACTTTATCTAAGATACTTTTTACTATCTATCTTAGTCTATTAGTTTTCAAGGTTGGTAAGTGAGACAAATTGCCTAACCTATATTTACTGCACAGACCGAGCAGCTCTATTGTCCAGTTGGCGTGCGAATTATAAACGCTTACGCATGTGAAGCAACCCGAGCATGGTCCCCACTGAGATGGGTGACAAGAAACAAAATTTTCTCGAGCCACTGCGTCCTTCGGAAGCCATTAGTTGGCTTAACTTGCCTTCCAAACCTGTCATGGCTTAATGGCGGTCGTTAAACTATGTCAGGTGCCTTAAAGCAGCTTGAAAAATCGAACACCAGTGTTGGCCACTTGCACATACGAAAAAAGTACTTGCATAGAAAAGGCTAATATGGAGAGAAGTTACCTAAAAGTATAACATTAACTAGTTATAAGAAAAAAAATTCAATGTTTAACACATTACCAATATTCCAATAACAGTCTCCTAAACGAAATAAAATCGTCCTCGTAAATAAATACGAATAATGTTATTTCCATAGATTTAACCCACAAACAGTGCTTGCGGAGATCTGTCGTTAACTTTCACATTTTCCCCGAACCTTTCGGATCCCGTAGCCGTATCAGGATACTTTGTGGTAATTGTGTTAGCCTCTTGGTGGCAAACATCGTTAGACATAAACGGTGTTCTGCAAATATGATGAAGTATGGTTGGAAGCACGCCTTTTCCGTTTTCAATTTAAAAAGGACGTTGTATTTGCTTTTTACTCGACTACGGCGAAATCAAAAGGAGGGTTCTGATTTTGGCCACTATGTATATATGTACGTATACCACGTGATTTTGAACGTCTGAACTATATTGAAATCCTGGAATCGAAATCCCTTATCTAAATATATTAATCTAAATGTATAAAACTCAAAGGTGACTGACTGACATAGTGATCTTTCAACGAAATTTGGCATGCAGGTAGATGTTATGACAAAGGCATCCGCTAAGAAAGGATTTTGATCAATTCTACCCCCAAGGGGTAGGGGATGAAAGTTTGTATGAAACTATACTTCTTAGCGCGAGTAAAGCCGCGGGCAAAAGCTAGTGAAATAAAGAACTGTAAGAAGAAAAGATGAAAATCGAAAAAAAAATTGGCTTCATATACAAAGTCGCCAATCAGCTGAACGAATTTATATGGAAGGATACTTTTTTTTCGTTGTTTAATTTGTTTTTTTGCAAGTCTGTATTCGATTTCAGGATTTCAATATAGTTCAGAGGTTCAAAATCACGCTGTATATGGTTGTTCGTTTATTTACCACGTATCTCTTAACAAACCACCGTAATACATCGTTAGAAGCGACTTGGCTGTCCTCTGGTTACAAGTTATGTGACGTCACACCAAATTCAAAATGGCGCCCTCTAGAATACAAATAGTCGTGAACGATATTTTTTTTTAAATATTTATAATAATAATAATAATAATAATAATAATCATTTATTTGCATTAAATATTTCGTATTTGGTATCAAATGATAGGTATTTCTATGTATATTACTAAAGATATATAATATTAATTATTATTTAATACCATTCTCCCGTAAAATTTCAAATTATGCCAAGAAGTCGGGTTTTAGATTAGATTTTAAACTTTATATTGTCATTTATGAGATTTGATATGAAGTTGATATGATTTTTGAGGAATTAAATATCAGCATTTGAAAGCGAAACTGAAGTTAGTTTTAGTTCTTGGAACACAGCACGATCAATGTCAAGCCGGCCTATTTGCTAGGTTACTCGTAGTGTACCTACAACGTTACGATAGTCAATTCAAAATACATTACGTTTTATTTTAGTCGATCATACCAAAGCCGCAATGTATTTTGAAGTGACTAATAAAACGTACACTAAGTAAGCTAATAGGCCGGCAGATTGGCGTGAGGTGAAGTACCTTTTGATTTGGCTTCATTAAAGAATGAATGTAAAAAGAAAGAAGAATGTAATAAGACGTTATCACGTTAAAAAAAGAAAATAAGTCACAATAAAGTTCCTAATTTGGAATGAATAAAAGTCCAAAAGTACAACAATGAAGAATTAAAGACGTGTTTATTCAGAGTTAGGGCCTAGCCGCAGGGGAGGCTCAGGTGTTCCGTTACGCCATAGAGTACTATAATACAACTGAAATAGAGAGCCCTCTCGCGTCATTTTCTTGCCAACACTTTTAGCTGCAAATATAGCGCCATCTATTAATCTTAATCCGAAACTTTTTACAGGATCACGCACACATCCATACTAATTCACACGCACACACAGTTTTTAATACTTATACAACATGTAACAAAATGGGGGTAACAATACTTAAGGGGCATGATCAGCCCATTATATTGAACAACTTTCGTCAGGGGATATAAGTCTATTATTTTTATTCGTATTTGCTGGTAGGTCTCCTGGTGAAAGTTGTTCAATATCTATCATGAACTGTTCATGCCCCTTAAGTATTTTTACACCCATTTTGTTACATGTTGTATGTTAAATATATCAAGTTCGAAGCGAATGTATTGAACATTGATCATTCAATTTAAAAGTTTAAATTAACAACTTCCCTGTCCCATAAGTCATACCTATGTAAAAATTTCGATTGTTTTACTAGGTATGGTGTCTTATATAAGGACATGGAAGCTGTTAAAGTACCAAAATATGAAATAAAACAGGTTTTTAAACTTCAATTTATTTTTTTATTTTATGTTTCTTATGTTTATTATGATATATTTGCGCATACAATTTAATTGTGTCATCCCCGTTATACGTTATTTTTCCAGTAAGAATTCGATTTACACATCGACACCAGCTGTAAATCAAAACATTTATTGTTTTATCAATAAACATTGATCTTAAACGGTCTTTATGCTTAATACAATTTAATTCTACACTGGCGAATACATCTACAAAAAAACGTATATTTTGTTTTATGTCTCGTTTAGGAACATCATTTTTCAAAACATTTTCAGTGATGCTTTGTATTTCAAAAAAGAAATTCATTATTTTAGAAGATGGATACACGAGCCATTTGGAATTTATTTTGAATTCTTTTGCCAATATAAAACTATGTTTCTCGTTTATATTTTGCTCTATTAAATCTTCTTTGCATGTTTTGCAGGATTTACAAACTTGTTGGAGGCATTTTTTTAGGACCCAACCGCAAACATAATTTCTTTGCCCTTCTCCATCGGTTTCATTCAGGGTGTCAGTAACGGAAAACATATTTTCATTTAATCTGATTTCTTGTAAGTCACAATCAGTTTTAGATTCCTGATTTTCATAAATATTTTCTTCAAGTAAAAAATCATACGATTGGAGAAAGGCGTCCATATCCCTTCACAATTTGCTTTAATAGAATGAGCAGACGTGTAATTATTTAATAAAAGTGACTTATAAGCGCCCTCAAAACCTATACTATTTGGAGAAACATTTCGCGCTCCCGCGCTTCTAATTCCTCCAAAAAAATTTTCGATTGGGTCTTGATTAAAATTCCTGCAAAACATAGTATCTACATTGTAAGATTTTCTTAATAATTTCCAAATGGCTTGGAATCCTTCAATCGTTTTTATAAAATTTTTTACTGATGGTACAGTTTTCTCCAATATTTGTACTTTGGTGCCAATATGCTTAACTTCTACAAATTGTAATTTTTTTTAAAATAATTTTGCCTCTTGCCACAGCTCATGATGGGGAGAATTTGGCTTTACTCCGGCTCTGTAAATTTTCCCACTGTCAACATTAAAGCCAGAGCAGTTTAAAGAGTCAAATAATTTGTCGAACATCATAACAAACGGAATGATGTTTAAACACTCCTCCTCTAAATCTCCTTTTGCAACTAAATGCTTTGCAGCTACAGCTACACTGCAACTAAGCAACTGAGTTGCAATTTTCACTCGCATTTTATTAATTTTATCTCTGTTAATATGCTCTTCTGTTAGCTTTGGAGCCATGTTTAATTCTCCATAGGTTTTGTCTGCATTGTACAATTTTTCAAAAAATTCCCACTTCACAATTTTTTCTTTATTATTATCGGTTAAGTCGATAAATCTTGCATTTTTATTCATGAGGTTGTTTCTTATGCCTTTGATAAGATGAGGAACATCGTAAATTGGGATTATCGATTTGTTATTTACTAGAAATATATCGTGTCGCCAAACCTTTTTATCTTTTATATACTGTGTTCTTGTATCTTCAATAAGACTTTCAATAGCACCTACGTTTACCGTGCTCTGGTCACAAACCGTAGCTACAATTATTAAACCCGTCTCAATTACTTCAGATATTACTTTTTTAATAGTGCTCTTTAAATCCAATTTATTCAACCGTTGTGTAAAATAATAAGCTACGGGCTGTTTAAACTTTTTAATTATCCCCCTAATCATAAAAACTAACACGTGATCTCCTATGTCCATGTGTCCGAACGAGTCAAACCCTTTCAAAGAGTCCTCTTTTGCGGAATAATTGACTTGTGGGCTGACATAAATTTCGTCAAACATTAAAACACATAATTTGTCAGCCACGCAGCTATCTTTTAGGTTAAATTGAATTTTTTTGAAAATTGTTTTATTTATGCCTTCTCGGACGACAATTTTACTTAATAATGTCTTCAAAGATTTAGCTGAAGGCAACACAAAGCATTTTGATAGGAGCCCGTAACTCTTTGGACTCTTTTTATATAAAGAAAGGGCCAAAATTTTTTCATTTGTGGAAAAACGGTGTCCTTTTGGTTTTTTCCCACTTTCTCTTACTTGGATTGTAGTAAAAATCTTACTAGGGAGCGACATTTTTTGCGTTAATTTCTGTAACATATTTGTGTTGCTAATACGTCGGGCATTGAAAAGCCTTTCCTTGAATGTTTGTCCTCGTTTCCTTAATCGGCACACTTCACGCTTCAAACTTCTAATTTCACTGCGTGTTTGACGATAGTATGCCACGCCGGGTTGAGAAGACTGCCTCGAATCTGTAAGGTAATAAAAAATACCATTATAATAAAATAACATCTCTCTTTACATTCAACAATGATCTTGTAGATTAAATAGGTACAGACTTCAACCAAACTCCTGAACCAAATAAAGCAAAATTTAAATGGGACCAAATGGATAGTAGTTATATTCTTCCAAATAAAAAAAATATTTTCCAAATCAGTTCAATAATGACTGAGTTATGAATAACATATATGAAAAGGAGTGTCATTCTAAATTTCAACAGTTAACTTCTAAAAAAAACTACTTCTTATTATTCGACACAGTCTTCATTTCGAAAACGAATAGTTCTTCATTCATTGCTATGATAAAATATATATTCGACTAGCATTAGTCCGACGGTACCTACTTCCACAAGACACAGTTTCGAAGAACACTACTTCGGCAGAACCTTTTCGAAATACACTTGTTCGGCGGATCTCTATTTCGACAAAAGTATTTTGTCTGTCACTATGTCTATTTATGTTTTATTTTATACGTAAACCATAAAGCAAAACATAATTTTAATTGTCACATTTCAAGGCACTAATCTGCCGATGATATTTTTTGTCGAAAAAGAGATCTGCTGAACATGTGCATTTCGAAGAGGGGCTCTGGCAAAGTAGTGTTCTTCGAAGCTGTGTCTTGTGGAAGTAGGTACCGTCGGACTAATGCTAGTCGAATATATATTTTATCATAGCAATGAATGAAGAACTATTCGTTTTCGAAATGAAGACTGTGTCGAAATAACTAACTGTCGAAAGTTAGACGACTTTCCATAAAAAGATCACATACCAAATGCAAGAACAGCTTTTTTACATGTAGATGTAGATGGTTCAGGATCCCCGTGAATTTTCTTTGGTTTAGTCATGACTTGACTTTGCTCTGGTGGCAAAGTTGCAGTTTCTGAAAATTAACACAGATTTGATTATAATTACTTAAATATTACAAAATATAGAACATGTATTAGACATATCCTTATCCTTACTAATATTATAAATGCGAAAGTGAGTTTGTTACGCTTTCATGTCGTAACTACTGAACCAATCATCATGAAATTTTGCATACAAGTTCTCTGGAGTACGGAGAAGGACATAGGCTACCTTTTATCCCAGGAAAAAGTACTATTCCCGAGGGATCGACATTGACGCGGGCGGAGCCGCGGGCAAAAGCTAGTACGTAATAAATACATAATGTTACTATAATTTTACGAGTAAACTAGTGTATCCAAACTGAAGAATAAAAGATCTTTTCCACGGAATCTATCCGAAGGTAAGAGGTATAACAACGAAAAATGTATAACAATACTTTTATCGCAAAAATATAATGTTCCTGTAACTTAAGATTCATTGTAAGCTAGCTCACCCGGCGAACTATTGTACCGTCTCTTTTTTGGGTACTCGGGTATATAATAAGGTGTCAGCTAATTCTATATCAAATTTCATCAAAATCTGCTCAAATGGTTGCCGATGTAATCTAGTAGAAGATAAAATACATAAATATTACCTCGCAAAGATGTCAGTTGAGATTGAGGGGCAGCTGTTGTGGCAATTGTGTCTGATATTGCTGGTTCTAGAACAATAGAAATCATATTATTTTATATAAACATTTTATTATGAGAGATTGAGATTTATTGACATTACTTCAGAAAAGAATATCCATAAAATTAATGTGTGTATCTTTTGTTAATTTAATACATACTAGCTGTACCCGCGACTTCGTCCGCGTGGAATACTGAGTTTTATTTATTAATAAATTCAGCTTAAATAAGACAAAAAGAGCAAAGAGTCGCATATACATACTTTATATTTATATTTACTTATTCGTCTTATTTTAAATTATTTTTAAGATTAACTACCTAAGTATTATAAAAACACAGCCAAACAAATTACAAAATTAACGATATTTAATAATTTCACACTTAGTAATTTAACTTATGAACATACAAATTATGTAGGTAACTATTATAAACTTATATTTTTTTAAGTTTGAACTAAAATACGACTACGATTACAAAAATTTATATTTTACAAATATTTTACAAATACTTCAGACAAAGAAAAAACATGTCGGCCTGTAGCTGACTTCGTACGTGAGTAACCCGTAATTCACATATAAATAAAGAAAAAAGCTATTTACTTGAATGTTGCAATAGTACCAACAATATATTTACTTAATTGAAATTTACTTAATAGATATTCTATTGATATTGTTCTTTGACACACTACCGTTAAAAGTAACCGTTTTCAAAAACAACAAATAGTATTTAATGTAGGTACCAACCAACTTAATGATAAGATACAATACAATGCCCCAACCACGGTAATTCTAAATATTTCCGTGCCTCAATTTACATCCTAATTAGAACCATGGTTAGAGTTGCTTAACCTACGTTATCGAAATCAAAAGTAGCTTATGTCCTTTCTCGGGCTATAGCCTATCTGTGTGCCAAATTTCGTTTTAATCGGTTCAGCCGTTTTAGCGTGAAAGCAAGACAGACAGACAGACAGACAGACAGAGTTACTTTCGCATTTATAATATTAGTATGGATTAACACTACTTGTAGGACCTTTTAAAGTGTAAGTTTGACTCGCAATTAGTAAATTCTATAATATGTAGTTATTTTGTTTTTACCTAAAAGAGAGTGTATATGTTGTTGAACTTGTTGATGCCCAAATTGTTCCCCAGCTGATGGATTTATAAAGTCTTCTAATCCTGAAATAAAAAATATATAATTTATTGATATTAAAAAATTATTTATTTATATATTGCTTTCACGTTGTCTGGGAGAAAATAAAAAAAAAACAGAATGTGCCAGCTGCTTCTCTTCCCGCGCAGATCGTAAAAGCCGACCGAGCGAATGGGCGAAAATCTCCGCAATCTGTTTTGATTTCGTTTTCTACCTACGCACCCACCAAAATGCTAAATGTGGCCATAAGGCCTTATAGATCTAGGCTCTGTCAACCCCACAAGTGAAAAAGACGTGAAACTATATATGTTTGAAATAAAAATATATTTACATGTATCAATATAAATAAATGAATAAATACATAGGTATAAGCCACAGATTTATGTCAACATACTATTTAAGCTTAAATTCTTTGTACTGACTGAATTCGAAAAAGCAAACTTGAAACTTGATGTAATATGAGCTTGAAGTGCAGGCAATGGCTCAGCAGTTGAATCACTTAAAGCGGATCCTGAAATTGTTATTAAAGTTAGATAACTATATGTATTATAACCAATAGAAAACTATATTATCATTAAGTAACATAGGCTGTAGGTAGTTTATTTACAAAACAATTAGGGATCCATATGAAAATTGCAATAATATATTATTAAACAAGGTATCACAAATTTGCCTAGAAATGTCATTATTGGGCGATGGCTGTGAAAACTAATGATAGTACTTAATAAGAGCATATTTCCGGTTGCATTTTCACCTGAGATGGTTCAGAACTCAGGGTCTGGGGGCTCGAGTCTACCCAGGGCCCCGGTAATTTGCATGATAAAAACCAACACACCGGACATAATTGTGGGAAATAGTAATTAATAGATAAAATAAATTGATTTCTTAAAAATATGGCTACCAATGCTAATGAATCAACCTGAGTTACCCATAGAGATACTTACTAATATTATAAATGCGAAAGTGAGTTTGTTTGTTACGCTTTCACGCCGTAACTACTGAACTGATCATCATGAAATTTTGTATACAAGTTCTCTGGAGTATGGAGAAGGACATAGGCTAACTTTTATCCTGGGAAAAAGTACTATTCCCGAGGGATCGACATTGACGCGGGCGGAGCCGCGGGCGAAAGCTAGTAGAATATATATCCTGATGGATCGCCTTACCTGAGGAAGTTGCTATTTGAGGTTGAATAGCTGCCAATATTTCTACTGTAGGGTTTGGCATAGGTGCATCTGGAAAACAAGTGATGTACATTAAGAGCAAATAATGATTATATGTTGTGAGTAATAAATGTCATATTTAAAATTATCACCCCATTACCCGCCTTAAGGTTTCATTAACAAATACTAAAAATAAATTTCAAAGTGAGTTCGTTTAGATTTTTTTTATTTATTATGCTTTCACGCCTTAACTTCTAAATTGCCTAGGGAATAAAAAGAGTGTTTTCATCTCAGGAAAAGGTATTGTTCCTATGAAATGAATATTTACACAAGCCCCAAACGAAAGGAAGTAATCCTCATTTAAGGCCTTCAAATCTTAAATAGTCCTATAATGAACTGTCAAAATCTTTCTTAAAAGTTCAAAATATAGTCTTATGAAAATGACTCTGACCAAATCATATGTTATCAAATTATTCCATTTTCAACTTACTTGGTATATGCAATCTGGGTACTGCTAATGCATTAAGTCGGTTGTTTCTGTTGCGATCTGCTTCAGTAAAATGAATGTCACACACTTTCTTTCGCTTGTATATTACATCATCAGTAAGGCCATGTAGAGGTTCACCCACTAGGTCCACCCAAACCCTAAATCTTTCTGGGAACTTGGCAGGATTTGGAAAGTTGTGAATAGTGACACCTGAAACAAGTAATAAATTTATAATATTTTAAGAATAATATGCTAATATAATGAGTTAATTTAAATGTATTGTACAGTTTACTATTAGTAAATTAAGCATAGTGATAATTTTCTGATTTTGGAGGAGATATAATAGATATATATTATCCGGTCCTGGTATATAATAGATATATAATTCTCAATTTAAAATTAACACGTGATTACAGAGAGTCATTAGCCTGGAGAGAAAAATAACATGTGCATTTGGCGTCTTCATTAATATTACCACGTGGAGGGTACTCCTTATTAGTATCTTGTTTGAGTAGGTATCCATGTTAAAAATAAAATTTACGGTTAGATGGATAGCATTAAAATAATGAGACGATAACGAAATAAGTCTTACCGATGGTATCACATCCAAACACACATAATCTGGTAGAAGGCATAATTACACAAACACCACACAAAATTAAGTTTAAAAAGCGTCCAGCGTCCTTTTCGCAAAATAGTTTAAAACTGCAGTGAATATAAGCGGAGTATACACTCAACACCAAAAACACTGAAAAACCGTAGAAACTTAATGGATAGTAGCAAAGCCAATCGAAAAACACTTAAGTAACTTCGACGACCACTGATAACAACAGCAAAAGTTCTACAAGTTTTGAAAATGGAAAATCCAATCCGCCATTTTCATTTGACACAATAGTGATGTATGTCGACTAAGAGATAAATCGATTATCGACTGAAGCTACGTATGAAAACTGAGAAAATATAATCATATAAATTAATTGGATTTATGTAAATTTATTTTCTCTATCTTCTATCTTGATATAAACTTATCCAGAATATACCGGCTATCAATACGATACTTGTTTTGTTTTTGACGTAAGGTGTACTATTCATTTTTAATTATGTACTTCTTTGTTGTTTTATTTATGTATAACTAACTATTATTTTATTAAAACTGCGTTTGCTGATCTTAATAAAATAGACTATAATAGCATAGGTACATGAAGGAAGACGTATAAATAATCTTTATATTCTATTGTAAATTGCATAGGTACATACTTACCAATTAATTACACCGTCTTTATCATCCATTCATCATCATTATTTCGTGTAGGTGACACGCTCAACCTACCATGCACACCTTTATCCATTAAGAGGTAAGTAGAGCCAGTAAGGCCACAAGACCAAAAGGCCACGTGAAGTATGTGAGTATTCGAATAATAGGTAAAAACAGAATCATAATAGTAGTGGGTGTGTAGCCGCATTGCCTATTGACATGATTCCTAAGATTTTCGCCCCATATCCTCGGCCGGCTTCTACGGGAACAGAAGCTGCATGCAGCTGATACACTACCTACTTTTTCTTTTCTCTTCGATCAACTTGAAATGTTATATAGGTATAATATAAAAAAAGATATAACAAATTATTTAGCTTATGCTTTCAAAGAATAAGAGGTTTTTAATAATCTAAAAATCAGACGTCAGTACGTAAATTATTTAATTAACATAATTGATCTAAATTATTACGTTGTATATGTTTGTGTTATCATAATAACTAAAAATATATGCAACGTATTACTTAAATTACAAAATTTTAATAAATAGTCGATAGATGGATACCAAAGTCGATAGATTATATTTGAGAATCAATTATTGAGGTAATCTCTACTTTGAACGTGCAGTGAAATAGAGCGACATCTACCCAAAGTCCAACAAACTAAAATATCATTGTGTTTTTATATTTAATCTTAGAAGAAGATTAATAGATGGCGTAATTAATAATAAAAAAATCACGTTCTATGCGACTTTCACCCCCATGCGTTACGCCTACTACGAAAACTTACTTTAACTATACACTATGTCTAGGTACGGTTATTATTTACACATCAATCATGTTTTTAATGTATGTTCCCCAATCACTCGTAGATGACTGGACCAATTTGTAAAATGATGAAATTAACCCATTAAAATTTTATCAAAATTAGTTCAGTAGTTTATTCGAAGACGGTCTTTAAATTAATAGTACCTGAAAGAATAAAATTGCTGGTCTGCCAATGGCCACAGGATTCCTCCTGAGGCCATATCCACAGGCACATGACTACGAGACTGAAGTAAATAGTTCATCATTCGAAATTTTGTATTTATTTATCTTGTAATAAAATCCTCAAAATTAAATACGTCTTCATAAATTTAAAAGAAATTCCATACTTGATTTAAAACAATATCTGTCTTTACCAAAATGTTCTTGTTTCTTACCTACTAGATAATGTTTAAAGATATCAAAGCATAAGAAATAGAGTAGAAGTAGAGTAAAGTAGAGTAAGAAATAGAGTAGGTAAAGCTCGATGTAATCCTTCCTTCATAAATAACATACAAAATAAAGCAAATAAATAAATAAATACATTTTGCACCTATGGACTACATAGAAATCCTGGAAGCAAAATCCCTAATTGAATACACAATTGTAAGAAAAAAAGATAAAAAATGAAAAATAAAATTGGACCTTCCATACAAAATTACCGATCAGCTGGGCGAATTTATATGGGAAGTCAGTTTTTTGTTTTTTACTTTTTTTCTAATAATTTTTTTTTAAATATAATTCATAGGTACAAAATTACGCGGTATAGATAGAATTAATTCAACATAAGTCGACTAAATGTACTTGGAACAAAACGTGTCGACCGTAAGCCTATACAATCCACTGAATCTAATGCTTACAAGCATTATTTTCCAAAAAAGACAGGCAGTTTTTGTCAGTCGAGAAAAAATAATGTCTATAAACCTCTGAAAAGAAGGAGTAACGCGCAGATTCTGAAAGGAAACAAAGCTAACTTGTTTACCTGTTGCGCGTACAATCTCGACGAGTGTTTGAGTTTGAACCGCCGCGACAAGAGGAATTTCTTGCCTCACATCTTTCTAAAATTGCTCGGCAAAATTAGCTAGTGCACATAATGTTAATTTAACTAGTTGTTTCCAGTTTGGTTAGGACATTGCAGGCTTGAATCACCTGATTGTCTGATAATAAAGATGATTCCGTGCTTCGGAAGGCACGTTAAGCCGTTGGTCCCGGCTGGCATCTAGTAGTCGTTAAAGGAACCACGTCAGAGGCCGAGAGGCGGTTCCGAAGAACTCTGACACCAGGGTGTGCATGGTCGATTGACCGTGACACCTACTCGAAATGATGATGAACTAGTTGTTAAATAATAGGTTAAAATATAGGTTAAAATATAGGTAACTAGCTTTCTCCCGCGGCTCCGCCCGCGTCAATGTCGATCCCTCGGGAACAGTACTTTTCCCGGGATGAAATGTACCCTATGTCCTTCTCCGTAGCCCAGATAATGTGTATACAAAATGTAATGATGATCGGTTCGGTAGTAACAAACAAACTCACTTTCGCATTTATAATATTAGTTAGGACTAGTTTTTCTAAGGAAAATAAAGCAAGACCACTCGGCCAAAAAATAGGCTTTGTGACTTGGGATAAGTCAATGATCCTAAATATATTTTTACATTCTACATTCTACCCCTTTAAGGAAACGCCGAGGGTAAATTTACACGCTGTATATACATACATTAGCTCTGAATAACACCTTTTCCTCTTTAGGAATCCAAGTGTAGTCAGAACAAAACGTGCCTATCGTAAAACAACCAAATGATTACGTTTGCAATCTACTGAATAGCATTAGATTCAGCACTGCCAGCTGACGCTGCCAGTTCGCCCGGGGCGCCAGTAATGCTGACGCATTACTGGCACCCTGGGCGAGATTTCTACAAGATTTCTACCTCTTATTGGGGAGAGGGGGATGCAGTGCGATTGAATCACACTGCCCTGCGTCCTCTGCCCTTGCTTGGTTTTTCGTGCATGTAAGTGGTCAACACTGGTGTCAGATTTTTCAAGCTGCCTAAAATCATCATCATTGATGGCAGTCATTAAGCAATGTCAGAACATTGCTTAACGACTACCATCAATGATAATAGCCGGGACCTTTCTGCCGCATCGGCCTAACAGCTTAACGTGCCTTCCTTGCTTGGTGGGGGCGCCCCTTCCGTACCCAGCGCCCTGGGCGGCCGCTCAAGCGCGCCCTACCTTAGCGCCGCTACTGAGATTCAGTGTATTGCAAACGTAATCATTTGGTAAAGATAGCTACAAACCTCCAAAAAGACGGGGTTCCGCGCCATCCTGAAAGGAAACAAAGCTAATTTGTTTACCGTCTCCAATATCGAGTTTTGAGCGAGAGTCATACTCACTGTGTGCAGAACCAGCGCGAAAAATTAAATTTCTTGTCTGTAATCTTTTGAAAATTTGCCCAATGAAATTAGCTGGTAAAGTACTCATTATATTAATAGAACTATTAAATTATGAGGAGCTAGAACAAAACGAGTGATCGTAAACCACCAAATGATTATATGACTTTACTGGACTCATTTTTGACATCACATTGAACTAATTTTTAAATTATCAGACTAAATTTAAAATTCGTCTAGTGAATAATAACACTTGTCCAACAGGGAATGCCTTTAGTTTTGGCTAGCTCCGTGGCGCAGCGGTCAACACGCCAGCCTGCGACACGAGAGTGCCCGGTTTTTTTTGAGTTCCCAGCATTGGTCCCATAGAAAAAGTTGTTCATATTGATGGTCTGAGTCACCCCTTTTTATATGTTATATTTACAATCCACTGAATCTAATGCAAAAAAGAAGGGGTACCGCGCCATTATAAGAAGAAGCAAAGCTAACTTGTTTACCTTTGCGCGGAAAATCTTGCTCGGCGAGTGTTTGAGCGCCCGTGTGTGCTGGACCGCAGCGGCAAGCGAAATTAGCTGGTTTTACATATGTATTTAACATCGTATCTACATATTATTATTAAACCCCATCGCTAAGAGAGGGGTGTTATACGTGTGAGGGCTCGACCGTCCCGACGCTCTTAGTCGAGTTCCCACATATAAGGAATGGAGAACAGACACTCGACACAACAGACAGATAAGAAGATTAATTTATTAAACATAACTTCACAACTTATAATATGTTGACTTCAATATAACATTTTATGTAATCTATATATCTATATACATATAATAAAACAGTAAAAATATTTTGTCTGTACAATTAGAATTTTTGACTGTAATGGATAGAGGGACACTTAAAAAGAATAATAGAAAGCAAAAAAAAAAATTTCGAATTTCTTGTCTGTCTGTCTGTCTGTCTGTCTGTATGTATGATCACGATTATCTCCGAAAATACTGAACCGATTTACTTCAAACTTTCACCAATTGCTTTGTTTTAACTCAGCAAAACATTTAAAGATTGTTTCATCAAAATCAGTTCATTAAAAAAAAAGTTATCGTCATTTGAATGAACTTAAGGCATGAGTTTGCCTGCAAACATATAGCAAAAATAAAATAACAAGTGACTTATGAAAATTAAAATCCAAAGTCAATTCATCATCAATAAACGACAGCATTATACCTATCCATACTATCCATAGTAATCCATACTAATAAAAAAGGAGAAGCTGACTGACTGACTGACATATCAACGCAGGGCCTAAACTATAAGGGTTACGAACTTGAAATTTTGCATAGGGGTTTCTTTTTTATAACGTAGGGGAGCACTAAGAAAGGATTTTTGGAAATTCATCTCCTAAGGGGGTAAAACGGGTTGCAAAGTTAGTATGAAACTTTGTCGTTTTTGAAGTTATTCGAATGAAATTCAGCAAGAAGGTTCTTTACTGAAAGGTATGAAACACGAGTAAAATAGTTTTGCTCAAAAATCATCCATTAAGGGGGTAAAATAGGGGTGCAAAGTAATAATGAAACTTTGCCATTTTTGAAGTTAGTCGAATGAAATTCAGCATTAAGGTTCTTTACTGAAAGGCATGAAACATGAGTAAAATACTTTTCTCAAAATCATCCCTTAAGGGGGTATAACGGGGATGCAAAGTTAGTATGAAACTTTCCGTTATTTAAGTTATTCAATTGAAATTCAATATTAAGGTGTTTCATTGAAAGTCATGAACTAAAATAATATATTCCGGGTAATTCTACTGTTCCTGAGAAATCGACACTTACGCGGGCGGAGCCGCGGGCCAAAGGCAAACCTGACTTATATATCAACGCACAGCCGAAACTACTATGGCCAGAAACTTGAAATTTGGCACGGGGATTCTTTTTATGATGTAAATGAGCACTAAGAAAGGAATTTTACAATAACAGTAAGGTAAGTTTGTATGGACATTTTCTCATTTCTGGACGTTCTGGATTACATATAAAAAGATGTATGTAGGTAAAACCGACGAAATTTTCGCCTGAAGGGATAAAATATGGGAGTAAAATTAGTATGGATTTTTTTTCATTTCTAGACTTAGAAGTATGAAAATAAGTTATAGATTACAATTTAAAAAGATCTGTGTAGGTGAAATGTATAAAATTCCCCCCTTAAGGGATTAAAGGGAGGGGTGATGGTATGAAAATTTTCTCATTTCTGGACATAGAAGTATAAAAATAAGTATATATGTTTACATTACAATTAAAAAGATCTGTGTTGTTAAAATGGACGAAATTTCCCCTTGAAGGGGTAAAATAGGCGGGGTAAAGTTTGTATGGATTTTTTTTATTTACTTAGAAATATGACAATAAGAAGTTCTCCATTACAATAAAAAAATATCTGTGTACGTGAAATGGGCAAAATCCCCTCCATAAGGACTAAAGATCTATGCAGGTGAAATGTATTAAATTCCCCCTTAAGGGGAAAAAGCAGAGGGGGAGGGGTTTGTATGGACTTCTTATAATTTCTACTGTTCCCAAGGGAACGACATTAACGCGGGCGGAGCCGCGGGCAACAGCTAGTAATTAATGTCGGACACCGTTACAATCCGAGAGATGATGGTAGACTGAGTCACGACGGAGAGAAATGATCTTAAAATGGAATGAAATGAAATTTGAAATAAAATTTGAAATGAAAGTGGACAGATGAGAAAGAAATGAGGTTGGACGAGATGCATCATGGTGGCATGCTGCAACGTTACATACGTATAGCCGTGTGGTTTCCGTCAGAACAGAATAGGACCACTCCAACTCTTCCCATGGATGTCGTAAGAGGCGACTTAGGAAATACAAGCTAAACAAAGCTCATAAACATCAATGAAACCTCTCCAACCCGTCTGGCCAGCGAGGAAAGTGTAGGCCAAATCCTGTGTCTGCTCTGGCCAAGTATGGCTCCGGTAGTACAGAGAGGATCATGCTCCTGCAGTGGAGACTAAGAGGACCTGATGATGATGATACGTATGACCGCTATGTGTGTGTGTCTGCTTGACTGTGTGTCCTTCTGTGGCATCGTAGCTCCTAACCTAAACGTGTGAACCGATGTGGTCACGGTTCTTTTTTAATAAAAGCAATTTTTTCTAGCGATAGTTTTTAAACATGTTTTATCAAAATCTGTCCTGCCGTTAACAAGATCGAAGGAAGTATCGTAGTAGTTTTATCTTACTTGTTTTAAGTAGTCAATATATAATAAAATAGAGTCGGTTTAGTAACACCTTTATAAGTTTTTATATTTTTCGGACTGATTTTTATTATATTTTATTTGTTGTATTTGTCTCCATTCCGAATCATCATCATCATTTCGAGTAGGTGTCACGGTCAATCGACCATGCACACCCTGGTGTCAGAGTTTTTTGGAACCGCCTCTCGGCCTCTGACGTGGTTCCTTTAACGACTACCAGATGGCAGCCGGGACCACCGGCTTAACGTGCCTTCCGAAGCACGAAATCATCTTTATTATCAGACAATCAGGTGATTCAAGCCTGCAATGTTCTACCCAAACTGGAAACAACTAAACAAAGTATGCTTCCGGTGGGAATCGAACCCACGACCCCCGGGTCAACAGGCAAACGCCTTAACCACTGGACCACGGAGGCTGTTAAATTCATCCGAATAACCGAATAACAGACTAACAATCCATTCCGAATAACAGACTAACAATGAAAACAGGAAAAAAATATTATCATTTATTAGCGGAAAGAAGTTCACTAGTATGGGGATAAAAACTTTAAAGTGTAGGTGGTTTAATATATTATTGCAGGAAAATAAAAATAGTTTAGGTAAATAAACAAAGTGTATATATAGGCCTACTATTACTATTTGAAATGAGGAATTTCCAATAAATAAAAAAAATAGAATCGATCTCTTTTGGATTTAATTAAAGAGATGTCGACAAATACAATAGTGAGTTACAAACTTTCTTACATTGAATATTTAGAGGGATTTATAGTCTTCGCACGAGTAAACCACTTTGATATTCAAATGAAGCGCGGGCAACGACACTGCGTCCCTGTGACACTAAATACAGATTTGTATAAAAGCTAGATTACGCCATCGAGTATGAGCACAGAGAAAAAAAAGCGGCCAAGTGCGAGTCGGATTCGCCTATGAAGGGTTCCGTAGCAGCAAGTAACATAACATAAAAGTTCTTGTTAAATTTGAGTTGACTGAATAAAAGGTAAAGGAAAATGAAAGGAACTGGGTTACGATTTATTCGTATTAAAAAAAACTGCTTACTAGATCTCGTTCTAGTAAGTAGATTTAGCACGAAAATCGACTTCTATACAACATTTTCGGCCCTCAAGTAGCGCTGCACACCACAACGCGGTAACGCTGCGCATGTGATATTAGGTACTGTTCGTTTGTTTTTCGTATTTGTAACACTGATGTCAGATTATTCAAGCTGCCTAAAGGCATTTGACAAAGCTTTATCACTGTCATCAACGATGACATCAGTAAATGATGACAACAGTAATTCCCGATTCTACCAAGTACTGGTAAAAGGAATTGGTACCGGAATTAACGGTACCAAATACCGGTAAAATTGTAACAAATTATCGTTACCACGCATAACGATACCCCTGTGATTAAGGTAACCTAATTTAACGGTTCCAATCCAATTACCGATACTGTAGTTTCATAGAGGTACCGGTACTAGATTTTACCGGTATTCCAACCCCTGGCTTCAGGTACGCGCGCCCAACCTCCCTAGCTGCTACTTGGTTTCCTCCATTCATCCGAGTGAGTACTCGTAGTACCTTCATGCTCTTCCCAAATCCAACTGCGCTTGCCAACCCGCCTGCTGAGCGTGGTGAGTAGTGAAGAGTGGCCTTTGTTCAGCAGTGGACTCATTTAGGGCTGAAATGATGAAGATGATGAAGGCAAATGTCACACGGTTGGATTCCTCGCTTATCAAAGCTTTAGATAGCATCTATCTTAATATGCAGATCTGTGACACCAACTATCAAATTTGGCAACAAGTCTGCAATTTATTAGAGGCATTAGCGAACTCAAAGGGTCGGATTTAAAAGGTGTAGGGCACAAACAAATATTGATTCACGTATAAGTTCGAGGGGCTTTGTAAACATCTGAGGGTACGGATCAGCATACTGGGTTCGTTCGGTTCAAATAAATAACAAGTATACAGGAGTTAAATAGATCGTTTTTGCCTATTTCTGTCCACGGATTGAAAGTTGGAAATTTTATTAACTGACTTCAAAAAAGAGGAGGTTATTAATTCGTCAGGAAGTTCAACTAAGTGCTTCCATGCTGGTCAGGCAGAAAAGAAAAAATCGTAGCACATTCTAGCTGCTTCTCTTCCCGCGCAGATCATAAAAGCCGATCAAGGGATTGGGCTAAAATCTGCGGAATCATGTCAATAGGCGATGCGGCTAGCAACTAGTGACGTGCCGGAGAGAAATTCTCTGTTCTCCTGAATTCCTTCTCACGGAAATTTGCGGGAAATTTACAATAATTCTAGAGAATTTCTCAATAATTCTCTCACTTGAGAGAAAGAGGAAGAAATTCCCGGGAAAAATTTTCCAATCTATTCTCACCGTTCTTAAAAATTTCGAACACGGCACAACACTGCTAGCAACCCATCACTATTTGATTACGTTTTCCATCAACATGTTAAATGGTAATAAGATGCTATAGACCGAGTCTCTGTCTACCCCGCAAGGGAAAAAGACGTGATACTATGTACGTATGTATGTATGTAAGAAGTTCAGAACTTTTAAAATGAGCTTGCATTTAATGAACATATCTAAATAACATTTAGTACGATTCAAAAACAAACACAATAGTAAGTGAAGTACCTAGAAAAGTTTCCCATTCATGCATCAATATTTATTATCTATTCAAGTATAGTGCCTTTTCAGAGGCACAACTTATCCATTAACTAGATGAGCCAAACATACCAGCCACTCTTTTATTAACAAGTTTGCGTTTTGTTCGAGATTCCTTGAATAGACGTTGGCTGTATGTAAAATAGATTTGTTTAATGGAAGTTGAATGAAGTTGTATCGGGCGAGTTGCCTCGACTAAATAAATTGTGAAGCTTATTACAAGCTTTATTTGGATGTTAAAGCATTTAAGTATTTATTTTATTAACATCTAACAGATTTTTAATTATACATAGAGGTAAGGTAATCCTGACGATGCCGATGTCTATAGTTTTCACAAATAAAGTCAGTGCGCATAAGTAGGTGCACAATATAGACCTTGTTGGATATCGCAAAATTGGAACGCATGTAACCATGCACGATAATAGATCATAATTTACACAGTTTAGTACATAATTAGATAAATTTATAAGAGTAATAAAAATATGAATATCAGATTTAGTTAGTCAAATTAACATGATAATGATTTTCTGTAGTCAATCGTATCAGTATTTAATAATATATTAAATAAATTATATATTAAATAAATTTATTACACAATCTGATTAGTTAATTATTACTAATCAGATTATATTCGGGTTATCCCTCTGAGTATTTTTAAATGTTAGATTATTATTTATTTCTCGTTTAAAAATACGTCAATCGTGTCTTAAATAATAAAAATTTAATTTTCTTCAATAAGTATAAGTTTATTGGCAAGGCATTATAGATATTTGTAGACATGTCGTAGCTAGTAGGCCGGAGTGGGGTAGTGGGATGTTTTTAGGAGAATATACCTAAGCGATTTTGATTAAACATATTTTGTTAGCCTTATTTGTATTTTTTAGTGGTTTACTTAAGGTTTACTGGTTTTTTATTTTTGGCCTAAATTCAATTAATCTTTATATAATTTAAAATTAGGTACCAATTAAATAAATGTCACAGCAGGTTATTGAAAATCTTAATATATAAAAAAAAGTTGGGATTGTTCGAACACACAACTTTAACAACGGATATATACGAGTATGTGTTCCTAATTGTATAACGTTTGAATTGTGGGTTTTATTATCACCCAGAAGAGCAGAATAACTAGTAAAATATAAGAAATATTTACGACACAAAAATGATGGTGATACGAAGGTCGCCTGGACAGCTAGTTGGCAATATAACTATATCATACTAGTCTACGAATATTTATACGATACTCGTAGACATAAAAGCAATCTTATCAATATGCATATACAAACCTATACCTTTCCGAAAGCTCAATAGAACCGTTTACATCTTTTATTCTATAAGGATCGCGATGGACATAAATTGTAATACGTCGAGTATAATTCTTACTTGTATCTATTTCCCTTGACAGAATACGGTCTTGCATGTGTCTCAATTTGGTTTGGCCGACATTCAACTTGTTCGCAAAATGACACGGTAGCCATGTCAGAGCTTTGAAAAACGTTTTATGCCTACGTTTTTACAAGCTTTTATTTACCATTTACTTTAGAAGCAGATATCTTCTACGGTTGAGCTGAAATTTTATATACTCGTGTAGTTTGGATGTCAATGCATGGTAAACTGTGTGACGTCATTCTAAATCCAACATGGCGGAACACCCAAAATGGCAGAATAGCTATTTTTGATGCACTTGGACAATATGGATATCAAATTAAAGGGCTCGCTGAAAATAACTCAAAACTTAAAGTGGTGTACATAAAAGGTTGTTTCTATTTTTTTTTTACTTTTAATTTATTCGAAGTACTCTCTGACAAGAGCTAGGCTATTGTCGGTGAGTCATTGTGTGGAAAGAAAAAAAACGCTCGCAATGACTATATTTGGCAGGAAATAATAGAGTTGTTTGCCATTGTCTTCTCCATCTCACACACTAATGAACAATCCACTACCTAGTGTGCAAGTTGCCTAACGATGTTTTCCTTCACCAGAAGCAGGCAGTGGTCCATGAAATTAGCTGTATTTGAGTCATATTCGTCTACAAACTCAGAGGTACAGGTCGGGCAGGGTTTGAACCCGGAACCTTTCGCACATAGGTTGCGCTCTTAGACAACTGAGCCACTACCGCTTCGAAGTGCACCGTTCTGGACGTTTGGACAAAATATCACAGATTTTTTAAGCTGCCTAAATGCATTGATATAACTTTAAGAAATAAGACGTTTGACATCTATGGTAGTAGCAAAGATCGAGGGCTTAACGTGCCTATAGAAGAACGCAACCGTCAACTAGTCCATCAAGACCATCGTCTTACTAAACGCAGTCTTTGGATCCTGCAACTCCCAATCTACGTTTGCAATATCTTGCGTCCACTTATCCTGTCAGGATATTGACGATTTGTCGGATAAGCACGTTCATATGATGGGCCTACCCATCCTAAGAATGGGCATTTTACGAATAGGTCTCATACCGACAACACCTTCAATTTGCAGCACACTATAGGCTACCCATAGTGAGCTAATGTCGGTTTATGGCGTTTTTATGGCAACGGGCGGCCGTTATAGGCAAGGTGTAATACGGATTTATGGACCAAAATCGATAGATGCCGGAATTTTTCCTCATAATTCTGATTTTATATACATGTATGTACCTGTGTTTCAAAAGGATTTTATCCCAAACTACGAACAGGTTAATTTGAGGAGTCCGATTACACATGTTAAGCAATCCCAGGCGCGGTCCCTACTTGGATGGGTGACCGCAAAGTGGCATAAAAACATCTTGAGCTCCTCCGTGTTTCGGAAGGCACGTTAAGCCATTGGTCCCGGTTGTTATCTTTGCTGGCAGTCGTTCAGCTATGTTAGATGCCTTTAGGCAGCTTGAAAAATCTAACACCAGTGTTGGCCACTTGCATACAAGAAAAACAACAAACCAGGTTAAATGAGAAGGATATTGTATCAATGAGGCTTTTCAGGTGGCGGCACTGCGAGAGAGATATTATTATATAAGACAGCAGCTCAATCAAGTCAGTATACAATTTCTTCTTTTCGATGATGTCTTTTAACTTATTATGGTAATTTTGCCCAATATGTGGTCACGACTACTGCCTTGTCATTTGCCTCATCTAGATCCTTTTGTGTACAGTGAGTACACGTACATTTAGGGCATGTCAAAAGGTGGCTCATTGATTGAACACTTTTATTCGTCCAAGATTGAACATCGCTGCAATCGCATGTGTTGTTGCCGAAGAAACCCCACCTAACCCGGTTTTCTCGGCAACTCCCTACTGGTGTAGGTTTGGCGACTTCCAGACTACCAAAGGAGAGATAGCTACCCGGTGGAGTTTTTGGCTAACGGTGAGGAGGATGATGATTGTGGGTACAGGCCCATTTTACCCCTCTGCTTTAACAGATTAAAGATTTTTTATAGACAAAAGAAAAAAATATAGACAAAAAATATATAACAATCATAGAGATGATATGATAACAATCATGATTTAATCATAATTTTTGTGATTGGTGGATTTTGACAGTCGGTTTTGTCAAAAATACCTCTGTTTACAATGCCGTGCCTAGAGCTAAAATTAAGCCGAAAACCCGCATTATTGTTTATGCCTATGAGTGCCAAATGCCGACTACAAAGTGTTTCATCATCAGGTATTTTAAGTTTCAACTGCAGTAGCATGACCCTCTCTGTACTACCGGAGCTATTTGTTACAGCATAATTAGGTATCTAAGACTTATTTCTTGGCTGAACTTCACACTCCGCTGCCAACAAATATTTGCATTGCAAAGGCGAGTAGCTCATCTGAACAGAGGTTCTGTTCAGATGAGCTACTCGCTATCTTATGTGACAACCCATTCTATTTTGATCGAAATGTATATAATTTTGATTATCACTTCAAAATACATTGCAGCTTGCGTTTGATTACCTATTTTTATTTAAGATATACAAAACGCAATGTATGTTGAAGTGACCATCAAAACGTTTGTATACCGTAGTTGTTAGCGAGTAGCTCGTCTGAAAAGGATCTGAAAGGCAGATATGAGATTCAGATAGAGCAGACTTTCTCCCAAACTCATACAAAGGTTTAACTAGGTGTTAGGTACTTAATATTTACATTTTTTTTTATTAATATAATCATGTGAGTCTGTAACTGTTTTGCCACCTTGTTACACCTAAGTTTTTATTGTTAACACTGTATTACTCATAACATGTTTTTTTTTAAAGTGAATATTTATTTAATTTATGAGGGGACTAGGCTGTCAATATTTTTTCCAATGCTTTGAATAATATCTGTGAAGATAATATAACCTCATGTTTTTAACGTATTTGCGATTGTTACACATTGAAGTTAAATTGCGGTAAAGCCGTATTAATTGATTTAATTAAATTAATACGTATAACATATTCAAATAATGCTTTCAGAGACGAAGTACAAGGGAAAGCCATAATCGTGTCATATACATATAGAGAGGTCAAAGAGGTAGCGGAGGATCGAAAAAGATGGAAAATACTCCACCGCCAAGAACATAGTTTTTAAAAATAATGATGATGACAAAGAATGCGGGAGGTGGGAAGAGCAAACCTCTCGCCCCCAGATTCCTCCAGCTCTCAGTTATCCGGTTTAACATGGCGGAAGAGCATGAATGAAGAGTACAAAACGGTCACTGAAAGCTGGTAAATAACCTCACGGCATTGTTTGGCTGAATGCTGACATGAATTAAAAAATAATAGATGTGACACTTGAAAAAATATTTTTATTCATACTTCCAAATCTTTTGACTCTTAGCCTATATAACATATAATGGTGAATCAATGTAATCTAAAAGATTTTAAAGTATTATAACTAATATGACTGTTTTAACAGAGAGTCGCCAAAAATTTAACCAAACATCAGTAAAATTGTGGTTTACATGATGGTACAAAAAAGCATGTAATTGAATTATTCTAAGCTAAGGCTTAGGCTAGATACACTAGATTTTATAAAACTGTTTGTTTAGCTCATACTATACCTTTAGAACCATATAATCAATAATCATGTTACTATAATTAAATGGTTCTATAGGCCTCTACCACCTTATATATATTTGCACCTCTAGCATCATCATTCATAGACGTAGTTTTATACCCCTTCAACATTTCACATCTGTTTTTTTTACTCAGTGAATGGCATTTGTCTCCCATTTCACCTGATGGTAGGTTAGTGACGATGAAGACGAGGATGTTACATGCATATCCAAGAGATACCCATTTATTCTACTTTTGAATGTCTACTTGTTCTCCCTCTATAGCAGAGACTCAAAAACACCGTTATAAAGGACACATTCATAAGGGTTACATATTAAATTTGTTACATAATTATTCTTGTAACATTTATTTGGGTGTTTTAAACCTGCTTTGCTCTTAAAACTTACAAAATTGTAACAGATATAATGTTTTCTGTAACCAACCTGTTTTTACTTTTTTCTGATTGACCTGGGTCTTGGATGTTTATGTGTGAGCTGTCGCATGGTTATGCCAATGTAAACTTTATTGGCTGTAACACATTTGAACCGGTATTTTTGAAAACAGACTGAAAGTGTTTCATTTTCTTTCTGTTTTACTTTTAAAACAGTGTGTAAAACAGTATATTTGGTTGGATACCGGTAAAGTCCCTGCTCTCTAGTCTAATTATTTTGTGATGCTAATGACTGTGATTGGCCGTGTTTAAACGCTCCTAGCCTGCGTTTGACGCGGGAATTTTCACTTAATACGAGTACGATCTTTATATCATTACGTGCGTAAAACCCTTTTTTCCTTAAATGATAGTTCCTCAACATGTTCTTTATAATATATATGTAAAGTCCTTCGTTGTATTATTTCTTAACTAAAATACTCCTATTATCTTTAAAGAAAAAACTGACTAACTGATCGATCATCGCACAGCTGCAACCACTGGGTCTAGAAGAATGAAATTTTGCACAAGTAAGTGTTTGAGAAATTCATGCCCTTAAAGGTTCAGATGTTAAAAAACATGACAATTGAAAGTTTGTATGAAACGTGGTCAATAACTTTTGCCCTTAGAAATGTATATATGTAAGGTTAGATAAAGAAAGATTTCTTTACGAATATATGAGGTCAAACAACAGATTAGGAAACAAAATTTTAGTATTAAAAAACATATCCTAAGGGACTAAAATAACATAAAATTTTGTATGAAACTCCAAAGTTCAAATAACAAGTTCAAGTGTCAAGTTCTAATGACACCTTTAAAATCCCTCTGTCACCGGAGAACCGGAGACACCGTAGTGTCTCCGGTTCTCGGAATAAGAGCTCCGGTTACAGCGGTTGCATCCTCATGCCACCGGAAACACACTAATACCCAGGGTCCGGGAGCTTCGGGTCAATCTGGGGACTCCGGACAGATTTTAAATGAAACTGAAATACACGCGGACAAAGTTGCGGGAAACAGCTAATTTAGTAATATGTTCGATTAGAACTACATCAAAATATAGTAATTTTGCAAACCGTTATCCACATACATAGCTTTATACTATACCTAATGTTACATTTGGACGCCTCTGTAAGGCAAAATGTATTGGCACTCTGAGATAAGGTTATCAACTTTTGTAACACATACATTTATGCAAATAAATATAATTAAATTGAATTGAATATAAGGTATCTACAGACATAGAAAATTTTATGATGTTCTCGTGGATCTTTTTAAATGTAAGGCTTGCTTAATCATTTTGTACATTCGACACACTTGGCTTTTTATTATTTGTTCATGCAAATCAGTTTCAATTGTCAATCGATTAATCGGAAATCTGTTGCATTCGGCCTACGTGATATTTTTCAATAATGCACGACTTCCTCGATTATTATGATTGAAAAATCGGACGGTCTATTGTGACACGCTGCGCATTTTAACTGCGGTGGAAACAAATGGAAATGTTTTTATTGGGACGTGCTGTCTGTAGTTTGCTCGGCAAGGCTAGTGTTAAAACATAAAAGCATTTTAAAATCGGTTTTATTTTCAAGTTTTTTGACCCTATCTGTGGTAATTAATTTCTTTGTTTTAAGTATGTATTCTAAAGGAGTATCGGCACTTCTGGTCAAAGGTGAAAATAAAATTGACCAGCCACTTCTAGGACTACTTGATAAATAAGAATTAGCTTTGTGTGCTTTTTCTTATTACAAGCGTAAACCTAAGACCTTAGTGATTACGAAATAAGTCAATCTTGAACAATATTTCATTAATAATGCACTGGAAGTTCAATAAATTGTTATTCAAGAAATAAATAAAACGTGGAAGTAAATGCAATAAGGAGCAAAAAAGGAAGCCCACATTGTTGTTTATCATTGTATTGTATGCTTTTTAACTTTGCAAATAGTATAAGTACTCCTATCGACGATAGTAAAATTAAATATTGATTCAATATGTAATAAAACGTGGGTTTTGACACAAAATAAGCCAACGAGAAAAGCATGAAAAGTATTGTTAACATTTTTATTTCCAATATTTTCATATCTAATAATAATAATCGTTTATTTAGCCAAAAATAATATTAATTTAGATAAAAGTAATCCAAATTTGTAAGCATATGATATCAAACAAAAACTGACGACTAAAATGACGGCGAAAATTTAAGGAATCATGTTAGTCGGCGATGCAGCTATGGGTTATATGGTTATGGGTTGCCATGACTATTTTGATTCCGTTTTTCCACCAATATGCTAAACGAGCTCTGTCTACAAAGACGTTATAGTATGTATGTAACTGACGAATAACCTTAATAGGAACTGTTTCATATAATAGTAAGGCAAGGAATTCATATCTCCTTATAAGCGAGGCTCCAGACATGGTCCTCCCACAATATGCACCATTATTAGTAATGCGGTTTATCCACCGGTATATCAGATTTTAGGAAGTTGTTGTGACTCGCCCTGATTCTCCACAGCAATACCGTATTTTTACGGAGCATGGCTCGAAAGCCGTCTGGCAAATCGAGGGAGTCTCACCAGTATTCTAAAATATCATTATACGGATACGAATGGCATCCACCGATCTGTTGGTACTTTAAACCGCCACGCGTGTAGAAAACCTGGCAAAAATCTTTAAAGTTATATGCGGGTCAACATCTTGTCGCTGACCGGTAGTGTAGTCTTTAAGGTCATCGGTAAGAATATGTCGTTGTCACTCCGTCTCATTTCATGCCATTTAGGGTCATAAGTCCTCACTTATGACCCTAAATGGCATAAAATGAAACGGAGTTAAAACACCCCTACTTTTGGGATTTTTACCGGCGCGTTAACGACAGTATAATTACATTTGTTAAGCCCATGTGCAGTCGCATACTTTACCAGACTTTGAGCATTTCGTCAGCATATTAGTAACTCATACACAGCAAGAAAAACACGGACAGGACCCTCGGCAGGTGAAACCCTGCATACGACAGGTGCTCAATACTCAATCCGTGGTGCCCGGGCGACTTACTGCGCCTCATTCCCTTCTGCAGCTGAAAATAAAAAGGTAATAGAGGGGCTATTATATAACCATAACTGCAGAAAAACGCAGGCCTTGGTACCCGAAAATCAGCGCTGTGTATTACCGCCATAAGCATAAAGCTGAGCTGGCTGCCTTTTCGGCAATTAACTTTTGTAGGTATAGTTCTTAAGTATTTTTCATGTATTGTTGTTATTGTTTTTTTGCCGAATAAAGTTTTTCTTTCTTTCTTTTAGCAAAGAACCCACCATCAGTCTCGTCATCGGTAGGACCCAAGGGAGATTTGATTCAAAAGTGTTCCCTGTTCGCTAACTCCCTCGAGTCACTTTTCCCTGCAACACTCAACGAGCGGCCAGGTTCGCCCTTTCGGTGAGCCCTAAGTACATGTTTGTTCCACCTACACAACACCTTCCTTATTGCTTTACTATGCTTAACTATAGTGGTATAGACGGGTGGTGTTAGATGCGCCGTCAACAATTTTGCGTATAAAAATATAAACTTTTTAAATTATGTAGGTAACAACGGGTTACTCACGTACGAAATCAGCTACTGGCCGACATGTTTCGACCTCATCCGGGGATTTTCTTCAGGGTGCCTGTGAACCGAGACGCGCGCACAATCGTCCTTACGTACGTGAGAGACCCGTTGTAACATATTTTATTATAAAGTCATCAATGTCTGTCCACGTCTGCATTTCACGCGTTCTTTAGGCAAGTGTATATCACATAGCGATTCATTGCAATGGTGCGACGGATTATTTTTTAATTATATCTTGTTGATTGAAATCCCTGTGTGATGGTATTTGGTCGTACCTCTGACTAATCAATCGCAAGTATTTGCCAAACGAATTCCACGAGTAAATAAAACTTGTTCAAACGAAATAAAATAAATTGGGACATTCCTCCGATTCCACGCAGGATCGTATTGCTAAAACAAGTAAGAAACATGATATTTCAACTGTATTTTTTGCTGAAAATGATGTTTTTTCTGAATAGTTAGGTAAATTCTTATGAAGGTTCTTAAATATTCAAACTATACAGTTTGTATATACACTTATATATACATATTAAGGTCTCAGTACTTACCTGTCTACCCGATCTCTGCTCAGGGGAGTTCCCCAGGGATAAAACCTAGCTAGATCAATTACATAAGAAATTTGTATGTTATATGTATCTATGTTAAGTATATGTAATTTTTAAATGTGATACCGTCGTTCCCAGCCATTCAGAGTGGGGCTATAGCTGAGGAACTGACCCGTTAAATCTAGTTTTAAATTAAACTTGACAAGTTGTGTCCTAAAATATAACGACATGCTCGCCACAGCTTGTAATGATAAATGGTGCAGACAACACGAACGTACAGTGTAATTACCAAAGCAAATGGTTGGAACACATTAGTACGAGTAGATAGTGATACACGACATCTCTCACCAATAAGTAAATTACTTTGGGCTGCACGGATTATTTACATTCTTTATATTGTAGAACTGAAATGAGATGAGTAAGGAATCAAAATAATAAAATTTTCCATGGGATGACTGAGGAATAGAAATGGGAGGAGTTAAGAAAAAAATATTATTAAATTTATTAAAATATGCTTGGGATGAGTTGAGAATAGAAATAGGATGAGTGAGGAAAAAATAATTCAAAAAATACATGGGATGAGAATTCGTGGGATGAGTATGGAATAACCAACGGGATCTCTGATTTCTATTGAAATATAAGAAAGATTTAGCTACCCAACTGTAAAGAACTACAAATTCATCATCATAATTTCAGCCTACGAATATGTAATAAATCATTTTAGCCATAATTAGTCCACGGCTTGTGTGTAATTAGCCGTGTGGTTTCCGGCAGAGTTGAATAGAAACCCTCCTATTCTTCCCATGGAGGTCGTAAGAGGCGACTTAGGAAATACAAGCTAAACAAAGCTGATAAACATCAATGAGACCTCTCCAACCCGTCGGGCCAGCGAGAAGAGTGTAGGCCAAATCCTCTGTCTCTCTGGCCAAGTATGGCTCCAGTAGTACAGAAAGGGTCATGCTCCTGCAGTGGAGACTAAAAAGACCTGCTGATGATGATAGTCCACGGCTGGACAAAGGCCAAGGATTATTCGTTCCATAGAAGGCTTCTTTGGCTTCTTGTGCTCCCGATGCTGCTGCGCATCTGATATGCTGGAGAAAGATAGGAATTTGTTGTTTTTGGGAAGGAAATGAATATTACGATACTACTAACTCGGATGAATAGAGAAAAGCAAGTAGCAGCTCGGGAGGCACGTGTACCCGATTGTCATACCTGTAACCAAACAGTTTTGAAAGACACCACTGACCATAAACAAATCAATAATAGTTAGAAATACAATATGGAATGTATTATTTTATTAAAATTTATTTGATATAGGTACGTAGGTAAATATCTATGTAATTAAGCAAAAAATATATGTAGAATTTTTTCCTTATTTCACTGTACTTATACGAGTATAGAGTTTAAATAAAAGCAACACACTATAATTTTCTGTAATCCTAACAAGCAAACTATATTAGGTAGGTACTTGATACACAATTTTAGTTAACAATCATAGGTTTCGCTCTTTCTTTGGAGGGTTTTTTATTAATATTATAATATGAATATCAAATTGTGATATAAGTGATCAATGATAAGTCTCGTGTGTTTCGCAGAGTGGATAATCTCCATTTTGCAGTACTCGTGAATTTATGATTCGATAATTTTAAAATCAATAAAAAATCTTTGTTTTGTAATATTTAAAAACCGTATCCAAATATGACAGTGGCATGACAATGATCAATGACAAGCGCTTTTTTATGTTTTGAGACTGAAATAATACGTCCCATATCATACAGCCTATGAGTAGAAATTCCGAATAAAAACTATTCTAAAGTACTGCAAAGCTATTTCAATACAAAATCTCTGCCACTTCTACAAGGGACCAACGGAGAATTGTCATTTTAATGTAATTTACTAATTGGCTTTTAAGCTAATTTGGAGCAAAATATTTCACTTTTTCTAGATGAAAGACTTTTTTTCAGTTTTAACTTTTCGTTAGGCAACTTAACGAACCAGTCTCTAAGTAAGTGTATCAAGTAGTTTTATTGTTTTGTAGTAATTTTTAGAACTAATATGGGAGAGTTGGATATTTCTCTTCCTGATCATGTACCCTAAAAATCAATTAAAGGCAATACGAATATAACAAAATAAAATAAAAAACCGGCCAAGTGCGTGTCGGGCGACGCGCAATGTAGGGCTCCGTTGTTGCGAATGCTAGCTTTGAGTTCACTCGTCACGGTTTAACGACTAAAAACGTCTAAAAGCGAGCCCATATAGGATGGTGGTAACTGAAGAAAGAGTTATAAATTCCTACTTCACAAGGGAAATTACAAAAAAATATTATCTATATGATTGAGGTCTACCTCGAGTAGAGGCAAGAGCTGGTAACAAGATTTTGTAGGTACTCGTATAATATTACTCCGCAGTAGGTAAGCACCAAGCGGCCTAGTATCGTTCCTCCAAGCGCCGCGCACGTTTGAACGTAAACACATTGCTGTTCATTTAGGTATTATTAATATTAAAGCTGCCATGATTTTATAATTTCTTAACTAACCGTGGTATTTAAATTTATTTTCAGTAGTTGTTTTACGTAACTAATAACTGTCTCAACTAATTTTCAATTCAATTTGTATGAAATTATACTTTTTTAAGTACATGTATAAGTTGGTCGACTATAACTCTTTAATTTGTTAACTCTACTTAGCTCTGATAGTTTTTCTGTAAAATTTCGTTATAAAACTACTGCTGTGAATTTTTTCACGTGCTCATAGACAACCTTGTTGAGAAAAAACTTTTTCCCACGTTACTTGTACAGGGAGCTATTGTAAAAAAATATTTTTTTTTTCAAGATTTGATTTTACAATTTTTTTGCAATGATTAATACACACTTATTCGTAGCTAATACATATCCATAACAAATTACAGCTTTCTAGTACTTATAGTCTCTGAGTAAAACCGCGGACGGACAGACATGGCGAAACTATAAGGGTACCTACTTCGGAACCCTAAAAAGCCTAACTTGTAAAATGACTTCTTTTCAGAATGCCGTTAACATGTACTCATAAATACTAGTCTGAAGGATGACTACTCTGAAAAAACGACTTTAACGTAAATTTACTGCTTTCTAGATATTTTGCTGTATAGACTGTTACTTTTCATTTTCCGCTCGCTTTTTTACATATCTTAGTAGAAAGTAATTGACCTGACAATGTGTATGTCTCGTGTTGTTATACGATCCAAAGCTAGATATAAGATCGCTTCAGAGTCCAAAAAACCAAATATGACACGGAGCAAGTAAAGGATAAAATCGGAAAGCCGCAACTTATTTTTTTTTATAAGCCTGTTATTACAAATCCTCTGTCTGCTCTGGCCAAGTATGGCTCCGGCAGTACAGAGAGGGTCATGCTCCTGCAGTGGAGACTAAAAAGACCTGATGATGATGATCATGATGAAGCCTGTTATTGTGTCCCACTGCTGGGCAAAGGCCTCCCCTTAATTACATCACAAAAATATTTTTGAAGTGAAAACTTCTTTAGCCGGGTTGTGTACTTTTTGGGATGGGTAAAAAATGTTATACTCGCGTCAGAACACGTGACCTCATCGAAAATTCGTAAGACGGACACATGACCTGAGACCGCAAAGGCGATTTTTCACTTCTGCCGGCACTCCCGGAGTGCAACACGTTGTTTTTTTTTACAGAACCCTCGGGGCACTAAGTCAACACACATTTGGGCGTTTTTCCTCCAACCTCTTTATGGTATGGTTTAACGAGAGAGACCTTTAGGCAAGTTTTAGGCATACTTCATTGTAGACAATTTGCTTTGTATGATTTTTTTTTTATTATTATTTAAACTTTTGGTTCGTCAATTGTTACAATAGTACATACAAAAAACTTAACTAAATTTTTTCTCCGGAACCCAGACCCGTCAGACACAATCAATTTTAAAATATACGAAAAGTTACGTTCTAAGTAGTGTTTTATGTACTTGGAACGCTTGCGCACTTACTAAGTTAAGTCTGTGACAAACGTACTAGGTATATGAGAAAGGTGAATTAGAAATTAGACTTTATTTAACTTTGTATGACTGAATTTTATGTCTGTTTTGTAAAATATCACTCATAAAATAGTATCCACTATTGGCAGACTTCCCGCTGACCGCAACTTCCGGGAGTCGCTTAAAGCGCAGATAATATATAATACTAGTTGTTGCCCGCGACTTCGTCCGCGGCAATTTCTGTTATTATGATTAATTAGTTTTTTTTTTATATATTAGTATATAAATGAATAATTTTGCCCCGTTTTCAAAACATTTTTATTGATGCTTCGCTCCTATTAGTCGCAGCGTGATGTTTTATAACCTAAAGCCTTCCTCAATAAATGGGCTATCCAACACAAAACAAACAAACAAACTCTTCAGCTTTATAATATTAGTATAGATAACCAATCATTTTAAAGTCATATTAGGTATAATTAAAAAAAAGGTAGAAATAAGCGAAAATATGAGTCAAAAAGCACAAATCCCATCAATTTAAATTGTAACTGACAAACAATTCCATAATTTGTTAAAATGAGATCAACTCACAGCTTCGCGACAAGGCGGCACTGTCAAAATTTTGCCGCCCTCATTAAAGTTCAACCTCTGCCGCCCATGGAGCCCATCGGAAGTTTCGTGAATTTAAGTTTTTCTGAGCAAAACTCTGCCAGCGTCCGCGTGGTTAATGTTTAACTTCTGTTTAACAAGAGACAGTCCCGGCACTCTCTACTGCTAGATGTGTCTAATGATCAGCATTTATTCGAACAAATGAATTTGTTAGCAGCTCTTTATTAGGTTCTTTACTGCTTTTTGGAGGACTGCGCCATACAAAAAAATAACAGGTTGCACTCCAGGACTGCCGCCCGCCGGCAGAAGTGAAAACTGCCCGCGGTAGAAAGAGAGGGGAATATTACTTCCTCTACTACGCTGCGCCGGCGGGCGGTCTAGGGTCATGTGTCCTTCTTACGAATTTTCGATCAGGTCACGAGTCCTGATGCGAGTTTAAAAATTTTTACCCGTCTTAAAAAGTGCACAACTCCGCTAAAGAAGTTTTCAGTTTATAAAGTGTTGTAGTTTTTAAAACAGCCTAGTGCTTGCTATTTCAATACCACTTGTTTGTTTGTACACTGTTTACTGTCTTTCAAATCAATGTTTTAAAACTCCTGTGGAAGAGTGGTGGTAGCTCCACCGTACCTATGGTGGGCACGGTGGAGCTACCACCACTCTCCGGTAATATGGCGTGGAGAGAGCTATCATGTGGTTTTTAGCGGGTTCGAGTCCCGCATAACTGTTCTGTACCCCTGTAGCAGATCAGTATGCATAACGCATTTTCCACATGTAAAAAAATAAATAAAGGTTAGACTATTTTCTGCAGTGACACTTCGACTTCGACAGGTTTCGTATCGTAACTCTATGGTTTTGGCTTTCTTCACTTGCGATTACAACCTTTAATAGTCTTTATTCGCTTTACACATTTTCTGTTATACCTCTCCAACCCGTCTGGCCAACGAGGAGAGTGTAGGCCTAATCCTCTGTCTGCTCTGGCCAAGTATGGCTCCGGTAGTAAAGAGAGGGTCATGCTCCTGCAGTGGTGACTAAAAAGACTTGATGGTGATGATGATTATATATTTATGTATGTGTAATTATGTATCACAATACATAATTAACATTACAAAAAAAATATAAATTGACATACATAACGATAAACATACATAAATACACATATTTATGTATGTTTATCGTTATGTATGTCAATTTATATTTTTTGTAATCATATGTATTTATTTATATAAATATTTACATATTTATTTAAATTATCTATCAACACTTCATCGCACCACCCATTATTTATCTCGGATTGGTCTCAAGGTTTGACTGGCAGAGAATGCCTTATGGCATTTAGTCCACCTGTTTGTTTTATTGTGCAATAAAGTTTAAATAAATAAATAAATAAATAGTGATTTTCTGTTTTATTGCAAGAGTTTTGAGAAAGTATTCTAGCAAAGCCACTGTTTGAAGTCTTTAGCTCCTTGGCGACATGCAATAAATCATGTCACAGGGTGTTACAACCAACACGTCCCGAATACACCCATAGGACACTGTAGTTGTGATTAAACATGCTCTACCGAGTTTACATTACACATGAGTTTACATTGACTCTAATAGTTTTCTATCTACGTAAAGACGTAAGGAAAGCCTTGTATTCAGGGTGGCCCGTTGATACTCGTAGACGTCCAAAGGAAAAATTTAAATGTCTTAAACTAAGGGGTAACCGAATTACACCTTATTTTTTTAATCACCACTTATGGACGTCTGTCAACGGGCCACCCTGTATACCTTTTTTTTTATACCCTGTATACCTAATAAACAAAGTAATTAATAAAGCTTATTTATTACTTTTGTAAGCTATGTTTGATACAAGGTGTCCAATAGCATCTGTTTAAGCTCCATGCCTGCCTTCTAGCGACAACAGTTAGAAACAACAGGTTATTGAAAAGCCATAAAAATATTCACCCTCACACGAAAATAGAAAAAGGAGGAGAGCTGGAAAGATTTCGGAAATATAGGAAATATGACTCTCTTTCTCATCTTAATAATTACATAATATGTCAGTAGTAATTTTTCCTTCTTATGCCGTGAGAAATGTCTACTTAACAAGACCCAAATATAACTAACTCTTCTGTCTTCTTATTTAGTAACCAAGTCAAAAGAGTTATAAGACCTAATTTAAACTTATAAATTAAATTGTTAAAATTTCTTAAGAACTAAAATATAACTTAGCCACTCAAATGAAGCTATAATTTCGAACTAATTGAATTGTGTCAAGTTTGCCAAATAAAATAAGTTAGTTGGTTTCTCGATAAAAACTTCAAAGCCGCCATCTTGAAAATGTGAGTGCCTTTTATTACTTTTGCCCTTGATTTTAGAATACTAGAGTCAGACGGATAGGTGGCCGTAAATTCTTCTCCAAATCATTTTTACCTTATTTGCTGATGGCTAATCTTATACAATTTTTCACATAAAAGTTATTACAGGCTGCAAGCTGAGTAGTCATCGAAGCTGCAAAATATTACCTACTGCTTTGTGTTACCCTTAGAACATAAAATAAAGGTATTACTCACAGATATTACACACAAAAGGTCAGATTGCCAGATTTGTACCCCCTAAACGAAAAGAGCCGTGTGGTATCCGGCAGAGTAGAATGGGACCACTCCAAGTCTTCTCGTGGATGTCGTAGAAGGCGACTTCGGAAATACAAGCTTATAAACATCTAAGAGACCTCTCCAACCCGTCTGGCCAGCGTGGAGAGTGTAGGCTAAGTCCTTTGGCTGCTCTGGCCAAGTATGGCCCTAGTAGCACAGAGAGGGTCGTGCTCCTGTAGTAGAGACAAAAAGGACCTGATGATGAAACGAAAAGAGGTTGATATTTAGTGCATCCTATCATTTTTTTTTTTTTTTTTAACGAAGGAAAGATCCATGTTACGGATACCTGACAGCTTGCAGGGGAGGCTGCCGGGTTATGTGGGACTCCACGCCAGAGTGACGTGCCTACCCACTAAAAAACCTTCGGAGTTCCATCTCAACCGCTTTTGCCGGGGACACGGGAAGGGAATACGACCGCGAACCCCGGCGCGGCTGGCCGCTAAAGCAGCCCCTCCTCCTCACCAAGTAGGCGCGTCCGGAACTCACGGACGCGCCGTACCTCCTTGGGCCACTTGAGAGGCGGCAGACTCCCACGCAGTCCACCGCCTGTGGCCCCATGGGAGCCAGATAAACTGACTCCCAGCGGCGGAGAAGATGACAGGCTCCGCCGCTTGCCTCTCGCCGCAAACACGGTGCGGCACCGCTCGGCCGCGGAAGAAAGGCAGATCGGCAACGCAGCACCGAAACTCCCTCTCCTTCGCGACCGATCCCCAACCACAGCCACGGCGGTGTGGCCCCGCCTGAAGCGCCGGGAGAGTAATAAAATATTCCCCTCCCGGCGGCTCCACCTCGGGTGGGGGGAGAACTTCCCACTCCCCCGCCGCCCCAATGGGCGCATCCTTGCGGAAGCGCCCCTCCCCGGGTGGGGGGAGATATGGAGGAGAATATTTGTATAGAAGATATGGAGAAAGGAGGGAAGTGCATCCTATCCTATCCTAACTAATCGGAATCGGAGTCGTCTATAGCAAAATCAAAGCTCGCATAACGGTGGCGTGGGCAAAATGCCACATCTTCCCTTTTTTCATCTCAAAGCAACATAGTAAAACGCGAAAATTAATTAAGGGTGGGTGTACAATGCAAATTTTAAGTTTCGGGTCGCCGCATGCCGCGGGCCAGTTGAACATAAAGATTAATTTGTACACACAGCTACTTGGTGAAACAGTGGACAAAATTGTTGCAACTTGCAAGTGATTCAGCTCGCATTTCGGGAGAATTTATCACTGGATTGTAGAGTGATTTTGCTGAAAAGTGCAACTTGTTGAAGTAGAGAAAATGTGAGCAAATACCTCGTGATTTTGTGAGTACGTTTTAATACATATTTCGACACGTAAGTTGGTATGTTTGTGAGTTTCAATGTTTGTTTCCCAATCACGCCGCAACTGCTGAAAGAATTTGAATAAAACTTGGCAAAAGACCATGTTTAGAATAGATTTAAAAAATGGCATATCTTGGAATTACATTATCACAACGGTCACTTTTATACCCGAATATCGATCCAAAACTAATGTCAACTATCTATCTATGTATTATTTAAGAAATTTCCATCCCTGCCACAGAATAAGTATCTACTAGCCTCAGACATACGTTTTGCGGATTTTATTTCTCAAATCGGATTTATTTTGCGCTTAAATATGTAGATATATTAGACGACCCAGCAATTCAATGGAGTCATTGGTCATATTCTACTAATGGAATCTAAGTCTATACTAATATTATAAAAAGAAAAGATTAAGTTGTTTCTTTGTACTTGACCAATTCGACCGAATTAAAAAAATCGTTCATCTATAGAAACCTACTTTATCAAGACGTTAGGATGTAGTTGACCTTACGGTGGAACAGCAAGTAGAGTTGTCCTGTATTGAACTTGAGAGGTTTATAATAGTGTGTTTACAGTCCTCCTTCTTCATGCTATAATTTACTAGAATCAATTATGGAGGATGTACTAAATAAAGTTAGCCAATGTTCTAAAAAAATCATAATATGTGGTGACTTTAATGTAGATTTATTTTGCGCTTAAATAGGTAGATATATAAGACGACCCAGCAATTCAATGGAGTCATTGGTCATATTCTACTAATGGAATCTAAGTCTATACTAATATTATAAAAAGAAAAGATTAAGTTGTTTCTTTGTACTTGATCAATTCGACCGAATTAAAAAAATCGTTCATCTATAGAAACCTACTTTATCAAGACGTTAGGATGTAGTTGACCTTACGGTGGAACAGCAAGTAGAGTTGTCCTGTATTAAACTTGAGAGGTTTATAATAGTGTGTGTTTACAGTCCTCCTTCTTCATGCTATAATTTACTAGAATCAATTATGGAGGATGTACTAAATAAAGTTAGCCAAGGTTCTAAAAAAATCGTAATATGTGGTGACTTTAATGTAGATTTATTAAAAAGTAATAAGGAGAGCATTGGATTTGTTAATTTGTTTAAATCCTTTGCTTTCAAACCAGGGTTACTGAAACGTCAGCTACTTGTCTGGATAATGTTTTCTGTAGTTGTGAAGCTCTTGAAAGAACCGTGATAAAAAAGATATTGTGTGATCATTTCGGATTATTAGCGGTTTTTTCAGATTTCGATAGTAAAACCGACTTGAAAAAAATAACATATAGACCTTCCTCAGAATCTAAAATATATGAATTTAAAGCAAACGTCTCAAGTAAAATGCCAATTATTTGTGATGAAAGTGACAATCCACATGTATTATATGATAAATTATTTAAGACAGAATTTAACAAAACGTTTAAAGCTAAGACAGATACTATTTCTAACAAAAAAAAAAATCTGTGAATGGGCTACTGTAGGAATTTATAAAAGTAGAAATAAGTTATATGATCTGCTGGCTATGAAAGAATATAACAGAAATCCCGTTTTTTTAAATTACGTTAGAAATTACTCTAAAATATTCAAAAAAGTGTGTGCCTGCGCAACGTCTATATATTTATGTAAAAAAATTGCCAGCTCCGGGGACAAAATAAAAACGACTTGGAACATTATTAATCAGGAAACGGTAAAAACTAAAAAACGCAATAATGAGTCATTAAAATTACAAGTCAAAGATCAGAAGTTTGAGACAAATACTGAAGTTGCTCAATGTTTTAAAGATTTATTTTCTGATATTCCTGTTAAAACAACTGCCTCGCTTCAGTCATCATCTCAAAGATCTGAAAAAATATTACGTGATCATGTACCGGAATGTAACAATACTTTAATTTTTGAAAATGTGACTCCCCAAACAATTATCGACACTTTTAATGAATTAAACGTTAAAAAAACTGGGGATCTATGGGATATTTCTGTTTCCTTAATAAAAAATATTATAGACGATATAGCTCCAAATCTAGCGTTAATATTTAATGAATGTGTAGATAACGGAAAATTTCCCGATCTGTAGAATGTAGTAAGATTATACCTCTGCATAAGGCGGGAAGTAAAGACGATCCTAATAACTATCGCACAATTTCAATCCTACCAGTCTTAAGTAAAATTTTTGAAAAGTTAATATTCAAACAGTTACTTTCTTTCTTTAATAAAAATAAACTTTTCCATAGTGAACAATATGGTTTCACTAAAGGTCGTTCCACCACAGATGCAGGAGTTGCTTTACTCACGCATATCCTAGAGGCATGAGAGAAGTCGCAAAATGCAATAGGAGTTTTTTGTGATCTCACTAAAGCCTTCGACTGTGTAGACCATGAAACGCTATTAAATAAATTAAGTTATTATGGGATGAAAAATTAATCTTTGAGGCTAATTAAATCATATTTGGTAAATAGAATACAAAAAGTTAGTTTTAATGGAGTTAAATCAAGTGGGACGTTTGTCAAAATGGGAGTTCCTCAGGGATCTATCTTGGGGCCCTTATTATTTCTCATTTATATTAATGATTTGCCATTCTACGCCTGTGCCTGTAAAGCTGTGTTATTTGCTGATGACACATCACTTGTTTTTCAAGTTGATAGACAACAGACAAATTTTGACGATGTAAATGACACTCTCGCTCAGGTATTAGATTGGTTTACAGCTAATAATCTCCTGCTAAATGCTAAAAAAACTAAATGTGTCAAATTTTGTACCCCCAATGTTAGGCATGTGCCCACAAAAATAGTTGTTAATGATGAAGTGGTAGAATTTGTTGACTCGACAAAATTTCTAGGAATAACTCTCGACTCAAAGTTACAATGGGGTCCACATATTACAGCTCTTGCTGGTAGACTAAGCTCCGCGGCATACGCCGTTTGGCGAATAAGACAACTGACAGATGTCGAAACAGCACGTCTTGTTTACTTTAGCTATTTCCATAGTATAATGTCTTACGGGATATTGCTTTGGGGAAATGGTGCAAACGTCAACAGCATTTTCGTTTTGCAAAAGCGTGCTATTAGATCAATTTATAAACTAGGGGCTAGGGATTCTCTTAGAGAGTTATTTAAGGAAACTGGAATTTTAACGGTTGCGTCACAATACATTCTTGCTAATATACTGCACGTACATCAAAATATTCACAAATATGTTAAGAATTGTCATGTTCATACATACAATACTAGAAACAAAAATAAACTAGTTAATGAAGCTTTTAGACTACAGAAAACTATGAATACATTCTTAGGGCTTAGTATTCGTTTGTTTTTTGCCATTTCCGAAGTTTAAAGACGTTACAAAAAATATAATATTGAAAAGAGCTTATTATGGCATTAATGATTATTTCGTTGATAAGAATGCCTGGAGTCGAGACCTCGAGTGATATGCAGGACTTCTCTAAACGCTTTTATTTTAAGTTTACTTATAATTGTTTTGTTTTTTTGTTGCTGCTATTTTATTTTGTATAATTGTCTAAAATCAACTCTCAATTGTAAAACATGTATATGTTTGCGGTCAACGAGTGTCGACAATTAGTTTTCGAGTTTTGTGCTTGAGATCGAGTAAGTCATGCTCACTAAAATGTTCAAACTGGTGGCGGCGTTGTGTGTCGGGTCGTCGAGTTCCCTCTAATATGGTTGAGCTCAGCGATGGCTGATCCATGCGTCAACTCGTGAACGGGTGCTGCCAGGGGGGACAGGTCTGCTCGGCCTCTTTGAGACTTCTATCTATATTTGAGACTTTTATCATATCTGTTATTGTTGCATGCTCGATCGCTAACATAACGTGTTCCACAAAAATATGTAAATAAAAATTGTATATAACATGACATCAGAAAAAAAAGAAAAGATAAAAATATTAAATATCATACAAAGCCCTTTAGGCAAGTAGGCGACCAATACTGTTGAAAAGAGTTTCTTTCGGCGTCTTCTTCTCTGCAGTGGTCGGTTCCGAAACGCTAGTAGTTTGTAGCTTTTGAACAATAATTAATAATTTGAATATAATATAATAAGTATTATTTAAAATGTGAATTGACGTGAAAAAGTGCCTGAAAAGGCCTATTTTCTGAATAAATCTTTGAATCTTTTGAATCTTTGAATCTTTGTTAACAGAGGATACGCGGACAAAATCATGTAAAAAGAATTAGTAGAAAATAATAAAATGTAAGATTATAAGTATATGTACGTATATGTAACGTATACGTTACATATACGTACATATACTTATTTACACATTACTCGTTTGTCCTGCTGTCTGTAAGGCAGTTCTGCTCTACAGGTCGCATTTCTTTGCCAATTATCATGAAG
Source organism: Elegia similella (assembly GCA_947532085.1). Lineage (NCBI taxonomy): Eukaryota > Metazoa > Arthropoda > Insecta > Lepidoptera > Pyralidae > Elegia > Elegia similella. The sequence goes on along the minus strand of OX383934.1, from coordinate 19,234,844 downwards.
TTTGATAATTAGATTGAATCAATTGGCTCAAATTGGTTTAAAGTAAATTATATGTAAGTTTTTCAAAGCGGAATCTCCAACTGTACACGACATAAATAAAACATCAAAAGCTTAGTACACTGGTAAGTCGTCCGCTCTTATTTAATCTCACTGAATTGAAAATAATCCGCTCAACGCTTACAAAAGTGCTAACGTAGCAAAAAGGCAATCAGTTTACGGAAAAATAAGTTAAAGACATCAGACTTAAGAGGAATTACCCCTTGACGGTTCATCAAACAAAAATGTGGCTTCATTGCCTAATTTTCTTCATCTATATTGTATTCAATACCATAAGTAATACTTACTACAGAAAAATTTAAGAGCCTTTGAATCGCAGGATCCTGGGTTCAATACCCAGCCAGGTTAAGATGAAAAACGATCTTTATATAGTATCGTGAAGTTAGTATCCCACGACACAAGTTCACAACTTACTGTGGGGCTCAGTCTGTGTAATTTGTCCCTATACAAGTACTTATTAAGTTATTTTTTTATGTTATTATTTTGAAACGAGTAAATTGAACCGCAAAAAGCTTACAAACTCAATAAGTCGAATTAGGAAACTGTCTATATTATAAATATGTAACATATTCAAAACGTAAAAAAAACGAAGCTGCAGCTTGCACTGCATATGATATTTCTATATATATATGTTACGGTTAGAGTGATTAATTAAAAATTATTAATAATTGTCTATCATTATTAATAATTACCGAAAGTACAGGTAAAAGTGAGAAATTAATCACATTTGTCGGTGATTATTAATAATGTAACCTTAGTACCGATAAATGTAATAACTATCGATAAAAATAAATGTACACTGGCGATTTTTTTCTCGAGCGGGCAACAGAGGTGCGGGCAGGGGTGGCGAGGCGGCGTGCGGGATGTGCGAGAGGCCACGCGAAGATTTTCCTTCTTGGATACTAAAACTGATGTAATTTTCCAAAACTACACCGAAAAAAACCTAGAAATTGACACTCACGTCGATTTATAATGAAAAGTCACGTCCGACATCTTAGATTATATAACTGACGTCATTTTCGAGATATGCACCTCTACACCCCAAGAACCTAGAAAACGACACTCATGTTGGTTTATCATGAAAAGTCGCGCCCGCCATCTTGGATTTCATAACTAAGGTAAAAACCCAAAAAACGACCCCTTTGCAGGTTGCAGGTTTTTCATGAAAAGTCGCGTCCGCCATCTTGGATTCCAAAAATTACATAATTTTCAAGATCTCTACCCTAAAATAGACACTTACATATTTTCATGCCTGTTCCCATGGTGGTAATCTCGAGGCCTTTTTAATCAAAGTATTAAAAAGGCCTCATCACAAGAGGCCTTCTTGATGGTGATGACGATTCTATAATTTTGCCATTTTATAATAATAGCAGGTGTCCAATCCAGGCAAACCTAGCACAAGTTCAGCTACATTTCAATCCCATAAATTTGTCTTTCATAATGCAATAGTTTCTGCTCCAGCCTAGACCTGTTCAAGGACATATCATACATTGGTATTTCCAAAAACAAGTTCTGGCTGGAGACCAACTTTACATCAACTTCTCCAAAGGGCCTCTTCATGTTGGATTTATATCTCCACGCAAGCCTCCAAAGGACCCGGGTAACACCCGTGAAACCAAAGTAGATACAAATAATAATACTAATAACGTTTTATTTTAGAAATACATTTCTATAACATAGGTTAGTACCAAAAATAAGCTTATAAACTAGGGTTAGTAAAGTGAGCCAAATAAAAATATTAAAAACTAAAGTTATTTTACATTGACACGAGCAAGTCTCGAGTCAACGTAGACTCTGTTCCAGTAGCTCAAGATAGGGCAGCAATAGCGACTCCCTTTCGCTGCCGAGAGGCTGTTCTCTCACTCTTTTAACTTTGTTTATTAAGAGTACAGATTAAGAGGTGATTATTGTTGTCAGTTTCTTTAAAACAAGTACCTACCCTTGTTTGTGTGATCTGAGACAAGCACTGTTATATGTGTCATATCTTACGAATAAGTAGTATCGTCGTCATATCATATTCTTAATAAATACCTACTGGACTAATAACTTTGGGTTTTTTTATAACTTTTACCAATGTGTGTAATGAATTATTAATAATAACTACCAAAAGTAATTAATTTCAGTTTTTTATTCACATTTACCAAAACACGAGGTTATTATTAATAATGTTATAAAATTATTAATAATTTTCGATTAATCAAATTTACCGTAACATATATACTCATAAATGCTTCACTTATGAAGTATGGAATCAGGGGGTATAAAATCTCTGTTCATATATTTTGCTGAAGTATTGTTTTTCTCACAAACTACTAACCGGGAACACCGAAATATCGTAGCCATAACATAATATACAAACGAAATGTCTTTCTTTACGCTGATATCCTCTTAAATTCAGTTACGAAAAATGACGCCATCTAGAAGACTGGCCGGCAGATGTAATTTATGACTTCAAAGCCCGACTCGTTGACGAGACATTTAAAATGTTTCAGCCATTCGTGGAATATCGTTTAGCGGAAATGGCAGTTTGGATCTAGTTTAATCACCCGCCAGCTCGTTTGGAACTCTATAATTCTAGGTTTTACTCTAATTGACCGAGGGAGTGCGAACCGCACAAATTGTTTCAGTTCAGGCTAATATCATTTCGTTTGTCCTGCTGTCTGTAAGGCAGTTCTGCTCTACAGGTCGCATTTCTTTGCCAATTATCATGAAGTTTGATAATTAGATTGAATCAATTGGCTCAAATTGGTTTAAAGTAGCTACCTAAGCGCCATTGGGGTCTATAACAAACACTATCTGTGCCTAACCACATTATGAGTGCATGAGATAAGACTCGCGAAGTCACAGAACCACTAGTGACTACATTATCACTCCTATCGTTTTTAACCCCTCAAAAAAGATGTTTTAACGCGTGTAACTTATGTTTCACGCTTATGTCGGAGTGATTGTACCTTAGAACAAGGACTAACCTTGTTCTGAAGGTTGTATAATCGTACCTATATTTGTCAGGCAACAAAACCGCTAGTATAATGGGCGGTTTTCTTTATTTTAATTTAAGGTTATGGAGATTCTTAGCTATATAATGTTGATGGAAATTCAAATTACTGACCTGCGTAAGTAATCAGCCAATATCAAAAGCTTCTGGTTTCATATTTTAGCTAAGACACTCGCTTAGGCCTCAAATAATTGGTTAACAAAACAATACCACGTTTAAATTGAACACCTATGATCTAAATGTATTGTTACTAGGAGCTAAATGTGTTGTTCCTGGTATTGCTAGCCTTGATAGAATTCGTTGAAACTATCATATTCCGAAACAGCGGATATAAATAACAAAATAATAACACTTCGCTTCTAAAAGTTCTCAAATGTACTCGTATGTAGTGCAGACAAGAACCCCATTAACTGGCTTTTATCCGAGGAACGTAAAAGCCGTAGTTAAAATTAAACGCAGCTTCAAGTGCAATGAGTGACAGCATTTCCATTTATATTCGTCGTTAGAGGACAGCGGCTCACAGCCATCGAGCGAGTCATTCTTCTCAGCCATTATCTGGAATGATGAGCTGACTGCTACATCTGTCTGAGGTCAGCCAATTATAAATACAACCATTTTTTGCATTCATTTAAACATACCAACATAAAAGCTACTGAGTGGTAGCCGAGTTCTATGCAAATTAAATTATTAGTATAGTAAAGTAGTATTACAATGAAACATATACCTATGCTCATGAATGTATTTTTTTTAATCTATCATAAATAATAGCAATACGCAGCTAGATGGACATTATGGAAAGGTGTGAGGCGTTGAGAATAAGAAGAGACTCTGTATTCGACTAAACTGATTGACTAGTATGAAGTATGAGCTGTGATAATTAAAATACAATTTCAAATCATACCAAAATACCTTTTGACGAAACGTTCCGTGGAAACTTTCTCTATGTTTTTGACGAAGCATATTGCTGACGATTCATTGTGAACACTTGACGAAGCATGTTGCTAATGACTCTCTGTAACCATTTGACGAAGCATGCTGCTGATGATCCTCTGTGACATTTTGACGAAGCCTGTTGCGGATAACCGTATGTATATTTTACTTTTATAGTGCATGAATAAATTGACATTAATTTCAAATCATCAATAATATCAGTATAATTAGAAAAAATCGTACTAAACGCAGTAGCTTCGAGTGCAATAAGTGACAGCAATTCCATTTATAGTAGTCGTTAGAATAGCGGCTCGCGACCATCGAGCGAGTCATTCCCCGCAGCCATTATCTGGAATGGCCAGCGCTCGTTACTGCTACATCTGTCTGATACTAGCCTATTTTATAAACAACCACTCGTCCACGTTAATTTTTTTCACTTGATTTTTGAACAGGCATACGGCTTTATGTATAAAAACGGGTCACACATGTGCTATTTCTTTGGTATTTCTGACTATAGTTTATTCACATACTGTCTTTATCTCACGAAACTAATTTCGATAATATAGACTGAAGAAATAAGGTATCGTTACTACCGCTTGGCTCGACAGTAGTTATAAAATATTGAACAGATTCAATTGTTCAACTATTGTCTAGAAAAGTAACAGACGATGGGGTAGTCGCTTTAGGTAACTAAGCTGATAAAACAAGTTGTTTTGCAAAAATTAAATTTTTGTGACGTAATTTTATTATAAACGAATCCACACAATACATTGTTTTCCAAGACAAATCAAATGACCCCAAATACGATTGGTGTACCTGAGTTCCTATGGCCAACTTATGACTTCATCATCAGACCAGCGCAACGATTCCATAATATTGTATTGTCATTCAATTTACACATCCATGCTTAATCGATAAGCTGAAAATAGATCAAATTTTACTTGCAAGATTTGATGACAGACAATTATGGGGACATGTGAAATTAAATAAAAGTTTGTAAAATAAGGATAGAAGATGTAATTTTTTCAGATAGTTGCTACTCTAGTACTCAGCATTAAAAGTATGTACCTACTTTCACGAAAAGCTTAATTTCTTTTATCGTAAAACTGGCCTAAGAAAACTCGTAACATTTCAGGCAATAGAAAAGATTCAGTAAGTATTACTTTATTTACAACTGTTATGACTCAAGGGACGGAGATATAACGTATTGTCATTCGATTGGGACAAAAACTGCGTCAGAATTTCGCCGACAAAAGAAGGGAAACGAGGCCTTTCATAACTTATAAATAAGTTGTCCCCAAATACGAGACATTGAAATGTAGGTGCTTTTACGAAACACCTAATGAGGGCCCTAATGGTGTTGCCATCAGCATCGCCATAATCTTGCCTTTTTCATCTTTGTAATGGCCCGTTACAGACCCCAGGGCTTAATTTCCTTTCATTCCTTTAAATTGAAATTTATCTAAATTGTTAAATTTGTTTATGATCCAAGTTAGAATAAATTTAATTAAGTTAATAGATTTTTGATCGGAGATTTGCTTCAGGGTTTCAATAAAAGCAATTATTATATCTAATCATGATTAATCACATTTTAACACTAACTATTGAACACGTAATCCTCCTACCTTTTCAGTTTTTTCTGCCAAGAATCCTTCAACAATCCTATGCGTGTCATGTGCAGATCGTACAATAATGTAAAGCTTGATGGTATGGATATTTTGGACGCCGCCGAAAACCGCGGACGAACAGAGGGAAAAACATGGCGAAACTATAAGGGTTCCTTGTTCGGAACCTTAAAAATGAGTTAGTCGCCTGTAGGTACACTATTTAAAAAACTTTGGCGAGCTCTAGAATAAGAATAATGGGTTCATATTCATTTATTCGCTTACATGTACAGCATAAAGTTGACAGAATTTCAAAATTCAAACTTAGCAATGTTTCACAAAGGTCCATAATATTATGTCAAGTAAAAAATAATTAATAAAATACCCGACATAATTAAATTTTCGGACCGTTTCGGAAATATTTAGTTCAAATTTTTGTTTGAGTCCAGTGTCCCCCCTCTATCTACTAAATGGTTGTATATGAACATGTGAAAAAAATCACGGTTGTAACAAATTTGTGTAACGAATTTTACAGAAAAACTATCAGAGCTAAGTAGAGTTTATAAATTAAATAGTTATAATCGACCAACTTAAAAATGTACTTGGTAAAGTAAAAAATCATACAAATTGAATTAAAAATTAGTTAAGATAGTTGTTAGTTACGTAAAACAACTACTGAATAAAAATTTTCGAACAACGTACAGTCAAGTAAATATAAAATCATAGCAGCTTTAATAATAATAATAATACCTAAAATAATAGCAATGTGTTTAAGTTCGACAGCCAGCGGCGCTTTTCGGAGGACTTTATAAATCTTTCTCAGTTACCACCGTCTTATATGGGCTCGTTTTAAGACGTTAGATATACGTTATTCTTGGGTTCTATATTTTATTAGAGACTAAAATATTGCCATGGAGCTCAGATTCACCCTGTATAATCAGCAACTTAAACAGTATAATCTCTACAAATTCATTTAAGTCTGCCCAAACACAGATGAAATTAGGTAAATCTGGTTTAGAGGTGCTCCAAGCCATATTGTATTAAGCAGACAATGTCAGCCCCGACCCCGACAATTGACGAACTTGCCTCGTCACGTTTGGCAAAGTTGAACGCCCTTTATTTAATTTCGCGTCTCATTTCAGCAAAGCGTCATTATATCCAACATTACTGCGATCTTTGCAAATGATTGTGGGCTCTGACTTGAGGTTTATGAGCCTTATTAAGAAGGCAGATATTCGTATGATTTACGCATTCAGTAGGTTCGTTAAATTAAATGTATTATACTGTAACTTACCTCTTGATGTTAGCTATGCGGTCGGTGACTTTTTTTAAATAACAAATAAATATAAATATAGGGACATATCACACAAATTGAGCTAGCCCCACAGCAATTTGTGCACTTGGGTCGTAGGATACTAACTCACCGATACTATATTTTATAATATGTACTTATATAGATAAACATCCAAGACCCAGGTCAATCTGAAAAAGATCGTTCCCCATCTTGACCTGAGACAATAAGTGCTATTTTAGCACACTGATTTGACCTGATTTGACATACCTACAGTTATGTCAAACTCATAGAGATAAATGGTCAAACTGTCTCTGTGTTCTACTGTTCTAGCTACATTAGTCTGCATATCCAAACAATCTACATACATTGAATGTTGATTTATAAATCATTTCTATTTTTCTTAATCCCGGCTGGATTAACGCACCCTTTTCATGGAAATATTAAAACCATAGACTTAAACAGTTTTGGCATAGATATACGAATATCTGTGATTAAAACAAGATTATTGAACATTTTTATTTTTGGACGTTAGCTGTTGGACATTTTTCTCTTTGGTCATAGGCGTGCAAATCATGTAGTAATGTTTATTTACGAAATAAAAATCAACTTCTTGTCACATGTCTTTTAACATGTTGGGATCTCAGAACAATAAGTTGGGATTGATAGGTATTGTCACTTTGAAGCTTTACATTCATCTACCAACCAATCTCCGTTTACTTAACTAATATTATTAAATACACTTTTATATAGATAATCCCTAAAATAACCATATTAAAGAAGAATTGAGATATAGTGAATAAATTGCACTAGAGCAGGGTTTGAAACGGCGACCTTAGGTCTATGTAGGTATGCCTTTAAGTCGTCGGTGTGTATGCTTAAAAACCCTTTTATTAGATTATGAACTCTTTTTATTTAATAATAATTTTAACAGTAAGTCAGTAAGTATGCAGTGAAATAAATATTGAAAGGTAAGTTTTAAAATGATACAGAATTCGCTTTTATCCTGTAAAAATAATATTTTACCAATACTTGAAACGTTACTGTCCGAGCGATTCAATAACTGAAATATACGAGTATCGCTATTTATTCTTGATTTAATGGAATCTCTGAAATAGAGGCGAGACTCGAGGCCATCTCCGCCGGCTAGAAAATGATTGTAACTACTTAATATTAACAATGTTTATCTCTGGCTAGAAGTAATATGTTGTTTATGTAGAAAAAAATGAGAGAATAATAATAATAAATAAATATATACGGACACAGATTGAGCTAGCCCCAAAGCAAAGAATATATGCCCAAAGTAAGTTCGCGACTTATGTTATGGGATACTAACTCAACGATATATATTTTATAACAGATACATATATATAGATACACATCCAAGACCCAGGCCAATCTGAAAAAGATCATTTTCCATCTTGACCTGGCCGGGGATCGAACACGGGCACTCTCGTGTCGCAGGCTGGCGTGTGGACCGCTGCGCCACGGAGCTAGCCAAGAAATAGGGAAAAGTATAGTTGTGCCGGCCCCCTTGATAGCTATTTCTAGCGTCCTCCAATATTATCTATGTGATGCCCTAAGCAGTTGATTAATTTGCTTTAAGGCTAATCCAGACTAAAGCTCAATCCACCAAATACAGCAATTTCGCTACGGCAAATGAAATACGCTTGTTATCGTCAAAACGTACCACCTTTTCTCTTAATAATGGTACCTATAAGGTTTCCGCATTCGTATTCATGACACGCGTCTGTAATACAATATCAGTTAGGAGACAATTACCTGACTTCAGACTGCCGATTCTGATTCGAAAAGGCGAATTGTATTCGATTGAAATTTATTAATTGTTATATTGTTTGTTTTTCGTGTGTATAAGTGTCCAAAACTTGTGTCAGATTTTTTTATTATAAAATTTTCAAAAAGTAGAAAAATAATAGTAAAATGACGACATTTTTTATCAAAACGGACAACATCTGAACGAATTCGTTCGTTCAGATGTTGTCCGTTTCTTCTTCCTTCTTTTTATTAGCATTTTTCAAATATTGAATATAGAAAATTTGTTTACTGAATGCATGCAGAATGTTAATATTATAGTCCACTTTGAATTTTAAATGTTTTTAACTGTAAATCATCGTCATTAGGAACAAAATCGCAAGTGGAAAAAATCACCAATTTCATAGGTAAAAAAACAATTATAATCCAAATAATTTCGTCTACTTTGATATCAATTTTTTTTACCAACTTTTATCGGGTAAATCTTAATATATATAAATCTCGTGTCACAATGTTTGTCCTCAATGGACTCTTAAACCACTTAACCGATTATAATAAAATTCGCACACCATGTGCAGTTCGATCCAACTTGAGAGATAGGATAGTTTTTAACTTATGGCGAAACGAAGTTCGCCGGGGCAGCTAGTAGACTTATATATTTATTGTTACTTGGTAATCTAAGCACAGATTCCTAAATAGTTAATCTAAGCCCCTTACTGGGAGAGACGATTTCGCACACGAGATTGCTACGTGCGAGAAAAGACAGCCTCATAAAGGACAAGGCTTGTGTCGAATATCAAAACAAGAGTATAGCAAATGTTTTGTGCAAAACGTCCTGCAAATGTGTATTAAAGTTTGAAATTTGTGCGTCCAGTAGTTTTTAAGAAAATCGTCAAAAACAGATTCTTCAAAGGAATCTCGAGATATTCAAAATTCTGCTAGGCTGACGTTCGGCCATTTGCGAGATCTCCTTAACGGCAAGGCATACAGTCCTGATATTTTTTACTTACATTCCTATTAATTTGTGTACAATTACTGAGAAAGTAGATTTTTAAAAAATGTTACCGTTTTTCGGTTATAAATATAAACCCAAAAGTAGGTAATTAGGTTCTAATTCCTCGAATATGAGACCTAGAGGCAAATTTATAAAGTTGGCTGGTCGATTTTATTTGCGTAACAGTGTATGGTTTCATTGCAAATCCGTAAGTATTTAACAGGATAGCGCTGAAAATATTTAAATTTCGGTTCCATATATTTCAATGGTCTACTGGACGCACGGAATTTAAAAAACAAGAGGAAGGGCCATAGCATATATTTTTCTTGAAAACCACTGTCGCCAAACTCACACAATAACATTTTACGCACACTGAAATTTAACGAATTAGAAAGCTTATAATTTCTTGGAACCACAAAGAAATAACAATCAGTTTGCATTACAAAAAGTAAAAACCTTATTTCTTGCGCCATAAAGTAGAATTAAGCAATAACACTTTGTGGTTTTTATGACAGCGTGCATATGCTACGTCGGCTTCTTTCAATGTGCTTTTAACGATCTCAGACTACTTAGTTCAGCTATTCGCCAAAAGATGTCGTACTTAAAAGTTGTACACAATTTTACACCCTATTCACTAAGATTTAAGGTTTCAATTTGAACTCCATTATTTATTCTTCTAGAATGTTTTATCAATAATGTCATTGCTACTCAAATAGGGATTGGGTTCATATCTTTTTGCTAATGACGCTAGGAAATCGATCGATTCTAAAATTGGTGTTAATTCATTGTAATTCAATAATTATTGTTGAAAAGTAGCATTCGCCATCTTGGTTTCTAAAAATGACCTCACTGTTGTGACCTATACTGACCGACTTCAGTCGAACTCTGTGGGGCAGTAGTTAACATGCCAGCCTGCGACACGAGTGGTCCCGGGTTCGAACCCCGGTCAGGTCAAGATGGAAAATGATATTTTTCAGATTTGACGTGGGACTTGGATGTTTATCTATATTACTTACTAATATTATAGACTGATATTATAAATGCGAAAGTGAGTTTATTTGTTACGTAAAAAGTACTATTCCAGATATTGACGCGGGCGAAGCCGCGGGCGAAAGCTAGTTTATTATAAAATATAGGATCGTTGAGTTAGTATCCCATTACACAAGTCTTGAACTTACTTTGGCTCAATCTATTTGATTTGTTCATTATTTCTTATATTTTATTATTTTACCACTTAAACTACCATACATAATTAAACAATATTTAAAATAATATAAAAAATAAAATATAAAAATAATTAACAGCCCCCGTGGTCTAGTGGTTAAGGCTTTGCCTGTTGACCCGGGGGTCGTGGGTTCAATTCCCACCGGAGGCATACTTTGTTTAGTTGTTTCCAGTTTGGTTAGGACATTGCATGCTTGAATCACCTGATTGTCTGATAATAAAGATGATTCCGTGCTTCGGAAGGCACGTTAAGCCGGTGGTCCCGGCTGCCATCTGGTAGTCGTTAAAGGAACCACGTCAGAGGCCGAGAGGCGGTTCCGAAGAACTCTGACACTAGGGTGTGCATGGTCGATTGACCGTGACACCTACTCGAAATGATGATGAATATTTAAAATCTGTTCATCCTAGGCCAAATTAGTTTATTCTATAGAATTCAAGACAAACTAGTTTCAATAGCGGTTTCTCGGGAACATAATTATATTATAAATTTTTTATCTGTATTTTATATTATAAATGAACGAATATTTATAGGTAGATTATATTTATAGGTAGGTTTTTATTTAAGATTTAATTAATTTTTAGTTTTATTTATTAAAATAATATATAACAGGAAACATCAACTGACTTTCGCCTGAAAGTCAGTAGATGTTTTCTTTGACCAGGACTGGCCTTGCACAAAAATCAGCATTACCATCTATCGTGGCAATGCTGCTAGCCTTCTGAGCATTGTAGGGCAACGAACTGCCGGGCCTTTTTGCTAGTAAATGTTGTGTAGGTTTAGTCTTAAATTTTAAGTATTATCCTTACTAATATTATAAATGCGAAAGTGAGTTTGTTTGTTTGCTTATTTGTTTGTTAGTTACGCTTTCACACCGTAACTACTGAACCGATCATCATGAAACTTTGCATACAAGTTCTCTGGAGTGCGGAGAAGGACATAGGCTACCTTTTATCCCGGGAAAAACGTACTATACCCGAGGGATCAACATTGACGCAGGTGGAGCCGCGGGCGAAAGCTAGTACGTTAATAACGTCAACTATATTAAAGTTAAATTATCCAGTACACAGTGACAATAAAAAGCGTGTGCATATATAATTCAAAAATTAATACTTTTACAAATCGATATTCGATGATATCACAACCCTATTAAATAGAATGGCTTACTTCGCCTTGTGTCGTAATTTCTGATTCTACCACTCGCCACTAGATGGCGTACATGATCGAGGCAACATACAATTTTAGACTTTATCTCAATAGGCATACGTGTAATTTTTTATTTACTCTAATATTTATTTTCAATTAAATAGACAGAGGTTAATGCTAAAACAAATTTATGAAATACAGAGTAAATAGCGACTTATTGATGATAAGAAACACCTGATCGTAGTAAGTTCTTAGTACTACTATTGTTTTTGCACTCAAGGATAGAGCATCGAGTCATTTGTAAGAGTTTTTTAAGAAACACGCAAAGTAATACACCGGCAGCCACACGTCGCGTCACACCAACAACAACAGAGTAATTGAGCCTGGTTAAGACTCGTTGTGCTTAACTGCGGCACGCGGGCCACGCCTACACGTCCCTTCCATGAGGTTTATTATTCCGTGACTGGACGAGATTTCCGTAAGTTAACAAATTGAAATTCATTGCACAAACTACAATAATATAATAAACTTGTTCTGAAATTCGACACTTTTCTGCTGCAAACAAACAAACAAACCTATATGTACTTTTGAATGGCACCTAAATCCTACAGTTCCTCCTACAGACCTCACTAAAAGAGCGCGTTATACATATTACAGAATCAGCTCTCACTTCTGAAGTTATCGGTGGGCTCGCCCATACACTTCAACCTCACGTAAACGACGAGGTTTTCGTGTTAGCGATATTGAAAAGAAGCCTTTTCAGCCATTACTCGGATCTATCACCGTAGTAACGCGTTTTACGAGATTTATTGTAACTCTCTATTTTGTTAATATTACTATTAGTATTACTTAGTTCTGTAATATTTTCAATACAAAATACTTGCGTGTAATTTCAGATTAGAAAACCCTGAATCCGGATATTATTTACCTAACATCGCTAAAACATTTGGAAGTAGGTACTAGCGTATGTTAATAAACAAAACATATGGTTTGTTTTCAGATTGTCCTTTCAATATTAGGTATTTTTGAAAACTTTAGTGCTTAAACGTTTTTCCCATGAAAATCCTCAAATGAATCAATCCTGCAGGTGTAGGTACACCCGCTGGATTTATTATCTATTACCGATATGCTTTTGCCGGGAACGACGGGAAAAACGGGAAAAATTTATTGGCGACGCGGTGGGTGCACTAAAGTTCACATAAAATCTTCGAACATCCGGTGGAAAAATCTGTGTTCCATATAGGCAAAATTGATGAAAGATTTTTTGTACATGGCGGTAATGCATAATGCATAGCATATTCGTATTGCTTGAATTAAGGATGTCATGAATATTGGTTGTTTTTGGTTTATAACATGACAAGAACAACGCTGCGCCTATTTTTCTGGTAAACACCAACAAAATACCAGATTAGAAAAGAAAAGTAGGTACAATTTCAGGTGTTATTAGTTTAGGTGCGATTATCACTTAGATTCTAATAGAAAATGAAAGTCTGTGTGTAAAGTGCAATATCTCAACTAAACGCTAACCGCTACCTGAACGCTAACCGCTACCGCCTACGTACAATCTCATGAACACAGAGATATATCTACCTACTTACGCAACCGCAATCTGTCACGCGGTAGCACCAGGACAAATACGTACGATTTGTGTAAGTAGTCAATTATCTAATGAAAATACCTGAATTCGAAATTCAACTTAAGAGCCTCAGTTAATTAGAAACTGGCTGAAAATTGAGGTCGCGTGAACGTCTGTTTTACTGTCATCTTATCTAAATACTGACAGATGTAAAGAGGATTTCCTTGAAAGGTCGGCCACGCGAGCGTTAATTACGAATATGCCAAGGTTGCCAAAGGATTTAGGGCGCTCTTATCTCTTACAACTACTTATTTAGTTTCAGGAGCAAGTTACTTTAGAGCAAAGAGATTCAATATATTTGATCCCCTTCTTCATTTCAAGTCGAAATTATTCCACTTGATTAAAATATCTTTTGACCAGTATTTGGCTACGCTGATCGCCTTCTCATTTAGATCCTGTCCTGTACCGTATTACTATATATATCATTGGTTATTTTGGTGTCTTCAGTTCGAGAAATCTCAAAAAGGTCAATTTTCCTTATCCTACCTAGCTAATAGATATAAATGCGTGAAAAAAAGTGAGTTTGTTTATTGGGTTGCCATGCGTTCGAATAAAGCCGGAAACAGGCTATTTGGTTGTGTGTCTAGCCAAATAGATAGTCCGGTTTTTTGTTAGGCTTTGATTTGCAGTGGTGAAACCACGTCGACCACCATGTCGCCAAAGTCGCAGTGTTTTTTTAAAATTGCGCCCTCCCCCGCGAAAACTGGCGGGTCGGACGACCTGGAAAACCTATATCATTGAATTAGAAAACCTATATAAGCGTAACTCTCATTGTAAGGGGAAGGATAATTTACCCGTTTTTTAAGGAAGGAAGCTCGACGTTCCCCAACTTAGGTTACGCCTAACCACAGAACAACAAATACATTACTCATTTTAAGCATACTACTAACGTAACACAAATGAGTAGGTAGGAACTCCTCCTTTGGTCAAAGTTTCACTAGGACTTCTCATTTTTCACGTTAGAAAATCGGTGTATTTCGTTTTTTTTTTCACATAAATCTCACTTTTGTTCCTTTGAAGATCGCGGGACGAACCACTTAGGTGGCTCAAGTGAGTTGATCGAGCGCGTGCCACGCCCCCTTGCCATTTCTAATGTCTGTTGTTCTGTGCGTAAAACTAACAGAAACGGCGTGCAAACGCGGCACAGGCATAAATTACAACTGTTCTGAAATGGAATTGGAAATCGAGTTGTGAAGTAGGTACTTTGTAAGATATTCTCTGATGATTTTAGTATCTTGCAAAGTTCGTTGCACGTTGCAAACGCATTTTCGTCTTCTGTAGAGGATGACATCCTAATCAAGTGAATTCAACATGGTACAAATTCAACATTCAACAATTGCAAATTATTTTTTTAGGATCGCAACAAACGCAGCCTGTATCATGACGCATCGTACCGTCTCTTCGCCTCTTCTGTATAATATAAATCGCGTCCGCGCCGTATCCGTCCCACGCTTGCGCTGCGTCTGCGCCACGCCTTCACCTTACGCCTTCTCTGTATGTTTTAGGCCGTACCTACGCGCGAGGCAGAAACCGGAGCGGTGAAATTGCGCTGCAGCTACCAAATTAAAAAGTTCTCTAGAGAACTCCCCACTAAAAAATATATATAAAAAATAAAAAGAGAACGCTTAACCCCATGTTTTTGCGCCAGTCAAACGGTTCTAGATTATCCAGCCTAGGATCATCAAAAATTCAAACAGCTCTCTTTGGAATACATTCGAATGAAAGAAGCCGAAAGCATTAAATATATTAGAAATAAAAAAAAATAAGTAACTAGGTAAACGTAGTACACAGGAAGTGTAGTGTTTCCCTATGAAAGTCCGTAAAGCATTCTCTACCCTGCTATTAATAAAATGTTAGCATTATCTTGTGTCCATATTATTAAGCTGCGTAATTTTCAGTGGGCAACAAGAATCTCGGAAGTTTGTATAAGTCCGCCATTAAAAGTTACGGAGCATGGCGGAATAGGCAGCAGTAACGACCGGCGACGATCGCGGCGCGGCGGTGCATGCATACTCTTCCTATTCCTCGTAATCAAGGCACTTGCTTTAATAATATTACCTACTGAAGTAAGTATAAAAAATTAAGGCGAGCTCCGTGGCGCAGTGGTTAACACGCCAGCATGCGACACGAGGGCCCCGGGTTCGATCCCCGGTCAGGTCAAGATGGAAAATGATCTTTTTCAGATTGGCCTGGGTCTTGGATGTTTGTCATTTGTATTTGTTATAAAATATGGTATCGTTGAGTTAGTATCCCATAACACAAGTCTCAAACTTACTTTGGGGCTAGCTCGATCTGTGTGATTTGTCCGTATATATTTATTATTATTTATTTATAAAAAGTACCTACCTAGACAATTTGTATAGATTCGCTTTGACATAAGGGGTGTTCTGAGATAAGTGGCGGCACTGAGGCACCGGGTCCGGCAAGCTATGAGTGAGGAACAATGTGTCAATTGTTGCCTGTCAAATTAATATTTGGGTCCGGTGAGCCCCTGTCAATGGTAAATTTCATTGACACGGGCTCACTGGACCCTACGATTCAGTGCTGTAATCTAATGATAAGCATTTCAGAAAATCCTCCGTAGATCTAGAACATTATGCATAGCAGCCTTAAAAATGTTTTTGAAACTAACAAAAGGATGTTATTTCTTTCTACGCCCACTTAATTCTCATGCAATCTAGCCCTTGATCGATTCACCTCTAGTTTAGAAACTAGAAGAAACTCGATCATTATAGGCACCCAGACCCCATTTTCTAGAAGTTAATAAAACCAACGAAACGAAGGAAAACCCTGCCATCCAATAAATAAATGTTTAATAATAATTTTTTATGGTATGGCACACGAGCTTGCGAGTCACTTGATGTGCTGACTGCCTCAGTGTTCCAATGGTTAAAGTATTTGCCAGTAGACCCAGGGGCCGATGGGTTAAATTCCCAGGGGAAGCATACCTTGTTTAGTTGTTTCCAGTTTGGTTAGGACATTGCAGGCTTGAATCACCTGATTGTCTGACAATAAGATGATTCCGTGCTTCGGAAGGCATGTTAAGTCGTTGGTCCCGGCTGCCACCTGGTAGTCGTTAAAGGACCACGTCAGAAGCCGAGAGGCGGTTCCGAAGAACTCTGACACCAGGGTGGACATGGCCGATTGACCGTGACACCTACACGAAATGATGATGATGACCTGATGATAAGCGATTAGCGCTGCCCATGGACAACTGCAACACCAGGGTGTAACAGGAGCTTTACCGGCTTTTCAACCTTTCAAGGAGTTGGAGGAAGGACATGGGGGGAGGAAATGGAGGTAGATTGGGCCTCCGGCTCTCTCACTCACCAAATAAAGCATACAAGCGGTAAAGCTTCTACTCAAACGTCGATTTTCTGTGTCTGTGAGAGTGTGGGGAACGACTCGACCAGGGATGTATCCTTGTCGAGCCGGCCCATTAATGATACTAGCAAAAACGAATTCTGCCGGTAGCGTGGCTCTACCACAAGTATATTCCATCGAATCTAAAAAAAAGTGCACCAACCTGCAAGTCAAAGCTAAAAAATATAAAATATGCGACAATATGAAAATAACGGGCGGGCGACGAGGCTTATGAAAAGCCCGGTGAGTGTGCGCCATACAAAGCGTGGCGGCAATCGATCGAGCAACAGGTCTGCACAGGGTTGAGTTGAGGCTGAGCCATAGTACCGAGGCCGTCAGCGGCCAACGGGTCACTGGGATCGTGCCCCTAAACCTTGACTTTTTCAATAAAATCAAATGATTCTTTAGTTGTACAAACTATTAGCTCATCGGCTTGGCATTTACTCACGCAACGACTATCAATGGCCATTTAGCGCGGGAACCCTTCCAGCGTTTAGGATGCCATATTGCATGAACGTGTATATTTAACTTATTCTTATATTTTCAGATTAATCATTGAAATAAATTATAAGCGTCCCATTTTTTGAGAGTTTATATTATAAATTAACTAGCTTTCGCCCGCGCGCGTTAACATCGATCCCACGGGAACAGTTTCGGGTTAAAATGTACCCATATCCTTCTCCGTACTACAGATAACTTTAATGCAAAATTTGTGGTTGTACAAAAATATTTTTATTTTTCCGATAATCAACAACCATCCTATACCAAAAAAACCTGACTCAGGGGCAAGCTAACAATAGTGACCGGATGAAAAAAAGCTGGAAGCACCTTGTTTTCCCAAAAAGATATTGGTCAATCAATATACATAGTAGTATCACACATAGTATCACGTCTTTTTCCCTTGCGAGGTAGACAGAGCCCCGGCCTATATGTCTTTATGGCCACATTTAGCATGTTGGAGGGCGTGTAGGTGGAAAATGGAATCAAAATAGGGTTGGTAGCCGCATCGCCTATAGACATGATTCCTCACATTTTCGCCCATTCCCTGGATCGGCTTTTACAATCTGCGCGGGAAGAGATGCAGCTGGCTCATTCTGTTTTTTTCTTTTTTCCTAGACCAGAAAGGAAGATACGGTACATAGTAACTAGAACTTAATAGTAAACTAGCGTTCGCCCGCGGCTCCGCCCGCGTCAATGTCGATCCCTCGGGAACAGTACTTTTTCCAGGGATAAAATGTAGGTACCGAGATAACGTGTATGCAAAATTTCATGATGATCGGTTCAGTAACGTGAAAGCGTAACAAACAAACAAACAAACTCACTTTCGCATTTATTAGTTAGGATACGCCAAAGGAGCTCATCGTGACCTAATAACACCGTACTGTCAACATTATATCCTTTAAGCCAAAATCAAGGTAAAATCTGACATGCCCAAATAATTGCCTCGAGCTAAGAAAAAGTTAATTACCCACATAACAGATTACTCCAGCCGCCATCCATCGCGTTCAATCGTATCTCGAAGGCGGGAAACCGTGAGGTTCGCTCGTTTTTCGAGCGACCCTATTGGCCCGATCGTTCCAAGCGCGGCAATTGATTGAGCAGAAAAAATTCAATTAGACGAAACGATCACACACCGGAATATCGAAATTGCCTGCTTTCCATTCTGATGGCGCCGAGTTAACTTAGTCTTCGACACAGCTTCATTTGGGAAGCGGTTTTTGTTTTGTTAAGGTGAATACGTAAGTAAAGTAAACATATGACAGAACATTATATGTAACAGCACCAAGACCACGGAGTACATACAGAGTGGAGACGGCGTTAGCTACTGTGCACTGTGATTCCAACTAGGTCCTGACGTCATCACGTTAACATCGAGAGTAGGCGTGGCCTATTAGTCTGCTGTTGTAGCTGTCAATGTTCGTACGTGGTTCGTTCTGTGCACACAGTGAGATTTTCGGACTTATCTTGTTTTTTACGAAGAAAATCATGAAGTGTTGCATTATATCATGTAAAAACTACTCAGATAAACGTTCAGATGCTATGGAAGGAATCACATTTCATTTGTAAGTATATTTATTCGTAATTTACTTAAAATATTCTAGAAAAATCTTTTGGCGACGTTCCGTGCTACTCATCGTTAGATGGCACCACTTTGCGTAATGGGACGTATGAACTATAAAAATATATTAAAGCTAATTATCGTAATAAATAATAACCATAAGTACTGAAATTTGTTCTAAATTTATACCTAAAGACTTTTACCTTGGCAAAAAGATTATGTTTATGTTGTTTCATAATTCTCTTTTCAGCAATGCGCCACCTGTCGTCAACGTTGAATAATAGTGAACGTCAAGATGACGGGACTCCGCCCGGTTTTGCGAATATGATGTGATTGGGATGTAGTACCATATTAGTGCTATTTTATACTTACATAATAAAATTTTATTATGGAGACAGTTTTATTATGGAGGTTAGGCTCTCTCTACCCCGTAAGGGAAATAGACGTGATAATATGTATGTATGTTTTAACATTTTGGTTTTGCACTTAATTTTTAGGCAAAGGTAAATTAAAACAAATTCAGTGTAGAATAACCTCCATAATAAAACTGTCAAACAAACGCCTAAGCAAATTGGAAGAGCAGTATAATAATAATAGCCGCAGGGCAGCTTGTGGCGAGCTGTTGGTGAGTAACGACACCACGGACCCGAGTGCTCCAGAGAGTCGGTCAGAGCCCTCGCCCCCGACGTGTCTTCATCGGTCGGGGTAGAAACCCAAGAGGGCTCACAGGACTCTCGGCTCTGGCTTGCCTTAGTTGGCCGTCCAGAGAGGAGTCGTGAGAGCTGTTGCTCCAGGGGTGGAAGTGTTAAAGGGCATAACGCCGCGAGTAACTACGGAGAAAGCGCAGCACACCTCTCGACACCCCTGAGTCGCCCACACCGGTGTTGCCCTTTTTGCCGGCATTAATCGTCGGCTAGTTTGAGGGGCCCATCTAGTGGGCAGCAAGCCACCACCTGCCAATTGTAGTCAGTTATCATGATTATGGCAGGTGCACGTCCCTTTGCAATAACCCAGCATAAGTCCACCCAAATCTCAATCCCATAAACCCATTAATTTCCTTCTTAAAATGCAATAGCTCCTCCTCCGGCCAAGACTTGTTCAAGGGCATATCACACATTGGTATTTCTAGGAACGGGTTCTGGCTGGAGACCAACACTACATCAACTTCTCCAAAGGGCCTCTACGTGTTGGATCCATATCCCCACGCAAGCCTCTAAAAAAACCGGGGTAACACCCGTGAAAAAAAGAGAGATACAAATAATAATAATAATAATAATGCTACTTGGCTTTGAAATTCACTTTTTCCTCAGGAGCTTATTCGTTTATTTATTTGTCAAACATGTGTTACAATGTGTTAAATAATATAAAAGTAGGAATCAACATGCTTACCGTTAGGGTGTACAAATATTGAATCAGATGAGCTACTGTTAGTACCACATAAAATAAACAATAAATAATATTAAATTACAAAATAAGTCAATATATGTACAATAAGCACAAAAAATATATAAATAGAGAGATAAAAAAAAACCACTAAATTTTATCATTAAAAAACGCACTAATATCATAGTAACACTTCTGGTTTAGGAATGATTTCAGTTTTTTCTTAAATAAATTTATATTTAATGTTTTATATTCCTTAGGGATTTTATTATAAATTTTCGGAACAGAACTGTTTTTGATTGATGTAGACAAAGTCTATCGCCATTTCTTCTGTTTCTTGCACACACATCCGATATACGTTTGAATAAATGGGGATTATTTTGAACAAATACAGCTATCTCAAATATATACAGTGATGGCAGTGTTAGTATTTTATATTGTTTAAAATAAGATTGACAGCTATCAGTGCTTTGTAGACCAAACATACAGCGGATACACCGTTTTTGCATTTTAAAAACCAATTTTTTATCTGTAGAATTTTCCCCAGAAAAATCGTTGAAAATATTTTTTTATTTTTACAATTGAAGTGTTTTTTAAGAACTGAATTGTGGTCCCGCCATTTTGATATTATAATAGCGGGACCACTTTCTTCGTTGAATATCTTGAAATCATTTGAGTGTACAATTTTATTATAGCACGTATGTAAGTATAAAATAGCACTAATATTACTACGTACGTAATGGTACTACATCATAGTTACATCATATTCACAAAACCGGGCGGGGTCCCGTCAT
This sequence comes from Elegia similella, assembly GCA_947532085.1. Lineage (NCBI taxonomy): Eukaryota > Metazoa > Arthropoda > Insecta > Lepidoptera > Pyralidae > Elegia > Elegia similella. The sequence continues at coordinate 19,213,597 of OX383934.1, read as the reverse complement.
CTTGACGTTCACGAATAATAGCCATACATGGCAAAATGTCTAGGGTTGCCAACCACCTAGTTTTCGCTAGTTAATACTTTTTACTGTTTTATCAAAAGACAGTATACAAAATACTGTTTTCTCAACCGCTGATAAAACTACGATTGGATTTTGATATTTTATAAAAAGTTACATGGAAGATGAGGGAATAATGATGTTTCTGAGCACACCGAGAGCATTTTTCATCAAAGAAACCTACTTTCAGTGAGTGCTCACCCCATATGCAGACAGCATCGACCACAATTCTTTCATAGGTTTTTTCCAAATCTACGAATACGCAGTACATTTTTTGACCTTTGGCCAAAAATTTTTCCAAAATGAAAAAGACATGGAAAAGACCTGCCAGTCTATTTGCTAACTTAGTGAACAACGTTTTGATGGTCACTTCAAAATACATTTTGATGGTCACATCAAATACATCTTATATAAAAATTAACAATATCATACGAAAGTCGCAATGCATTTTGAAGTGTCTATCAAAACGTTGTACACCGAGTTAGCAAATAGGCCGACTGATCTGTACATCCCATTCCTTTTCTGATCCTGCTTGTTAGTTAAATTAGTTGTAAATAAAACTTTTGTACATGTTGTATCATTTTTTGACATTCATACAAATCGAATATTGCACTTTGGCGTTACGTGATACTTTTTCAATTGATTGAGATTATGTCTGTTAATGTAGATTTTTCATGGTAAGAAAAAAATTAATGGCTATTTTAAGCTTATTTACACTCCATGCTATGATTATTAAATCATAATACTTCAAGAAATATATGATCGAAGCATAATAGTATTTGATTTTTACTATGTCCTTTATTATTAATGATGGAAAAATGTCATGCGATCGATGTAATTTCTTGATAAGATCAACGATCAACAAAAGATCAATCCACCAGTTTGTATATTTTTTTGACATGTGGGTCGAGCATGTGGGTCAAAAAAATATACAAACTTGTGGCGGCGTCGAAGGCAGGCTAGTACTACTACTAGCTCAAGTCACCTCTAGAATGGCTAAGTTTTGGGTGGCCCGTGCGTCAACTCGTATGCTGCCTGGATTTTGACTACTCTTTTACATGATATGGTCACTGACACTATGGTTTTATTATGTAATTTGATTAATTATCTATGACAAAAAACAGAAAGGAAATAATTTACATAAAACATATTGATTCTTTGTTTTTGTGGCTGTGAAGATGTAGTCTCCAAATAAACGATTGCTTTGAACAGGTACAGAACTATACTATATACAACAATATTATGTTATTGGAAAATTTTAAATTTATATGTTTCTAACCATAGTTTTACCAGCAGTCGTGAAAACAGTGTTTTGCAAATTCTAAGAAGCATAAATCTAAAAAGCATTAACTAGCAAAAACAGTATTATACTGTTTTTAACAGTCTGGTTGGCAACCCTAATTACTCAGCTATCTGACACTAGATGTCAGTAGGTGTTAGGGACATCTAGTGACGGATAGATAAACTAAAAAGAAAGATCAACATCGAACTTATTAAGTAGTTGGGCTATTCGCCGCTAGATGGATATAAAGGAGGGAGTGAGACAGAGCAAGTAGAGTGAGACAGATAATACTCCCCTCACCCCCTGTAAGTGCCACGCATTGTTTCATAGAAAATATTCCTTAGGGCAACTCCTCTCTGTATGTACTCCGTGACCAAGACTATATAATAAACTACCAGATTCAATTAAAGACCTAAATAGCAAACATTTCAAATCTAAATTGCAAAAAATATTACTTGAAAAATGTTATTATAGTATACAGGAGTATTTATCAGATAGTAGAACATTGTTAATATAATGACGAAAATTTTTGAAATGCTTAAAATTTATTATTGTTTAATTCACTGACCATTACTTGTTTGACATTATTATTATTATTTACTAGTTTTGTCATTTTATTGACTATTTTATATGCATTTGTTTTTTCTTATTTCTATTCTATCTATTATATTTGCAATTTTAATAATGATAAATTTTAATATAATATTAAACATATTTGCACACCTTTTGAAGGTAAAATGTACTGGGAAAATAACTAAGATCAACTTACTTACCTACATTTATGCAAATAAATACTTTGAACTTTGAAAGTATGACTATATCAGTCTATGCTACTATACAACTCTGGAACGCCTTACCCGAAGACATCCGACTATACAACCGGTATTAAATTTTTTTTCAAGAAAACGCTTCATGTATATTTTTGTAACTATATTTATGTATTTTACTATCACTTAGTATCTATCAAATATACTACATTACATATTAATCACGTCATAGCTCTGTGCTGGGTAGACAGATGCATAAGACCCAAACGCTATGTTAATAGGCGGAAAGTGGCTGCTCAAATAAGCAAAGTAAGCAGGATACGGGTATTATCTATTTTTAACGACCTTCCCCTTCTTGATAATAATAAGAAATGGCCTTTCCCCTCCCCAAGCTTACGTAAACATTGGTATCACTTACACAAAAAATCTTAGTTTATTTTGAAAAATACTGCTGACGTCATTATCATCTCAGCCCCCCCTACTTATTTGTAGCCCGCCGCCCGTGTCATTAAAAATTAGACTAGACCCCCCCCCCCCCCTTTAATTTTCGCTCATTCTCTCGACCGTGTTCAACGCTGCGCACGGAAAGTATAATTAATATGGCTCCGCTGTCCGTCCGTTTGTCACCAAGCTGTATCTCATGAACCGTGATAGTTAGATGGTTGAAATTTTTACAGATGATGTGTTTCTGTTGCCACTATAACAACAAATACTAAAAAAAACAGAACAGAAGTAAAATAAATATTTAAGTTTACCTCTGCTCTGATGCAAATATTCTTCAGTTGATTGTAGCAAAATACAAACATGCATATTATGACGAGTTTTTATAGTTTAAAAACAGAAGACAACATATACTGTGATGGGTTGCTAGCCGCATTGCCCATTAACATAATTCTTCAGACTTTCGCCCATTCCCTTAGATTTTCGCCCACCTCAGCTGACTCCTACGGTCTACGCGGAAAGAGAAGCAGCTAGTACATTCTGTTTTTCTTTCCTCCCATACAAGTATGGAAGAATGAAATTAATGTAACAAAATTAAATATAATGAAAGATAAAACATCACAGATTTATTTAATATAGCCATCTATACATACATGCACTTCCCTCACTTTTCCTTACCACAATATCATGTTCAAAAAATCTTTACTGTACAGACTCATCAAAATGTATAGCCAGTATATCCGGTGTCCGCAACAACGCTGAAGGCATCTTAATTCCAGCTGGGGTTTCCAAGTCACTCACAAGGATATCTGAGCCATCCGGTTTCCAGGCACTGAGTGTAGCCTTTAGAGTAGACTGCTCATAAGTAAGTATACTACATGATTTACCTGAAAAAAAAACAATATTAAATGGTTTTCATGGGTTTCATTACTCCTATTAAATTAAGAAACAAAAAGAGTATTGTGAATGCAAAATAAACATAAAAATATAGGTTTCATTGTTGGCCTTTTATATTAGGAGAGGTCCAAAGCATAGGAAAAATTTGTATATAAACATGATTTTCAACCGATTTGATTAAGTACCTATATTTTTAATCAATGTTTATTTCCTCTTGAAACGGTTCAGTACTTTGGTGGAAATTGATTTTGTATCTGAAATATTATATATTATTTCCTTAAGTTTTCGACTTTCTTTAGGGGAAAATCCGAATAACTGCGACTTATTTATTAAAAGTTTGAGTCGCTATTTAAATTATTTGGTGATATCTGTTATAATTTCCCAATTAATAGGTATTTTGTACATCACATTAATTAACTTGTGCCGTTTAAATTTACATTTCAACTCACCCAGTAAATCATGCACTGCCCTGAGAAAACCTTCCCTGAGAACAGTTCTAGCTTTTTGAACAGCTACGCCTTGATCTTCTTGTTCGTTTTCGGTTAACATTGTTATAATAATTTCGCACAAATCAAAATTATTCGATCGAATGAAAGTTGTGTATTGTTTTGATTTTGTACCTATTTTGTATATTTTGTTTGCCGCAGTTGTTTGTCAACGTCAGCGTCAGACCAGACGTGAGCTGTCAGTAAGAATGTCAAATGCTTTTTTTTTTAATTATTAAGGCCTTCACCCCTGACGTATTAAGCCGCACTTTTACTTGTCTTTTTTATCAACAAAATAATGGTGTAGTTTCGTTGATTCTCGGTGCCCTATAAATAAAAATGAAAAGCCATTGATGCCATACTTTAAGTACATACATACAATACACACATTCACAGAGAAATCATAGACGCGGACAACCACCCTCAATAATAGACTAAAGCACTACAACCACCAGCCCGCCACAAGTTTTTAAGGTTTGCGGAGTGTTTGTGCTGCAAAGGAAAAACCAAGGAACGACAGCGGCTACTGCTATCCTTGGGTGGAATGTAGACCAACGGACGTAACTACGCGTATCGATACTCTTGTAATTTGGTAATCGATAAAACTTAATAAACAAATCTTTATACTTATTTCATCATATCAGCCGCAAGAAGTCCACTGATGGACATCTATATACCTATTTATTCCTAGCTAATGACTATTTTAATGATGTGTAGGGACATTCACATATCTTGAGACAACCTGTTAATAGGGAAGCTACGCAAAGCGCTAACTATCATACATAGGGCACTCTGTCTGTAATCATCGTTTACTTCGATACGGTTGTAGGAAGTAAGAAGTTGCTTCTACGACGACATGCAATTCGATAAATTCTCTGCAAAACTGCATAGTGCTATAGCTCTGTGTGTGATAGTTTGGAAATAAAAAAAATCATTCATTTCATTCAACGTGATTTTGACATTGACGTCCTGTAGCTAACGTAAAAAAAATTCTTTTGGAAATAATTTGCTGATTAGTATTTTATGCACTTTCTAAGTTTTAAATAAAATAGTTTGCCGGTGAGTTTTAATCCGTTTGAATTTTGTTGTTCGACTGTGCTGTGATGTAAGTTTTATATATTTTATTTCTGTAGGTAAGGCTATTTAGAGGCAAGGTAGTTGTTGATCATAGACGCTATCTTTCTGTTCTTAGTTTTTAACTTTACTTCTTTTGTTGTTTCTGTCTGTTGTAAAAATATCTTATTTCAGCTAGAGTATTTATATAAACAAATGCACTTACCAACTATTTCTATGTTTTGGCCGAATTTTTTGATACTTAATCTACTTCTGTATTGAGGTTAAGTCATAATTCTTGTGAAGTTTTACATTTCCTACTACCCACTTGATCAATATGATTATTTATTTTATACATTGATTGATACTCAACTAAAGTATAAAATTTTCATAAATTTTATACTTCTGTGTGAATATCTTAAGGTTTGTATTTATGATTATTAAACTGTATATCCTTCTCAGTAGACAGCATATACAAAATTTTATGATGATTGGTTCCGTTGTTAAAGTGTGTATGTGTAACAAATATACAAACTTAATTTAACATTTATAATATCTGGTGCGGTATTTGGTGTCCTTATTTTTATAGTTTAGCCTAAATTTGTAAATTCTGATGATTGGATGTAATAGAACACTATAGCTCTTCTTCACGATATGATTTTTAAAATTTCTCATCTTTGAGGTATTCAAAATAGTATTTTTTAGGGCTAATACCTGGAAAGCTGAGATTTAGATGGGAAAACATATTTTCCCAAGTATGAAGCTGAGCTATATCGATTTTTTTAAACCTACTTTATACTTAATTGAATTGAAATAGTTGAAGCCATTTCTCATATAATTTTTTTATATTTACATAAAAGAAAGAATATGCAAACAAACAAGAATCAATGTTATAACTTTGTTGTGTCTTGCCTTTGTCCACATAAATTGTATACAGGCCTAATTGTACAATATGAAGAGAAACCCTGTCACATCCTTGAAGGGGTAATCATCATCATTTCGAGTAGGTGTCACGGTCAATCTACCATGCACACCCTCATGTCAGAGTTCTTCGGAACCACCTCTCGGCCTCTGACTTGGTTCCTTTAACAACTACCAGATGGCAGCCGAGACCAACGGCTTAACATGCCTTCTGAGGCATGGAAACATCCTACAATGTCGTAACCAAACTGTAAACAACTAAACAAAGTATGCTTCCCATGGGGATCGAACCCACAACCCCCAGGTCTACAAGCAAATGCCTTAACCACTGGACCACAGGAGACCACTGGCCACTGGGTGATTCAACCCGGGGGGAACAAAATTTTTTATATGTTCATATAGAAATTGACCGGTGTCTGAACATTTTTGTTTGGAATGTCCATATTTTTTAATTCCCAGCTATGATCCTATGGGAAAAGTTGTTCATATCAATGAGCTGAATCAGCCCTTGAAGGATTGGACAGAGTTTTCTTTACATCCTTAGTAATATTATAAATTCGAAATTAAGTTTATTACGCTTTCACACCATAACTACTAAACCAATCATTGTGAAATTTTGCAAACAAGTTATCTGGAGTACGGAGAAGAACCTTTTATCCCGGGAAAAGGTACTTTTCCCGAGGGATCGACATTGACGCGTGCAGAGCCGCGGGCGAAAGCTAGTATTGTATAAAGTCATTAAATATGATAAAAATGTACATTTCTTCTTTAATTATTTTCTTTCCATGCATGTAATAAAGAAACTTTTTTGGAACCTTACTCAACAGTGGTAATAACTAGTACGCAGAAAAACGATAGCCCTTATGATTTCACAGAATTTTATTCACAGAAATATATCAAGATAGAACGGCCAAGTGGCCGGTAGATGCGTGACTCAACATTCCACAATACTTTCGATTTTTAAAAAAAAATTTCACGATCGTGCAAGATTTGTTAAACGTTTGTCAGTCAGCTGGAAAGTCCCGACATGAACACAGCTTTATTCTGCGGTTCTTAACTGTAAAAACTGTTTAGCGATATGACGCAATTTATTTCTGTGTATGTCACATTACTCATCATCAGGTCTTTTTAGTCTCCACTACAGGAGCACAATCCTCTCTGTACTACTTGGCCAGACCAGCTAGAGGATTTGTCACATTTCTATTCGCTAGTAATGACGTAAACTTAGGGGCACGGCTTATGCAAAATCTGACACGCGCATTTCCTTGGCAAAATCTGGGCATCCCCGTTCTATCTTGATATATTTCTGTGATTTTATCCATTCAGTTTTATGATTATGAAGTGTTACATAATGTACATCCACAAATTGCTACTGTAGTGTAAGTAAGTAAGAGTGATAAGACTAAAGTGAATCGGTTTTTAATGAGCCAGCGAGTTCCACCATAGACCACATCTTCACTTAACATCAGGTAAGATTGTTATCAATCGCTGGAACATCCAAAATAAAAAAAAATTATAAAAATACTAAGTATCTAAAATTAATATGCTTATAATTTAAAATTAATGCAATTATACTTTAATAATAGGATCATTATGAAGAGGAAAGTGGGTTCTAACAGTTCCAATCTGCAGAATATCTAAATTTTGCTATTTTTAAGCCAAGCTTAACTTAACCCTTTAATGGACACATAAAATTTTTTCTTGAATATTTTACCAATGTGTATAAATAAAATTATATGAAAATTTATATTTTTAAAACAAATATAAAGAAATCTAGTGTACTGCCGTTACCGTTCTGCATCAGTTGTTATCTCTGTAAAAATGTATGGCACTTTGGGGGTGGCGGGGGATAGCAGTTACATCAGTGGTAGAAGTGCTGTTGGTCAAGAGGGAGGAAGCAGTGGTGTGTGGTTAGTGTTGGAATCACTACCTATTAGTCTCAATCTAGCATCTCCGCATCTCATCCTACAAAACAGCATACATCGGCCATTAGAAATACCTAAACAATTAAGATAGTAGATTATAACAGCGAAACGGATAATTTAAGCATTTTTGTGAATATGTAATATTAATAGTGCATATACTTAATTTTATATGTTTTACTCAAAATATATATCTATAAGACTAGCTCCAACCCACCACTTGCAAATATATTACGTTGTTTTACTCTTCTCTTCTTTTTTAACTCTATTATATTCGTACATAATGTTAAAGTATATACTATTACATAAAAGTTTAAAAAACTTTTTTATACGACGCATGTTTATTTATTGCACTACATTTGGAAATACGTGACGTCTGCTTGCGAAGACAGCGAACACTAGTCCGGGTGTGCGCAGTGGCTAGTTGACAGGCCACCGTCAAAAAAGTCGCGAATTTTCATTGCGTGCGACGTTCTTGAATGCTGGCTAGTTAGCTGGACAGTGTGATTTATTAGGTTCCTTATTGCTATAAAAATATTTGGATTCTCTAACTAAATCGACTGTCCAGTTTATTGGCCACATTGTATGGGCCGTACTATAAGCCAAGTTTAGGTATTCTAAAGCAAAATTTTAATTTCCGATAATTAATATTTATAACAAATTTAACTTATATGTTACAGGTAAAATGTCAGATGAAATTGAAATAGAGGAACATGATTTACTGGATGATCCCACTGTCAGAAATATCTTTCCTGATATTGCTAGATTGAAGCAAGAGATTTTGGATTATGAATACAATGAAGGTAAATACATTTTTAATTATCCTAGCTTTCTCTAGAAGGGCCCTCTATTGACATTAGTTTATGGCCTGGCCCTTTCTTTAATTTAACTGGAGTAAAGTAAAACACGATTTAACTCCGGAACTCCATTTAACATTGAGAAAGGAGTCAAGCAGTGCGAACGAATTATCCCAAACTTTTTACCAGCACACTTGAAGAAGTAGGAAGGCTTTGTTATTATATAGGAGGATAAGGGCATTAGAGCTGGTGCTGAATCTAGGTTTCGTTTTTAAATAGAGATATCGTCATTTTTACCTCCACATCGCCGGAATTGCAGCAAATGCTCCAAGATCTGAGCACGGCGAGTCTAGAGGTTGGACTTACCATGAACCGATCAAAGACAAAAATCATGTCAAATAGCACCACAGATAGGATCGAAGTAGATGGGCAAGAAATACACTGTGTCGATACATTACTTGGGCTAGTTAGTCTCCTTCAGCAATAAACGACATGAAAACGAAATAAATCAAATAAATAAAAAAATATATATGGACAAATCACACAGATTAAGCTAGCCCCAAAGTAAGTTCGATGCTTGTGTTATAGTAACTTAACGATACTAATATTTTATAACAAATACATATATAGATAAACATTCACGACCCAGGCCAATCTGAAAAAGATAATTTTCCATCTTGACCTGACCGGGGATCGAACCCGGGCACCCATGTGTCGCCGGCTGGCGTGTTAACCACGGAGCTCGCGGATATCGTTGCTTAGCTAATACATGGAGGAACTACTGGTCCATGAAAGGAGACATGCCACTATCACTGAAACGCAGGCTCATCGACATGTGTATCTTGCCGTCCTAACCTATGGTGCCTAAACATGAGCTCTGCTGGAGGCAAAATGTACTGACATTTCTATGTAAAATGACTGCCATGCCATGATATATATACGGACAAACCACACAGATTGAGCTAGCCCCAAAGTAAGTTCAAGACTTGTGTTAAGGGATACTAACTCAACGATACTATATTTTATAGCAAATACATATATAGATAAACATGCAAAACCCAGGCCAATCTGGAAAAGATCATTTTCCATCTTGACCTGGCCGGGGAGCGAACCCGGTCACTCCGTGTCGCAGGCTGTCGTGTTGACCGCTGCGCCACGGAGGTAGTCGTACGATAGTGTACCTGCATTTTTGGGAATTAACCACGGGAATTAACATAATAAGATTTTTAGTATTTAAATTGAGAACACTTAAAAGGAGAAGTTGTCTTTATTTATGGTAATAACTGTCAACTTCAGTCTTGTCGGCTTACTTCTGAGGCTTTCTTGCAAAATTTTGACAATTACGGTCAGCTTTCTTTTGTTAGTGAATTTCGTAAAACTCCAGTAATTTTTTAAATTTGGTGAGTGTCATGTTTCAATTCAGTGTATTTTCACATATGTGTTTGATTTATAACGCTATTGTTGTCGTTACGAGCGATAAATGTTAGAACTGAAATCTACAATTCGCCTCTTTATACGATGTTTTACAATACGTTTAATCGTTGACCCGTTGTATTGTATACCCGTAAACGCAATTGGGCGATAATTTTATGAAACCTCTAAATCTCAGTCAAATGGTTGACATAACCGTGCTATTTTGCAAACCATTTAGCAACTTTGTGTAACGTCTAATTATACAATCCATCTGCGACATGTACATTAGGGTGGATCGCTTAGTGTATGGGGAAATTAAAAATCTTAATTTTTGAAAACGATGGCTGCAATTTTAATGCCATATATAAAGAGGTTTCCAGGAAAAATAATGAAAAAAATATCTGACGTTAATAAGTGCCTCCACAAAGCAATTTAATATTTAAAAAAAAATCTTGTATAGAGTAACATCGTAATTTTCTTTTTATATTCAAATTAGTGATAAATAACAATCATTTAAAACAGTTCAGTATAACTGTTTATTTTTTGAGCAAAATATAAAAAAAAAAACTGGTAATATAACGATTGAAAATTGAGGTGGATAAAGTTTCTAAAACATTGCGTTGACGCTACAAAACGCGAGTATTGACTTTAGTCCATAGTGAACACTCAGTGGCATGAAGTTTTTAATAAATAAATTCGTAATTTGTGGTATGCATCTGTGTAAGCATTAACATTAAAACCCTAATAAAATTACCTATCTATATTTCCGTTTCCCCTTCCATACATATTTCCTAATTCGCCGCGACGGCCTGTGATTGGCCGAAAAGACAGTCGTAAAAATATGGCGTGCGAGTTGAGTTGAACAGCGCTTTGCGCTAATATAATTTCCAAAAATAACGACCCTAAGAGCTTCGCTGGCCGAAAACAACTCTAAATCCTCATCCGCGAGTGTGTGATGGTGTACCACAAGTGTAGGCAGTGAGAAAAAGTCAAAGTCAAAGTCAAGTCAAAGATTTTTATTCAAAATTGGATACATGTATCTCTTTTTGAACGTCATATTTTTATTTCTTATATATTTTTTTATATATGCAAAATTGAAATACTACTAGCGTTTCGGAACGACCACTGGTGAGAAGAATACGCCGAAAGAAACTCAATCCAGCCTTGGTCCCTACGTGCCTGAAGGGCTCTGAATACATTGTTAACATTAAATACAATTTTTCATACTATAGATTAATTTTAACATTTAATAATTGTTAACATTAAATAAATTTATATAAATTTCCACGCATTTTTATCAGTAATATAATCATCAATGCAGTAATAAGCCTTTTTTATTAACTGGTTTTTTACAATCGTTTTGAACTTAAGTAAAGGCAGACCTAATATTTCTGCAGGAATTTTATTATAGAAGCGTACTCCTAAACCCAAAAATGAATTCATAGTTTTCTGCAATCGCAATACTGGTGTAGCTAATTTATTTTTATTTCTCGTGTTTCGGTCATGGATATCACTATTTTTCTTATATAAATCAAGATTATAGCGCACAAACATAATATTCGCAAATATGTACTGAGAAGGTAAAGTTAAAATATTTATATCTTTAAACAATTCTCTAAGAGATTCTCTAGCACCAAGTTTATATATAGATCTAATAGCGCGTTTCTGCAGGACAAATATGGTGTTTACTTCTGCAGCGTTACCCCATAGTAAAATCGCATAAGACATAACACTATGAAAGTAACTGAAATATACCAAACGCGCAGTATCAACATCAGTCAGTTGTCTAATTCTCCTGACAGCATAAGCTGCAGAACTAAGTTTACCCGCTAACGTAGTAATATGGGCACCCCATTGAAGCCCGGCATCAAGAGTTATTCCAAGAAATGTTGTTTTATCAGTTAAATCTAGTGGTTCATTATCCATTACTATTTGTGTTGGAATTTTTGTAACATTTGGTAAGCAAAATTTAATACATTTCGTTTTCTTAGCGTTCAACAATAGATTATTCGCTGTGAACCAATCCAACACTTGAGCTAAAGTACTATTAACCACGTCAAAAGAATTAGTTTGTCTATCAATTTTGAAGACAAGAGAAGTGTCATCGGCAAATAGTACAGCCTTACATGTATTGACACAGTAAGGTAGGTCATTGATGTAAATGAGGAATAACAGAGGCCCTAGGATAGAGCCCTGGGGTACGCCCATCTTAACCGATGATCCGGAGGATTGTACCCTATCTAAACTAACTTTTTGAGTTCGGCCACTTAAATAAGATTCAAGTAAATCGCGAGATTTACCTTTTATTCCATAGTGCTCCAGCTTGGAGAGAAGGGTATTGTGGTCTACGCAATCAAAGGCTTTGGAAAGATCACAAAAAACACCAATAGCATTTTGTTTTCCCTCCCAAGCATCATATATGTATTTCAACAGAGCTACACCCGCGTCTGTAGTTGACCGACCCTTTGTAAATCCATACTGTTCACGATGGAAAAGGCTATTTATGTTAAAAAAAGCTAATAACTGATTAAAAATCATTTTTTCAAATATTTTACTAAGAGCTGGCAGAATAGAAATGGGACGGTAATTAGTGGGATCATTTTTATCGCCAGATTTGTACAAAGGAATGACTTTACTTAACTTCATCAAGTCAGGAAATGTCCCAGTATCTACACACTTATTAAATATAGAAGCTAAATATGGTGCAATTACTTCAATGATGTTACTAATGACAGCTACAGAGATATCCCACAAATCTCCAGTTTTCTTATTGTTCAAACTCTTAAATGTATCAATGATTATTTGAGGTGTTACATGTTGAAATATTAAATGATTGTTACATTCTGGTATACAGCTTGTTAATAGTTTTTTAGATTCCTCAGATGATGAACGTAAGGAGGCAGTAGTATTTACGGGAATGTTAGTAAAGAAATCTTCGAAATATTTTGCGACGTCTTCATTAGTACTGAGGATCTTATTATCTACTTTTAATTCTATTTTGTTGTCACGATTTTTGGTTTTCCCGGTTTCCATGTTAATAATTTTCCAAGTGGTCTTTATCTTATCATGAGAATCTAGAATAGCTTTTCTTGTATATAAAGATTTTGCGCACAGGCACGCCTTTTTAAAAACCTTAGAGTAAGTTCTAACATAATTAATAAATTCAGTATTTTTATTGTAAGCTTTCATAGCTAATAATTCGTATAACCTGTTTCTACTAACGTAAATACCAGTTGTAGCCCATTCACTAAATTTTTTACCGATACGTTTAGTACATTTTTTAATTTTGAATGTATTTTTGAATTCCGATTCAATAATACCAAACATTTTATTATATAGAGCATCCGGATCATCTCTAGTTTCTTCAATTAGGGGCATTTTTTCAGATATTTTTTTCTTAAATACATTTATTTTAGCTTTGGTTATAGATCTAAAGGTTACTTTTGGTAAGTCTACTTCTACATCATTTATAAGTTTTACAAACTGACCGTAGTGATCCGAGGTTAGATTTTTGGTTATATATTTGTCAACAGCAGTGCAATTGCAGAAAACATTATCTATGCACGTTGCAGAATCTTCAGTAACTCTAGTTGGTTCCAAAAACAAATTAACCAAATCAAATGATTTAAAGACATTTAAAAATCGAACACTTTCAGTTGTTGTAACTAACAAATCAACATTAAAGTCACCGCACACTATAATATTTTTGCGACAACAACATAATTTTCTCAAGACATCTTCAATAACTGATTCTAAAGTATTATAATCTGATCTTGGGGGTCTGTATACACATACTATAATATAATTCCCTAGTTCGATACATGACAGCTCAACATTACAATCTACCGAAAGACTAACAATATCCTTACGTTCTTTACATTTTACGTCACTTCGAGTTAGAATTAAGCTACCGCCTTTCTCTTTAGTCTCTCGGGTGTAAGAGCTTGTCAATAAATAATTTTCTACATTGAACTGTTGCTGGTGCGACTGCATAAAATGTTCAGTCACACAAACTACATGCAAATCTTTACTGTTTATAAACAACTCTAATTCTAACAATTTGCTAGTCAGGCCTTGGACATTCTGATGAAAAATATTTAATTCTTTAGCCTCGACTGTTGTCTTATTAATTAGTTTAAATCAGACTGAGGATTTTGTATTTTAGGTATATCATTAGTTGCAATACCTGTGTCAAATTTAAAATTATTTGCAGTTGTACTACATACAACAGAAGTTTGTAAATTAAAAGCTACTACTGTAGCTATTTGTCTTTTAAAATTAAAAGGAAGATACATAGTATCGTTAGTCAACTTAAATCTACTTATAAACTTATTTATATCTAAATAAAAAATAAAATCGCCATGACGATACGTCATGTTGTACATATGTACATTTAAATTGTGTATGTGCTCGTTTCTTTTCCTATCTAAAGATTCCGAATACGGAAAGGCACATATCATAAATTTACATTGTGTTCTTTCATTTATATTAATTAATTTGTCCATACTTTGTTTAATATTCCTTTTTGATACAGAGGAACTGTCACCACATAATATTAATATTGTACAGTTTTCATCAAGACTGTCACAAGTAATACTGTTTACCAGGTCTAAATAAGAAGCGCCGGGTGTACATGTGTTGTAGACAGAACAGTTATGGTTGAGGTGACTCAAAATTATGCTACTAAGACCTTGACCTAATTTATCAGAGTATATAAATAATTTGTTACAAAACCTTTTTTTATTAAAACTATTTTCTATCGTACCTATCCTCGTTTCTAAGTTACATTTACCAGTATCACATTCTCTAGACTCGGGAACAATGGCTATTACAGGTGACATTGTAATTGCCGTTTCAGGAGTACTATAGCACTGCTGTTTTTGTAAGAGAGCATCATACCGCTCTTTATTATAGTGAGCTTCAGCCACAAATTCTTTGGCCTCTAAAATATATTTACTTATATCTTTTTGGGACAATTCATACATTTTTGATAAATTATTTAAGGACTGTTGCAATTCCGAGACCTGTGACTGCAACTCATGAATCTCGGTGTCATATATACGGCTAGCCATATATAGGTCATCTTCACATGATCTAAGTTCCTTAGACAAACACAGTTTTTCCCTACTTAACTGCGCTAAAGATTTACATTTTATTTGTTTAGATAATACTTTCTTAGTGCGTTTTATTATTCTATTAATTTTTACATACTTTTTAATTTTATTATGACTATTTAAAATAAAATACTGTGACTGCGGAGTACTCGCAGGTATTTCCATGACTGGTCCCGAGCCACACTCCATGAGTTCGCTGTACAAATGAAGCGTTTTGTTACATATTTCGGCATCTTTTTGATCTTGTATCTCTAATGCAGATTTTTGTGCATCGTATAAGCTTTGTTCTAACTCATTTATGCGACATAGGGCCCGTTCATGTACCATACGGCACTCGTTAGCTTGCTCTAAACATTCTTTCAACCTAAGGTTTTCTTCCAACAATTCTGTACTGTTATTGTGAAGACTTATACATTCATTTTTTAATTGACTATGGCGATCATTTATTTTCTGAAATTCTTCTTCAGATTCCTCCCGTTCCAGTAACAGTTGTGCCTTATCCTCACGACACGCTTTAAGGTCAAACAGGGCTTGCCTCAGCTTCATGGTTAGGTCTTTGATAGTGGCCTTCCGTGTCATCATAGTGAATGAGGTGGTCAGTAACTGAAAATATATTTAATTATGTAAGTAAAGGTAAACTATACTTTAAGAACTCGGAGGGCAATTTTTTGTACTTAATAAGACAATTTTATTATATTATTGAGAATAACTACATAGATATTTAAAGCATAAATGAAATAAATTAGCTGTATTCTTGCTATAACTATTGTTTTATAGTCATCAACTCAGCTTTCACAAGCTTAGCGAGACCTCAAAAACAGAGTGAGTTTTATGTTATATTAAAGGGGTCAGTAAGTAGAAATTAGAGTTTTATTGTATATCAAAATATATAAAAAAATATGCAAAAGTTAAAAGTAAACTTCACCAATTTATATTTTTTTTGAAGTAAGTAGGTAGTTTACATTTCACAATCTGCCATAAAAGAAACAAAAGGGATACAGCAGATTTTGCGTTGCAGTGTATAAAGTATTATTTGTTACTGAATATATAAGCCTATAGCTGTAGTTTTAGGTCGTCATCACCGATTGCACTAGGTAAACGGTGCGAGATTCAAACTGAGCTTCGTAGGCAAAATATAGTTCACTGCTATTGCTACTTTAAAATTAAGTTTATACTGATTATTGTTTTTGAAGATACACTGCCTATCATGAAATTATGAAACAATATACTCTCCCGGTTTAAATTGATGATGATCCACGAATTTCCTTTGTTTGGTTTGACAGCTGAACAAATCCAACCGCCGGCGCCGATCTTCTAGTTTTTAACGTTGATTCACGTTACTATTTCACGATAACTTGTTGCTTCCATATAACTATTGCCTTATTTTACGTAATTAATTTAGTTTTACATACAATTGTTCACAAATAATACACAAAAATTATTTAAATTACGGAACACAAGAAAAGGAATAAAGTTCAAACCAGGGAGGTTCCCAGCCAGCCGCCACGAGGGCCTGCCGCGGGCGATCCTTCCCCACGTCCTGTTCACAAAGAATCCAGGTCAGTGTTTACTTTTTCCCTTGCTGTGATTCTGGGGTTGATCGGAGAATGCAGTGACTCTTTCAGGAAGTCGCAACATTAATTTATGGTGCCTCCTGTGAGGACATTCCTCACGTAATTATTTCAAATTTACCCACTTAATTTCAATATTTCCAATTAAAGTTATTTCCAAATATGGATAACTAATTTATTCATAAATAGACTTATTATAGATTCAAATTAACTAGGTACTTACCCACCTAGCATTTGTCTATTTGTCTAACAATATCGGATCAAACAGGAAATTCCATACCTGTGCCATACCATAGTAAATACCTATTGCTTACGAGTACATACTTCTTATCTCGTTAATTCCCTTGTAATAATCCCTTAATCGTTCGATTTGTATGCCATAAGGTACTATCTTGTTACTCAGGCTTTCGAACTATTTTGGATAGCCTAGATACCTAAGGTTAATTAATAGCAGCGAGGTGTGTATTTATGATTATAAGTAATAGTCCGTAGTTTTAAAACCTACGTGTTTTGTGAATATCTGTTCCATTACTCAGTTTCCATTTAAACTTTTGCTACCTACCTACATTACTCGTACTTTCACAATTAGTGCTTAGCGAAAACATGGCAGAAAGCGAATTAATGTCAATCATTAAAAAACGTGAATATGAGTTTAAAAATATGCAAATACTTTATGACTTAGCAAAAATTACGAAAGAAAATAAAACTCAATTGGCATCCTTCCGAGCTCAGTGGCGTGCCATGGGAGAGACCTATGTCCAGCAGTGGACTAGTATAGGTTGATGATGATGATGATGATGATGATGGCATCCTTTCGAGCTAGGTATAAAAGAATTGATAAAATTCGTGGTAATTTCTTGGAATGCAACGATCGTGTAAACCAGTTGCAACTCAAACTAAATCCTCAATTTGTTATCGATAATAATGCTTTGTTGTCATTTGACGAGTTATACTATTATGTCATTGAGTTTGCTGACTCTCTCGA
Source organism: Elegia similella (assembly GCA_947532085.1). Lineage (NCBI taxonomy): Eukaryota > Metazoa > Arthropoda > Insecta > Lepidoptera > Pyralidae > Elegia > Elegia similella. The sequence goes on along the minus strand of OX383934.1, from coordinate 19,195,895 downwards.
CGTAAGTTCGCGCTCGGAACTATGTCAAAGTCATGCGCATTCCAACTCGCAAGTGAAATTACCTAAATTGCAATTAGCTAAGTTTGATGGTAATATAGAGAACTGGCAGATGTTTAAAGACAGTTATACGTCGCTTGTGCATAATAATGTTTCGTTGTCGGACACAGAGAAATTTTACTATTTGTTGTCATGTCTGTCTGGATATGCCCTGACACTAGCTAAGGGTGTTCCTATAACATCAGCTAATTATTCTGTTGTTTATGCAGCGTTGCTAGACAGGTATGATAATAAACGATTTTTAGCTACCGCTTATTTAGAAAAAATAATAAAATTAAATCCGATCCAACGGCCATCATTATCAAACTTATCACAATTAACCAACACACTTTATGAATGTGTTAGTGCCTTGCGCGGGTTAAATATTGATGATTTAAGTGAATTTCTTTTATACATAGCCTCTCGGCCGCTTGATACAGAAACTAGGAAAAGGTTTGAATTACAAAATACCGAAGAAATTCCTAAATTTAATAATTTGATTGTTTATTTACAGAATTATATAAAGGTATTAGAGGTTAGTCAACCTAGTAATTTACAGTCATTCAATTCTACAAATAAACAAAACCACAATAATACAAAGAAAGATAATTTTTCTCGGCAATCAAATTCTTCCTTAATTACATCTTCGAACTCGAATAATAATAAACCTAATCGGCTGTCTGTGCGTATTGTCATGAAAATCATTCAATATATCGCTGTGGTAAATTACATTCTATGAATATAGGACAGCGACAAAAAATAGTTAAAGAGTTACAATTATGTCAAAACTGCTTAAGGCCCGGTCACACTAGTACAGACTGCAAGTCTAAGTCCATGTGTTTCATTTGTAACTCAAAACATAATACATTATTACATGAAGAACATAAAAGTTTATTATCTAATACCATTGACCTAAAGACTTCTGAGAATTCCAATATGAGCACTTCCCTAACTTGTACAACTCAGCCAAACATGTCAAAGTCACCTATGAGTACCAAAATTATTGGTTCAGCAGTGGTTCGGTTGAGAAGAGTGGATGGTTCATTGCAGTATGCTCGTGTAATCATAGATAGTGGCTCGATGGACTCTTTCATTACACGTAGCTGTGCGCGACAGTTAGGTTTACATATAAAAAAGTGTAATTTAAATGTAACCGGTCTCGGTCAAAATTATGTTTGTAATATTAAAGGTTATACTTTTGGCTCTATTGTGCCTAGGTCAAATGACTCGCCCCAATTTGATATACCATTAGTGGTTTTGCCTAAAATCACTTCAATGGTTCCTTCAACTTCGTTACCGTCGGTTGTCAAGGAAAAGTTTAAACATCTGGATCTCGCCGACCAAGATTTTGATAAATCGGGTCCGATCGATCTGTTGTTAGGAGTAGACTGTTTTGACCAGATATATACTGGTTCACGTTATAGCCCAGGTCCTGGTTTTCCATGTGCACTGTCTAGTGTATTCGGCTGGGTGATAAGTGGTCAGTTTCTTCAAAACGTGGTGGCTCAAACTCCAGCCACACCCGTTACGTCACTCATCGCGTCTTCTAGTGCGCTCGATGAGAGCGTTCAACGGTTTTGGGAATCCGAAGAACCGTCGAAATGTAAAATTTCCGGTCCTAAGGATAAAATATGTGAAGTGGCCCAAACTCCAGCCACACCCGTTACGTCACTCATCGCGTCTTCTTGTGCGCTCGATGAGATCGTTCAACGGTTTTGGGAATCCGAAGAACCGCCGAAATGTAAAATTTCCGGTCCTAAGGATGAAATATGTGAAGTGGCTCAAACTCCAGCCACACCCGTTACGTCACTCATCGCGTCTTCTTGTGCGCTCGATGAGATCGTTCAACGGTTTTGGGAATCCGAAGAACCGTCGAAATGTAAAATTTCCGGTCCTGAGGATGAAATATGTAAACAAAAATATAAAAATGGCACATATCGTACCTCCGACGGTCGTTATGTTGTACCAATTATGCTTAAAGATGATACTCCAGCCTTAGGAGAATCATATCATCAGGCTCTTAACCGTTTTCTCAACTTGGAAAAGCGTCTTGCCAGCCAGACTGAGTTGAAAACGGAATATAAGGAATTTATGCAGCAGTACGAAGAGCTGGGACATATGCAGCCTGCTGAATCTTTGTCTACTGATCGTTATATTATTCCTCACCATTGTGTAATAAGACCCGATAGTACAACGACACGTTTACGAGTAGTCTTCGATGCCAGTAGTCGGACCTCGAATAATCTGTCACTCAATAATATTGTTCATGTGGGTCCTAAGCTGCAAGTGGATATTGTCGATTTAGTGACAAAATTTAGACTTCACAAAAGAGTTTTTACTGCCGACATCCGTCGTATGTATCGGCAAATATTGATAAGACCCGAGAAATGGACTACTAACGCTCCTCGTCTTCTTAAGGATGTTCCTCCTGAATTTTGTCAAAGTTCCAAATCCTTCGATGAATCGGGAAATGAGTTTGTCAAAATATTAGGGATACGATGGAATCCCATTAATGATTCTTTTTCATATGCCTTTTCAGACTCGTTCGAAGTCAAATTTACTAAAAGATCCATACTCTCTTTAGTAGCCCGCATTTTCGATCCACTCGGTTGGATATGCCCAGTAGTCTTTGCAGCAAAATCGCTGTTGCAAGAAATATGGCGGTTGCATTTATCGTGGGATGATATTATTCCAAAACATTTAACCAAACAATGGCATTTAATAGCGGCCAATTTGTCTGATTTACAAAAAATTTCTCTTCCGCGGTTAGTTATACCTTCCAATCCGATGGAAGTACACTTGGTAGGTTTCTGTGATGGTTCTTTGAAAGGCTATGGTTGTTGTGTGTATATTTGTGTGGTTACTAATGAGCCCAGAATTTCTACTGCGATTAGTTTACTGATTGGAAAATCTAGAGTAGCTCCTTTAAAACCTACCACAGTAAATAGACTTGAGCTAAGCGCAGCGGTGCTTCTAGCAAAAGTTCTATCGCACATGTATAATTTGCTTAAAGACCATATAACTATTAATTCTATTCGAGCTTATTCAGACAGCAGCACTACCTTGTCATGGCTTAATACAGCCCCTCATTTGTTAAAAATGTATGTAGCCAATCGTGTCATTCAAGCAATTGACTTGATTAGTACCGATCACTGGTATTATGTTTCGTCTAAGGATAACCCGGCCGACTGTTGTAGTCGCGGAGTGTCCTGTCCAGAGCTTATAGACCATCCTCTGTGGTGGAAAGGTCCTTCTTGGCTACAGGATTTGCCTAGTCAATGGCCTAACAAACGGGTTCTACTTCCAAAAGAATACTTACCCGAGTTTAAATCACTAGAAACTAAAAGTCTTCACGTGATTAATGTGAGAAACCTACTTCTGGACTTAATTGCCAGACATTCCTTTTTTACAAAAATTCTAAGAATTGTAGCATGGTGTATTATATTTATTTTAAATTCGAGGGTTGCAAGGCAAAATCGAATTCTTTCATTTCTCAGTAGTACTGAACTCGAGAAGTCAACTAAAGTATTATTTAAATTGAGTCAGTATCATAATATGTCTTCCGAAGTCAGTCGAGTGCGAGATAATGAACCATGTGTAAAGTCCATTCAAAAACTTTCACCTTTCCTGGACGATGATGGGATCGTGCGGGTGGGGGAACGCATCGATGAGGCTAATCTGTCACCATCTGCGTTACACCCTTTTTTGTTACATAAACCATGTCCAATATCTAAAATTATAATAAAACATTTTCATAAAAAATATTTGCATTGTGGACCTCGAACCTTACAATCTCTTATTCAACGCCAGTTTTGGATAATTGGATTGAGACTTCTGATACGTACCGTGCTGTCAAAGTGTGTTAGATGTTTTATTTCGTGTCCGCGCTCTCGTTGGGTCATGCTTAAGAAAATTACCCAGAGATTTTGGCGCGTATGGCAGCGTGATTATCTTCATACATTACAACGAAAGAACAAAAGGTTCGTACATGAACCAAATATTAAAATAGATAACTTAGTCATAGTTAACGAACCTAATCTTCTGCCGATGTTTTGGAAGTTGGCACGTATTGTGCAAGTGCATGCTGGTTCGGATCAAGTAATCAGAGTAGTTACTTTCCGAACTGCTAACGGAAAGACCTTTCGTAGGCCGGTAGTAAAGGTTTGTCCCTTACCAATTAATTAAGATATTTTTCATAAATTACTAAAACATAAATACACACTATCCAATCCTTAGGCTAGTTAAAACTTATTTATTACTTTATCTTTCGAAAATAATATTTCTAGATATTCTTGCAATAGTGCGTAGCTATTGCTTTTGTTTTTTTTTTCTTTCAATTTGCATTCTCTGTGAAACCCTTGTGGATTTCAGGTGGGGGAAAATGTGTAAGCATTAACTTCAAAACCCTAATAAAATTACCTATCTATATTTCCGTTTCCCCTTCCATACATATTTCCTAATTCGCCGCGAAGGCCTGTGATTGGCCGAAAAGACAGTCGTAAAAATATGGCGTGCCAGTTGAGTTGAACAGCGCTTTGCGCTAATATAATTTCCAAAAATAACGACCCTAAGAGCTTCGCTGGCCGAAAACAACTCTAAATCCTCATCCGCGAGTGTGTGATGGTGTACCACAAGTGTAGGCAGTGAGAAAAGGAATAAAGTTCAAACCAGGGAGGTTCCCAGCCAGCCGCCACGAGGGCCTGCCGCGGGCGATCCTTCCCCACGTCCTGTTCACAAAGAATCCAGGTCAGTGTTTACTTTTTCCCTTGCTGTGATTCTGGGGTTGATCGGAGAATGCAGTGACTCTTTCAGGAAGTCGCAACAGCATCTTTTAATTTAATTATGAATTAAAAAGTTCATTTACTTGTCCAGTATTAGGTATTGCACGCTATTTACCAGATAATCTTTTGCCTGCGTACAAAGATGATATATCGTACATATTTGTTGTAGCTACGGGGTAGAAAGACTGCGTTAAAAAAATATTTGCCAATATTAAAAACACTGCAATGTTTTTTCGAAAATTCAAAAACAAGAATGGTATAAAACAAAGCAGCGAAAAAATGGTCCTATTTATGAAAAAAAACGCACACTTTTAAGGAGATTGAACGAGAGTTAATTAATGTTGCGCCAACTCTAGATACATATGAAGTATCTGATCAGGCAGGGGCAGCAGTTGTTTCTGCTACTCTTCAAGCACTGGAAATAAGAATCGAAATAGACACATCCCACATCATCGACGGGAATTGGATTCTCCGACTCAGGGATAAAGAAAGGTTGAAGTTATGCCCATTAATAATGAAACTGAAATTTTTGGTTTGGTTTTCGATGGACATGAGGATAATACGTTAACGTTTACAGACAATCGACGTCTGTAATAAGCCCTTATTATATACATGCCCATGTAAGCTTGATGAGAGAGCAAGGCTATCAATATATAGGATACTTTACACCGACAATCGGCAACGCAAAAACTATTTCACTGAAAAATACTTGGTACAAATAGTTGTGATGAGACTGCAGTCAATCCTGGTTGGAATACTGGTAAAATTCAAAGATTGAAAGTGCTGTTACATCCTTCTCTTTAGTGGTGGGTATGCCAATTGCACGACAACGATCTTTTACCTCGCCACTTGTTCGAACATTTGCCGGGACTACAACAGGACCAAGAAGTTTTACAGGAGAAATCAGAAAAGCCTTACATAATTGTGAAACACTTCCAGTGGAACAATATTTAGTCAAATCTTGAAAACATCATCTTGGTAATGATGGCTGATGATCGCGACTACATCAAAGTATTGGCTTTAAAAAATATATTAAAATACGATGTCAATTCTCTCTAAAAAATCGAATATTTTACATAAGTGTTAGTGACGATAAATAAAATATCATGCCACACTCAAGCTATCGAAAGTTATATTTTACTGAAGCATCTGTTTAAGTGTGAACCAATAAGAAGAGACTGATTTAAAAGAAACGCATAGAAGTATAGAAATCATGCCTCAATTTGAGAGTAAAAAAGACGTAAAAGTCCCGTAATTTTGGTATATTTTTATGTTTTTAATAAATTTCCTGAAGCTACCGTTAATATTTAATTTAAGTTATTTTATGTTATTAGTATATAACATACCTTATTCTTTAATTTTAAAATAACTGTGATATGTAAAAGATGTTTTTATTATTAAAAAACATTAAAATAAGAAACAACAAAATTTTATATTATTTTTTTTTTGGGAGCATTGTGGAGGCATTTCCTCTTATTTGATATTTTTTTAAATATTTTTTACGTTATTACTATCTTTATTGGCACCAAATCCACACCCATCTAAATGTTAAAGATTTCAAAAATTTTGAAAAATGATCCACCCTAATGTACATATGTTCCGTGGTCGCAACGGTCAAAAAATCCATATTTTCCATAAAGAAACTTATTACAATATAATATAATATTTTTCTATGTTTGTAATATTGTAATAATAAATTCATCATATTCATAAAATATATATCTAATATTGTTCCAGAACATCAAGAACCCACAAGTACTACTTCAAATTCTCATTTTGGCAACATCGAAGAGATAGAAAACAATAGGAATGACTCTGTTAACTCAGAACCAAATTTTGAGCCTTCAGGAAATTTGCAAGACGCCTGTCAGAATAATAAGCTGCATAATGGATTTATTAGAGGAGATAGAGGTATCGAAGTACAAGTACATAATAATAAAATAATATTAGGTACAAAACCTGCTGGCCCTTTGGAAACGGACTCAGAACATTTTGAAAGGCATGTTAAACCTTACTGTGCTGTAGTAGTCTTAGAAGATTTCGGGCTTTACTTAAATAATAGTTCAAGATATTGTAATCAATGTCTGATCTTCTTTCCTACAGATTCAGATTATAATATTCATAAACGAAAATTCCACATTGAATCAAAAAATGATTCTGAAAATGTTCAAGAGGAAAATGCACCTGAACTCCATAGTCAAGAAATTCAAAAACTAAAAGCTGTAGAAAGCAAAAATCTGAATAAAATGGTTCAAAAGAAAATAAGAAAAGTCCATAATATAGGCAAAGAGAAACTGCCTCAAATTTTGCCAGATCGCCGAATTTCAGAACGCAATGAATGTTTTCATTGTAAAAAACAATTTCGAACTCAAAACTTACTTATTGAACACATTTATAGTATACTTCAAACTCCTAATAATCGGTCTGATATGTTTGCGAATAAGATGGTTATTGGAAATAAAACAAATAAAGATTTTACTCCGAGCAAAGTTAATAAGTTAGGAAATGAAATTAAGAATTCCGGAGAAGTTAACAGTAAAAATGAAGTAAAATTAATAAAGGAAAACAAAAATATAGTAGTGAAAAGGCGAAACGTTGCTGATGACACGCAGATTGTAATGAAAGTGTTTAGGTGTAAATTCTGCTTGTTATATTTCAAGACTATCAAATTCTTTATTCGACACATGTCAATTAAACATAAAACGGTCAAGAAATTTCAGACAGCCAAAGTTATTTTTGATCCAAAATGTAAGCACTGTCCTAAAACATGTGATAGTGTGCTGAAATACAATGCACATTTACATAAATGTCATCGTCCAAAATTAATTGAAGCTATTAAAGAGTCAAGGAAAGCTTTATTAAATGTAACCACGGGAACCAGTATTGTTTCTAAAGGTCTTACACAAAACCACTTTCGATGTGATCTTTGCTTTTTATATTTCGGTAATATTCAAAATTACTACCGACACATGTCTAGTAAACATAAAACCTCAGTCTCCCAGTCACTCAATCCCAACGGAAAAATGGTGAAATTTGACCCAAAATGTCCATATTGTCCCAAAATGTGTTATAATCTGTGCACTTTTAATAAACATTTGTATATGAATCATCCTAAAAAGCTCAATAACGTTGTTGAAATATCCAGAAAAGCTTCAAAAGCTACCAGTGAAAGAGGAAGCAGTACTGTTTCCGATGACGATATTGATATGGACACAGAATATCATACATGTAATTATTGTTGCTTATATTTTAAGTATACCAAATTCTTTATTCGACATATGACCATTAAACATAAAATGGTAAAAATACCTAAATCGAGAAAGGTAAAATTTAACCCTAAATGTAAATTCTGTCCTAAACTTTGCGACACTGTAAATATGTATAATAGACATGTTTATAAATGTCATTCTCAAAGATCAAGCCAAGTTATTAAAATAGTTACAAAGATGAAAGTAGATAATGCAAATGAAGCAGACAGTAGTAACCCTAGAAACCAAAAAGGCATGGAATGTTATAGATGTCATTTTTGTCCTTCATATTTTATGACTATGACATATTACGTAAAACATATGAAAGTAAGACATAAAATGGTGAAAATGCCGAAACCGAAAAAGGCGATATTTGACTCTAAGTGTAAATATTGTCCCGCGATATTGAATAACATTAAAATACACAATAAACATTTGTATAACAACCACTATGCAGAATTAAATGACGTCATAGAAAAAGCAAAAAAAGCCTATCAAGTGAGTACAAATGATTGTAATAAAAAACGTGCTGATGTCAAAAAAGTGAATTTAGCAAAAACATTTTATAGGTGTTGTTATTGCTCTTATTATTTTAAAACTTTAAAGATTTATAACAGACATGTCATGAAAAAGCATAAAGTGCAAAATGTTCACGAAGTAAAAAAGATAGTATTCCATCCAAAATGTAAGTATTGTTCTACAGTCGCTTCTGATTATGTAGCCTATAATAAGCATTTGGGTGGAAGCCACTGGAATAGAATACATGAAGTATTTAAAGAAAGTTCTAATAACAAGATAAATCCAAAAAGGTTAGGTTTATCAAAGCAGAAGGGTAGTGCTGCTATTAAAACAACACATGAATCTCAAAATTTAAAAGTATCACAATCTGGCTCTAAGTCCATGAACACTGAAAAAACTACCAGCAAAGTCAATAATTTGATAGTCCCTATATCAAAATCTGCTTTGTTTAAATGTCACAAGTGTGATATTCACTTTATGACTATAAAATCCGCATTAGACCACTCAAATCACATGGAGCTGTTGATTAATTGGAAGTGTGCACTATGTCACAAAATTTTTAAAGATAACGACCGATGGCTACATGAGAAGCAGCACTTATTCTCGCATGTATTTACTGTTTACGATATTGACAAATCTAATATTTCTCAGATATTATTTAAATGTTCTAAATGCGTTATGCATTTTGATGAGAGTGTCGTTGATAGTCACCACTATGAGTGTGCATTAAAAGTTCCGCAGTCATATATGTGTCAAATATGCGATATTTTGGTTGATAATAAAGCACAAATATGCCATGAGTATAATCACAAACATCGACATTTTACATCAAAAGATTTTATTATAATTGAAAATGTTGCTGTGCGTGAAGAAAGTAATAAAAATAAATATAATGTGAAATATAAAAATAATACGAAAAATAGAGCCGTAGAAAATATTGGCACTAAGATCCTAAATAATCAAGATAAAGAGGAGACTAGACATAGTAATATTCCTAAAAACAATTTAAAAAGAAAAATTAAGAATGATGAAAACGTTGAGGGCCTGAAATCTAATAAGATTAGGAAAGATCAAAAAGCAGATACAACAAAGAATAAATTGAAAAGCAATAATGACAATATAAATTATTCCAGCGACGTTTCCATAAACCAACAGAGACACGACAAATTTGCATTAAAACTATCTTTTTGCAACACTTGTAATAGTTTTGTAAGTATGATTGGACAGAAACGAAAAGCACATGCTCAAAAACGTTGCGCGCATATGAAATCGATAGTTTGCAAAGACTGCGGTCTTAAATTAAGTTGTAAAACACTGAGCACACATCGGCAAATGCATTTAAGAATTAAAAATTTGCAATTGCAGCATTTCAAATTTTATGATTTCAAAAGTGGAAAACGTGTTCATCCTCACATGCCCGAATATGAAACATGTGGAATATGCGACGTAAACTTCATATCAAAAAGTACACTAGGCAGCCATGTCTGCAGCGAAGTCGAATATAAAGTTTGTGATATTTGCAAACTTAAACTTTTTAAACCAGTTTTTCACTTACACATGGCGTTCCATAAGTATAGAAATGATGAATCAAATGCAGGTGCTCCATCAGATAACGCAATAGTTTCTAATAAAATGACAGAAATAAGCAAACATAATAAAAATATTTTGTTACTTTTATATTGTTGTAAAGTTTGTTACATATTCGTCGACACTTATGATCGTTTGATAGAACATTGTCAGAAGCATTGTCTTAACAATCTGTCACTACATATTGAAGAATGTAAAAGTTGCAAATTACCATTTGAAGAGGATTGCTTGAAAAGACACGCAAAAATACACGAAATTGTTGGTGTTTCTTCATATGAAAAGCTCTTTTTTGACCCCTTTTATTTTAGATTCGATCATACGGTTTGGTTGAAGCATGTATTTGGATCGCATTCCCACCTTAAGATAGAAGATATACTTCTAAATTCAGTTTACCGACACGAACATAGGTTTAAAATGGAAATCGTACAAGAAGGATCGCCAGATTTGACGTTATATAAATGTGTAAAGTGCAACCGGCATGTTGAAGCAGATATTATTTATCAACACGTCAAAAGCTCGTGTTCCGATTTGAGGAAATATCCATGCTCTGTTTGCCAACTGGATTTCATTTCGTCGTTTTCTTTACAGAGGCATAAAACAATTCATCAAGATTCAAAACCTAGGCGATATAGGATTATACATTTTAATAAACAAGATGATACTGAATTTACTAAAGTAATCTTCAGTCCTCCTAAACTATATGTTTTATACCAATGTAGGCATTGTAATGTAGTTGTTGGAAGCACACAAAGGACATCTCACAAGTGTAACAAAAAACCTTATATATCTTGCAGTGATTGTGGACTGCTGATTAATGAAGATATTTACGAGCTTCATAGTTCTATGCATAAGACTTTAGATAGTTTTATTTCGGAGAATATAAAAGTAATTTTATTCGGACAGTATCAATCACATAACGAAAAATATGTTGCTATGGAATCACCGTTTCGAGGAAAGATACATGATTATTCTTTGTATAAATGCACCAAATGTAACGTATGTGTAAAAAATAAGAGTCTGACTCTAAATCACACGTGTTGCTGGAAAGGGCAGCCACGTGTTGCGTGTTCTATATGTGGCCTTTACTTTTACACAGATAAACTTATTTCCCATATTAGAAATCACGAAACTGACCCAGATTTTGTTTTGGACAATATGGTTTTTATTGAATTCCATCCATCGATACCTAAACCTGAAGATGATGAATTACAAATTAAAACGAGTGATAAAGAAAGTTTACCAAATATTACAATTAATCTCGATTCTAATGACGAGCTGAAAAATGTGAATGAGGCTGCAGTAATTTTGGAAGATGCAGAAGTTAGTCCTGAAAAAGATAAAGATACGGCAGTAAGATTGCAAAATACACAGGATACTGCTGCATGTCCAGAAAAAGCAAAAGATACTGCAGTAAATCAAGGAAATGCAAATGATAATGAATTGAGTCAAGAAGATATGAAGGATACTGCAGTAAGTTCAGAACATTTGAAGGATACTACAGTAAGTCTAGAAAATGCGAAGGATCCTGCAGTTAGTCTAGAAAATGCAAAGGATGCTGCAGGAAGTACAGAAAATGCGAATAATACTACAGTAAGTCTAGAAAATGCGAAGGATACTGCAGTTAGTCAGGATAAGTTAAGTGTAGAAAATGCTAATAATACTACAGTAAGTTTGGAAAAAGCGAAGGATACTTCAGTATGTCTGGAAAATGCGAAGGATACTTTAGTATGTCTGGAAAATGTATATGATACTGCACAAACTAGGCCGCAACAAGCTAACTTACCAGATAACAAAGAAATTGGGAAATCAGAAAAGACGGCAGAAATTTATCAATGTAGATGTGGTCTTCATTTCTTAGACGAAAAATCTATTACGGAACACTTCAGTCAGTGTGGGTCTAAATCAAAACAAGCAAAGCAAAATTGTTCTAAATGTGGCCTTCTATTTACACCTCATGTGCTATTCAAACATCTGTTGACTCACCATGGTGATAAAAATCATCAATTTAAAATCAACGTTGTTGAAAAAGCTGATAAACAAATTATTTATCTTCAAAAATAGAAATAAAGTTTATGTCCAATAATAAAATAAGGAAAGCTTACATTTGTAATGTTCTGAAACATGATTCGGCAATCTGTAGTAATGCTAAGTTCCACTAATTTATTTTCAACACATCGTGTCATAGAAATAGGTACACAATTTTCAACTCATAAAGCAGGGTATTAATCACAAGTGCTTTATTACCAAAATAATATCTAATGTAAGGTAAAAAGCAGGTACGTAACTGTTTAATTTATCTTTGCAGACGTCTTAATATAAAAAAAACCATCTAGAATACATATTCGGTACGGTACATAAGTACATTAAAATTTGACATCAAAAATATATTTTTTTATTAAATTAAAAGTACCTATCTTTAAAGTTAAATTGATTAAAGACGAATTCATATTTACGTTTTGTTATTTAGCTCGAAATAAGTCTGTATGTGACGATTTGTCTGTGCCGCTCGGTACGGAACCTATATTAAAGTTACTGCCGGGAGGTTATTATATCGTTTTGATTCTTAATTTATTTAATTTTATTGTTGGAACTTATTAATTTACTTGAAAATTATTAATAATAATTCAGAAAAAAATTAAATAAAATGGCCAAGGGCACAAATGAATGTCTCGCCATCAATCGCCGTTTAAAACAAGGTAAATTGATTGTTTTGTTTTTGGTACAGGTGTGTTGAACTACGTATGGCACTCGTGTGCATTGCTAATTAATCTCGTTTCATACCTCACTCGCCACAGACCAAACGACCCTTGATTGTAATGATCACTATAGCAAACTTATATCATAATGTTCTATTATTTATCAAATACATTTTTGTGCGCTGTTGATAAATTATTATTGCTATCAGCGATCATTTATGTGGCAGTATTTATATAAGCAACATAGCTTACCTTTTGAACTTTAATTATTGTTTTTTGTCTGGACTTCGATCGCGTTTTATACGTAGAGTACGTAAAAATCTATTTATGAACAGGCAATATTTTTGGGAAAATTTGTGATATCTTCTGTTCATAATAATAACACTTTCTTGATACTAGGCTTAGATTCTTAAACAAATATAATTAATCCGTCAGTTAAGATAATCAATAAGTATCGAACACGTATTCTCAATCGATCGATTGTAAAAGTGATGGAATAATTTTGATGTTAGTATTTTATCTAAAGAAACTACTTAGCCTATTTACGATCAAATCAAAAATAACTTTTTGCATTAGTGAACCTATTTTTTCCTAGGTAAATAAGGTCAACATAGACAGTTTTTTTTTATATTTGCTGGTATATGTAAAACTATTTGTAACTATAGTGTATAAGGGCAACATTAAGTAAGACAACATTAGAAATGTTTTGATGTTATATGATTGATACAATTGGATTTACAGCTATTAATTTTGGGTTTCATTTCATATGAATCGCGGTAAGTCCCATAGTATTAATGATAACGATCATGACTGCAAAAGTTTGAAATTATATTTTAATGTATGTTAAGTAGTTTATCCTGTAAAATGTTGTGTGCCTAGCCACAGAATAAGTACTAGTATTTACGTACAGAAGTCGTACTGTAAATAGGTATTCAAAGAAATATCAACTCAATGTAATTTAATGTAGTTAGCGATACGGTGCTTACGTCAGAACGCAGCACCTTTTGGTTTAGATACCATTGCAAGCCAATTGTATACTTAAAGCTCTGAACAAACGATTCATAATTTATTGTAGTCGGTGAACACATGTGACCAAACGCGCGCCATTTCTACCGGATTTGTTCGGTTTTCCCCTTCGAAGAAGTTGCCGCGCGTAGGTATGTTTTCTATACCGACACGGGGAGTGAGACAGGCCTGGCCCAGCCCAACTTTGTACTCTTGGCCACACATGAAGTTAAATCATTTTAAAAGGAGCTTTATTACAATGCAATAACGCGAGCGAAAGCTATGTTAGTTCGTTGGCCGTGTTAACTTTCAGTTAGGTGGTTATGTCATTATGTATTAGTTATTGTATTGTATATACTTAATGTGTTATGTTTGTTAAGGGAAATTATTGGTGTATAGTTGTTGTTTTATAAACGGTTATTCACAGAGTAACAATGTTATCCACTGGCAACGATACGATTGTGACTTGTGTACGTTGGGAGAGTACATTTTGACGATGGCGTGCTTACGCGATACTGCGCAGTGGTACACGACTGACGATTTCATTTGACGACATTATTCCTACAGCCTACTTTAAACTATAATTTAACTTAGGCTTAGGTGAACTATACTAAACTCTTTGCGAAATACAAATGGTCGGGGCTTGCAAGGGATTTAACAGTATGATTTCACGAGTACATAACAACCCGACTTCGATGATTTTGATGTTGAATTCTAGTGTTTGATTCCTTGTCATTTTTGTTCATAATTATGTCGAAACATCAGTGCCCTCAAATCCTACACCATTCTCTACGCATAGAGTCTAAATAGGTACCTATTACACTTAGTATTTTATAAATAAATGTATTCATGTATCTAAAGTTATCACAGATATTGTAATCCGTTATCGCAGATTTTTTTTTCGTTTTTATTACTTTAATACTTAGATATTAATTTTAAATATTTTGTAACCTAGTTGAAGTTGCTGTTTCGATTTTTATATGTAATTCGTTATAGCATTATAGCAATAAGTTGACTACTCCATTTTATAAAAATAATAAGATTTAGTATTAAAACTGTAGTTTTATTTCAGTACCTATATAGGTCTGGTTATTTGGTATTGCCAAACAGAACAGCAACGACTAATAGCTTGATCGCGCAGCTTGTTGGGGAATCGCGAAACGTCTAAAATCCTCGTCTTGTCAGGGTAGCTACACACATATGCGGGCCGGCATTAATCGGTACAGCCGGGCGGTAAAATCGAATGTAGGTATGTAGATGAATGTTAACTAAGAGGCCACTCGGATTTCACTAGGCGGGCACCATTATCGGGCCGGTAGTCATCGGCAAAACCGAATATATGTGGTTTAGTTTTGGAGAATCTTTTTCTTTTGGAAAGACTATGTAACTAGTCCAAGTGAGCTTTCGCTACTTCACCGGGCGTTTAAGGCGAGGGCATAGTGCACTCAGCCTTTATAGACAACATCGTTGGAGAATCACAACCCGCTTGGCTTAAAAATGTATACAGGTGACAGCGGAGTATGCGGAGAGTGCAGGGTCCGGGGGTGCGCGTTGGTTAGCATACATAATATTTTTCTATAATTATGGCGCCCTTTCTTTTTGTATTCCATCCCTGGTGCGGGATACCTCTACGCACGGCGCCTAGGGCAACCATTCGCTTTGTACTACAACCCTATACATAGGCAATGAGTAACTAAGCTCTGTTTTCTTTGCAAGGAATATATCATAGAACTTTTTTCTCTGACGAGAAATATGCAAAGTAGACCATAATATGCTAATATTTTAGTTTGGATAAGTGTTATTTTAAGGGTGGGCTGCCAAACCTGTGTGCCAAACATATTAGTTCTACCTAAATGATATATTGGAATAAACAATATTCAATTTCAAAAATATATGTATTCTGATATTTGAATATAGTGTACTTAGTTCTATATACAATCTTATGAAAAAAATAAAATCTACAAGTTTTCAAGCTTCCACTGCAATCTTGCTTGGACTTTCTTTCGCCTTGCGTGGTTTTTCTGGCACATTCTCCTTTGCAACCTCTGGCAGCTGATCAGTCGGCACATCCGGTAGCTGGCCACCAACATCCAGAATAGCTTCAAGTTCAGCCTCAACAGCCTCATCATCTTCCTCTGTCAGTTGACCAGAAATGAGTTCATCAAGCTCTCTCTGTTTCTCAATTCCCTCTTTAGTTTCATCCATTATTTTTTCTATTTCATCTATGTTGAGACTGTCATGTATTTTCTTCAAGGCCACATTTCCAGTCTTGAGACCATCCAACACCTGAAATTAGACAATAGATAAATATTGAATAGTTAAATTAACACTTTCTTTAACCTATTGGGCGCCATTGGCCACTTTAGTTGCAAAACGGTCATGTGACTGAGACGCAATCGAAAATTAAAGTTATTACAATTTGTACTAGCCTGGCATGGAGTAACGTAAACAAGGCGTGAAGTAACGTAAACAAGCACTGGCGTTCAAGAGGTTAATGATGATCTGTTCTTGAAGCTAAGATAGATGTGAGGAGTAACAAAGATAGATAAGATCTGTTTTTGTTTGTGTGTTATGACAAAACAATTGGTATAACTATACATTCATACATGTTTACAAGGTAGTTGAAAGTCTCACCAAAAGTTAACAAAATAAAGAACCATTGTTTGACCTGCACCCTTGAAACTGTTTACTAAACTATCCACATCTCGTGCTATGATATTACAGAAAACAAGATGTCATGAAATTTTATTTCAGCGCAGTAATATTCTCCAGCAGTGTGAACAACTGCCTAGATATTAGCGGCATCAATATGCCAAGACGATGCAGAGTGGTGACGAATAAGTTGGAAAGTAGACTCAAAATCATTCAGCTAAAGATGCAACCAGGATCACACTCCAATAAGAGAGTGAAAGAATTTGATAGGCAAACAAAGTCTAAGATGTCAGCAATGTTATTTGCTAAGCAACAATATGAACAAACAAGTTTTACAGTACAATTTTAGTAAAGATAAGAATATTGATCTAAGTAAATAAAGACAAAAACTACTACAAACAAAAATGCAATATCAGTCATAATCAGCCGCCCACTACCTACTCATTAATCTCCTTTTGCCAGTTTTTCATTTCTTGGCATAATTCGACAGTACCTAAGTGTTTGTTAGATTACTAAAGAAACACTGAAATAGTAATCCAGAAAAGGGTATCAATAACAAAGTTAATCCAAACCTGTAATTCTATTTGTGCAAACTCGATATCGTGTGTGATTTGTTCTAATTTTTCTAATTGCGCCTCAGTATTCTGCAGTAGCTGTTCTTGGTATCTCCTCTTCTTCAGAGCCAGTTTAGCCTTATCACGTTTTCCTTCATTCAAGAGCTTCTTTGCTAGTTCTCTGTCTCTTTCAAAATTTATTTCTATTCTTCTCTGATACTGTTTTAATTTATCCCTTTGTTGTTTTAATTGTAAAACAGCTTTATCTTGTTCTGTTACCCTGCTTACAGGTTTTTTATGTTTTCCAAATAAACCACCCATTTTGATTTAAACTAGCACATCAAGTCCTCTGTAATATTTTATAAAAAAAGACTAGAAGTGTACCTATAAGCAAGAATTATGAAGAACATAAAAAATGAAATAGATCGACAGGATCACACCAAAAAATTAAATAATTTGATTTAAAAACTAAATTGTCTAAATCTGATTCTGATAACATCGCATGACACTCAGGTATGACATTAGCCGCAAATGTCATCTGTCATCAACCAACCACAGATGTCATCAACACTGCATTAACATGCATGTGCATGCATCTCAGAACAATAACTAAAGCATAGAAACCGTGTTAAAATAACAACAAAATACAATATTCTACACTGTTTTTACTTATGGCATTGTTAAAGCATCAGAAAGAGATGCATATACAATGCCATTTGCGTAAATGTGCAGGTTGTCCTGGGGTACTGATGTGATCAGGGTTGTACTATATCGATGAAATATCTTTATCGACTAAATGTTTCGTCCTAAGAAAGTCATAAATGTACTCTACTCTGATTGTATCGATTCGTTAAATGAGTACGATTCATAAAAAAAAAACAACTAGTTGCACTCCAGGAGTGCCGGCAGAAGTGAAAACTCGCCTTTGCGGCATACTCAGGTCCGTGTCCTTCTTACGAATTTTCGATCAATTCACGTGTCCTGACGCGAGTTTTCTATTTTACCCATCCCAAAAAGTGCACAAAGCCGCTAAAGAGGCTTTTACTTTAAAAGTTACGTCAAGATACACCTAAATAACTCCTAATCGCATGGCGCCGCTTGGCTTCATCTGATAAATAGGTAAAAAAAAAATCCATACGTTACCCACCGCGCGTCTACTGTCTACTGCTGGTCATTAGGCCTTACTCAGTATTGGTCGAACGGCAGAATACCTAATATGATGTCAATCATATTTTCGATTATTTCGAAATTCAAACAGTGCCTACTTACCTACCTTACCTATGAATGCGCAAAAAACCCAATGCATTCGATTTACAGTCCCCAATGTGAGGCAGTCCAACGTTGACATACTAGTTGAAGGTAAAATAGACTTTGTAAATGATACCACCTTCTTAGGAATCACAATAGACTCTAAATTGCAATGGGGCGCTCATGTATCAAAAGGTAATATAAGGTCAGATATATTTTTCACTTGATCAATGGGCCATTCAGCATATTCCAAAACCATCTAAAGCTTTTCCCAGCTAGCTTTGAGGAACAGTCAGTAAAGGAAACATAATCAGGTAGGTAAAGAGAAACACATAATTCCAAGTGATATTTTTTATTTTATAAAACTTTTACACTTGGGTAAAAAA
Source organism: Elegia similella (assembly GCA_947532085.1). Lineage (NCBI taxonomy): Eukaryota > Metazoa > Arthropoda > Insecta > Lepidoptera > Pyralidae > Elegia > Elegia similella. Next base: position 19,177,183 of record OX383934.1, on the reverse strand, counting down.
GTGCCAGTGTGTTATTTGTAAAAAATTCACAGTGTTGGTAATAGAAAAACAAGAGGTGAAGAAAAACAAGAGATTACTTTACCCACTTTCATTACTGTCCAAAATAAAATGTTTTTCATAATTTTAAATATAAATAATAAAACCGTTTCCGTAAACTTTCTTATTACCATTGATTTATAATTCGGCAAATATAAATGTAGGTAAAGCATCGTGTTTCAATCGCTTCCATTTAATTTTATATTCGAAATTAATGTATCGGCACGGCAGTAAAATATTTTGAACAAATTCGAGTATGTATGACATTTTATGTCCAATATGTCGCTTGAAAGTTCCTCGGATCCACACCTTTTTATCCTTTTACTTCAGGGAGCTGCAATAAAATTTCAACAATAATTTTCTTCATATTAGTAAAAATCGATTCTTTTTAGGGTTCCGTACCCAAAGGATAAAAACAGGACCCTACTAATATGACTCCGATATCCATCTGTCTGTCACCAGGCTGTATCTCATGAACCGTGATAGTGAGACAGTTGAAATATTACAAACAAAAATTTCGGGCGTTTTTATAGCTTACGCCCACGGCTCCGCTCGCGTTAATGTCTATCCCCGATAACAGTACCTTATTCTGAGATGTAATTTATGTCTATGTTCTTTTCCGTACTCCAGAGATCGTGCAATGGTGATGATGATGATGCAAAATTTCATGATGATCGGTTCAGAAGTTACGGCGTGGAAGCGTAACAAACAAACTCACTTTCACATTTATAATATTATATGTAAGGATGGTACGGAATCCTTCGTGCGCGAGTCCGACTCACACTTTGCTGGTTGTTTAATTACCATGATGGTTCAATTTGTTACATTACTATTGCATGGCTCAACACTAACAAAAATATCCCTGATAGCAAGACCGTCATAAAAAATATCGATATACTCGTAGATACGTGATTTTACCACATCACTAGCAAAAAAACTAACCTAATTTGAAATAAGGAAAAAACTATAATTTTAAGCAAAATACCTATAAAAGTTGTCATTTATACAATACGTTATATAATTGACAATATTATTGTTGTATTTTGAGGTATTTTGGGTTTTAATTATGCACTTTTAACTGAAAAACTTACCGAAGAAAATTATGTTTTACAGAATTTATTTCTGTTCGTCCTGAATGGGATTTACATCGCTCCATTGCACAAGACATTGTTTAGTATAATGGTCATTTGATAACGCACCAACCCAACACCGGTTAATACTTTTTTCCGTGAGAATTTTAGCACAATCCTATATTTAATTTGCAGACATCACAATTCCGCCGCAATGTTTTTGTCGATATATAACCCGATCAAATCGGCAAGATGCTAATATTACAGACGTTGAACTGTAATAAGTTATTTTGAATTTAGTCGGATTTAATTGGAGTCCAATGGAGTCCATTGACATTTCAAGTCGGGACAACCATGAAAATAATAGAAACTGACTGAAGTTTTTGTCTCATTCTGTCATAAGCGAAAGCTCATAAGAAAAATACAGTGTCAACTATCTGTTTTCAGTTTCTATTTTTATGCGGCTTCTATGTATATTATTCTTCTGAGATGCATCTCAGAACAATAATTCTGAGGCATGCATGACCTCAAAATAAAGGTGAACGCAGACTTGGCAGCACCGCACGCGCCGCAGTCGCTTTTGTTTCAGGTAATGCGAAAACAGCAGCGCGGTTAGGTGTGCGAGATTAGAATACATACCTACAACTTCATTTAAAGAATTCGAATGCGGCGACTGCGGTGCGTGTAGGCGGCTGAAGTCTGTGTTCACCTTTATTCTGAGGCCTTGTTCTGAGTTCAAGACCGACGATAAGCGTCTTTGGTGCATAGCATATATCATAACTCAAGATCATTAATGATTACAAACAACAACCGGTTTTGGCGGATCTGTCCCCGGGTACTACATTTTTGAAAGTGTGACATTTGTCTTCGAGCTATTTTTGTATGGAAAAATCGCTCGAAGACGACTGTTATACTTTCAAAAATAGTACTCCCCGTCTAATGACAAACACATTGTACAAATAGACATAAAACTGATGTTCTGCATGCAATGCATGCTACTGACTCGAGATTTGGGGTACTATTTTTGAAAGTGTGACACTCATCTTCAAGCGATTTTTGTATGTAGTGATTAGCGAGTAGCGACATCTGAAGGGAGCTTTTGTCAGTTTTTAACCCCATTTCAAAAATATTTAAACCTTGATTATAGACGACGCAGCAAGGCCGACAACCAACAGGTGTCCTATTTTTGAAAGTGTCACCGTCACCACTCGTCTTCGAGCGATTTTTGTATGGAATAATAGCTCGTTTACCTCATTTACGAACAGCGTCATTTCAAAAATAGCACTCCAGATAGTAAACCATTTGTGGTTTTTTGCGCCTTCAGTGCTTTTTTTCTAAAACCCATTCTAGCGCTTTCAAGCGCAATATATAGCGCTGACAGCACGTTTTTGTTAAACTAGTTGGCAGCACTGTCTGATTCTGTCTGACATATTACATACCTACTCTCTCTAATTTGTGGTTTCTTACTACGCCTGTAATTTCGATCATAGATTTCTATTTGCTTGTAAATAATTAGTTAGTTTGGGGTGTACATAGATACATTCTACCTACTTCACTTGCTACGTGCAATCTTATTAATGTTTGTAATTAGAAATATCGAATTCTTGGATTAGTGAGCGAATATTATAATGGCGGTGCTTGCAGCTGCTCAGTTGCTGGATGAGTTGATGGGACGACATCGTAATACTAACCCAAATGAGAAAATTAAAAAACCAAACTGGGAGGACCCCGAGGTAATATTTCTGGCATTTTATAAAATGTTCATCCCAAAAATTTTACTACCATGTATAACCTCAGTGTGTTCTTGCTATTGTTGATAAACTGATTCTGATCCAGGACTGCCTAGCATAGGGGGTTATGGCTGATTATAGTTATTAGGGGATTGTACTTTGATTCGTGATAGCTTTTTTTTTTTTTTTTTACTAAATATTGAATGGCTCCCATCTCACCTGATGGTAAGTGACGATGAAGACGAGGATGTTACATGCCTATCCAAGAGATACCCATTTATTCTACTTTTGAATGTCCCGGGACTGTACTTAATAAATAAACAACTTACTAACTTAGTGTTTAATTTTGTTTGCTTTATTCTTTATCATACAAACACATTGTTTAGAATGTTTATAATAATTGTATTATTTACAGTATTGCAAGTACTACTTGGTCAAGTTCTGTCCTCATGATTTGTTTGTAAACACAAGAGCTGATCTTGGGGTGTGTCCTAAAGTCCATGATGATGAGGTCAAGGAATTGTTTGAGAAGGCGGAGACTTCATACAAGAAGGCCCAGTATGTGGAGGAGTACTTAAGATTCTGTAGACACATGATTAATGATGTTGAGAGTAAGTTATACATTTACTTTTGCTGTTTTATAATCATACTTATTACTTTCATGTATTCTAACATCCAGATACTTAAAAAGCATTTTATCTTAGTTCCATCCTCTTACTGTCTGTTAAGTTATTGTCAAGACAAAGAAAAAACGGGATTAGAGAACATTCTTAGTTAACTCTTTGATCGTGAATGTTGGATAAATCCGACAAACATTTTCACAAAATATATGTCAGATTTATCCGATGTTTGCGGTCAAAGGGTTAAAATGCTTTTGAGTATTCACTGGATAATAACAATATTTTCCTTTGACTTAAATGTATCCTTACTGCTTTTGCTAAAGTCTGTTCAGGAATCACACACAACATTGTTTCTTGTTAAATGTTTTTAGTTGTTTAAATGGCTTGTAAATAATTTTTCTCTTTCAGGAAAAATCCAGAAGGGTAAACAAAGATTAGAATTGATGAACTCAAAACCTGAAGGTCCACCAATGACCCAGGCACAAACTGAAAAGAATCAGGAGCAGGTAAGCGCATTTAGGCATTATTTCTACAAATTTTATATCTGTTTGCATCACAGATAAGGCATCTTTTTTATGGGCACTAACAAGCAACAATATCTATAAAAATGTTGGAAATTCACTCGATAGTAAGTGTTTAAATCTGTTATTCCAACATTGTAACACAAAAATGATTTACGCTACAAGGGGTATTATTCGCCATAGTATAAATAAGGCTCAGGGCATAGACATTTGTGCCCTGAGCCTTTTTCATGGTTTTTACTAAAAATATAATATTCCTTATGCATAATGGTATAACTACCGCCTAACATATCTACCGCATGCCTGACGAGTTGTGGGCCAAAGCAACCACAATATGGATTCCACAAAATCACAATCGAAAGTGTGGAAGGCCCAGAAAGAGATGTGAAGATGAACTGCAATCCTATCGGAAAGACTGGACTTCAGTAGCCCTTGACCGAAATAGTTGGAATGATGAAAGGGGGCCTTTACCCTGCAGTGGGACAGTATAGGCTAGAAATAGAAATAATAATAATGGAATAAACATGTTATTCATAGAGTTTATTCTGTAGGTCCAGCTGTTGTCTGAAAAGGTGAAGTCCTTAGTTCAAGAGGCAGAGGAGGCCGGAACACGAGGAGATGTGGAACAGGCCCAAGGTTTGATGAAGCTCTGTGATCGGCTAAAAGAAGAGAAAGACCAGCTGCTGAAACAACAAGAGAACAGGTTGGTGATTAAAATCATTGTTTTCGGATAACTCCATTTTTCGTACAACTCTGGGGTGATAGCCGACTACAGGTAGTAAGTTATAAATAAATATATACAGACAAATCACACAGATTGAGCTAGCCCCAAAGTAAGATCGAGACTTGTGTTATGGGATACTAACTCAACGATACTATATTTTTATAACAAATACATGTATAGATTCACATCCAAGACCCAGGCCAATCTGAAAAAGATCATTTTCCATCTTGACCTGGCCGGGGATCGAACCCGGTCACTCCGTGTCGCAGGCTGGCGTGTTGACCGCTACGCCACGGAGCTAGTCTTCTCAAGTTATTGTCGTACTGTGTTGAGTAAGTAAGTAAAAATACTTTATTGCACCACAAAGAGACATTTGAATGGAAAGAAAAATCAACAATAAATAAAATAGCACAACTTTGAGCAGCAACAATGGCAAAGGTCAATTTCGAAAAGAAACAATTTTTTTTCTATCTATGGAGTAAAAAATTTTATTGTTGATGAAGGCATATAGAGAGCCTTGTACATTACTACAAAGTATAAAGGAAAGTCTCATCCCGCTCTCTATCTGTCCCTATGTATGATTAGATCTTTAAAACTACGCAACGGATTAGGATGCGGGTTTTTTAAATAGATGGAGTGAATCAAGAAGAAGGTTTATATGTAAATGCACCGTGTGAAGCAGTAGCCGTAGGGTCCGGGTTGCTAGTGTTTTTATAATGGCATCTCTATCTATTTTATTACTTTTAGCCACTGGTCCATGACCGCTGAGCTGGCAGCAGCTCAAGAAAAGCAAATGGAAGTATGTCCTGTATGTGGCGCCTTCTTGATCGTTGGCGACGCGCAGCAGAGAATCGACGATCATCTCTCGGGGAAGCAACATGTCGGGTATGTTGATGTTCCGTAGAGGTACACAATAGTCAACAATTAATGTATTTTTGCCCTTGCTCTAACTGTTAGAGTTGGAGTAAAAGTATATTGAGGCTAGGCCCCTTTTTCTTTTACAAGTAGAGTCTCTGAAAGAAAAAGGCCTTACGATTCTGGTGTTTGTCTAAGCTGTGTAGACCTGTTATTATTATTATTATTATATCTGCATATATATCTGTAAAAGTAGAATAAATTAATTGAATATAAACATAACAGCCCCGTGGTCCAGTGGTTAAACAGCCCCGTGGTCCAGTGGTTAAACAGCTCCGTGGTCCAGTGGTTAAGGCGTTTGCCTGTTGACCCAGAGGTCGTGGGTTCGATTCCCACCGGAAGCATACTTTGTTTAGTTGTTTCCAGTTTGGTTAGGACATTGCAGGCTTGAATCACCTGATTGTCTGATAATAAAGATGATTCCTTGCTTCGGAAGGCACGTTAAGCCGGTGGTCCCGGCTGCCATCTGGTAGTCGTTAAAGGAACTACGTCAGAGGCCGAGAGGCGGTTCCGAAGAACTCTGACACCAGGGTGTGCATGGTCGATTGACCGTGACACCTACTCGAAATGATGATAATTGAATATAAATAAATAAATAAATTAAAATAATTCGTTTTTAAAGGTTGATATATTTTGAATTATTCATGTATCATATTCATATGTATGTATTTCTTTGCTGTAATCAGAATTCTCAACAGTATTATTTGGTACTGTAATACACGGCTTCTCTCACGAGTTAATGTAAATTTTTGTGTCACTTGTTCATAATAAGTTTTCATGTTCCAATAATATTTTTTTGTTTGCAGATACTTTAAGCTTCGCCAAGCTTACGAGGAGATGAACGAAGCGCGCGAAAAGGAGCAACAAGAGAAAGAGAGGAAACGACGCGATGACCGAGACAGGGAGCGAGGATCGCGTGGTGGCGGACTCGGCTCCGACCGACGCGACCGCGAGCGCATGGAGCGTGATAGAGAACGAGATGGTGATAAGGATAGGAAGGACCGGGATAAGAGTGACCGCGATAGGGAGCGAGATAGGGATAAGGACAAGGAACGTCATCGGTAAGTACCATCATGGTGGTATCATCTTTGACATCTCACGTCGTCTCATACAACTGTACACGAGAGTGTTATGAGCTACATTTGACAGATATTAATTCTAGAACTAATAGACCGGGGGCCGGTGGCAGGACTTCCTACCTCATAAGATACCCGAATGAGACTAGTATGTAGTGAAAGTAGGTGTTTTGGAGGTGGGGGCCAGGTAGGGTTGCCACTCCCTAACCTGGAAGAACCATAAAAAAAAAGGTGTCGAAAACGTCAATTTTGGCCAAAAATTATCTCATCAGATACTCGAACGGGAATTTGACGTAGTGAAAGATATCGTTATGGTGAGGTGAACCAGCTAAGGTTGCCTGCGGCAACCCTGGAAGAAGTCCAAGTTCAGCCACCCTGAAGGGGGCGATTTTTCATGGTATTTTATCTCATAAGATACCTCAATGAAACTAGCGCCCGATGTTAGTTCTGAGGGTCGGGACTGCGAATAAAATAGGTTGCCTGCGGCAACCCTAGAAGAACCCATGTTTAGGCACGTTTAAGACGTGGAATTTGAAAATTAAGGTACTAAAATAAAACTCGGAACCATATCCAAAAGCACTGCAGGATTACGATCGTAATATTATTTTTAACCGACTTCAAACAAAATAGGTATTCAATCCAATGTTCAATATATTCTCTAAAATTTTCAATTGCATTGTAACGAATATTAACTGATGTTTCATATTACATTTGATTTAGTGTAAGTTCCATCAAAATCGGTTCAGTAGTTTTCGAGATATAGGCTAATACGTATAACTTTGCAATTCTTTTTAATCTCTTATAGTACATTAATGAAACTAGTGCTCGATGTTAGTTCTGAGGGTCCGAACTTCGAATAAAATAGGTTGCCTGCGGCAACCCTGGAAGAACCCATGTTCAGGCACATTTAAGACGTGGAATTTGAAAATTAAAGTACTAAAAAAAACATGGAACCATATGCAAAAGCACTGAAGGATTACGATCGTAATGTTATTTGTAACCGACTTCAAAAAAATAGGTTTTCAATCCAATGTTCAATATATTCTCTAAAACTTTTAATTGCATTGTATATAATATTAACTGATGTTTCATATTACATTTGATTTAGTGTAAGTTCCATCGAAATCGGTTTAGTAGTTTTCAGGATATAGGCTAATACGTATAACTGTGCCATTTTTTTAAATCTCATTAGAACATGAATGATATGTTGTGTGTTGTGTGTTCAGGCACATTTAAGAGCCCGACATATGCCAGGCGGCGTGGCCATACAAACGCGGATGGTCTAAACGCGTTGGCTACTTTGGATATTTTCGTTTTTTAGGAATATTCAAGGGTTATTCGAAAAAGAAAAACATATGATGGCTGCCTTATCTGTAATGCAATAATAATCAAAAGTTTCAAGGTTAATTTTAATGTATTTGGTGAATAATACTATATACCGAGTAAATTAGACGTGATTTGGAGGCAACTTTGCAATTTTTTTCTATCGAGAAAATTTAACGCAATCGTGTTTTTGAGTCATATAGTTACCAGAGTTAGTCCTGAACTTTGCTGCATTTTTATTTCAACTTGAGTATTGAATTATTATTGATATAACAGTCAATCATGCAAAGCAGTGTGAGGTAGTATGGACCCTTAATACGTGGAATTTGAAAATTAAAGTAATAAAAAAAATCTCGGAACCATATCCAAAAGCACTGCAGGATTACGATCGTAATATTATTTTTCGGTGCAGATCTGCTACCTTTGCCTGATCTTAGAGCCATGACTAGTGATGTGCCGTTCCCGAGAACGTTCTCCCACCTGAGAATATTGCCGGCAGCGTTCCCGGCAACGTTCTCCTAAATGAGAACGGTTGAGAATCATTTTTATATAATGGAAACAACCAACCTTTCTTAAGTAAAATAGTATCAAATAAAGTCGACAGATAATTGTGTATAAAACAATACACTCTATTTGCAATAAAAATGCTATATTCCCAGTGTTCCCAATATTCCCGAGAATATTCTCGAGAATACTTGCTATATTCTCGAGAATATTCTCGGGAACTTTCTCAGCAATATTGCGTCACCACGAGGTGACGAATAAATCTTGATTTTTATTAGTATACAATTCACCACAGTAATTACAGTTAAATTTAATACGGTCGCTTTCTTCTATATGCGTAAAATGATCGTAAACAGGGCTTCTTTTACTCATTTTTAAAATTCGAAAACAACAGTGTTAATGCCACGTGTTAAGCCTTTAAAACTCATAAGTACATTAATACGCGCGGCCGTGTCTCAAGACCGCGGCGCGCGTTTGCCACGATAAGAGTGAGCAGGACACCAATATCTCACACACACATTTCATGCCTTGTTTATAACTAATCCCAGCGCCCAGATAATAAAGCAAAGAAACACTAAAAAATCACCTATAAAATATAAACTTATTTTATTTTGTTGAGAACGTTGAGAATATTCCCGGCAGCGTTCTTGTTTCCTGAGAATATTCTCACTGGCAATATTGCCAGCAGCGAGAACATTCTCAGCGGCACATCACTAGCCATGACCATGGAACAATCCATATGTGAATTAAATGATACAACAACAATCCCCCCAAAATACTAGTACAAGGAAATACCAAACAGCGAAAGCTAACTGGACTATATTTGAAAAGAATGTTAGAGGAAAACTCTTAGCAGATCAAATAACCCAGTACTCAATCAGCCGTATTAAAGATAGGGAAGGCCTTGATGATCTGGTGGCCAGATACTCGTAGATTGTTACAAGGGCTTGCGAAGCATCGATTCCCAAACTTTAGCCTAAAACGAAGTGTAAATTAATAAAGTGGTGGAACCCGCTACTGGCTGAGATGAAAGCTGTTAAAAGAAAGAGAACATCTGGGAACGGCTTATAGGATTGTGAAAGCGTGTGTACTGGTGGAGAAGGACAAACTAATGAGAAATCCAGACGGAAGCGGCCTTTTGTGTCCAGAAAAGTCCGTAGAACTGCTGGCTGAAACCTTTTATCCAACCGACACATAGGCGAGGCTTCTTGAGTCATTGCTTAAAATGACTCAAGAAGCCTCGCAGCAATACGAGAAGAAGCCGAAAATATTGTACAAGCCCTGGATACCGAAACGCTCATCTCGATGCAATGTAACCGTTTCGTATGTACGAGCTTCTTACAATGCTGAATGGAATGAGCCCAAGAGAGGCCCCGGGACATGATGGCTTCACAGCTAATATCTGCACCCATGCACTTATGGCTTGTCCCGAGGTTATGCTTGCCCTATATAACGCATCCTTACGCCTCGGATATTTTCCCAGAACCTGGAAAAGAGCTGTTATAAAAACAATACCCAAACCCAGTAAGAAGGACTACTTCGCACTCTCAATCGTGAAGGAAGCCCAAAACGGGAAACAGATGGCATTAGTCATATCACTGGACATTGAAGGGGCATGCGATAATGCCTGGTGGCCCGGTGTAATAAAGGGATTGGCAGAAAAGAGAACAGATCCGGCGCTGATGCGGCTCATGGCAAGCAACCTAAAAGACAGGAAAATAGTGCTCTAGTACGCAGGAGCCACAGTTGAGAGGAACACCACAAAGGGGTACAACCAGGTTCGACATGTGGCCCGCTACTTTGGAACGTATAGCTTGACCCGCTCCTAAGGGAAGCTGAGAAGATCGAGGCTCATGTAGAAGCGTTCTCTGACGATATTTTAATCATAGCATCGGGAAAAGACCAATACCAGGTTGAATCTAAAGCGAATGCCGCCCTTAAGCTTATTACGGCTTGGGGAAGGAATGTTAAGATGAGATTTGCGGCGCACAAAACTTAAGCAATGCTGGTCATACACAAGCTAAAGTTCTCCGAGCCTTAGGGTGTATCTGGAGGGAGCGCCAATCGCATTGAGCGAAGCGATTAAGATTCTGGGACCCCAGATAGAAATCTAAACTTTAACGCCCACATAAAAGAGGTCGCCAAGGAAGCCGTGAACCTCCATAAAATGGTAATGAGAGTGTCAAGAGCACAAATTATAAAAATGCTATTCACAGCGGTAATAGAGCCCACAGTACTCTATGCCGCAAGTGTGTGGGGTGATGCAGTGCAGAATAGGTGGGTGAAAGCGACTCTCGATCGCCTTACGAGACGATTCACAATAATTATCACAAAGTCACACCGAACAGTCTCATTAAATGCTACGTCTGTAATGGCCGAAACGCTTCCCTTAGATCTTAGAGCCAGAGAACTTAAAGAGCTCTATGAAATGAAAAGAGGAAAACCGATACCCAGTCTTCCAGGACGCCCTCTTAAAAGACCTCTGAGTCTTGCTGACCTCCAGCTCCAGATAATAGAACAAGAACCCCATTCTCACTTATAAGTAATTATAGTGATCTCAATAAGTTGGATGCGGAGAGTATTCGGATCTATATGTACGGGAGAAAAACTGAGGGCAAAGTGGGAGCAGGTGCATCCTTCTGGAAGCTTGGAAGGAAATATTAAAAACATCTTTTAAATTAGCAGACTACTGCACCGTCTTTCAAGCAGAGCTGGCCGCCATACTAAAATCCCTTGAAATAGCCACAAAGAGAACTTATGACAAGGCTGCAATTCTCAGTGACTCAAGATCAGTTCTGGAAGCGGTGGCTGACGGTGGCTCTCTGCACCCTATAGTCCGCAAAATACAAAGCAAGATCAGGGAGCTAAAAGATATAAATGAACAAATTGATTTATTTTGGGTAAAAGCCCACATCGGTATCGAGGGGAATGAAAGAGCTGACGAATTGGCCAAAAAGTGTGCTTTTACAGATAAAAGAGCTCCATTTTAGGATTTAGTGCCTCTTTCCTACGCGAAGCGCCTCATAAGAAGCTTCATACTTGACATAAAGCAAACTCGATACACAGAGACAACAACCGGAGCATCCCTCAAGCTATTTGTAATACGTGTCAGACAGGCTCAACGGATTTTCCGAGGAACTTGCTTCACGAACCTAGAAGCACAAATGTTCACTGGCCATGGGGGATTCCGAGCATATCTCTTTAAAACAGGCCGGTCTCCGTCCCTATTCTGTATTTGTGATGATCAGTCCCAGGAGAACACTCAACATAGAATACTTGAACGTCCACGCTTTGGGATCCTGAGACTGGGTTGCGAATTGGGACTCGCAATCGATGTCTCACCTCATGATGTGCCCCAACTGTCCCTCTACCTGCTCAATCGAAGACCTTAATAAAGCAAGCGACAAAGGCGTCGCTGTGGCTACCTACTGGTCAAAAACTATATCATCATCATCAACAGGTCTTTTTAGTCTCCACTGCAGGAGCATGACTCTCTCTGTACTACTGGAGCCATACTTGGGCCAGAGCAGACAGAGGATTTGGCCTACACTCTCCTCGCTGGCCAGACGGGTTGGAGGGGTCTCATTGATGTATATGAGTTTTGTTTTTTATCTTGTATTGCCTAAGTCGCCTCTTACGACATCCATGGGAAGATTTGGAGTGGTCCTATTCTACTCTGCCGGAAACTACACGGCTATCGGAAACCACACGGCTAAAAACTGTATAAAAGAAGGCAGACATAACCATTTTGATTCGAAAAGAAGAAGATTGGGACTGGGTATGGAGTTGACACATGAAAATACATTAAGAGCATTTGCAGACAACCAACTAAAGGAAACGCTGTTGGACTACTGTAGCCGAGTCATAGGATGTGTGGCCCGGGCGAACCGGGAAAAATATTTAATGTTTATATATAAATAATTAAATAATTAAAAACGAAAAGAAAACCTTACTTTTTTGAAGTCGGTTAAGAACCATCGCAATCATAATCTCGCCTTGCTTTTAAATATGGTTCCAACTTCTTTTTTAAATGAGTAATTTTCAAATTCCACGAATAAATCCGTAACCCGGAACAATCCAAGTTCATCCCCGAACTTGGATTGTTCCAGGTTACGAATTGGCAACCTATTTTATTCATATACAAGATCGTCAGTGCTAACATCGGGCACTAGTTTCATTCATGTACTATATGAGATAAAAAAAATGGCACAGTTATACGTATTAGCCTATATCTCGTGAACTACTGAACCGATTTAGATGGAACTTACACTTAATCAAATATAATATGAAACATCAATTAATATTAGTTACAATGCAATTAAAAGTTTTAGAGAATATATTGAACATTGGATTGAAAACCTATTTTTTTTAAAGTCGGTTAAAAATAATATAACGATCGTAATCCTGCAGTGCTTTTGGATATGGTTCCGAGATTTTTTTTATTACTTTAATTTTTAAATTCCACGTCTTAAATGTGCCTGAACATGGGTTCTTCCAGAGTTGCCTCAGGCAACCTATTTTATTTGCAGTTCGGACCCTCAGAACTAACATCGAGCACTAGTTTCATTCATGTACAATGAGATTAAAAAAAAAATGGCACAGTTATACGTATTAGCATATATCTCGAAAACTACAGAACCGATTTTGATGGAACTTACACTAAATCAAATGTAATATGAAACATCAGTTAATATTCGTTACAATGCAATTAAAAGTTTTAGAGAATATATTGAACATTGGATTGAAAACCTATTTTGTTTAAAGTCGGTTAAAAATAATATTACGATCGTAATCCTGCAGTGCTTTTGGATATGGTTCCGAGTTTTTTTTTAGTACTTTAATTTTCAAATTCCTCGTCTTAAACGTGCCTGAACATGGGTTCTTCCAAGGTTGCCGCAGGCAACCTATTTTATTCGCAGTCCCGACCCTCAGAACTAACATCGGGCACTAGTTTCATTGAGGTATCTTATGAGATAAAATACCATGAAAAATCGCCCCCTTCAGGGTGGCTGAACTTGGACTTCTTCCAGGGTTGCCGCAGGCAACCTTAGCTGGTTCACCTCTCCATAACGATATCTTTCACTACGTCAAACTCCCGTTCGAGTATCTGATGAGATAATTTTTGCCCAAAATTGACGTTTTCGAGACCTTTTTTTTTATGGTTCTTCCAGGTTATGGGGTGGCAACCCTACGTGGCCCCCACCTCCAAAGCACCTACTTTCACTACATACTAGTCTCATTCAGGTATCTCATGAGGTAGGAAGTCCTGCCACCGGCCGCCGGTCTATAACAAAAAGAAATGAATTTATTTAGATACATTTTTATCATTGAAATAAATGTGTTATGTTTTAACACATTCTAAATAGTGAAGTTATCTAGCAATGGATAGATGGGATAGCACTCACTATTGCTGGAGAAACCCCACCTGACTCTACTTTTGCTATCTGCAAACAACCAGCCCGCAGTATTTTAAAATACTTCAAGACTGGCCAGTGCAGATGACCACAGACTGTATGTTTGTCAGGTGAGGGGTGTCATCCGCAACTGCCTGTCCGGTGGTTGCAGGTATCGAATACGCGCGCCCGAGCTGCTACTTACTTATTCCCTATTCTAATACCTTCATTCCCTTCCCCAACCCAACAAATTCCTGTCCTTCTTCAGCTTAAAAATGCTTCGGATGGGCAGCAGCGTCTTAAGCACAATAAGTCAAAGAAACTGCGCTCACCAATCCACCTGCCAAGCCTGGTGAGTATAGTAATATGCTCCCATGGAAGAAGAGTCCTTGGGAGAGGCCTTTGTCCAGCAGTGGACTTCTAAAGGCTGGAATGATGTATGTCATCATCATCATCATCAGGTCCTTTTTAGTCTCCACTACAGGAGCACGACCCTCTCTGTACTACTAGAGCCATACTTGGCCAGAGCAGACAGAGAACTTGGCCTACACTCTCCACGCTGGCCAGACGGGTTGGAGAGATCTCTTAGATGTTTATAAGCTTTGTTTAGCTTGTATTTCCTAAGTCCCCTTCTACGACATCCATGGGAACACTTGGAGTGGTCCTATTCTACTCTGCCGGAAACCACACGGCTAATGATGTATGTATAAACATACTAAACCATGCCCTGTGACGTCAGCAGGTCGAGCCGCGACGAGCGCAGCAGCCGCCACGACGAGCGCGACAAGGACCGCGAGCGCGACCGCGACCGCAAGCACCGCAAGGACAGGCGTGAGTATACCATGCAGTTTTTTTTTTTTAAAAAACACTTGGAAATCTAAAAGTATTTTGACAATTTTGTTTATCAAAAAAAATTAAACGGCCGAAAAATCTGGAAATCAAAAAATAATAAACCTTTTAAGTTAATGTTTGTTTGGCGCCGAGGTAACTAGGTACTGAGGTACCTAGTTACCTTAAGTATTTTTGAGTCGGCGCAAAAGAAGCAAATTAATTAATAACGCAAAGCGATGCGAGGTGTATTTCTTTTAAATTTAAGGTATTTTGTTTTTAACCCGTTCCAATAAAAAAAAACAAAAATATAAATGTCAAACTCTATGTAAATAGTTATAACATAAAAAAAAGATCTGTCGCGTAAATTTAATAATAGAACGACTGGTTTGCTCCAGAAGGTAAACTTACAAAGGTTTGTTTTAAAATTAGAACTGGCTTACAATTACCTATTAAAAAAAGCAAATTAACAATTTTGTGCTTGATGAATGCGTTTTGTGTCATCTCGGGCGAACTTTTACTTCGGGCAACATAAATCTGAATCTCTCGCTTCACTCAGGAGTCTAGAAAAAAAATAATAAAATAACAATTTTGCGCTTGATGAATGCGTTTTGTGTCATCTCGAGCGAACATAATACTTTTACTTCGGGCAACATACCCTCGCTTCACTCAGGAGTCTACTTTAGAACCCCGGGCGACTCCTTCTTTCGACTCTGGATTTTAAATAATGTCTTTATAAAAAGTAATATGTTAGCCCGTGGTACCACAATCTACTATTGATTGCAGGATCATCCCGCGAGCGCTCCCGCCGCCGTTCCCGCGACCGCCATTAGCTACTGACTGAGGTATCACAAAAGCACCTAAAACCGGTAAGTATAATCACATTAAAACACTTTTTGCGTATAGTTGCCTCCATATCGCACACCCGCCAAACCATAACACTCCCTTCCACACTATCTGATATATTCATATGACCTCATCATCATTCCTGCAGACCTATCCCAAAATTGATACAATGACAAGTAATAAAATGAACACTGTTATTTTACAGCTTAATATAGCATACCAAAATAAAACTTCGGTATATGGCAAACATTTGGGGCGTATTGTTGACCCCCGTTGCACTATTCGGTAGTATCGTCACACCGACGGACTTGGCAGGTATTTGATTGGTATTTTGAATAGTTGCCACGAGCCGACGATGGAGGCCTTATTAGACGATCGCTTCGCAGCGTTTAGTCGAACAAGAGACACCTTAATTTTGCTATAGAAGTCTTTTACTTGGTGTAATGTCAGACCTAAAGTTGACATAGTTTATCAGTGCAAAGTTAATGTTTATCTTTTTCGGCTGACCCTTTCGAAAGAGTGGAAAAGAAGCGAGCGTTGGTCGTAATAAGCTCCTCCGATCTGAGCAACTCGTCTGCGTCGTTTGAGGTATTTCCACATGTTTTACTCGTCGCGAGTTGTCGAGAGCCGACCGATCGCATACGCGATGTCAGGTATTTGTTAGGTTCTTGTTCAGGGGATGTAGGAGCAAATGACTTGATGTATCAAATTTGTCGTCTCAAATGCCGGTTAATTATCATGTATTTTTTATTATGCAATATTCGTCCGACCTTTTTTATACTTAATTTTATTCTACCGCCCCCGCCGCAGTTACAGACATTAAAAAAAGACTTTTTATATGTATACATTTTATATTGAAATTCTGTAATGAATATGTGTAAAGCTGCCACCATCTTGGCGTAAAGAAGAAATCTATGGACCAATAAGCGCTGTATTTTCCGCGTATTTTCGTCGCAGTGTTGTTTTTCTTAACATTGCCATCATACAATGCCATGTTACGGAGATGAGGGAGCTCACCCTATTCGCTCCTTGTATCACAATAATGGATGCTGTAATCACATCATCTACTGTGTACTTCCAGGTACCCAAAATTTGTAACGCATGGCAACAAGTTTCACTTGCTTTCTTTTATAAATATACTATGTAGTTATAGTTATTAGGATTGTCGAACAGATTTTTTTGTCACACAACGTTATTCTATTGTCACGATAAATAAAATTCCTGACGTATGCAACTATTGCAAAAAACGCTGAAACTTGGTGCCAATTTATAAAACTAACTAATAAACCCTGCTAAATCCATCTGAGATACAAAGTTTCATGATTGACAACATGATTGTTTAGATTTCTATGTCGTTATTTGATATGGTTTGTTTTAAACAAAAAAAAAATAGTATCTTAACCCCATTTTGGTATTATTGTAACGTAAAACACGGAATTAGGTATAGCATATAGCAAAGTAAAAAGAAGTACGAGTATAAGTTAAGAAATAACACTAGAAAATCTAATTTTAAATTAAAAACTCATGCAAATCGGTACACACGTTTGAACTACGGTAATACAGACAGACAGATATGCACACACAGACATATCGGTTACATTATAGCACCTCTTTTGCATCGGAGACTAAAACCCTGTACCTAATAATAGCTATACAGTTCCTAAAAACCGTCTATCTTAAGGTTCCCTTGGAGGCGTATATCTCCATACAAACGGCGAAAGGGCCTCGCGGCCTTATTTGATAATGCAGGAACAATTTTAAGCATGAAATAAATACATTTCATCATGATCTATGTTCGTTCCTATAAAGTTTCGCATTTTAGCACCATTTTTAATCATACTTCGAAGGTAAATAAATATCATTATGAACATGAAGATTCCCATACTTTTCACTTGCGTACGTAGTTTGGCTTTGAGTTCTAATAACAAAAAATAAAAATAAAGTATAAGGGATAGTTTTCGCAAAATATCTTATTTCCTAAAGGACGGAAGGCGTGTTCGTCGTCTCATCTCGCTCGCTCGCGTAGCGCACTAGTTTAAGTCAGGTGAAACAGCAATCCCCCGGAAATAACCATCGCCAAGGCCGCGCGCCTATCCACTCCACTCTTAATCAGCTATAAAATAAAATATGATCGGTCAATCATGAAATTGTGTTTCTAATAATTCTTCAAATCAAATGCTCGTTACTAGCTTGCTCGATGGACTTTTCAGTTGGGAAATGGACAAGACACGCCGGTTTCCACTGCGTCTACAGTCAAAGAGGTACTTTATGAAATAAGCACGTCCCGAAGACACCGGCATCAAGCGATCCAGCAACACCGACGGTTTAGAGGTGACATAGAATAGTCACTTTATGTATTAGGATATTGTAAGCCTATTCCAAAACGTTAATAATATGAATGCATGTATTTTAGTCCTTAAAATGGATTACACGTTTCCGCTTAGTATAGATGTTTGTAAATGTATCTACCTCGGCAAAATGTTCGATCTCTAAGGAGGTCTTTTATCTGTATACCGGTTCCCTCTATGGATATTCAGGTATTTATCAAAATATTTTTTTTTAATTTTCTCTCATTATGATGTTATTGTGATTGGTTTTGTCACGTATGTTTTGAAAGTGTGGACTAGGGCTTATTTTCGAGGAATAAAATATAACTTGAAAATTGTTTTTTATTTACTTTTCCAGCTTTTCCTGCGACATCGTTCGCGTAATTTATAGCTCACTAGCTTTCACCCGCGTCAATGTAACTCTGGAACAGTACTTATCCCCGGGATAAAATAAAATTTACACTATGTCCTTCTCCGTACCCCAGACAACGGGTATGCAAAATTTCATGACGATTTGTTCAGTAGATAGGGTGTGAAGGCGTAACAGACAAACTTCTTTCGAATTTATAATATTAGTTAGGATGTGTCAGCAATAACATTGTAGTCTACTATTTTTGCCTGAAGGATTAATGAACATTTACATCCATGCGAACTTTCACTGAAAGTTAATTACATTAATAGGATAGCTGTATTTGGTATTGGGACCAGTGGCGGCTGGTGGGTTTTCGAACTGGTGTTGCACTTTGTTTTAAAATTAAAAAGGGCCTTAGCAGACCGACCATTTTATATCAACTTTATTTTAAAAGTTTTATTATTGTCTTGAATATACACAATAAACATTGATTTCTACTCACTCCACACACTGTACACACAGTATAATAATAGAACAAAAACTAAAATCAATTACTTAATATAAAAAATCAGTAAATAATAACGCGTCATATACAGTGAAGCCGCGGCCGGCGAATTTCGTCAAAAATCGGGCGCTCTCGGTAATCTTCGGATCGCGCGTGCGGCGCTCGAGAACAGACTTTACTCCGTACATTTCTATGAACTATCTTTTGTCTCACGCGCCAGGCATCAGGCGCTCCGCGTGCACTCGCCGAAGCGCACGCGATTCTTTCTTACTTACTTTACTAAATAAGTCTAAATAGTTTACCAATTAGCATTTATTTGGTAATGTTTTTGTATGTTTAAGAAAAAGTATTGATATGGTTAATTTAAAAATAAAAATTAACTAATATTTTGCAATTTTTTAACATTTTGAATTGGTGGTTCAGCGCACGAGCGCACTTAAGGTACAGCCGCCACTGATTGGGACTTAGAAAACTATATGTGTTACATTTAGATGCCCTGGCGGCGCATATTTCTATACAAACGGCATCATACATACCTCATCATAATCTACATATGTACGTTCCTATACTATACAGCTTGTTTAAAAATGATAAGCCTCTATTCTAAACATCGATATTTTAGCACAATTTAAAATCCAACTTTGGAGGACATGTAGATAATTTTTTTTTTACATGCGGTACATAGTTTGGTTATTCATAGGTTCAATTAAATTAGAAAACAGTTTGGTATTGGTATAAAACAGTACTCGATAAGTTCAAATAATTTTTCGTAAGTAAATGGAATAGTTTCCTAAAAATATTTTTTTCCGAAATTATATATACCTACCTACCTAATCGTCGTCTCATCTCTTTCGCTCGTGTAGCGCCCTCATTTCATGCAGGTGAAACAACAATAACCCGGCGGCAGCAACAGCAGCGGCAAGGGTCACGAGAATCCTGTCGTGGCAGCTGACGACACTTACCTAGTTACTATGGATCTGTATGGAGTGACTTTGAAGTAGCTCTCGGTGTGTCTCGGTAAAAATCTAAACGCGAACAAATAATTTTGGTGTTTAAGGGCCGCGGTACATTGAAACAAGCTTGTTTTGAAATGACGCGTCGCTTCCGATGACATCCCATGCCAATCCAGTGTAGCGCGGCCCTAAAAAGTAGTCCAGGTAAAGTTGATGCGATCTGGTGGTAGGTAGTGTCCACTTTGTTCTACGATATTTGACGCAAAATCGAGATCGAATGATAAACGAGGAGATTCGTAAGGAAACGAAGGTCACCGACATAGCTCAACGGATTAGCTTTTTGAAGTGGCAGTGGGCGGGCACATATCGCGTAGAACCGATGGCCGATGGGGCAAAAGGGTTCTCGAATGGCGACCACGTATCGGCAAGCGCAGCGTCGGACATCCACCGACCAGATGGTCGGATGACCTGATTAAGGTCGCAGGAAGACGCTGGATCCAGGCCGCTTCTAACCTATTCTATTGGAAATCCTTGAAGGAGGTCTATATGTGCAGCAGTGGACTTCTTGCGGCTGATATGATGATGACGCAAGATATTGCAAAATTGGGAACCAATCGAGCGATGCTGGTCAACTGACTGCTGCGTGGAGACCACCTTGTCAGCTTCAAAGTCAAACTTATGGGTACGTAAGAAAGGCCTCACAGTGAGCCTTTTGAGAAAATACCTCCACTGAACGTCTCATAGACTGTCGTCCCAACGCGATTTTCTGATGTATAAGATAGTGTTTGGAGACAATTATATATGGATCGGCACTTTATTGGTGAACATAATTATCCAATTTCTTACTTCCGGTTAGAAAGCGTATGGAGTTTTAAATACAATCGGCATTATAGTTCTGAGCAGTTTGGATCAATTTCTGTGACGTTTTCATGAAAAAATAGATTACTTTATGAAAGGTAAAAAGAAAGTATCCAACTTCTGAACATGGTCTCACCTATGGTAACCAGCTGTGACAAAATTTGGGCTAATGCTTCCTTCAACCGTGATAGAAATTGATCTACACTGCTCTAATAATAATACTGCCGATATTGCGTATAAAGAATTTGAACACAATCTCTACACTCACCCCTTTTTTTCTTAAATTTAAACTGCTTCCTAACCGGATGCCAGAAATTGCATATTTATGTTCACCAAAGAAGTGCCCATCCATATACCGCATGATATTGTACCTACACCTGGAATCTGAATCCCTAATCAAATACAGAATTGTAAGAGAAAAAAGGTAAAAAACGAAAAATAAGATTGGACCTCCCATACAAAACAAGCCTCCGTGGTCCAGTGGTTAAGGCGTTTGCCTGTAGACACGGAGGTCGTGGGTTCGATTCCCACCCGAAGCATGCTTTGTTTAGTTGTTTCCAGTTTGGTTAGGACATTGCAGGCTTGAATTACCTGATTGTCTGATAATGAAGATGATTCCGTACTTCGGAAGGCACGATAAGCCGGTGGTCCCGGCTGCCATCTGGTAGTCGTTAAAGGAACCACGTCAGAGGCCGAGAGGCGGTTCCGAAGAACTTTGACACCAGGGTGTGCATGGTCGATTGACCGTGACACCTACTCGAAATGATGATGATACAAAATTGCCGATCAGCTGGGCGAATTTCTGTGGGAAGTCGATTTTTACCTTTTTTTCTTCTTACAATTCTGTATTCAATTAGGAATTCTGATTCCAGACTTTACAAAATCACGCGGTATTGTAATAGGCTCCAAACAGTATCTTAACGCGTTGATACAACGGTCTATCAAAGGTTAATTTATTCGCACTGCATGTTTGTGACACCGTAGCTGCTATAGAACATTGACAACGAGCTTCTTCTGTTTACCCAACTTATTCTTACCATGGTGAACACAAATGAGCGATACTGAGAGTTTTTCATACATTGCATTTTTTCTTGCTGATATTTCTAAGGTTCTGATTCCATTCATAAAATATTGACAAGGGAGTTCAAAATTACCCTGTATATGTAGATATACAGTGAGCGATACTGAGAGTTTTTCATACATTGCATTTTTTCTTGCTGATATTTCTAAGGTTCTGATTCCATTCATAAAATATTGCCAAGGGAGTTCAAAATTACCCTGTATATGTAGATATACAGGATGATTTTTACAATGTAAGCTACTGTTATTCCCTAAAGTTGCAACTCACTCTCTTTCCTGTTTTGGTCACATGGAAACCTGACCTCTGTGGCCAAATTTTGATTGTTATTAGGGATTTTTCCCTAAGCTTGGGATGTGTGGCATTAAAAATCTAATTCGTTTATTTGCCTTCTTGTTTGCCCTTGGCTTAGTTATAAAATCAGAAGTTAGATTTCCCGAGGCCAAAAGAAAATCTGGGGCTTGCTTGATTTACTCAAGTCTGTTACAAACGCGATTCGTTTCACACGCCTTTAGTCTTATACGCGTTTCGTCACACTTCGTTTGTCATGTAAGCCATTCGTCATAAATCGGGTGAATCAACCCTAGATTTAAGAGTATTGTAGTGCAACAAATATGTAAAAGGAGTTTATAGTTATAACTTTTAGAATTGGAATGATGTAATACATAACATAATGTTGGGATTTATAAAAAATGTTTATCCGTCAAAAAAAATACTACAATGCGCTCTTTTAATTTGAAAATTAAATGTTTACTACGCTCACTGATTATTTATAAAGATTTTGGCCAAGTAAATTTTTAGATTTATAAAATTATTATAAATTTGCAACGTTTGTTGGGGCCAATCCCATGAACGTAATACTTAATATAGCTGTCGAACAAAGTTGTCGCATGTTCCATACAAGTCACTGAACTGACGTCACGACTCACTAGTATTATTTGTGAACCGTTTTGGTGTCAAAGAATGTGGTTTTGTAACTAAACATCGGAAGGTTTTTAGGGATAGCACTACTTGTGTCTATTTTTGGGAGGTCTCTCCATACAACAACTCAAATTAAATACTAATTTTCCCAATTAACTATTTTGGCAGCCGGCAATGGCATTTGTTCCGCCTGTGACACCGAGAGTGGTCGCATTTTTTGTTCTTTTGACATACCTTTATTGTTTTTTTTATCACTGAGAACAGTAATTTCCTAGAGCGAAAAATGGAGTGTGTCCGCACGCGATCGATCGGCGACCTAAGGATCTACGTCAGTGTTCAGCCGTGGTTCACGTCTCAGCGCATTATGGCCTTTTCTCGAAATGTCCTTTTATCAATATGTCCTTTTCTCAAAATGGCCCTTTTAAATAAGAAAACTGGTAAAAGAATTTTGGGATAGATTTAAAGGTTCCGTCGACAAAATACGCGCCAGGTAAGCAGTATCTTGCAGTTTTCGTAGAAAAGAAATAAAATTTTAATTTCTCTCAAAATAAAAAATATTTTATTGTTCTTTTCTATTACTTTGTAAATCAAAGTAAAACTAATAAGGAATTATATAACTATACGTACGTATATTTGTTTTAAGATAAAGACTGATTTTCTATTCTTTTATTTTATTTTAGAGTTTACCACACACAACCTATTAATATTATGCAAGCAACATGAAGAATGTAGTTAAGAGTTTAGAACTGTCGTTCAAAACTTTAGTTCAAAGTTCAATATTAAAATTTATAAATATGTAAAGATAATATTGACGCCACAGGTAGGATTCAAACCCACGATCCCGACCTAAAGCCAGCTGATGATCTTACTGTGGCTGTACAACTGAGTTATTTTAGATTTCATTTATCGTCCGTGACTTCGAATCACCGCGGCAAATCCGTCGCAGCGCATTATGTCCTTTCCTTATTTGATTTTCGGCCTTATTACAGGATGTGCATAAATTTTCACAGGACATAATTTACAAAAAGGCCATTTTGAGAAAAGGACATATTAAGAAAGGCCATTCTGCGAAAGGACATTTCGAGAAAAGGACATTTTGATAAAGGACATTTCGAGAAAAGGACATAATGCGCTAAGACGGTGGTTCAGCCACCTCCCCGTATGCAATCGCATTTGGTCCATGTTTCAAAATATGAGAAAATCAGCACAAACGTGTCAGTATTGTTTATGACAAACCAAGTTTAAGATGAACGGCGTTTCATATCGAAAAGCTGACGAATCGCGTAAATAATGACTAGCGTGTAACCCTAAGTCTAGGACATTTCGAGAAAAGGACATAATGCGCTGAGACGGTGGTTCAGCCACCTCCCCGTATGCAATCGCATTTGGTCCATGTTTCAAAATATGAGCAAATCAGCATAAACGTGTCAGTATTGTTTATGGCAAACCAAGTTTAAGATGAACGGCGTTTCATATCGAAAAGCTGACGAATCGCGTAAATAATGACTAGCGTGTAGAGATGGGCAAAGCACCGGGTTTAAACCCGGTGCTTTGGTAAAAACCCAATAAACACCCTTAAACACCCATAAACACCCAAAAAATCGGGTGTTTACTTTATTTGTCAAAAACGTTCGTAATATATGAAAAATATATTTTTACTAAATTGTAATGATCAATTCTACGTTGCTGTACGAACTTTTAATGAAAAATGTTAGTTACGAAATTTTAAAATGTTTACTAATAATAAAAACCGAGATGAAAACAATTAGTTCTGTGATTTTATGCTGCAGTTGACCAACATGTTGATCTTTTGCTTGCCGTAAATATTTTAAAAGCTTTGCGCCAAAGTAGAAAGAGACGGCATGCTGTGTCAGACTTTATGTTAGAACGAGTGCAGCAATGACTTAAGCGGCGATTACATTACCCAATTTCTCGGGCCGATCCGTCGGGACACTAACTGCCGATATTTAGGGCCTTGCGTTTACACTTGCACTAGATCGCCTCCCTAACTCAGTTGGCAGCCGCACGTGTAGCTGTAAGGATGGCTCCTGTCTGTGACTTCTAAGTACCAAAAATTGGAAAATTCGATCTTCAATCTTATATCTTTAATCTTATAAATTTAGTGACATCATATCAGAAACAAGACACATTATTTAAAGAAAGTGTCAGTGCTAAACAACGATTAGCTGTAACGGTCAGATTTTTAGCGGCGGGAAATTCTTATGACCTTAAATACAACATGCTGGGCTATCTATAGATGTCTAAAACACTATATGTATGTAATATAAGTAAAATATGTATGTAACTAGCTTTCGACCGCGGCTCCGCCCGCGTCAATGTCGATCCCTCGGGAACATTTCTTTTTCCCGGGATAAAAGGTGTCCTTCTCCGTACTCCAGAGAACTGGTATGTAAAATTTCATGATGATCGGTTCAGTAGTTACGGCGTGAAAGCGTAACAAACAAACAAATAAACAAACAAACAAACAAACTCACTTTCGCATTTATAATATTAGTAAGGATGTAAGTAAAAGACAAATTGTCTTTTTACCCATATACGAAGCATAAAGGAGGGTTATGATTTTGACCGGTATGTATGTATGTTCACCTGTTGCTCATAACGTCTCTCACAAATAAATATTAGAATTTGACGATTGAGTTATC
Organism: Elegia similella; assembly: GCA_947532085.1. NCBI lineage: Eukaryota > Metazoa > Arthropoda > Insecta > Lepidoptera > Pyralidae > Elegia > Elegia similella. The sequence goes on along the minus strand of OX383934.1, from coordinate 19,151,940 downwards.
GTTAGTTGTCAGCTGGTCATAGGCTCTGTAAAGTCATGAAAAATTAAATGTGACGCCTTGTAGTGTAGGCACATTCCAAAAATTCCAAAAATATATAATAATATGTAAACAGAACGCCCGCTCGCATCAAGCGCCGCGCGGCTACTGAGCTCCCCTTACTCACTAACAGCGATCACACCACCCGATTTATGCCCTAACTAGGGAGTTAGTGCGATCGGGTTGCCACGATTGCCCTAAATCGGGACACTAACTCACTAACTGCGATTAGACTTCCCGATTTAGGGTCCCTAACTGAGATCGGGCCCGAGAAATAGGGTAATGTAATCGCGGCTTTAGTAGTGAGTCGGTGGACGTAATTAGGAGAATAAATAATTCTATTGAAATTTGAGTTTTTGATGGTTTTCTTTTTACACGACTTCAAAAAAAGGAGTGTATTGTTGTTTTTAAAGATTATGTTTGTATTAAAATATGTATAGGAGCATCTTATTCCACAATTACTTCAGAATGTCTCGAGGCATTATCTATCGTTATAATTCTTATACCATTAAACCCAAAAAAATTATACCCTTTGTTGTCGCTCCACCCGAGCGACGAATTTGGTAGTTACAGAAAAGACATGTCATAAAAAATCGATATGAATGTCGTTTTCCAGGTTTTATGGGGTGTAGATCTCGAAAATTACGTCAATTTTGGAATCAAAGATGGCGTACGCGACTTGTCTTGAAAAATCAACACTGGTGTCGTTTCCTAGGTTTTTGGGGTGAAAATCTCGAAAATGACGTCAGTTATGGAATCCAAGATGGCAAACGCGAGTTTTGATGAAAAATCGACATGCGTGTTCTTTTTTACGTTTTTTGGGGTGTAGATCTCGAAAATGATGTCAGTTTTGGAATCCAAGAGTGCGGACGTGACTTGTCATGAAAAATTTACATGGATGTTATTTCTTAAGCTTTTTGGGGTGCAGATCTTGAAATTGACGTCGATTTTGGAATCTAAGATGACGGAGGCATGTTTTCATGAAGAATCGACATCGGTGTCGTTTTCTACGTTTTTTAGGGTGTAGATGTCAAAAATGATGCCAGTTTTGGAATCTAGGATGGCGGACGCGGCTTGTCATGAAAAATCGACGCGTGTTGTTTTTTAGGTTTTCAATGGTGTAGATCTAGATTATAAAATCAGTTTTGGAATTCAAGATGACGACATTTTATGATAAATCATAATGGGTGTTGTTTCCTATTCTTCCTCGAAAATTACGGTATTTACACTCCAAAAAACCAAGGGATCAAAACCCATGATGAATTACCATGCAAAGCCGCTTCTGCCATCTTGTATTACAAAACTGACATTATTTTCAAGATCTTCTTTCCAAGAAACATAGAAATCGTAGCTCATGTCGATTTTTATGACAAGTTACGTACGCCATCTTGGATTCCTAAACTGACATCATTTTTGAGATCTACACCCCAAAAAAACCTATAAAACGACACCCATGTCGATTATTTATAAGAATTCGGGTCCGCCATCTTGGATTCCAAAACTGACGTCATTTTTGAGATCAACACCTCAAAATACCTAGACAACGACACCCATGTCGATTTTTTATGACAAGTCGCGTCCGCCATCTTGGCATCCAAGACTGACGTCATTTTCGAGATCCCCAAATTCCTTACCCAAAAGCTACCAACCAGTCAGTAAGAAAACATTCATACTGTCGAACATCGTTTTCCATTTTTGAAGTCGGTTAAAAAGCAAGTATCATAAATTAATCCTTCAAAACACGGTCAAAACAATAATTAACTGTATTATCCAAAAAATTAATGTATTATTCTTTGATCTGACAACGTCCACTTTCCTTGCCGTCCGTTCTCGTGAACAACCTTGGCGCTGGCGTTTGCCTCTGCCGCGTGCGCCTGCCTCTGAAACCTGTCGCAGCCGCGCGACGCGCGTACTCGTGGCCTTGCGGTCACTGTTATTCTCAGAAGAATAATATACATAGAAGCCGCATAAAAATAGAAACTGAAAACAGATAGTTGACACTGTATTTTTCTTATGAGCTTTCGCTTATGACAGAATGAGACAAAAACTTCAGTCAGTTTCTATTATTTTCATGGTTGTCCCGACTTGAAATGTCAATGGACTCCATTGGACTCCAATTAAATCCGACTAAATTCAAAATAACTTATTACAGTTCAACGTCTGTAATATTAGCATCTTGCCGATTTGATCGGGTTATATATCGACAAAAACATTGCGGCGGAATTGTGATGTCTGCAAATTAAATATAGGATTGTGAAAATTCTCACGGAAAAAAGTATTAACCGGTGTTGGGTTGGTGCGTTATCAAATGACCATTATACTAAACAATGTCTTGTGCAATGGAGCGATGTAAATCCCATTCAGGACGAACAGAAATAAATTCTGTAAAACATAATTTTCTTCGGTAAGTTTTTCAGTTAAAAGTGCATAATTAAAACCCAAAATACCTCAAAATACAACAATAATATTGTCAATTATATAACGTATTGTATAAATGACAACTTTTATAGGTATTTTGCTTAAAATTATCGTTTTTTCCTTATTTCAAATTAGGTTAGTTTTTTTGCTAGTGATGTGGTAAAATCACGTATCTACGAGTATATCGATATTTTTTATGACGGTCTTGCTATCAGGGATATTTTTGTTAGTGTTGAGCCATGCAATAGTAATGTAACAAATTGAACCATCATGGTAATTAAACAACCAGCAAAGTGTGAGTCGGACTCGCGCACGAAGGGTTCCGTACCATCCTTACATATAATATTATAAATGTGAAAGTGAGTTTGTTTGTTACGCTTCCACGCCGTAACTTCTGAACCGATCATCATGAAATTTTGCATCATCATCATCACCATTGCACGATCTCTGGAGTACGGAAAAGAACATAGACATAAATTACATCTCAGAATAAGGTACTGTTATCGGGGATAGACATTAACGCGAGCGGAGCCGTGGGCGTAAGCTATAAAAACGCCCGAAATTTTTGTTTGTAATATTTCAACTGTCTCACTATCACGGTTCATGAGATACAGCCTGGTGACAGACAGATGGATATCGGAGTCATATTAGTAGGGTCCTGTTTTTATCCTTTGGGTACGGAACCCTAAAAAGAATCGATTTTTACTAATATGAAGAAAATTATTGTTGAAATTTTATTGCAGCTCCCTGAAGTAAAAGGATAAAAAGGTGTGGATCCGAGGAACTTTCAAGCGACATATTGGACATAAAATGTCATACATACTCGAATTTGTTCAAAATATTTTACTGCCGTGCCGATACATTAATTTCGAATATAAAATTAAATGGAAGCGATTGAAACACGATGCTTTACCTACATTTATATTTGCCGAATTATAAATCAATGGTAATAAGAAAGTTTACGGAAACGGTTTTATTATTTATATTTAAAATTATGAAAAACATTTTATTTTGGACAGTAATGAAAGTGGGTAAAGTAATCTCTTGTTTTTCTTCACCTCTTGTTTTTCTATTACCAACACTGTGAATTTTTCACAAATAACACACTGGCACTTTTTTACCCTAGTGTAAAAGTTTTATAAAATAAAAAATATCACTTGGAATTATGTGTTTCTCTTTACCTACCTGATTATGTTTCCTTTACTGACTGTTCCTCAAAGCTAGCTGGGAAAAGCTTTAGATGGTTTTGGAATATGCTGAATGGCCCATTGATCAAGTGAAAAATATATCTGACCTTATATTACCTTTTGATACATGAGCGCCCCATTGCAATTTAGAGTCTATTGTGATTCCTAAGAAGGTGGTATCATTTACAAAGTCTATTTTACCTTCAACTAGTATGTCAACGTTGGACTGCCTCACATTGGGGACTGTAAATCGAATGCATTGGGTTTTTTGCGCATTCATAGGTAAGGTAGGTAAGTAGGCACTGTTTGAATTTCGAAATAATCGAAAATATGATTGACATCATATTAGGTATTCTGCCGTTCGACCAATACTGGGTAAGGCCTAATGACCAGCAGTAGACAGTAGACGCGCGGTGGGTAATGTATAGATTTTTTTTTTACCTATTTATCAGATGAAGCCAAGCGGCGCCATGCGATTAGGAGTTATTTAGGTGTATCTTGACGTAACTTTTAAAGTAAAAGCCTCTTTAGCGGCTTTGTGCACTTTTTGGGATGGGTAAAATAGAAAACTCGCGTCAGGACACGTGAATTGATCGAAAATTCGTAAGAAGGACACGGACCTGAGTATGCCGCAAAGGCGAGTTTTCACTTCTGCCGGCACTCCTGGAGTGCAACTAGTTGTTTTTTTTTTTATGAATCGTACTCATTTAACGAATCGATACAATCAGAGTAGAGTACATTTATGACTTTCTTAGGACGAAACATTTAGTCGATAAATATATTTCATCGATATAGTACAACCCTGTTCACATCAGTACCCCAGGACAACCTGCACATTTACGCAAATGGCATTGTATATGCATCTCTTTCTGATGCTTTAACAATGCCATAAGTAAAAACAGTGTAGAATATTGTATTTTGTTGTTATTTTAACACGGTTTCTATGCTTTAGTTATTGTTCTGAGCTGTTATTACTCCTCAGAACAATAACTAAAGCATAGAAACCGTGTTAAAATAACAACAAAATACAATATTCTACACTGTTTTTACTTATGGCATTGTTAAAGCATCAGAAAGAGATGCATATACAATGCCATTTGCGTAAATGTGCAGGTTGTCCTGGGGTACTGATGTGATCAGGGTTGTACTATATCGATGAAATATATTTATCGACTAAATGTTTCGTCCTAAGAAAGTCATAAATGTACTCTACTCTGATTGTATCGATTCGTTAAATGAGTACGATTCATAAAAAAAAAACAACTAGTTGCACTCCAGGAGTGCCGGCAGAAGTGAAAACTCGCCTTTGCGGCATACTCAGGTCCGTGTCCTTCTTACGAATTTTCGATCAATTCACGTGTCCTGACGCGAGTTTTCTATTTTACCCATCCCAAAAAGTGCACAAAGCCGCTAAAGAGGCTTTTACTTTAAAAGTTACGTCAAGATACACCTAAATAACTCCTAATCGCATGGCGTCGCTTGGCTTCATCTGATAAATAGGTAAAAAAAAAATCCATACATTACCCACCGCGCGTCTACTGTCTACTGCTGGTCATTAGGCTTTACCCAGTATTGGTCGAACGGCAGAATACCTAATATGATGTCAATCATATTTTCGATTATTTCGAAATTCAAACAGTGCCTACTTACCTACCTTACCTATGAATGCGCAAAAAACCCAATGCATTCGATTTACAGTCCCCAATGTGAGGCAGTCCAACGTTGACATACTAGTTGAAGGTAAAATAGACTTTGTAAATGATACCACCTTCTTAGGAATCACAATAGACTCTAAATTGCAATGGGGCGCTCATGTATCAAAAGGTAATATAAGGTCAGATATATTTTTCACTTGATCAATGGGCCATTCAGCATATTCCAAAACCATCTAAAGCTTTTCCCAGCTAGCTTTGAGGAACAGTCAGTAAAGGAAACATAATCAGGTAGGTAAAGAGAAACACATAATTCCAAGTGATATTTTTTATTTTATAAAACTTTTACACTAGGGTAAAAAAGTGCCAGTGTGTTATTTGTGAAAAATTCACAGTGTTGGTAATAGAAAAACAAGAGGTGAAGAAAAACAAGAGATTACTTTACCCACTTTCATTACTGTCCAAAATAAAATGTTTTTCATAATTTTAAATATAAATAATAAAACCGTTTCCGTAAACTTTCTTATTACCATTGATTTATAATTCGGCAAATATAAATGTAGGTAAAGCATCGTGTTTCAATCGCTTCCATTTAATTTTATATTCGAAATTAATGTATCGGCACGGCAGTAAAATATTTTGAACAAATTCGAGTATGTATGACATTTTATGTCCAATATGTCGCTTGAAAGTTCCTCGGATCCACACCTTTTTATCCTTTTACTTCAGGGAGCTGCAATAAAATTTCAACAATAATTTTCTTCATATTAGTAAAAATCTTTCTTTTTAGGGTTCCGTACCCAAAGGATAAAAACAGGACCCTACTAATATGACTCCGATATCCATCTGTCTGTCACCAGGCTGTATCTCATGAACCGTGATAGTGAGACAGTTGAAATATTACAAACAAAAATTTCGGGCGTTTTTATAGCTTACGCCCACGGCTCCGCTCGCGTTAATTTCTATCCCCGATAACAGTACCTTATTCTGAGATGTAATTTATGTCTATGTTCTTTTCCGTACTCCAGAGATCGTGCAATGGTGATGATGATGATGCAAAATTTCATGATGATCGGTTCAGAAGTTACGGCGTGGAAGCGTAACAAACAAACTCACTTTCACATTTATAATATTATATGTAAGGATGGTACGGAACCCTTCGTGCGCGAGTCCGACTCACACTTTGCTGGTTGTTTAATTACCATGATGGTTCAATTTGTTACATTACTATTGCATGGCTCAACACTAACAAAAATATCCCTGATAGCAAGACAGTCATAAAAAATATCGATATACTCGTAGATACGTGATTTTACCACATCACTAGCAAAAAAAACTAACCTAATTTGAAATAAGGAAAAAACGATAATTTTAAGCAAAATACCTATAAAAGTTGTCATTTATACAATACGTTATATAATTGACAATATTATTGTGGTATTTTGAGGTATTTTGGGTTTTAATTATGCACTTTTAACTGAAAAACTTACCGAAGAAAATTATGTTTTACAGAATTTATTTCTGTTCGTCCTGAATGGGATTTACATCGCTCCATTGCACAAGACATTGTTTAGTATAATGGTCAACCCAACACCGGTTAATACTTTTTTCCGTGAGAATTTTAGCACAATCCTATATTTAATTTGCAGACATCACAATTCCGCCGCAATGTTTTTGTCGATATATAACCCGATCAAATCGGCAAGATGCTAATATTACAGACGTTGAACTGTAATAAGTTATTTTGAATTTAGTCGGATTTAATTGGAGTCCAATGGAGTCCATTGACATTTCAAGTCGGGACAACCATGAAAATAATAGAAACTGACTGAAGTTTTTGTCTCATTCTGTCATAAGCGAAAGCTCATAAGAAAAATACAGTGTCAACTATCTGTTTTCAGTTTCTATTTTTATGCGGCTTCTATGTATATTATTCTTCTGAGTATTACTCGCACTCGTATTGGAATCGTTCGCTTCGAATACTCGCGGTCAACTGAATGACGTTGACCCCTTCTGTACCCTTATAATAGTCTTGTCTCTAGAAAATTCCATATAGTTCGGTTCCGACTGCCAGAATATTCGATAGTGTGTATTCCCGCTAACCTAGAATACATGTGTGAGCAAGATATAAGATTTATGAGCGCGACAGACGGTGTTCGGATAAGTTCTAGACTATTCCATTCTGGGAGCTTCGCGACAATATTTAAATTATTGAGCCACTAACAGTCCAAAATACCTGTTTATTTTATCCTCTGGTCATGTCAATGATCAATATTTTCTTGCAATAGAGCGAGGTATCGCAAGAAAATATTATTTGATGAAGACATAAAACAGAAAGTTGAAAGATGTTGACCAATTAGACCTGAAGGATTGGAACTGTAGCCCACTGTACCAGCTTAGTCAGGTCAAGAAGTAGCATAATTTAAGTAAAAAATCGTAAAAACCCAAAAATTTGGGTGCTTATTGGGTTTAAACCCAAAACACCCGGTTTTTACCCAACTGGGTTTAAACCCGAGTGGGTGGATTGCCCATCTCTACTAGCGTGTAACCCTAAGACTAGTTCCTCTCATACCACTCCGCTGTAATCTGACGAATCGCGTAAATGATGACTAGCATGTAACCCTAAGTATAGTTCCTCTCGTACCTTTTTTACCGTAGTTGGTATTTTACGTACAGTTGGTAACACACTGGTATTAATAAAACAATGCAATGACTTTCCCTTTTTAATCTCATTCATATCAAATTACTGAACATAAATTAGTTTTTAGTAGGTACATACTATTGTGTCTAATGATTTAATTTCCTATAAAATATAGATTAGCGTGGCACCATTGAAGATAACATATCGAAATGGCTGTGATACTTTTATCTCCCATGATTTTCTTTGCACCTTTAAAAAATTCTACAACCATACGATTCAGAATCGTTTACCCATCACTATAACAACACATCCACAATCCAGCCAGTGTTAACATAAATGATATATTTTTACTCTTATTATCAATTGTTACAACTAAATTACCCCCTAACTATGTACAGGTAATTACAAGCTATACCATAATTTGATTACAAGCTGTTATAATTGCGGAAGTGATTATAACACCACTTCATGCACTGGTGGTACGCTAAGCTAAGCATTACACCCACCGTAATAATCACTATACATCCCTTATAAAACATTAAGTTTATTCATATCACACTTGTACTGTACATACATGGCAAAGAATAGGATTATTATCTAAGCTGGACCTTCCTACGGTATCGAGGATCACATGATTACCCAAAACACCAGTTTTAACCTTAAAAAGGGAAAATTGCAAGACAATCTATTTTACGCTTGCTTTAGTGGTCCCTGTTTTAACAATAACAAATGATATTTTAATACCCGAAATATATTGCTGTTAATACTTTTTGAACATTATCTAAGTTGAACATTGAAATCGTCCGCAAGGACATTACAATAGTTAAAATCACCAGGAACTTTAAAAAACACATCTACGATAATCCTTGGTTACTCACTAAACAAAATCAATACTTTTCATATGAATATTTGAAAAGGAATGTAATTTCATACATAATTTGTTAGACCTATTTCCAAGTCATAAAATAAAAACGAAAAAAGACAAACATTACAAAACATTACCATACATTTTGGTTATGACATTATAAGTTTTGTAACCATTACAAAGTTTAATGGAGAAATGTTCATGGATATTTGTGGCGATCAACAATAAGCGTATAAATGTTAAAATATAAAAATTATTCCTCTGATCTGGAAGGCAGACCAGAATAGAAGTAAAAAATAATCTATCATCTCTGTCTAAGCTATGTACATTTTATTTCATATTATTCCTATGTACATAATTACACTAATGGGTCAATAAATATATAAAGAATGTTAAAAATATAATAGGAAATTAATTTTTGATGGAAGTTACACTGATTCATTGCCATAACAAATAGTTACGACTTCCACCAATGTAGAGATGACTAATAAAAACTGAGGATAAAAATAAATAGCAGAAAATAGACAGTCTATCTACTTATCATAGTAACACAGACTTGACCATTTCTGCTGTATTGAGATCAAATCACAAGATTTTCTCAACAATCAGTAAAGTACATCTCTTTATGGGCATTTCCAATAGTGATACTGGCCTAATAATCACTTTTTGTAAATAGTTCATATCAAAATTTGTCACTAGTTCACAACATAACCTTTTGTGCAGCACTTCGTTTTATATTCTTCATTTGTCAAGTCACAGCAGGCACAGGCTAAATTCATTGGCCATATCTAGCGATTTGATTATGTATTTCAGATCCCGTGTCTCAAATTCGCGAGATTAGAAACGCAGGATACAAAACACAAGAGCTTAACGGCAGTGTATGTTAACAGCGCATTTTTGCATCATTGCTAGTAGCTTACAAGCAGCGCCTGGCAGATGTGCGCAGGCGCCGCCCTGCAAGCGTGCTGCTAGTAGGTGACGGCCACGGGGAGTGCAGCGCGGGCGTGGCTTACAGCAGCGCTTGGCAGATGTGCGCAGGCGCCGCCCTGCTAGCGTGCTGCTAGTAGGTGACGGACACGGGGAGTGCAGCGCGGGCGTGGCTTACAGCAGCGCCTGGCAGATGTGCGCAGGCGCCGCCCTGCTAGCGTGCTGCTAGTAGGTGACGGACACGGGGAGTGCAGCGCGGGCGTGGCTTACAGCAGCGCCTGGCAGATGTCGATCTCGCGCACGAGCGTGCAGGCGCCGCCCTGCGGGGCGTGCTGCTAGTAGGTGACGGACACGGGGTGGTGCAGTGCGGGCGCGGTGCCAGCTTGCTGCGCGAACCCCGCGCTCGGCTCTGGCCCGCTCGGCGCCACTGCGCGGACTTGCTGCTGATCAAATAATTAACTTTAATTCTGTACAAACTATCAGAGCTAAACATTTTCATAACCTAAAATGAAACTATGATATATATCTAGTAAATGGAAAAAAAGACAGCTCACCTGTGTCGTTATTTGCATCACACTTGTGTTGTTTTGGGGGTTTTGCACATTCGTCGTTTCTGCTGGCCTGTTTTCAACTGTTGTCCTGAAATCGAAGCATTTTAATTAAAACTAACGCTCTGTACTCAAAAATAGGGATTACGCACTAGCCGTCATAAACGCGATTCGTCTTAAACGCTGTTCGTCTTACACGTCTTTCGCCTTAAATGCAGCTTGTTACTAATGCGCGGTTCGACCGGATCGCGATTCGTCATTAACGGGATTCATCACACATTGCACCTCTCTTATCTAAGTCAGGCCAATCGATAAAAGATAATTTTCCAACTTGACCTGACCGGGGATCGAACCAAAGACCTCCGCTGTTGCACCCTGGCATGTCTATTAGGCCACAGAGCTCGTCATCGTCAAAACTGAGTGGAGTGTTGGAAGTGAGATAGGCTTTGATCAAATATGTTAGATACACACACCCGAGTTAAAACATCATGCATACTTACAAACGACAAAAACGGCACATACAGAAAGTCAGTAACTTTTGCTTGATGCGTACGTGTTAGTGCTACCGCGGTTAATTAAAACTGTGGACAAAACAGCTCCGAAACTTGAGAGATTTGCCGGTGCCACTTTTCGAGTGTATCTCGCATTATATTTGATCGAAGGAGATAGGTTGTAATGGTAGTATGTGGTGAGGAACTGACATGATATCGTGCTTCCTCTCGGGCGGGTCCTGCTTGTCGCACTTGGCGGGGTCGCCGCAGTCGTCTCCGGCCGGCGCCTCGCACTCGCCCGCCTCGCCGTGCGTCCGCCGGTGCGCCACCAGGTGACCTGCCACAGATAATAAAGCTATACAACCTGCCAGCCTATTTGATAATTTAGAATACGTTTTGATATGTTTTCGTATGATTTGATTATTTTTATTTAAGACTAGCTTTCGCCAGCGGCTCCGCCCGCGTCAATGTCGATCCCTCGGGAATAGTACTTTTTCCCGGGATAAAAGGTAGCCTATGTCCTTCTCCGTGCTTCAGAGAACTTGTATGCAAAATTTCATGATGATCGGTTCAGTAGTTACGGCGTGAAAGCGTAACAAACAAACTCACTTTCGCATTTATAATATTAGTAAGGATATATGAAACGTAATGTATTTTGAAGTTACTATCAAAACGTTGTACACTAAGTTAGCAAATAGGCCAGCTGGTCATTTGATCGATAGGTGCAATATTCATATATAATATTGATGACCATTAGTTTTCCGCTATTTCTAAAGTTGTTTACTTTCATCTATAGATACCTCTCTGTGAATATTGCAACTATGACATACTTGAGAGGCGTTTAATCTACTTGTAAACTATAAATAAGCAAATTTTAATTTAAAAAAAATCAGATGGGTAGTGAAAACAACACCATTGTGTATTCAAGCCACGCGTCACACGAATCCATAAGTTTATCCTCAAGCAAATCTCATAAATAAGGGCAGACATTACTAGTATTCCTTTTCATCATAATTTCAGCTGTAAAAAGTCCACTGCTGGACAAAAGCACTCCCATGGATTCTTCGTTCCATGGGAGGATATTGCCATACTCGCCACGCTTGGCAGGCGGGTTGGCAAGTGCAGTTTATTGGCTTCTTATGGTTTCGAAGCTGCTGCCCATCGAAAGCATTTTTAAGTTGGGGAAGGATAGGAATCAGTTGGATATGGGAAGGGAATTATGGTATTCGGATGAATGAATGAATGGGAGAAAAGCAAGTAGCAGTTCGGGAGGCCGGGCGCGCGTTCTCGATGCCATTCCTGCACATACCGGACACCTCTGATCATTATTCATCTGTAAAAAACTGACCTTTGCAAAGGAAGTCCTTGGAACAAACGTCGCACCGGAAGGGCCTCGCCCCGGCCGTCTTGTTGTGCGAGCGTTCGTGAAACAGCAGGTTTCCTTTCAGTGGGAAAGATTTTCCGCACTCTCCGCAACTGTATGGTCGTTCTCCGCAACTGTGTGATCTATTTACGAAGACAATTAAGTATAAAAATGAATAATGTACTTAATGTTATTACTTATTGACAAGATACTGCTTTGGAAGGTTTTCATTAATTGCACTTGCGCCTGCTGGTGCAGTACATAGAAATGTACCTGCATTGGTATAGCCTGATTACTGATTACCGAGTAGAGTGGCGAAACAGTAAAATGCCACTCGGCCGAGACAGTGCTGCGGCCGATTGAGGATTTATACGTAGTTTTTGAAGTTGCGGCGAGACAGTCAGTTCAGTTTATATGGTGTACAAGACAAGAGACGCTGATTCGGATCGGAACGGTTTTTTTTTATTAGAAACACCCATTTATTAAGTTAGGTAGGTACCATTATGTGAAATTATAATAATAGTTATAGTACTATTATAATAATTAGTAAGTTACTATTATTCTACTATAAACAGGGACGCAATTTATACAGTTGTATAAATTTAATTGTTGTGTCAAAATTCCATTTCCCAGCTATTATTTACGTTTTCGACACGTGAATGCAAAATTCGCGGAATAGCGTGGCGTCCACACCGAGTGGCGAGTGGTCGCCGAATGCACGCCGAGTGCCTGTTTAGACCCACCGAGTGAGCAAGCGAGACAGTAAGGGAAAGCGGGGGTGAGTACTCGGCCTAGTAAGTAGAACAGGGTCCGAGTGACTGTCTCACCACTTGCAAGATCGAGCGCTCGGCCGAGCACTCGGCTTAGGGGTTATTACACACAGAGTGATAGGCCGAGGGCATTGTCTCGCCGCTCTACTCGATAGGTGTATTCGGGTTATAAGTATAGGGTCTCTTAAATCATCATAGTATAATTCCATTTCTTCAAGTATATTCGAATAATAAACCAGTATTTACAAACCTCATGTGCGTTCCTAGGTGTTCTTTCCTCGTGAAAGGTTTTGAACAAATCTTGCATGTATGTGGTGTATCTCCTGTATGCTGTTTCATATGATTCGTGAGGTGCTCTTTACGCGTAAACCTCTTCTGACAGAACTCGCAGCGGTGCGGGGACTCGCCCGTGTGAATCCTGAGTGGAAATCAACTTATAAGTATTTACTTCTGATCCTAAGTAGGTTATATCAATTATGTCATTTCCATCTTGGAAATACTTTCGGATTGTAACCAAATTTATGATCAAAGGCAACACAATATTTCTTCAAGACTAATAAAGTGTTCCTAATTTGATTATAAGCTTTTCAACAAAACTCAATAACTGTAATAAATACAGAACATTAACCAAATAAAAATAACAATTTATGCAAGATTTGAGCATATTTCAATTTGGGAGGATATTATAATCTAGGAAACAAATAGTTTAAACTACTTAATCAGCATTCAAAAACATTTATAGACACATCAAGGGTTAAGAATGATGCAACATCCAAAATTTGAGAAAGTAATTGTTTGAAGTTGTTAGGATGACATCACAATCTCACAAAATTATCAAGAAATACATAAAAATAAGAGGCACCAGTTAACAAGTCAACAACTACAAGTAGTTTACAATATCTAAATTTATCATTAAATAATAAAAGAACAAATACAACAGATTTTAAGATATTTTCTCGGAACATAGAGAATCAGGAAAGATTTTTTTTTATTTGCTATGTTATCAATATCATTGACTGAACCTACCCTTAAAATAATTGATATTTCAGTCATAGTAAGCTCTGTATAAAATGTGAGTGAAAGATACCAGTCAATGTACGTAATTGACTCGCTAACTGGCGCTTTCATAATACGGTACCTGACGTGGTTGGTCAAGTGTTCCTTCCTGGAGAAGGTCTTGGTGCAGAAGGGGCACTTGTGCGGCGTCTCCCCGGTGTGCAGATGCACGTGGTTGGTGAGGTGCTCCTTGCGCGAAAACGACTTCGTGCAGTACGTGCACTTGAACGGGGTTTCGCCTGTGTGTTGTCTGCGCAATACATTCCGATTAGAGCAATTATTCTACTTCAGAAACGCATTTCGCGACCGCGGCTCCAAGCGGCAGAGAATAAAATTTATCAAAGTTAAAAAGCACATGGGCGAATTCCTCGATATGTTTCTCGCATCAGCACTATGGTTATTTAAAAATTATTTAGTTCTAAGAAGTTCGCGGCAATATGGCGTCTACACCAGAATCAATGGTGGGTTTAAGCAGAATGTCTATTTTTGTAGTAGCCTGATGAGATATTCGTAGTTCCCGGTCATGGGCGCTGTGTGTGGTTAAAAGCCTAGAATAGGGCCACTGTCTATCTTCCTATTGATTACGTCCAGAGCGACTAAAGAAAAAAAAAAGGTATCTCACTAATATGACGTAAACATAAATCAACGATGATTGGTGTCGGGCGGGCAGACGTAGAAACGCTGCCATATGATCTATGTTTGAATAAACATTACCTAACTTGCTGTTTTGAAGTAGATCCCAATCTCCCAAGAGTGCAGGTGACACGCTGCGAATGAGAGAGTAATATTTAAAATACCGCTGGTTATAATTACCTAATGTGGTTACAAGATGCTCCTTGTGGGTGCTCTTTCTGCAGTTGGTGCAGGAGAGCGGCATGTCGCCGGATGTGGTTGTTGAGTTGCTGCTTGTTCTCAATACTGCTAATTATAATTACCTGATATGGTTGAAGAGTGTTCCTTGCGGGTGAAACTCTTGCTGCAGTAAGACCAGGAGTGCGGCATGTCGCCGGTGTGCTGGCGGATGTGGTTGTTGAGATGCTGCTTGGTTCGAATACCGCTAGTTATGATTACCTGATGTGGTTGAAAAGATGTTCCTTGTGGATGAAGCTCTTGCTGCAGTAGGTGCAGGAGTGCGGCATGTCGCAGGATGTGGTTGTTGAGATGCTGCTTCTTCCGAATACCGCTGGTTATAATTACCTGATGTGGTTGACGAGATGTTCCTTGCGGGTGAAGCTCTTGCTGCAGTAAGTGCAGGAGTGCGGCATGTCGCCGGTGTGCTGGCGGATGTGGTTGT
The DNA here is from genome assembly GCA_947532085.1 of Elegia similella. NCBI lineage: Eukaryota > Metazoa > Arthropoda > Insecta > Lepidoptera > Pyralidae > Elegia > Elegia similella. The sequence goes on along the minus strand of OX383934.1, from coordinate 19,136,692 downwards.
TGAGATGCTCCTTACGTGAGAATGCGCGCGGGCAGAACGTGCACTTGTGTGGAGTTTCGCCCGTGTGCTGTCTGCGCAACAGAGTACATTCCGATTTATCATTAGTATCTAAGACCGTGGCAAACTTCGTCTAAGGTATCTGCCTGCGAGGTGTGATAAAATTAATATCATAAGCCATTTAAATTTAAACTGTCTGAGGTTAGCGATAGCGCGGCTAGTAAGATCGCATAGTGCTAATGCTCACATCAGAAAGTTAAAATTATTGATGAAAAGCCCTTAGACGAAGTCTGAACAAAGCGGTCTTGCTATATCCATCACTACACTGCAGATGCGGGTCGCGTAAGCTCAGAGAGCTCAAATCGGAATGCACAATGCTGTGCTACTGCTCTCTTATAGGAAAACTTCACACAAATGCCATCTGGGACCATTACTATACTACTTCATAAGAAAATAAATCTTACCTTAGATGAAAGTTTACGAAATACGAATGGGAAGACATGCTTACTCATGCATAACTAACTCGAGAGACATGCCTTATGAGTTCTAGGATTAATCTACTACAGACGGTCAGTGTTTTTAAAACCGTATGACAATTATAGCAGCTTGTAGCACAGCATTGTTTATTTCTACTTCTAATGTACTAAAATTAGACGATATGTCAACATTCAGATTGTTTAAAAGTTGCTAGAATGATACTTTCAGTAGCTTGCATATCTTGATCTCAATCTTGTGCCCATATCTTTTTTGTAAATGCAAAGTCTGTGGTATTCAATGTATTAAATCATATTATTTCTACAAGAAAGTACCAACCCAGTCTTGCAATAGTAAGTGATGTTCTTACCTGACATGATTGGTTAAGTGTTCTTTCCTCGTGAAGGACTTGGAACAGAAGGTACAGCGGTGCGGGGATTCACCCGTGTGCTGACGCACGTGATTGGTTAGGTGTTCTTTTCGAGTGAACGATTTTGTACAGAAGGAACATTTATGCGGCGATTCTCCAGTGTGCTGTCTGACGTGGTTCACTGTTAACAAATGTACATAGTTTAGAAGAATTATAGAATCACTAGCTTCCGCCCGCGGCTCCGCCCGCGTCAATGTCGATTCCTCGGGAATAGTACTTTTTCGCGCAATAAAAGGTAGCCTATGTCCTTCTCCGTACTCCAGAGAACTTGTATGCAAAATTTCATGATGATCGGTTAAGTAGTTACGGCGTGAAAGCGTAACAAACAAACAGACTTACTTTCGCATTTATAATATTAGTATGGATAAAGTAGCGAGAACCCATAAATTCAAATCGAATAATGAAAGTGCTGGAGGATATGAATGGTATACAGGTTTTTTTTTAAATATACTACCAACTCCAACATAATCGGAGTCCTGTTTTAACAAATTTTATTTCATACCAGTTCTAGATTATACGCTTTTCCTACTCTCGTGCTTCGTGTTTTCTTTCTTTCATTCCTTTTCCATGGGTGGGTTTCCCATCTAAACTGATTTTAATGATTTTTTCCCTTGGGATTGTCATCTTGAGATTGGGATCTCATGGCCTACAGGTTACAGTAGATTGTCTAATTGAATTTCAAATAGTCAATAAGATCTTATTATTTAGAGATAAATATCTTCGTTACTTTTTTAGTTTATCACATTAAAAGTCAGTATATCACTATAAAAAGATCAATCATTTCAGGATACTGGTACTTTTAGCAATAAAGACACGGAGTGGGGGTGTGTTAGTGTGTAGCAACACTATGTATGCCAATGTGACAGAAAAACAAAAACCTATTACCAAGGTGGTCTTTCCTAGTGAATGCTTTGGGACAGTAGCCGCACTGAAAGGGAGTTTCTCCGGTGTGCTGTCTCACGTGGTTGACGAGGTGCTCTCGCCTCGTGAACGACTTGGAGCAGAAGTTGCAGCGATGCGGGGACTCGCCTGTGTGCTGTCGCACGTGATTCAGTAGGTGCTCCTTGCGAGTGAACGTTTTTGAACAGAAATCGCAGCGATGGGGTGTCTCGCCTGAAATTAAAGTTAATTGTTTTATGCCTTTGTCCTTTTCCTTATTCCCCTTTTTATGTGGGGTCTGCTCAGTCCAATGATCATATGTTTCATGTTGAATATTAGTCAAATACTTAGTACGTCACACCAAGAGTACAGACTTAGCCTCACTAAAAATTTGAACCTAGATGTCCACACTAATTTATCATAGTACCTCTATTAGATGAATGTTATGGATGGCTGATGTGTCATTTATAAAGAAAAATAAGTGCTGTTATGATTTGCGTGGTCTTCATGCGTTTAGTTAGCAACATACACAACATTCCTAATTACGTTGCAAGATGAGTATAAACAGGAAATCCAAGCCTGCCACCAGGAGCAGTGAATAGCACTGCGAGGTACAGTCACACAAACAATGGGCTTGAAATGAAAACGATACTAACCCGTATGCCACATAATGTGATTGGTGAAGTGTTCCTTTCTCGTGAACGACTTGCCGCATAGTTCGCATCGGAATGGAGTATCGTTTGTGTGCGACCTCATATGGTTCATTAAATGCTCCTTCCTAGTATACTTCTTGCCGCATATTTGGCAATGGTGCGGCGTTTCACCTAGCGTGGGCAGAAAATAAAACGTTAACATTCAATGATGCAACTATATCTTTTGGTCTACATATGTTGAGATTCAGTGTTAGTAGCTTGGTGAGGGCCCACATACACAAACAAGTTATTATGTTAAGAGGCTCAATATTTAATTTGAGATAGTTGAATCATTCAATCTCTATACTTTCTGGCCCGAGTGTCTAGTGCAGGCTTGGTTAACCCTTAATACAGTTAATTTTTACTACCTAGGGTACTTTTAGTTTCACATTTAACAATTGGTGCAGTGGCAGTGATTCGCCTACAGTGGGCAGAAAATAAAGTATGATGCAACAACTGCCCTTTAGGTATGTTAAGATTTGAATATTAATTGTTGATTTGAGTATGAACAAGTAGATTCTCGACTTTAAATTATTACGATAGTTGAATCATTCAATATTTCATACATTCTGCACGACTGGAATTAGGCGGATTCTGGTGCAGGCTTGGTTTTACCTAAAATACTATTTACAAAAAAATAGAAACTTATCAATAAAACTGTTTTTGTTGTTTGTACACTAATGCATGCTTGGACTTAAAGAGATAAAATTGTATAATTTCAGGACAATCCTAAATGGGTGGACCTAACCATCAAGGGAAATAAATTTGTTTTATTCATTAAAATATCCTATCCAACCAACTAGCAACAGCCAAGTATCAGAAACAATTTAGGGGATATGTTGCTAAGTTTCTTTCGAAAAAAAGACGAAGCCAACGAAAAGACAATGCAGTGTTACATAGAACATGTAAACTAAGCATGAAAGTGTACATTTTATTTCGGTGTATGAAATAGATACAATTTGCGCCCATAACCTGATGGTTATGGGCCAAAGTTGATAACCATACATAAATCTTGAGGTTTAAAAATAGACAACCATCTTCAGTCTTTTGCTCAAATCCATGAGTTAAAACTCATCGGAGACACCCCTGTTGTTTACTCATGTTTACTGAGTAAATGTCATGAGTTGAGTGATATTTCTACTAAGAATACCAATTTGAATGACTGAGGTTGTGTCGTCTTTAACGCTTCCGTTTAGAATACGATTTGGAATAGGGGCGACAGTGGAAGTTATAAATAACCCCATACCTGTATGCCACATGACGTGATTCATGAAGTGCTCCTTCCTGGTGAAGCTCTTCTTGCAGATCTCGCATCTGTGTGGAGTTTCCCCCGTGTGCTTGCGGACGTGATTCACCATATGCTCCTTACGCGTGAATGTTTTGGCGCAGAACTCGCATCTGTAGTACAAATCTTCTGTTTACGTCTTGTCTGGGATTATGTGATAAAACTGGCATACTCTTTCACTTGAATGTAATATTCTCTTTGACTTGACTCTACCTCTCGTAACTACCTACTTAAAAGAGCTTTTTACCGTTTACAGGGTTATACAACAACGCTCCCTGTGCAGTGCTGAGAATCTACGCTAAATAATTCCAGAACATTCCACAGAATTTTACCTGTGAGTCATTCGCCTTTGGAGTTCATTACCACACTCTATCCAGTGTGTTTAAGTGCTAGCCAGCTTAAAGACTCAAGTAAAATCTTAACTACTTGAGAAAAGCACAATAACTTTCAAATTGTTGTCCAATAAAATAAAATGTCATTTATTGCCAAAACAAACCACTTTTACAAAAACCTGTTTAAACAATGAGGACATACAATTCAGGTCGATTTTTGTAATGTACAAAGGAATGCCTCAGCTTTTGTTAGCTCGGAATAAGGCCCGAGCATAACGCTGGTTTTCAGGCATCCCTCTCCCTGAGATCGAGTGCGGGAGTGCATTTAATAAGAGGGCTGAATATTTAACAAATTAAATATCTTAATTGTTTTAAAAGGATACGAGAAAATAGTTAAAATATATTATTTACACGTTTCCTAATTTCTGACATATGTTAGAAATAAATTATAAATAAATATAATAATAATGAAAACATTAACAATAACAGCTTGTCGGACGGGTCCGACAAGCCGTTATTGTTAATGTTTAAAAAAGTCGGGACTTTTCAGAGCTGGCACCGTAAATGGATGTTATATTAAATAAACTGATTTGTTGCTTATTACCTGTAAGGTGTCTCTCCAGTATGGCTACGGACGTGGTTATCCAAGTGCTCCTTACGCGAGAACGTTTTATGGCAAGTAGTGCAAGCGTAAGGTTTGTCTTGCGTCAATCTCTTGGCGTTGCGTTCGGCTGGGTCACCAGCTGGAAATATTTTGAAGGTCAAAAAATTAGTATTTGATTTTACGTGATTTCACGTCTTATATATCGATGAACGTCGGCTGCACGCACAAAGTTTTACGTTCCGTGAGCATGCGAGAGACAAGCAATTGAGACACGATCGGCCGAAGCGTTCGGCTTGTTACGCATCTATCTCCTTCCAACGTTATCGCGTAAAATTATGGTCCGTAAACCGACTTTACAGACAAACATTATTTTTGTTTTTATAATAATAATTCATGACTTGTCTGAGTACCAGTCAGCTATGGCTGGTACTCAGCACAACACAAGCCGCTCGCACAGAAGCGTTTATTTCTCGTTAAACGCGACGTTTTTTTTCGCAAATAGGTCAAAAGTAAACATGTTTAAAATATAATATTTCCAATATTATTGCTTGGCTGTAATTTTCCATGCTTCGGACTAGACTTGGAGTTATTGCTGTGACAATTTCGAATGGCTTCCATATCATAAACAGAATTTATTCATACTCACCAAGATGACATTTTCCGTGCCTAGATAGCTCCACAGGGTTGGCAAAAGCAGAGCCGCATACTTGACACGTGAACGGCTTGCTCTCGCCGTGATATCGTCTGTATAAATATAATAAAATGTATCGTATTTACAGATGGGCGGGAGAAAAATCGGGTGTTTACTTAATTTGTTAAAAACGTAATATATTTGATGAGTGCTTAAGAAAAAGAACGGAAATATGGAAAGTTGTCGATTTCGGGAAGTTGACCAATTTGACCTGAAGGGTTGCACACACACAGCTTGCTCTTATCGTCGAGAAGTAGCATAATTTAAGTTAAAAATTGTAAACACCCGTAAATTTGGATGCTTGTTGGGTTTACGCCCAATAACACCCAAACACCCAGGTTTTACCCAACTGGTTTAAACCCGGGTGAGTGGATTGCCAATCTCCAATCTTATTTATCAGAAACTCATAGGGTAATATGAAACACAAAAGACAGCTCATGGTGTGTGTTTTTTTGCATAATATTTTATGCAAGAACGTTGAACATCATTGCACTTAACTGAATGAATATTCTTAGTTGACAAGTTTTCATAACCTTAACTCCAAGCAATACTTACAGCGAAAATTGTCATTATTTTGTCGTACCCAGTGACGAAACAGGATACCAAATGCTTTATATATTGTGTACCAAATGCTTTGTGTATTGTGTATTCAATGTGATGGAAGACTAGTAATGCTGGGATTCTGGCAGTATATTCCTTTCAAACAATTTGGCGTTTTACTCCAAATCACAAACCCTTACCACGTAACATTTGGAGCCAGGAAGACACTGATTGACTTTTCTGAGTTTTCCTTAATTCAGGAGCTTGTTTGCCCACTGCTAGGCAAACTCATGAGCGCTTCTTTCAAATATCTAATGCACGTTGTTTCAGGATCAGAATACACAAAGATATTGGTCTCGGCTGACATCATTGAATAGCAGTTTTTTAACTATGTCTGTTGTATAAAGCAGCTTGCAAAGCAGCGAAAAACAAACGAGCCTTAAGAATCTTAACTAATATTATAAATGCGAAAGTGAGTTTGTTTGTTATGCTTTCATGTTGTAACTACTGAACCACATTATCTGGGATATGGAGAAGGACATAACGTTTTATCCCGGGAAAAACTACTTTTCCCGAGGGATCGACATTGACGCGGGCGAAGCCGCGGGGGAAAGCTCGTAATTCAACAAATTTCACCGTTTTCTGTTCCATGTGCCTCTCAAGAACCGCGTTGCAAAAAAATCCGTGGAGAGCCATGGGCATTCTAGAATGCCATGGGTCTTTGAAAGGTGAAGGCTGATGGCTTACCTATGAACAATGAGTTGGTATCTGAACTGGAAGCTCTTGCCACAGATGTCGCAGGAGTGCTGTCCCGGCGATGACTCTGACTCAGACATAGCGGCGCTCGTACCGGCCTCTACCTCCACCTCGACTCCACCACTAATGACCTATTGTAATAGATACGTGATTTTAAACTATTCTGCTCTGCAATTACTAACGAACACGACGAACAAGACGAAATAGAAAAAGAAAAGCGGGAGGTGCATGTATACAACTCATCATCATCATCAGGTCCCTTTTAGTCTCCACTACAGGAGCACGACCCTCTCTGTACTACAAGGGCCATACTTGGCTAGAGCAGCCAGAGGACTTGGCCTAAACTCTCCACGCTGGCCAGACGCGTTGGAGAGGTGTCTTAGATGTTTATAAGCTTTGTTTAGCTTGTATTTCCTAAGTCGCCTTCTACGACAACATGTCTATGTCTTCTATGTATACAAATAGCTTTATTTTTTTTAAAGATTTTCCACTCAAAATTTTTTGTTAAAATAAAATAGGCAGTGCCCATTTCAAGGAATCTTTTATAAAGAAAGCATAATCTACTTCTGAATATACAAAACAATTTGCTTACTTTTGTCTGTTGCTGCCCATCTGTGTTCAGCTTCCCAAACACTTCATGATAGGCCAGTAGCTGTGAGAGATCCTCCACATTGACTTTATACATCGCGTGGAGATCGTGGTCTGTAGCTGCAGCGGATATCTTCACTACAGCTCCCTCCATGCCCATAGCACCTACACTCTGTTATGGGATAAAACATTTTGAATTAGAAGAGCTTTTTAAAAATAAGATAGCAATGCATTAACTAGGCAACATGTGGATGGGGGTCGTCTTTTAAAAATCAAACTCAGTGAAACATTGAATTTCTATGATAATATGAAATGATTTTAGGATTCACAGTAAACAAGAATATCCCGTCAAGCGCTCCCTTCTCTGGTGTTAGAACAATCTTCAAGGATTCATAACAAACAAAAATACTTTGTCAAACACTTCCTTCTCTGGTGAAAATACCACATATAGGGTTCAAAGGTATCCTTATCCTTACTAATATTATAAATGGGAGAGTGAGTTTGTTTGTTTGTTACACTTTCATGCCGTAACTACTGAACCAATCATAATAAAATTTTGCATACAGGTTCTCCGGAGTACGGAGGACATAGGTTACTTTTCATTCCGGAAAAAAGTACTGTTCCCGAGGGAACGATGTTGACGCGAGTGAAGCTGTGGGCGAAAGTTAGTATGTATATGTATATATCCTATTTGATTTAATTTATATTTTTTACTTATAGCCCATTTCATAAAACCAGTTTGTACTAGAAATATAATGACAAAAAATGGCAACTAAGCTTACCTTTAAATCGATTCCTTTGATGTCCTTTATCTCCGCCGGGATGGCGAACTGTGCAGTTTCAATCTTGCCTGAATTCTTCTCATCCTTCACTATAAGTGGGTCCGCGGCACTCGCCTCGATGGACGTGGTGCCGTCAGGGTTGTGCGTCACTAGGATGTTGGCTGGCTCACCCGTGGCTTGCTCGATACGGACTACACTATCTATAACCTGTATAGCAATATATTCTTTGTTATTATGTAATTCCATTTAGCTATTTTCACTATCTTTCTCAGACACAATGTAAAAGTAGCTTACATTTCCTTCACATAAACTTTGTATGGTACAAAAGAAAACTAAAAATTAGAAGTATTTATATCTATTATTTATATACGAGGCGAGACTCTGGCGCAGTGGTTGACATGTCAGCCTGCGACAGGAGAGTTTCCGTGTTCGATCCCCGGTCACGTCATGATGAAAAATTATTACTTCAGATTGACCTGGGTCTTGGATGTTTATCTATATAAGTATCTATTATAAAATACAGTATCGTTGATTTATATCCTACGCCACAAGTTTACAACTTATTGTGGGGCTAGATCAATTTGTGTGATATATCCCTATAAAAATAAATAAATGAACATATAGGGACATATTACACAAATTGAGCTAGCCCCACAGGAAGCTGTGAACTTGTGTCGTAGGATACTAACTCAACTATACTACATATATTTTATAATAAATATACTTGTATAGATAAACATCCAAGACCCAGGTCAATCTGAAAAAGATGGTTTTCCATCATGACCTGACCGGGGATCGAACCCGGGCACCCTCGTGTCGCAGGCTGGCGTGTTGACCACTGTGCCACGGAGCTCGCAAAATATTTATTATTTGGATATGTTAGTGACAAAAGAATTATTTACAAACAAAAAATTAAATTAGTTTTGTTATCACCACTTTGAAATCTGTGGTTAGCCATACAGATCAAACTGTAAGTGGATCTACCTCGGATGCTTGCCACTCTTGTTTACACACCTGCTGTCCAACAATTTGCTGTAATTGATGAACAGTAAGTGTCTGGTGGTCCGTGGGCATCTTGATGGCCTCATGCAGCTCCTCCTTGTCCACCAGCTTCCCGCCACCAGGCTCCATTACTGTCACAATGCCATCTTCACTGACAGTAAGTTGGATCTATGAAAATTAAGATTTTTAGTTCAATGTATTTTTATGAACAAATTTGATTTAATGGGTAGCATAAAATTTTCAGAGAGAAGTGAAGGCCTGTTATGGTTTATTTATATTCTATTATTTTTCATTTACATCTCGAAGATACGTAGATCTACGCAAAAATACATTATTTAAATATTGTGCCTGGTATTTCGGCATTACCATTGTTTTTTGCAAATGTGTAGGGTAAGTCCTGGAAGAGAAGGATCCATACTCTTATATTTCTTATTCATGATAAAATAATTGTAAATATAAGATTGTCAAAACATATTAAAATACCTACTAGATTCGAAGTCATCTTGATCTGACATTATTTCTCTTCACGATTACATTTAATAAGCTATGCTAAATTTTACTTATGATGTAGTTTGTGACGTAGTAGGTATATTACTAGTGTTATTTTACAAAGCAAATATGCAAAATCATTAGCATACATTGCGTCATCAAGCGCAAACATGTGTAGCAATAAATAAATAAATTTATATTACAGCTTGCTGCACTAATGAAGCAATTGGTCACATCTAATCTGAGAGCAGCAGTTCGGTCAAATTCAGACATTTATAAAATGTAGCTACATTTAAATTCAAGGCTTTTATCTGCTATGTATTACAGCTTAACAATACAATCAGTTCTGCTCGACATGCGCTTACTATGTTCATGTCTATTGTACTAACAAACTTGTCTCTTAGTATGAAATTTTTAATTTTTGTATGAGTTAACTATAGAAGTATTTAAGGGTTATTTTTGATGGTCTTACCTCGCTAACCTGTCGAGTGATGATATAATAAGCAGCGTGAAGTATAGGAACAGTATATTACAAGTGCAATAACATACATGAGGGGAAAATGTAGCACATATGGTAATCAAATAAAAAATGAATGAACACAAACCTGTTGATTTGTGTGTTCCTGACGTGCTCCAGCCATCAGTTGCTGCTGCATCAAATGCTGTTGTGAATGATGCCCCTGAACATATTAAAATCCCATTTTAGAACCCATATTAATACTTTGCAGCATAATATTCCCAAAAGCCAATAGACCATGAATTATAATAGGAACATCAATCACAGTCTCATTCGCAGTGTCATCAGCTAGACCATACTCTGATATGAAACTAATTTTTTTTTACTAAAAAAAGAAATATATTATTGACATTGAAAGGACAGGTCACATGCATAATATGATAAAAAGGTCTACTGAAAAATGAGTTGAATACATGCAACATACATATTTAAAAACATTTAGATCATAATTAAGTATCCTACATCAACTCTGAACTAAATATAAATAAGAAAACCTTTACAAATTCAACTTAAGCTTTTGTTATGTAGATGTCCACGGCATAAAGGCACAAATCAGGCTCAACTTGTGCCAGGGTGAGGCGAAGTAGGTAATATCCGTTGGGAAAATAAATAATAAAATATTACTTCAGAATTTGAATTGCTTTATAACTGTTTGAACATGTGGTTCAAACAGTACATTGCAAAATCGTCTAAATCTCATCTCAAACTATACACAGGGTAATTTGCAAAGGCCATGATGAGTTTCTTGGAAATTTTGATGGTATAATTAAGTATAGTTTATGTTAGACAACTGCAACAAGCAGATTTATTAAAAATACTTAAAGTGCTGGCTTTAAGAATAAAAATTAAAATGACTAGGTCTATAACTTGTTTTTAGTCAAGTCTAGTAACAGCCATAGCGCTGTTATACTACACTTGACTGAAGACTCTATCATGGTTTAGTTTTATGTTTCTAATAGTTGGGAGAAGCAATATTTTTTTTGCATATCTTCAAGGTTACAACAGACAAAATTTTACTTACTTATCTTAGCCTCACCCCAAAATGAATAAATGACCATGCTTCCCCACATACATATACTTAACTCCAAGCTTAAGAACAACATGGAATCTATTTTCTACACAACAGCAACATTATCATCAACAACATACGATTAGCATTCCCGCTAATAAAGGGTTGGTTACCACGTGATTTACCATATCAATGTTATGGTGTTGTACAAACTCGACCCGACTATTGGGTACCTGCTGGTGCGTTGCTGTGACCTGAGATCCACCCGATGCCTGCTGCGCAGCCAACTCTTGCTGTTGACTGTGGGCCACAAGTGCTTCTGTAACAGTAAGAAAATAATAATATAAATTACTCATAATTCTTGAGAAAATTAAATTATATTATTAATTTTTTTATGCTAAACAAATATTTATATATGTAACTAGAGAACCTACCCATACTGCGTTACCCATTTTTGCCAAGATCCTCTACTTTTCACATAGTTATTAATATTATTTTTTGCAAATAGAAAGTAGACAAGAAAAATTCTGCTCTAATTGGCGAAAATACCTCGAAAAGCGCAAAATTTCCCTATAAGACCTAAGCCCATCTCTCCCTCTCTGTCAAAGCATGGTTTCCTGAACCCGTCCTTCCCCGCTGAACAGTACATGTATATATGAATATTTGTTTTACTATGTGCCTTAACTCATAGATCTATTATCTATTACAATAAACATAATTGCAAAGAAAGATAGAAAGGTAGACATAGATTTCAATAGATATCAAAAGAAAAGGGAGATTCTACAAAGTTTGGTTACTATAGTTTTTAAGATTAATTTAAATGTTTACATAGGGCATTAGTTAAGGAAAAAGGATTTACAAAACAAAGAATCTATGCCCTGGAAACACGTCAGTCCTCTGGTTTTATATCATATGATGTAACTCTTTGTATGAAATTGTGTAGTGATGAAAAAGACAAATTTAAGATTTTAATAAATCTCAAGTATACTAGGAATAAACTATGTACCACAGTACATTGTGACTGGCTCACCATGTGTTAAAACAGTAACCACCACTCTAGCATTGACCTGTAATAGCTTCCATAAAAAAGCATTGTCTTCGGCTAACTTTACTACAAATGTAAACATTTACCAGGAATTTGACCTTGAGTCTTTGATGACTGGAATTTCAAATATGAACAATGCTCAATGGACTGACAAATGGAACTAATGATAAAGTTTTATATTTGTTCATAAAATATGGTGGCAATAAATTTATGTGAAAGGTGTGATGTCATTAAGCACCTACATCAAAAATTACTTTAAAAAAACTACTTATAAATACTTGTAAAAGGTAATGAAACTAAAAAAATATGAAACTAATAACCTACCTAAAATATATTTACAAATCGTACAGTCCCTCCAGATGCTCACCCCTGGGCATCGTGCCCAAAAAATGGCAGCATAGTCTAATTGATTGGCAATACTGAGCTAGGCAGTTTCCAGCTCTTTGGTCACAAGATACTGCAATAAGCATTTTAGTTAAGAAACTAAAAAGCTTATGCGCTGATGGAGCCCATGGACCCAATGTTTCTGCCCCAAAAGTCTTAAATATGTAGTTACTTGTGATACCTACATATTTACGTTTCTTAACCTTTTGCCCACCAGCGTTTTTTTTACGTTAATTCACGCCCGACGCCAAGCTAGTACAAATTGTAATAACTTTAGCTGTCAATGGTGTCTCAGTCACGTATCCGTTTTGCAACTAAAGTGGTCAATGGTGCCCCATAGGTTAAGGGTTTCTGTTTTGAAGTTTTCTTAAATTCATGGTAATATTTAATATAGGTATAGCCTCTTGATTGCATGTTTTAGGGGTTATGAAATGCCAAAGTATTGATGTTTAGACACTTGGATTGTTATTTTACAAACTTGTACTCAAAGTAAATAGCTGTAATTGGGTGATCTGATAAATTCTTTACCATATACTATAGAGAATATTTCTATAGGGTAAATAGGGAATACGGAATTATTATAAATTTCAATCATTTCAGTAGTTTTTGAGTTTATCCATTACAAACATATTTTCTTTAATAACATAACATAAATTATGTTTACCATGAGTCTGTCCAGATTGTGCTGCAATAATTTGAGATACTGGTATCTGCTGTGCACCAGCTGCAGACACCGTGACCTGTGGCTGCCCAGTGTGGTGTCCAAGTATGATGTTGGGATCTCCATTGAGGATGCTGGCATGGGCCTGTCCCAAATCCTAAAACACAAGATACAATTGAAGTTAATTGATAATTTTGTTATCAACTCCACAGGACTAGTTTTAGATAAACTTAAGAGATTTATATGTATATAATAACAGCAAAACAATTGTAGATGGTGATATGAACTTTGTGGTTGTTACATAGAATAAATATTTTCAAAGTTTTTACTTCGTACAGTCTAAAATTACCTGGACTGGTTTTCCATTTTCGATTCTTGTGCCTGTGGGAAGTCCATACACAGAAACTTGAGGTATTGGACCCGGGAAAAGATTTGTAAACACCCAGTATTTGGCGACGCTAGACAAAGCGACGTTTACGGCAGCCGAATTTACAGAATTCACTCGCAAGTCTGTCGCTGACGTCGTGGCGGGCAAGTTATTGCCTTGTTGCTGCTGGGCATTCTGAATCCTTTGATTTTGAGACTGCAAGCAAAGCCAAAACGCAAATTAGAATGCTAATTAGGATCCAACAAAAAAAAAAAACCTAAAGGATTCCACAAACCTCAGAACTTCCAGGAGGCTGGCCACCACCCGTGTTGATACTGTGGTGCTCAGGATTCATTGTTAGTCCTTACAATATAAAAAAACTAATAACTTTCACTGTAATATTTACAACAACACAACATTTCCTAAACTTTACGCATCGGCATTGTCATAATTTGACTGTCATCGAAATGGAGGCGCGGGGGACGCGACGGGCCGCCATTATGAATCTTAGCGCACAATAACATTTTCTTCAATTACTCATTGGCTGCGTTTTCTTGCTTCACGACATTATTCACCAATTGGTATGTTACAGTTAGATGGCAATTATTCGAACTGTACTGTTTATTACGTTTTCCTAAACAAATTGAATCAAAGTTTTAGATAAAACACACATTTCTCACACACATCCACGAAAGAACGAAAGTTTTGTCATGGCCACGGTTGTGCCAACTTAATATAAAAAAGTCAACTTATTTTGATTTAGCCGATGAGGACTAAAATTAGTATAGAAAAATGTACTGTCTTCATAAAAATACTAGTAATTTTATGGTGTATTAAGTAATTTTAAATTGCTGTCGCAAGAAATAATCAACGATAGGTATACTTACAAATCAGCAAAAATTACGAAAATAAAGTTTAGACAGAGAGGTTATGAGAATTTTCCGATAGATGGCAGTGGTGTCGGATGACTGCTGCCAACCTCAAGATATCTGCGTTCCGTGTTCCGTTCCGTATATAGTATTTTACATCAAAATAAACTTATACATAATCGTATATATTTTAGTAAAAAATATAGGTTTCCTTCCGAAAATTGATAAGATTTATTTTTCATGTTTATATTTTCTATGTTTATATTTAAGTATTTTTAGGCAAACTACTCTACTCGGAACTGATGACGGAACAGAATCCGTAGGTTTGTATGTTAGTGGCCAACACCATTACTTGTTTGATATTTGTGTATGTAGCAATGGTACCTAAATCGTTTTTTTAATAGTAGAAATTTATTTAACACAATATTGCACCTAACTATTTAAAAATACACTTCATATGTAGGTCGGTATTATAAAGGCGAAAACTAGGGCCGAATTGGCGAATATATTTTTCGTCCGATAAATGCACGGATAAGCTCCCGTTTGCTGGGCCGAAAAACTTTCTTATGTTAGACCTAAAAAAACCCTTGATCTAGGTATGGACTAGAAGTCATATTATACTGCCTTGAAACGGATAACCAACGATATTAGGATTAGGTCGATATGTTTTTACTATTGTGGACCCTAGAGACAGTATTATAAGATAAGGGGAAACATAACCCTTTCTTGGCAGTCGGGTAACAAATTATTTTAATCAAAAATGTGTTAATGTAGGTAGGTATATATATTCTTTTACTATTTCTGGATAAACTAGTCATTTTTAAGTTTAGAGTAAACGCCCAGTGAAATGGGCCTTTAAGCTGTGCGTGCACTGGACCGGAATCGGAGCGGACGGAGTGGCCGGAGCGGCCGGATTTTCAAAATGCCGGTGGGGTGCGTTCACTGCATTCGGATTCCGGACCGGCATTTTTACAGTGTTGCCAGGGCCCTTGAGTCATAAATTACGTTTCGTTTCCTGAAATGTTACATTTTTGCAGCAAAAGTTACAATATTGTAATTTTTTTAATTTACGTGTTTTTGGGGTCGGAGTATAACCCTCCACACAGCGCTATCCTATAAAGTGGTTACTAACATATAGCATAACGCTTTGCTTCATTTACCGGCGGTGACTTTTGTTTATAATAATAGAGATAGAGAAGATACCACCTAAACCTGTACCAACCTGCCCTGTCCCATTATTATGTCTGTGTCATATTTAAGTCTGTCTTTAACAAAACACAAAAAAAAGTATTCTAAGATCTAGATCATCACGATGTCTATACCTAACTGGGTAATCATTACTCTGGCTGGAGTGAGAAAGATATGGGTGCATAATATGAACTCTAAAAGAGTCCTCTATGGAGAATTACATTATATGCTGATTTATTAAAAGATGAAGATAGATTCTTTGGGAATTGAAGAAAAATTTTTTTGAACTTCACTATATTCTTGAACCTTATATTTTATTTTACTACTTTTTCGGCATGATTAATATACATATCCGTACCAAATTACAGCTTTTTAGTACTTATAGTCTATGAGTAAAACCACGGACGGACAGACGGACGGACGGACAGACATGGCGAAACTGTAAGGGTTCACTATTTACTACGGAACTCTGAAAATTGGTTGACTCTAAAGTCAGTTTACGGCCAATAATTTTACGTGATAACGGGGAGAGATAGATGCGTGATAGATACTACTACTACTCCTGCTGCTGCTGCTGTTGCTGGTCTGGAACGTGACATTTTTCGTGCGTGCAGCCAATGTTCATTGATATCTTTGTTTTTAATGTCAGTATTTTCATCACTCTGTATTTTCGTCTTACTCATTCACGACATATGTAATTGAGGAAGACTACAATGAATGACTAGCTAATGAATTTAAAAGTTATGGATGATCTAAATCAAATTCCTACGAAATGAGGTTTCTACCATTCTCTGTTATTCATAATAATATTCCAATATAAAAAGTTCTACCATAAGGGGTAGATCTTCTTATGAACGGCAACACTGACGACTGCCGATGCCGGTGACGTCACCGGCAGAAATTCCGGTCTCCGGCACGGAAATGCCGATGCAGTGCACGCAGCGCCATACAAATCCATACAAAGCAACAAATCCGTCCGCTCCGTCCGCTTCGATTCCGGTCCAGTGCACGCACAGCTTCACTGGACCGAAATTGATATAGGGTGTTTATTATATCCGACTTTTCGACCGGGCCGAAACCCATCACTTACTTACTTACGTTACACACTTACTTACGTAGTACGATAAATGTATTCATATAAATAGATACAATTATAACCTCTAGATACAAACTTTTTCGACAACGGTAAATTTCCTTGGTAGGGTGGCAATGCAATTTACGAAACTCTTTGATTATGGAAGAAAACGCATTCTATACTCGAAAGATGATTTGAATAACTTATTATTAAGTTATTAATCATTCGTAGATTTTAATACGCTTTGAAGACATATCACACACTTTGTACTTATATAGCATTTTCTTAATAGTTTGTGTACACTATAATAAAGATGTTATGTAGGTACTACATAATCTTACTGGATACATACATACCTAGTATCACGTCTTCCGTTGATCATCTGTGGCCATAAGGTCTAAAATATTTTATGGCCACGTTTAGAATGTTGGAAGGGCGTGTAGTGAAGAAGATGGAAAATGGAGTCAAAATCGTGATGGGTTGCCAGCCGCATTACCTATTGACATGATTTCTCACATTTTCGCCCATTCCTTCGATCGGCTTTTACGATCTGCGCGGGTAGAGAAACAGCCGGCACATTTTACGATTTTTCTTTTCTCCCAGACCAGCATGAAGATTATTGGTATTTTTACTAGATAATAGGTATTATTAGATACAGATTGCCATTCCCAAAATTAGGTATCTTGGTTTCTATGACTATTTTTCATTCTTGGTTTTCTCAATGATTCTGCACTATCTTTTAAAAATAAAAAAGAAAAACCGGCCAAGTGCGAGTACTATTCGCGCACGAAGGTTTCCGTACCACTTATCCATAAAAAAGAATTGCAAAAAATCATGTTTGGTTGCCCCAATATATTTTTTTTTTAAAGAAATAATATAACTCAATATTATTAGAATATTTTTTAAAAGTCTATCAGTTGCCGCTATCAATTAGTGAGCAAAAACGAGAAAAGAAATCACGTTTGTATTGTAGGAGCCCCCTTAAACATTAATTTTATTATGTGTTTTTTCATATTTGTTGTTACAGAAATACATCATCTATGAAAATTTAAACTGTCTAACTATCACGGTTCATGAGATACAGCGTGGTAACAGACAGGCGGACGGATAGCGGATCCATTTGGGTACAGAACCCTTATAACCCCACTAACCCATCTTAATGTGACACCCTGATACTATTCTACCTACGCATGTGTTTTTCTACGTACTTATGTATATTATTTATGGTGAGAGAATCAGCAAATCTGAATTACCAGATCTCCCAGGGTGCACTGGATGCCGCACATCCAAATTCCACAGCTGTCCCGTCACTTGACTGACGGGGCCTACACTGAATAATAACCTAATTAAGACCTAAAGACTGTCCCGTAGAGTGCCATTTTGCTAAACTAAGGCAGTCAGAAATATATGTAGTTATTTTATTTCGCGAACTGAAAGGTATTGTAGAGCATTCCAAATTGTTTTTCTTCGTTTCATCAAAACATTGTAAGTATATGTTTGGTCTCTCAGAATCAATCAGAAAAGGACGTCTAGTGCCTGTCTTCTCTCTCACCTATACCTGTTCCTCGTGGGAATAATAGGTAACGTTTCCTCGCGAAGATGTAAGGAAATGAAGAACTACCAAAAGAAGGCAGTGAGAAATGAGTCTTATGTATTTTGCTAATAAAGTAGAGAGTAAAGCATTTCATTTTTAAGAGTCACATTTGTTAAAACACTATACGTAAGTACAATGTAGTATATTTATAATTAAATTGCATGAAAGGCATAATATATTGTTTAAGTTTACTGGGATTAGCTATTCTTTATCAGCAAACGAAGTTGTTTGCAAAAGTTTCAAGAGCACTCGTTGACTCATTTCCAAAAGTATTAAAAAAAATCGTAGCACTTTGTTGCAGTTGCTACGTCATGCATGTGCTACGCGAGCGTAGCACACAGGTTTGTGTAACGTAGCAACATGCATGCATAAATCCATGCAAAAATACAGAATTATTGTTATTTAGTAGTGTTTTTAATACTTAATATTAATACTCAAAAAATTTAACGTTTTAACGAAGATGCTTTTTGAAATGTTTTCAACCGAGATAAAAAAAGAGGAGGATTGAAATCTTCCTCTTTTTTAATGTCGGTTTGACTACTTTTATGCTTTTTAGGGTTCTGTAGCCAAAAGGCAAATAAACGGAACTCTTATGGGTTCGTCATGTCTGCCTGTCCGTCCGTATGTCACAGCCATACTGTTCAAACTTGATAAGTAGATGTATTCTGTGAACCGCATTAAGATTTTCACACAAAATAGAAAAAAACAATAGATTTTAGGGGTGCCCCATACTTAGATCTGAACCTCAATTTTTTTTAATAAGTAATTACCCATTGTCTCTTTAGCATTTGTCGTCAAAGACTTAATATCATATTTGTTGTCCTTTATATAAGTTTATATTTCTGTTATCTATTAACAAAGCCTTATCTGACATAAGTATTTTTACTAGCTTTGGCCCGCAGCTTTGATCGCGTTAATTATGATCGGAAACTACTTTTTTCTGGCATTATATCCTTTTCCTTACGAATAGAAAACGAGTTTAGTAATTAAGGCTTAAAAGCATGAAAAAATCTCTCTTTCGCATTCATAATAGAAAACATAGTTAGGATTCGTTATTCGTTTTAATTCGCAGCAGAGCGCAACAAATTCGCAATATTCTAGCTTTAAAATTAATAGCCGTGTGGTTTCTGGCAGAGTAGGATAAGACCACTCCAAGTCTTCCCATGGAGGTCGTAGGTAAGAGGCGACTTAGGAAATACAAGCTAAACAAAGCTCATAAACGTCAATGAAACCTCTCCAACCCGCCTGGCAAACGATGAGAGTGAAGGCCAAATCCTCTGTCTGCTCTGGCCAAGTACCTATGCCTCCGGTAGTCTACAGAGAGAGAGAGACTAAAAAGAGACTAAAAAGACCTGATGATGATGATGATTATTCATCATCAGATGAAGATTCATCTATAATTTTTGGGTTGGGTTAATTACTGCACGTGTGTTGTTAGGTAGGTATTTTGATTTAAATGATAGAACTCATTTAGATCAGAATATTTGAGAAATATCCTTTTACCAAGCTTATAAAAGTACATTTAGATATCATCTTAATACTCTACAACTAAAACAATTATATACTGTACTGAACTACCTACTTATAATTTATTTTGTTCAACGTCATAAATGAAGTGAGCCGGTGTAGAGTATGAAAATCTGCTCACGATTTCAGACTCTGTATATTATGTAATATTAAACGGCTCATAGACAAAATGAATGAAGAGGTAAATTAATGGAGCGACAGGATGTGAAGATCCTCCTGGACCGTGTTGATTGCTGTAGGTGTAGACGCAGTGGGTCGGAATTCGAAGCAAACCACGCTACGTCGAAGTTCGCCTCAGTAACCACGCTGAGGTTATACGGACCGCGCGCCTCCGCAGTCGCGTGACACGAAAACCTTTACGTCACTCCACAAAACTTTTTCAAAACAATCATACAATAATAACTACCTTGAATTATAATTTTAGAAAGTGTTGCATTGACTGCTGTGACTTACTAATTAAATCTCGTCGCGAAATCGGACGATTCACTCAGCTGTCATTTGTTTTGATTAGCAAACGCCGATTTACCGCCGGCCGGTTCATCGCAGGTATGTTGTTGGATGCTATTAAAATAATGTCAATTTTGAATTCAACACAAACACTAATGCTTTTTTAATGGGCACATTCAATAGTAAGGGAACGGGGAAAATTGTTGTGGTTTTTCACCGCACAATTTCTAGCTAAGTGGAAATTGTTAAAGAAATTGAATTTCTTTTTAAGTAAATTGCTTGAGGAGTGTTAGTTTGAGTTAGCATCGTACAGGATTATAGGCAGATCTGGTAATACAAGGAAAATGAATAAAAAATACACCTATATCCGTTCGTATTAGAAAAAGCAATCAAAGTCGTCAACGATAATAAAACATGTAAGCATGTGAACAGAGAATATTAATCGTGTTTCAATTGAGCAGGTTTGTGAATGAATAACAATTTTAGTTTACCTAATTAAAAATTCACAAGATTTTATTTATTTATCACTTGCCTAAGTATACTCTACAACTAATCCAAAAACGAATTATACAGGTTAAAGTAAATTAAACAATGCATAGGTTTAAATTGTAAAAAAAAATGTACTCTACAAAATATTTAGAGCGTTGTTTATAAATTGTTTTTAAGTACGTACTGCACTCTAGTATGGAGTCTCTACATTAAGTAAGTAGGTACTCTATTATTTTCCTTAAAAGGCATAAAGTACATTCTAAACAATAAGTGCATTGCATATAGTCATAGTTTACCCATGCACGGCGTTATTTCTAAAATGAACGTCTCACCTTGACTTTGTCGAGGTAAGGATTATCACCTACTCTACATCATTCGCCACCCATTAATTTTTTTCTTATTTGTATTAGAAACGTGTTTCTCACGTGATTTTGAACTTATTCGTAACGTGATTTGAGCTATAAAACTGGCTGATACGTGTTAATGTAATAATAAAGTGAGTGTACTAATTGGAATTCAAGTAAATAATTACTTTCTATTTTTATTTATTAAAGAATTTGTTTATATAACATGACATATAAATAATACCAAACTGACATATTTTTAAAAAGTGTTAATTATAAATATATACACTTAGCAATTTATTTTTGTTGTGTTTAGATCGCTTGCTTAATAAAATAAAAGTATTCAAGAAAGTAATAAATATGGAAATCTAAAAATTATGTATACTAAAATAAATAAATAAATACGGACAAATCACATAGATTGAGCTAGCCCCAAAGTAAGTTCGAGACTTGTGTTATGAGATACTAACTCAACGATACTATATTTTATAGCAAATACATATATAGATAAACATCCAAGACCCAGGTCAATCTGAAAAAGATCATTTTCCATCTTGATCTGACCGGAGATCGAACCCGGGGCCCTCGTGTCGCAGGCTGTTAACCACTGCGCCACGGAGCTCGCCTACCTTCCTACTTTAATTATACTTACTCGAGGTAAGTATAACTAAAATAGGAAATTAAAACAATTATATTATTTTAAAATAATTGGTTACTTTATAAATCACTAGCTGTTGCCCACGGCTCCGCCCGCGTTAGTGTCGATCCCTCGGGAACAGTAGAATTTCCCGGAATCAAACATACACTACTATGTCCTTCCTCGGGCTTCACACCTCCATACCAAATTTCATCCAAATCAGTTCAATGGTTGAAGCGTAAAAAAACGACAGACAGAGTTACTTTCGCATTTATAATATTAGTATTAGTATGAAAGTATGGATATTATTTATACTTCTAAGTCCAGAAATGAGAAAATTCCATATAAATTTTACCCCTTTTAAAGTTAAATTTCTTAAAAATCCTTTCTTACCGCTCACTCACATCATTAAAAGAACCCCTGTACCAAATTTCAAGTTTCTAGGCGCAGCAGTTTCTGTTGGTTTGCCGTTTGCCCGCGGCTACGCCGCCGCCGTTAGTGTCCATCCCTCAGGAACAGTTTGGACCCTCAAAGGGGTGACTCAGGTCATCAATATGAACAACTTTTTCTACTTTTTCTATGGGACCAATGCTGGGAACTTAAAACAAAAATTCGTCATTTCCATAAAAAAGAGTCCCGCCGCCCGGCCAGTTTGTATGGGAATGTCGAATTTTTTTTTGAGTTCCCAGCATTGTTCCCATAGGAAAAGTTGTTCATTTTGATGGTCTGAGTCACTTCTTTAATGGTCCAAAACGATAAAAAATTCACTGTGTATATTTGCAGGCAAACTAATGCCTTGAGTTCATTCAAATGACGATAACTTTTTTTTTAATGAACCGATTTTGATGAAACAAACTTTAAATGTTTTGCTGAGTTAAAACAAAGCAATAGGTGAAAGTTTGAAGTAAATCGGTTCAGTATTTTCGGAGATAATCGTGATCATACATACAGACAGACAGACAGACAGACAGACAAAAAATTCGAAAAAAAAATTTTTGCTTTCTATTATTCTTTTTAAGTGTCCTTCTATCCATTTCAGTCAAAAATTCTTAATGTACAGACAAAATATTTTTACTGTTTTATTATATGTATAGATAGATAATGTGAAGGCTCCCATACATCGGACATGATTTTTGCCGTTTTTATAGATAACGGTACGGAACCCATCGTGCGCGAGTCCGACTCACACTTGGCCGGTTTTTTTAATAATCTAAGAACACTTGGGTTTTTGAGAAGAACCTAACGATATTTTAATTGTCGATATCCATCCTGCTGTTTGGAAGATACGAGGTATTATAGAAATTTACAAACATACATGATAAGCGCCAAACACAAAGAACTCTTCTTGATAGTCGGAAAAAAAGGGAGTGTAAAGTTTTTAGAGTTCATGTGTGTATGTTGATATGTGAGTTTATTTCATAATTTCGAAATGCTTGAACAGATTTGTATGTATGGAGTATAACTGGAATCCATATATCACCAAGTGACTAATATTTTTGTCGTGACAACGTTTTTTAAATCGGCGACCGCCGGCTACATGCACGAAAAATTGTCACGTTATGTGTGCAAGCAAGAGTGTGGAACAAACGATAGAGAGAAACGAGGATTTTTTTTTTAAAATCAGTATTTTTTGATTTTATATTGCAATATGTCTCATTCTGTGTGTATGTATGTATACACTTATTCTAAGGAGATCATGGGATTCAAACTTATCTAATAATACAGATAGCGTTATTCAGTTTACGGTTCGATACCCTGGTAATAGCTTTTTCTATAATTTGGCAAAGAAATGTAACTATTTATATGCTATAATTGGGTCACGCATACAGCTCTCTCTTGTTGATTAGTATGTGACTGTGAACAAAAAATAAATAGGATCGTTCAAGGTTCAGTTCAGTATTCGTTCAAGTTCAAGGTTCAGTTCGGTACAGTTCCGAGTCATTCATTGCTGGTAGCGTCCCGAACTTGGTAACAATCATTAAATAGTAGGTGCATACAGAAAAAAAATCTTGCAACTAATATTATCGAACTTGCTTTGGGGCTAGCTCAATCTGTGTGATTTGTCCGTATATATTTATTTATTTATTTATTATATCTAGGGGGAAAAAAGTTTTCATAGTTCTGTAAGAAGGCACTTCCTTAAAAATTAAACTAATTTAGCTTTAAAAATTTATAGAAAATGACGGGGCAACTTTATTTGAAAAGGTATTTACCTACAACTAACTTTATTACTAAGTAGCGATAGCAAGGTTATCTAATAATATCAACTTTGATCATTATCAAATGCATGCAATGTATTTAAATGCATTATTAAATATTACAGCAAAGCGTCAACGATCTTTTATTTGAAGTAAACATATCATCAGCCGCATAAGTGGTACAGTCAGGTACTGAGATATGTGACCAGGCGCTCTACCTATATCTTGAATTTTCTCTTAATCTAAAAATAATATTAAAATGAAAATATATAAGTTCAATTTAAATTAAAGGCAAATATTTTAAATGCTTGCACCTATAGGGTAGAAAAATGCTTTAAAAGAAAAATAAAAAGTCAACCCGCTAGTTTTTGAGATATCTGGATCTGAACATTTAGAAAAACAGACGAAAAAGCAAACTGTGTACAAAAACACTTTCTACTATTACCCACGCCAACAACTTTTTACTATTACCTACTATGGATACTAAGTCAACAATCAAAACAGCTGATTTATCGATTTTAATAAAAAAATATATATTTTGTATAAAAAAGATCTAGTCATAGATAGAAAAATAATACGTAGAAAAAAAAAATGTTCACCATATTTTATGTCTTAACTAGCTTTCGCCCGCGGCTCCGCCCGCGTCAATGTCGATCCCTCGGGAATAGTACTTTTCCCCGGGATAAAAGGTAGCCTATGTCCTTCTCCGTACTCCAGAGGACTTGTATGCAAAATTTTTTTATGCAAAAAAAAAAGACATTTTACTAGTATGACCAATTTAAATTTTAGATGTTTTACTAGTAGATTGTTTTTCTTTTACGTCATTTACCCCACAAGGGGATTTTAGTAGATTGCCCTTCTGATAGGGAGGGAAATTCTCGTCTTATCAGCTTGAATAATTGTGCTGTTCACATACGTGGTTCTAATTTGAGGAACTACTCGGGTAGTTACCCCGATGTCCATCATTTTGATGCGCTAGATTCCTCGCCAGCTTGCTGTCACTACGTGCTGGTTATTTCAGAACTTAAACTCAACGCGATTTAAGTCTGAACCGAGCGGGAGTACGACGCTGTGAAGATGCGATAGATTTGATTCTTATAAAAATAAAAAGATATTTACATTAGTACAGTCAGCAACAGAAATACCTTGCCAGGCCCTGTATCTATATCTTGAATTTTCTCTTAAACTATAAATAATAATAACATAAAAAATTATATACACAAGGATTTTAATGAAGCCTATCTTAATATACATTTTCACGTTTATATTTTTTATAGTTTAAGAGAAAATTCAAGATATAGATACAGGGCCTGGCAAGGTATTTCTGTTGCTGACTGTACTACTGTACCAGAACTTGGTTCTCGATGTAAAAAAAAAATGGCTGTCTGTAAAGTTAGTTTACGAAAGATAATTTATATGATCACGGTGGAAGAGAGATAGATGTGTCACAAGCCGAACGGTTAGAACGATCGCGCCTCTCGCTTGTTCCGCGCTCTCGCTTGCACACGGAATTTCGTGCGTGCAGCCGGCGTTCATCGATTAATAAGACGTTGTCACGTCAAAAAAACAATATTTATTTAATTAATTATAACTACCCATCCTATATAGGACTATATAGGTTCTCGATGTCAAAACTTACTGGAAAATGGTCACACAACACACTCAAGAGTCATATTATGAGGCACTACAAAATAAACAGTATGATTTTCCAATACGTGATATGACAAAATACCTAAAGTATGACAATCGTCATCACGAAATAAACACTTGTCTAAACAAACCAGCTTCCCCGTTTAGAACACGCATGGCTGCGTCTCCGACCTTGGGACGTGATAAAATGTAGATATTAAAGCAGAGCCACTACAATATAACAGTTTTGATCTAACACTTAGCTATAATCATCAATATGAACAAGGACTTAACAGTGATGGGTTGCTAGCCGCATCGCCTATTTACATGATTCCTCAGATTTTACTAATTCCTCAATCGGCTTTTACGATCTGCGCGGGAAGAACAGCAGCTGGTACATTCTACGTTTTTTATTTTCTCTCAGACCAGCATGGAAGAGACATATACTATTTTATTTATTTAATTAAACTTTATTGCACAAAAAATAAAGTACAAACAGGTGGACTTAATGCCATAAGGCATTCTCTGCCAGTCAAACCTTGAGACCAATCCGAGATAAACAATGTAGGTAATTTTAGGTATAGTCTTATTTTGTGTGTACATTATTATTATGTTTTTCAAAATGTTATGTAGTTGGATTGTATGCAGATCACAGTGCATCCAGACAAACCCTCGTGGTTTTTGGATGACATTTAAATGTAATCTTTTGTATAATGTTTTCGACTTAATAACTTTAAAAAAAAATGTGTTTTAGCTAAACCTGCGATTTTCGGAAATAAAGTACGTATAGGTACAAACACTCACACGTCCACAAAAAGTACCTATGAGCTTCTGCTTTTTATAAACATTCATAAAAAGTAGAGTTAACGTTAAACTTTAAACGGGTCCTAAATTAGGAGGATTAGGACTCCTAATATGAGATCAAAAATGAGAAGATAGGTAAATACAAAAAAACATAGCAAGGAAATAAAACAGGAATAAATAGGTATATATTATAACGTCTTTATCCCTTACTGGGTAGACAGAGCCTAAGGCCAAAACACCCGATGGCCACATTTAGCGTGTTGTTGTGCGTCAAGGTGGAAATAGGAATCAAAATAGTGGTTAGTTGCCAGCCGCATCGCCTATTAACATGATTCTTTAATTTAGCCCTTTCCCTCGACCGGATTTTACGATCTGCGGGAGAATGAATAGGTGTAAGGGATAATTCAAATTACTAGTACCTCTACTACGCAACCAAAAACCAATTTCAATCTGTTTTACTACTACTTAGGAGGCAGTTCATGTTTTATTAATGAGAATAGAGATTGAAAGTTAATTATTATGATTAAGATTGCATTAATAATGTTGCTATAGTTTATTTTTCCTTAGTTGAAAAGAATAATTTAATCCAAATTGAAAGTCTTAGAAAAGTTAAAAAAATAGGTTATTGTTTATAGAGTTATTGTTCGATTTACACAACAGCATTGCATATGATATAAGAAATAATTGGAAAAAGAAATAGATAAACAACGATCGAGAAACAGTAGTAGTTGATGAGGGGCAAAATGAATTTGTTTATATAACTAATTATTTTTTGTACATATTTTTAACTGAGTGAAATTAAGTAATCTTGTACAATTGAGTTAAATAACATTGAAATTAAAGTACTATCAGGTTAATCTTGGTATTATTCATCATTATATTAGATAGGCACTTCTTCAATTACCTACTTTGTACTTGAACTAAGCAAGTACATTATTTTGCAATAGCAATTTTTTTTCAGAATGTAACTTAGTTACCTAAATTCAAGTTGCACTTATTCTTTTACGAATAAAAAGTAAAACATTCAAATTTAAATCACATGATTTTGTTTTCACATTATTTAAACTTTATGATTTTTCTTTAAATCTTTTGATGAACCATTTAATACTGTTGTAAATAAGTCATAAATAATAAATAATAAATAAATATATACGGACAAATCACACAGATTGAGCTAGCCCCAAAGTAAGTTCGAGACTTGTGTTATGGGATACTAACTTAACGATACTATATTTTATAACAAATACATATATAGATATACATCCAAGACCCAGGCCAGTCTGAAAAAGATCATTTTCCATCTTGAACTGGCCGGGGATCGAACCCGGTCACTCCGTGTCGCAGGCTGGCGTGTTGACCGCTGCGCCACGGAGCTAGTCTATATAAAAAAAGTATATATAAAAAAAGGTTTGTCAAAAATATTTGATTTACCTGCCCTTACTACGTACCTGCCCGTACTATGTTAGGGGCACAGAATAAGTACTACTACTTATTCTGTGCCCCTAACAACTTAAAAAATAGACTTATAGAAATAGAAATTTGACCCATAGAAATTTTACCAGCTGATCGGTGACTTTGTATGGGACTCACAATTTTCTTTTTCATTGTATCCTTGTTTCTTGCGGTTCTATTGTATTAGGGATTACTGTATTAGGGATTGTAATTCAGACATTTACATATTGCCAGGAAATTCATCCTTATCCTTTCATTACTATTACTTTATTACTTTTTATTTTACTAATATTATAAATGCGAAAGTCAGTTCGTTTGTTTGTTTATTTGTTTGTTTGTTACGCTTTCACGCCGTAACTTCTGAAACGATCATCATGAAATTTTGCATACAAGTTCTCTGGAGTACGGAGAAGGACATAGGCTACCTTTGATCCCGGGAAAAAGTCTATTCTACTATTCCCGAGGGATCGACATTGACGCGGGTGGAGCCGCGGGCGAATACTAGTTCTGTATAAAATACATAAAATATATTGTCATTAAGCAATTATAATCCTTTTAATATTTATAGATGTAGAAGTTGTTTGTATGTTAGTAACATCTTCACGAAAAAATATTGGAAAAATTTTCATAAAACTTTACAATGCATATACGAGTATATGTACGTCAAAATAACACAGTAGCTACACACTACGCCCATTAGTTAGACCGAGATAAAAAGATAGTTAATAAAACAATAAATAATTCTTTATTTATAATTAAACAGTAGTATTTGAGATTGCGGGTTACTCTGATTAGCAGCAATCAGGTTTGTTTTATAAGCGGTGTTAGTTTGATTCAGCACATGCCTTTGCATAACCAAAAGTGTAGTTGGTACAATGGCTATAGAAGGTGCTACAAACAAGTACTCAGTGTTTACAAATTATTGCATTACGAGCGTTTCGTGCACGTTCAATACGATTTTGTTGTTCTGATTATTGAGAATGTGCTTTGTTTTGCGTCTGTGTTATCGCCTTTCCTGATAAAACTTAAATTTTCAGCGAGAATTACGGAAATGTACATGCTGTAAAATTAATGCTATAGGGACGACGAAAGTATTCCTTCCCTGTATAATTTCAGAAGGGATCTATGAGGAAATTATATCCATGTTGGAAACATTTGGTAGAAAATTATTAATATATTAAAAAGACTTCTTAAAATATGTCGATACAAAAAGTGTATGAACTTTATTAAAATATTCGATTTCAATTATCCTTCCTGTATTGAGTGAATAGTTTATTTCGCGTATTTCTAAACAAGTTCGCGTAAAAGAAAGAAATAAAATACAAATGCATTTAAAAGACTTTCTTAGTTAATAACTGCCAACATCCTTCCCCTTGAAAGTCCGGCAACTTTTCTGTTACAGCGCTGATCGCTTACCATCAGGTGACTCGCTTGCTCGTTTGCCGTACTACTTAAACCATAAAAAAAATTGTTAAAGATTACATTCAGCATATTTTATAACTACTTATTACATCAGGTATTTTTTTCCGTGTCGCCCACAGAATGCAATAGTTCATCAATAGGTCAGCGAGCACGAGCAATCGTGCACGATTGAGTCCCCAGCGGCGAGTTGCAAACATTGCCCGACATTATGACCTTTACAAGATATAGGAAGTGGGGGAAGTGGCCGGCCCGATGTTTGATTTAATAAATTGTTTAACTAGAAATGATTACTAGTACGGGCGTAGAGCTTACGTTCCGTTTGGACCATGTACAGAGTTGTCAAATGTCCTATTTTGCCTCAGAACATTGTTGTTCTGAGTATTTTGCGTACGCAGGTGGAACTATAGAGTTGACGAAAAGACTATATTATTTAGGTATTGAGGTATAGGTATAATAGAAAGATTATAGTGCAAATAAATAAAATGTAATATACTTGTGTATAAAATAAAGTATATAAGGAATAATGTTTGTGGTGCAAGGTTGCAGTGGAAGGGAAATGCTGAAATGTTAGATAGTAAATGATTTTATTTAAACTTTGTCGCATAAATTCACACAAATGTTCGCAAGTAGTTCTCATAATTCAAAATGTTAGTTAGTTAAATCTTAGGTTGTTAATCATCATCATCATCAGGTCTTTTTAGTCTTCGCTGCAGGAGCATGACCCTCTCTGTACTACAGGACCCATACTTGGCCAGAGCAAACAGAGGATTTGGCCTACACTCTCCTCGCTGGCCAGACGGATTGGAGAGGTCTCATTGATGTTTATGAGCTTTGTTTACCTTGTATTTCCTATAAAATGTTATTTTGATTGTTAGAATGCACCCGGACATGGGATGTCGATCGTAACGTCACCAAACGAATAACCACCGGATGGTTTAAGTGGAGACAGGTAACAGGGATGACGTGCGACAAAAAGACTTAAACTAAAAGGCAAAATATATAAAACCGTCATTAGCCCTGCCTTACTTTACGGAGCGGAGTGCTGGGCGACGAAGAAGAAAGAGGAACATCGTATTCATGTGGCAGAAATGCGTATGCTTAGGTGGATGTGTGGAATTACAAGGATGGATAAGATTCGGAACCAGTACATAAGAGGGAGCCTGAAAGTCGCACTGGTAGTTGACAAATTAAAAAGCCAACGTCTAACATGGTATGGACATGTAAAACAGAGAGATGCAGAACATCTGGCAAGAAGAATGTCTCATTTAGAAGTAGACGGACGTAGAGGACGAGGGAAGCCAAGAAAGACGTGTATTAAATGTGTCAGAGGGGATATGAGGGAATGGGGGGCAAATATTGATATGGTTAACGATAGAAAATTATGGAGAGAGTCGACATACAGAGCCGACCCCAAATAGGGAAAAGGCGAGGAAGAAGAAGAGAATGCACCCGGACAGGCCGACGTTTAGTTGTCGCCTTATTTAAAAACATGTTCCAAATACTTACTCAAACAATGCATATCGATATTATTGCGTTATATTTATCATGTCGATATTGAATAAATTACGTAGATATTTTATTAGAGGTTCTATGACTGCGACCTGTGCAATTTTTTGAAACTTTATTATTTCTTATCAGTTCTTTTGGAATTTTATTTTGTGCGTAAAGTTTTAATTTACCCTCATAAAAAACCTACCTAATGTCTCGGCTCGGATATATGTAGCTGAATTTTGCTCTTCTAGTGTTTCTAATCTCAATTCGTGTAATTTCAATTACAACTTGTGACCTTAGTTTAGCAACAGAAATGTTTTTATAGGGCGTAGTTTAATTGGTACTTATCATCGGGTAGTGCCGAACTTTTTGCTAGTAATTACGTTCAGTAGTCACATTCAATGCTACAATAGATACATTCAAAATAATTGGCAGCTTTGTTCGCGTCGCGCCTTTATACTACACGTCGAATCTATTGTTAAATTAAAACAGAATCAAAATGTGGTTTCATTTGAAGCGTGTTGCAATAGGCTAGTTTCCTGAAAAAGTATTATTAGTCCGTCAGTAAAATAATCAAGAAATATTGGATATGTATTTTTTCTTATGTCAATTAAAAAAATATATAAAGATGTACACACACGGAAATGTGACGTTACACTTTGCTACACTTTCAACCAAACTGTGACGTCACGAGCCCCCACTTTTGAACTTTGACACTCTTGTGTGACACTGACAAATTATTATTATAATTAATTGTTTAATTGACAAAATAAAAAATTATTGTTATCTTATTGACTGAGTAATTTTCATATCAGTATTTTAATCCAGGATAGTAACCGATTATACAATTGCTTACCCTGCTTTCATTGTCTATGGCTGCGTCCGCTGTGCCCGTGATAGAGACGTTAACTTTAGAAATACTGCGTTGACGTCAACAAAGATTATATGCACGCACGGATCTTGCCTTCAAAAAGGGTTGTGGGCCCAGTGTAGAGCCACCGGTGAATACCATCTTTGTTAGAGTATTAGAACCTTATTTTTAGATTTACGAATAAACTTCTATGACGATGAAAACGAGTAATATGTCAAATATTTTTTACTGTCAGAAAAAACTATGTCACTTGAAGAACTGAAATAAAATGGATTAAGTTGTAAAAGCTATATTTTATTTGGAAATAAGTCTTAGAATAAAAATACATACAGTCCACGTTCAAACAAACGTTCTTACCTAAATGTCCATCGATCGTTAATAAATTCGTATATCAAGTTCTTTAGAGATAAAATCTTAATATGTTACTTAACCATACCCTAGAAAAAAATTATAACTCATGTTCTGCATGAGGTTGAGAGCAAGCCCACCGTGCTACTAACTGGATCCGCGCCTGCTGATATCAAACTTTTCTTATTAAAATCTGATTTATTTAGTAGATGGATACGATACGCAACACAATAACATAATTAATGAGGTGATTGCACGGTTGCACCTATAGTAAACTTATTTCGATCTTTCTTCATCAATCATCAGGTAATTATTTCTTAAAAACGTATTTTATTGAAACTATCGCCAGTCACATACTTCATACCTGATTAATTGGTACAAACACCTGTTAAAATTAAAAGTATTATTTTCCTTAAAAAAATATTACCTACTAGTGTAGGTTGGTAATGATTTTATTAGGTTTTGTTTTGAGTTAGGTATTAAATAATGTTGAAATTATAATAAGTATACATTAAAACTAAATTAAACTAAGTAAATAAATTAAAACGAAATAATAGAAATTAACTTAATTTCAATCTTAAACTAAAAAAAATGCTTAAAACTATTAAACAAATACCTACCCAAATAACACCAAAACTTTAAATAAAAAATGTCCCGCAGGTCGTTTATAATGCTTACGTTTTTGTGAGTGATACATATACTATATCGATAACTATGATAAGGTAGAGCTTTATACAATTCATAACAATATTTTCATTTATTTGAAGGAGACTGATTGTATTTTGATTCTTCCTTTATGCCCAACCAACATGCTAAACGTGGCCTTTGGGTCTTATGGCCTTAGAATATTTTTACCCAGTAAGGAACAAAGTCGTGATTACTATGTATATATACATTCAAGGAGATCTTACCTACTTAAAAGAAATAAGTATTATTCATAAGAACAGAAATTATAGTGTGTTTATAAAGTAAACAGAATATTATAGTTATCAAAGAAACCAACCTTCGCTGGCGTGGAAAATATACGTATCATCCATGTGTGTAAACCATAATTAAATATCTTTTTGTTTTCCATAGAGGCGTATGAATAAAAAAGCCGGTTCATCTAATTATTAGATGGTGGACATGACAATAATGGTTTAATAATGCTAATCAAGGTGACATAGGTACTATAGGTACGACGAGTTACAAGAGTAAGGAAATAAACGATTTATGTCAAAGATACCTATAATTGTCCTATTAATAGATAAAAAATATAAGCTCGATCTTATGACATCTGTAAGGGTTGGTAAATTGGCATAATAATTATGTTTTTGTCGGTCTCTTTCATCGTCATCAACAGCTTTGCCGATCCACTGCTGGGTATAAGCCTCCTTTTGTCCGCGCCATGCTTCTCTATCATCAGTTTTTACCAGCAATCTGCTTTATGTTTATCTCGTCAACCCACCTAGCTGCCGGACGCCCAACACTACGCTTCCCATTTCTGGGATACCACTCGGTGACAGCTTCACTCCACCTACCATTGTTCCTTTTAGCCCTGGCTAAAAGGAACAACGGTAGGTGCCTGCCCAGTTCCATTTAAGAGTTGCAACCCTAGAGAGCACGTCGTGAACTTTCATTCGCCGTCGGATCTCAGACGTGCGATCTTGGTCTTGCAATTTGGTGTCAAGCATGGCTCGGTCGGTCAGTCTCTACAATAAGACTATATTAATACTAATAAAAAATCTGTAAGTTAGTAATGTAGAAAGTTGCTTTGTTCTCAGCGATATCGTGTTTTCGGTATGTGTGTATGTATATGCTCCATAACTCACAAACGAATTAACTGAATTTTATGCAACTTGGTAGATAAACATTTAGACGTACAGGTCACCTTGTTTTTCTGATAAAGGAAGCCAATGATAAGTGTAGAGTTCCTCATAGAATTGCCTCCATGGCTACTGAGCCATGGAGGCAATTCTATGAGGAACGTCTCCTATAGCAAAAAAGCGCATTAACCACTGGGTTAATGCGCTTTTCTGCTATAGGAGACGTTCTGCGTTCGATTCCCAGTGCAGAAAAATACTTGTACTTCACTCACACTGATCTGTGGTTTAGTAGTTAGGCAAGGAGGGTTGTCGTCAGGCAGGTGGTTGGCTATAAAAACTTTGCGAAATTATATTTCAGCATGAATTAGTAACATGATGTTTTTATTAGGGAACTCCGGACACCAAAGTTGAGGATTCAATTGGGACAACATTAAACAGATGTAGAGTTCCGTAGAAATTAAAACAATCGTTTTAACGTTAATCTTCAACGAATTTGTATCGTTCGATTACGTTTTTAGATGAAAAAGAGTATTTTTTATTTTGAAACTTATATCTATCTGTCTATGGTTTTAAATCTCCTTTTCAAAGTATTTTTAAACATTATTACAATCTTTTGATTAAAACTAACGCGAGATAATAACATTATTTATATGTGAATTACGGGTTACTCACGTACGAAGTCAGCTACAGGCCGACATGTTTCAACCTCATCCGGAGGTCTTCCTCTGGACCCAGTTCCAGTGCGAATCGGGACGACTCCGTGCGCGCGTCTGGGTTCACATTCGCCCTGAGGAAGACCTCCGGATGAGGTTGAAACATGTCGGCCTGTAGCTGACTTCGTACGTGAGTAACCCGTAATTCACATATAAATAATATTATTACAATCTCTTATTTTATTTGCCCTTTTAAAGGAAGTTATATAAATTGAAACAACTTCCTGACGTTTGATTAAGTTGTAATTTTGAATCGTTATTTCAGTTACACGACAATTCAATAATATGAAATCAACGAGCGGTTCTAATGATGAAGTCAGAAGGTGGACATAGGAGCTCTCAAATTAAACAACATAAACCCACTGTGGAATTAACTTTAGAATACGCTTATTATAACAGCTTGATACAATAACCAAAATTTTTGATAATAAATTATATTTTAGGTATAGTAGGCAATTTAGTTAAATGTTGACTCCAGACCATTGTTCTAGTGTGTGGCTTCCTTATTTGCCAATCGATTCCTAAAGCTAGCTCAGTTAATAGTCAGGTAGAGCCACAAAGAGTTTTTCATGTTCCACTTGTTAAAGGCAAATTGCCGCCTGCGGTATAATTAAACGCGGGTGACCACCTACTTAGTGTCGGATGACATACCCGTAACGAGGTACTGTGAATATCTAATTATTTCGTTCAGTCGGACAAGACGGTTGGGTACTTAGAGATTTTCATTCAGCCGGAGCAAGACCGTTGGAACTGTCTCTTCGAAATGCTTGACCGCGGAAATTCGTTTCTTTAATTATTAGGCAGTAGTCCGATTCTGATTTTGGCTAATTTTGGCGAGAAGACATCTATATTTATCGTGCTTCGGAATCCCGGCTGCCATCTGGTAGTCGTTAAAGGAACCACGTCAGAGGCCGAGAGGCGGTTCCGAAGAACTCTGACACCAGGGTGTGCATGGTCGATTGACCGTGACACCTACTCGAAATGATTATTGATGATGTAAGAACGTGTTCTCACCTTAAAGAAGTTATAACATGCAACGAACTAGGATATATACCAATATATCCTGGCATCAATGTTAAGTAAAAAGTAATTAATTGCACAGAGCGTAAAAGTCGATCTAAGAAATGAACGCCGCAAAGAGGAATCTTGCTAAATTTTGCTTTTGTATCTCATGATTCTCCCTCAGTATTTCCCTGCATTATAAAACCTTTCGTTTATACAGTTTCTCTGATCATACATACAGCTTTCCGCTACAAGCTTTCTATGTGCCTCAAAGTGCAAAACTTTGCAGCCTAGCCCACTTTTAATTATTAGCTAATTAATAAGTTTGTTTTGCAATGTTGTGTTGTTGTGTGTGAGTGCCCGCGGCTACTACAAGGTTTTGCAATCTTGTTCTTGAGGCTGCCACATTACATTAGATTTTTATGACGTAGGTAAACGCGGGATATAGTTTTAATAAAGGGCTATTCAAGTCATATTCTTTATGTTTTTCACAATTTGATTAAGGAGCAGGCATTCTATAAATATAAATTTGGTAATGTTCTATGTATATTTCTTGTTAATATGATGTCATCATATCGATAGGAGAGTCTAATAAGTTTTGCTTTACGGTTACTGATATAGCAAGAACTATCAAACCACTATGTCCATAATAGTCCTACAAGAAATAAAACCTCATTTTAGTTGTATTGAAGTGACTGTTAAACTAACTATCGAGGAGTGCCCGCTCTATCGATATCCATCGAAGGTGTTACCTAAAAATACACGATATAAGTGACAGATGAGACAGAGTAAAAAGACACATTCATAGGTGCCAGAAACGACTTCACCAAGCCTAAACTATACTTTTGTTTATCACGTCTTTTTCCCTTACGGTAGACAGAGCTCAGGTTTATGAGACCTTTAGAATGCTGGCGGGCGTGAAGGTGGGAAAACGGAATCAAAATAATGTTAAGTAGCTAGCAACTGATTTTCGCCCATTTCCTCGATCGGCTTTTACGATATGTGCAGAAAGAGAAGCAGCTGGAAGATACTACGCTTTTTATTTTCTCCCAGACCAGCTTGGAGTAAACTAAACTAAAATAAAGTAAATAGTACTAAACCGCTAGAGACTAGAGTCATCATCGCCACCTAGGAAGTTATCAATGGTTAAACCGGTAGCTGATGTTATGCTACAGTTGATGTAGCGGTAATAACAAAATCAAATCAATTTACGCGTTACGCGTTCATGGTTGAATTTTACCACAACTGCGCGGAATTGTTACAGAATTGCAATACAATGTATAGAAAATTGTTTTACATTGCATATATCTCCTAATTTTCAGCTGTATTTTGTTTTCGTAATGCGTTACAAATTCTATTTGTATTACAATAGTTAGTTATTATTTAATCTGTAATTTGGTTGTTGTGTAACGGTGGCCTAAAAAAGAAAGTTATTACGATCGGTTAGATTCGGCACGGGTGCAGTGGCCACGGCCAGCGTAACATTTGTTGTCATAATAATCATAATATTTATATTTTGTCTTACAATACGGCGATTGTTTCAAGAATCTAGAATGTAAAGACTACCGCGTTGTGATACGAGCGTAGTAATTTTTTTTATAGAAAAGTCGTCAGATGTCTTTGCGCTGTCGTCACTGCAACATTTTTGCTTGTTTAGTGAATAGGTACCCTTTTGGGTTATCACTAAACAAATTTGATACATCGACATTTTAATACCTAATATCCCCATTGTGATGGGTGATTGCAAGTGATACTAACAATTCTCAAACTCTGCCGTGCTTCGGAAAGCACGTTAAGGCGCAGACTTCGATATGTATACTCAATTCAGTTCAAATCTATTAATAATTCAATAATTATAACCAAACATTGTATTTTTTTTAGGTATCCATCTTGCCCATTTAGTTATTCTTTTTATAGACGTATAAAAGTTGGTAGTTGTCGCTGAAAATATCAATTAATACGCGACGAATTTTTTTGGATGAGTAGCTTTTTTGCTATTTTAGTTAGCTAAGTTTTAAAATTTTTTGAAAATATTTTAATGTAACCATTTATTTTGATCTTTGAACTGTACTTCATATTTTTTTCATGCTAGTATTCCATGAAAAATAAGGCTAACTGCGCGACGAAAAAATACACGTTTTACGGTATTCTTAAGATGCACAGCGCCTTAAGCCGTTGGTCCCGGCTATCATCATTGATGGTAGTCGGTAAGTTATGTCAGATGCCTTTAGGCAGCTTGAACAATCTGGCTTCAATGTTGGCCACTTTCACAGGGCCCGTACTACCTACCTCACACTGCTCTGCATGATTGTCTGTAATATCAATAATAATGAAATACTCAAGTTGAAATAAAAATGCAGCAAAGCTCAGAACTAACTCTGGTAAATATCTGACTCAAAAACACGATTGCGTTAAATTTTATCGATAGAAAAAAATTGCAATGTTGCCTCCAAATCACGTCTAATTTACTCGGTATACAGCATTATTCACCAAATACATTAAAATTAACCTTGTAACTTTTGATTATAATTGTATTACAGATAAGGCAGCCATCATGTATTTTTCTTTTTCGAATAACCCTTGAATATTCTTAAAAAACGAAAATATCCAAAGTAGCCAACGCGTTTAGACCATCCGCGTTTGTGTCGCCACGCTGCCTGGCTTATGGCGGGCTGTTAATAGCTCACGAAATTTCAATGAACCTTCGTTCAGAATGTGTCATAAGTAGGCTTTTCGTATTGATACATGTATTATTGTATTTGTACGTACAGTGTTACTCATGCTATGCAACAAGATGACTCATTTGCCTAAACTGACACTTGAATGCTCCACCGCGATTATTCAATAGTAAATAAATTGTTAGAACACGGAACATAGCGTGCGTGCCGCTTGTTTTTACTTTTTGTGCGCGCACGCTGATGCAGGAAAAGATATTTATCAAAGTGGTATTGCAAACGTTTGCCTCTACTTTTCGCTTCTAGACTCAAGTACACAACGCTGCTATGGTGCTCCTTCTCCTGAACCTGTGTTTAAAATTACTTTCGGAATCGTATGTTTTATTTCCAAACGTGTGTAATATTCATACTAAGTATCAAAAAGTGATGTCCGGTCTGCAGCTCATTGATTATCATGAAATTGTTCAGATTCCGTTGTACGTCGGAACAAAATTGAATATCCTAATAACTAATATTATAAATGCGAAAGTGGGTTTGTTTGTTTGTTTCTTACGCTTTCACGCCCTATCAACTGAACCGTCGTTATGAAATTTTGCATACCTGTGTCTGGGGTACGGAGAAGCACATAGTGTATAGTCGGGGGCAGATATAACTGACTCCTCTGAACACAGATAACATAGTCAGATTTATCTGTCCCCGGCTGTACATTTTATCCCGGTGAAAAGTATTATTCTTGAGGGATCGACATTGACGCGGGCAGCCGCGGTTGAAAGCTAGTAAAGTTCATAAAGGAAGAAACGCATTATTTAATTTCAGATAAAAATACCATCTAATATATATACCATAATTAAGAAAATCAAACATATTTTTTGACATAGACTGGGCATTCTCGTGTCGCAGGCTGGCGTGGTGACCGCTGCGCCACGGAGCTAGCCGTTATGTATGTTGTAACTGTTTGTTGCTTAGGTTTGTTGTTCCTCAATAAATCAAATCAAATCAAGTCATTTGTGAATATCTTTCACGCCTTGACTATGCCTGCGATACTATCGGTGGATTTTCACACACCGTTCTGTTAACCTTGAAAAATCTTGGTGGAAACAGTCTAAATAGGCAATGCAGACTGGTACGTTCCCAGATAAATTGGACCATATTAAAGCAAATTCTCGAACGCGTGCCTGTGCTTATTAAGTTATTTTCTCACGACCATGTCGAAACCCGATAGCGATCGTGAAATAAGATGCGAAATTTTTTATCGTCGACTTTTTGTCTTGCTCGTGCACGAACAATGTGCTTAGCTTGCGCAAGCGCTTAAAATGGGAGTTGTGTTAATAGAATAACAAGGGTCTATTTCATAAAATTATTTCTGTAATGGGGTAATATCGGTGTCAATAAACAGAGCAAACAGTGACCACAAATTGCATTACATTTTGTAATAGTAGGTATTTCCGAAATTTTATTTACTTAGAGTAGCTTAATTATCGTATTTTGATCTATGGAGGTATAGATTTCTTTAAATAGAAATAAAGTAGAGCATAAAGATCTTAATAAGGCAAACGACAAAGGAGTCGCTGTGGCCACCTACTTGTCAAAAACTGTATTAAGGAAAAGCTTAAATTAAACCAATTTGACTCGAAAAGAAGAAGAAGAAATAGAGCATGAAAGTGAGACAGGACCATTCCATTCAGTTCCATGATGTAAAAGTCTACTTAAAGGATAATCACGTACATCCCATACAACGAAAGCATTCCTAATGAGGATTTACGTCGGCTAGCAAGCTGACCATAAAAATCGTGAAAAAGCAACAGCATCCCCAAGTAGGTTTGACGTCAGGCAGGCGGCCAGTCGCAAAAACTAACCGAATTTTTTACAGCATGGAAAGTACATATATAAGACTTACATACTGTCCCGACCCCACATTTG
Source organism: Elegia similella (assembly GCA_947532085.1). NCBI lineage: Eukaryota > Metazoa > Arthropoda > Insecta > Lepidoptera > Pyralidae > Elegia > Elegia similella. The sequence goes on along the minus strand of OX383934.1, from coordinate 19,096,668 downwards.
GGATGTGCAGTGAAAAAAGAAGGTAGGTAGGTACTAAGCTGATTCTTAATTTATATCTATGCTATGTTTTTAACATATATGTAGATATATATGTAGGTACATAATCAAATAGACATACGAGTAAGTATATCTTCACCAATTTATTTAGACATAGCTTTTCTATGGCCTAGTTCCCATAGATAAAAAAAGGCGTCTCTCTGAAGTTTAATAAGATCATCAAACATTATAAATTCTGACAATATCCTAACCTAACCATGACGGTTAGTAATGAATGGGTGTCTTAAATTATTATGTGATATAGACCGCTTCATGTTTGCGACTTGCGAGTGAGAACGGAAGCTATCCGAAATTGATACGTCAGTCAATCATCTGGGTCTCGCCCAGACGATTGACTGACATAGCCCGGGCTCATTTTGTGAGTCATTGCATAATATATTCCCAAGTCCACTTCATCATCATCATCATCAGGTCCTTTTAGTCTCCACTGCAGGAGCATGACCCTCTCTGTACTACCGGAGCCATACTTGACCAGAGTAGACAGAGGATTTGGCCTACACACTCCTCGCTGGCCAGACGTGTTGGAGGGGTCTCATTGATGTTTATGAGCTTTGTTTAGCTTGTATTTCCTAAGTCGCCTCTTACGATCTCCATGGGAAGACTAGAAGTGGTCCTATTCTACTCTGCCGGAAACCACACGGCTGGTCATGCTTTCCACTTGGCATGTTATGATAAGTTATACATTTAATCAACCTATGTTACATTTGCTAAAGAAGTAATCTAAAATTATTAGAACTGCATGCAATTCATTTTATACTGCTATAGTGACATTTCGGTTTTCACAATTAAATTGATAAAGATTATTAACTAACGAATGCTATTTGTTGGAATGGACATTTAGAAATGATACTAGGTCTTGCACAACTCATCGTCTGCGAGACCAAACCTGCGATTGATGTACCTAATGCATCATGTCAACTTCATATCTAAAATGCGATGAAAGGTGAAACCGTCTTCTTCATCCGAGCGTTTCTTCCCGGTTGCGACCTTAGCAGTGATGCTTCGGAGCCTGAGATGTCGCCCTTGGCTCCGCTAAAAGCCCTTCCCCGGGCCTCAAACTATCTCCATACCAAATGTAATCTAAATTGATTCAATGGCTGAAACGTGAAAAGGTGACAGACAGAGTTGCTTTCGCATTTGTAATATTAGTATGGACAGTATTCAAATGTAATATTACCAATCATAATCTAAAGTGTCTTAATTAAAATTCAATGACAAAATATTATTATACTCTATTATATAAACTGCAATCAACAATCAAATGCTGACAAAATGTATGTATGTCATGTCAAGTTCTTAAGAAATATTATTTAAGAGTGGGTATAGTTAGCTAGTTAGCTTGCATAATTTATCACCAATACCATGGAGAAGGAATTAAATATTATAATTCAATTAGACAGACATAACTTTGGTGTAACATAGTATTATTCGTAGTCACGGAGAGGCGGTGCGCAGGCGCCGGTGTGCATAAAGAGGGAGATTGTACGATGCTAGCCCATTGAATAGAGCCCAGGCAGTTCACATAGTATGAGTAGACAGAAGAAGTTCACTTGCGAGTAATTTTTTGACGCGATAACGGCTTATAAATTGATGAAAGCCGGCTGCACGCACGAAAAAGTGTCATGTTCCGTGTGCAGGCGAGAGCGAGGAATAAGCAATAAAGAGGCCCGATGGGCCTAAGCATTCGGCTTGTGACGCATCTGCTTCCACCGTTATCACCTAGACTAGAATTCTCGTCCGTAAAACGACTTTACAGACAACCAATTTTTTGTGATCATACTTGCTTCCCGCGACTTCGTCCGCTTACTTTATAGCCTATACGGTGATATTATCTACGAATAAGTAATACTTATTCGTAATCGTAATCAGATTCCCTAATGGAATACAGAATTGCAAGAAATAAAAGGTATAAACGAAAAAAAAAACTACCTTCCATAGAAATTTGCCCAGCTGATCGGCGACTTTGTGATTTGTTAAACTTTATTTTTACCTTTTTGTCTTTCAATTCTATACTACGTTAGGGATTCTGATTCCAGGATTTCAGTATAGTTCAGAGGTTTAAAATCACGCGGTATATATAAGTAGGATATGAGTATTATTTTTTTTTATTTAAAAAAAAAGAAACACTGGAAGGAGTCATAACAACACCTGGAGAATTGAGGAGAGGCTTTAGCCTAGCAGTGGGACATAAACAGCGAGTTTTTTTTCGTGAGAATCTTGTTTTAATGCTGATAATTTCATAAGTCGCCATTTGGTAAAATGCTGTACATTGTAGAGCAACTGATTGTACACTTGTGGAATCTGCGCAGATGTTTGACATAACAGGATATTACGCCGTTGTTTGGAACCAACAAAACTGGCCGTGACAACAACGGCAAGAGGATAGAGATCAGAGTTTGTGGTTATCGTTATTCAACATGCTAAACGTGGCCTTTCGGTCTTATGGCCTTAGGCTCTGTCTACCCCGTAAGGGATAAAGACGTCATCATCATTTCGAGTAGGTGACACGGTCCATCGACCAAGCACACCCTGATGTCAGAGTTCTTCGGAATCGCCTGTCGGCTTTTGACGTGGTTCCTTTAACGAGTACCAAATGGCAGCCGGGACCAACGACTTATCGTGCCTACCGAAGCACAAAATCATCTTTATTATCAGACAATCAGGTGATTTAAGCCTGCAATGTCCTAACCAAACTGGAAACAACTAAACAAAGTATGCTTCCCAAACAAAGATGTGATACTATGTATGTAATCATTTAAGTACTATTTCATTTAGACGACATGACTATAGATAGGTAATTAGCCGATATTGTGGTGTGAGGTAAATTATGCATGTTACATATAAAATTGTACTGCACTTGGTTGAATATGTAAGTTCCTGTAAACTAATGATTTAAATGCATACCTTGTTACTTAACACTCTTGAATTTTCTTCATCAACGCTCGCAATTTAATAGCGCGTTACATGATCAGAAAAAAAAAGATTTATTGGTAAATATATATCAGTGATGGTATTTACTGTATACACTTAATTATTTTTCTTTATATAATAATTTATTTCAATATAAAGCTTGGCATGCGCCCGGATTTTGAAGTGGAATTTAAGTGCGAAAGACAAAGGTGCGAGGAGTGAATGAACTGTGCAAGGATTCTAACGACACCTCATACAATAAAATACACATTCGTGAACACTGAGACTCATTTTTAGGCCGCTTTGTAAAAATGGGTCATTCTCTATTTTATCATAGTTTATATAAGCCCAGTTAAGAATGGGTATTAACTGTGATTTTGACAGACCTACTAAATTCGCTCCTCGAAACATGTGAACTTTGTCAATGAATTCGTAGAATCGCGGATATAGACCGGCGCGTCATAGCTGTTTGTCATGCAGTCTACATCCATGTCGAAGGACTTTAGTCTGCAAACATATGTGATTTGTTAATATAATTCGACTGTCGCGAAAATAAGCATCGTGTCATCATACCTATATTGCTGTTTGATTGTTATATCAATTTGTGTGATTTCTCCATATGTATTTTATTCTTATATCGCCCGTTGGAGATGTGCAAATATCCTTCTAAAATGGACTGAATAGTCTTGCCTTTTTGTAAAAACCTTAAAAATCATCTGAAAAGGTAGAAACTCGATCATTCACAATGATTCACGGAATATCTTGCTTCCTTAATGATATTTTACGTACATTGCATAACCGTTTGCTTAAAAACCAAATAACGATGTAATAAAAATCTCAATTAGCAAATTTGGCATTTGCAAATTTTAAAATCAGAAACGAGGAGATTCGTAGAATAACGAAGGTTACTGACATAGTTCTGCGGATTAGCTCTTTAAAGTAGCAGTGGGCGGGGCACATAGTGCGTAGAACCGATGGCCGATGGGGCATAGAGGTTTTCGAATGATGACCAGCAAGGGCAGCGTTGGACACCCACCGACCAGGTGGTCGGAGGACCGGACTTGGGTCGCAGGAAGACACTGGATGCAGGCCGCTTCCAACTGCGAGAATTGGAAATCCTAAGGCCTATGTCTAGCAATGGATTTCTTATGGCTGAAACGATGATGATGTAAGTGTTACAGCTAATCAATTAAATTTAAAAAAATAAATTATTTGCTTTCTTTTTCTTAAGATTCTAAATTAATACTTATAGTAAGCTCATTCTTGACAAACGTGGTAGATATTGGCAAAAATACAGGCTTGCTAATTTGGGACTGGGCGGGTCAAGTCTGCTATGCACCCGGTAAGATGGACCCATATCGCTAACATGTTGACTCGGAAAGACGGCAAAAAAAAAGCGGGGCAGGCATCGAACCAGGTGGTCACTGACCACCTCGTCCGGTGCTTGCCCCGAATTTTAGACCTGTACTGTGATACGTGGAAAATGAAGGGGACGCCTTTGCCCTACTGTAGGACATAAAAATCTTAAAAAAGGAACCAGTGTGTCTCTTCCTGTGGACGTCGTACGAGATATCTTGTGCGGAAGAATTCTTAAGGTTGGATATTAAAGACGTCTTTGACCGTTAAACTTTGACATTTCTTTCATTACCCGACTACGGCGAAGCCAAAAAGAGGGTTGAGATTTTGGCCACTATAAATGTTCGTTTGATTTCTCGTTTATCCTACACTACCCAACGTAATTTGACATGAGACATATCGTTAGATGCGTGTTGAACCACCATTGGTTAGAAGCATATGTAACGTCACAACATAATGGCGCTCTTTCACAAAAAAACTTTTTTGATTTCTAGACTACAAAAATATCTCTTTCTCTCATTCGAGCGTGCAACCTCAGCCAGAGTACTTTAGGGCCCGGGGTCCGCTTTCCGGCTCTATCTTGTCACGATCTTCGGCATCCTTGATTTTGAGACCATTGGCACATCATAACGACATCAACCCAGCACTTCTTGGTCTTCCCCTTCTACCGGGCCCCGGCGGAGGCGGCATATCCAGACATTTGATCCCTATATAATTTGCCGGTTTACGCAAAACGTGGCCATACAAGCGTTGGCGGCTCTCTTATACGAGTAGCATGTCCAGTATGTAAGTTACAAAAATATAATGTTTATTTATAAAATATATTGCCAATCTCCCATGAAATTTCAAATAATGCAAGAAAATCTCGTTTAGTTGTCTAGTTCCTTGTTATAACTTTATCTTGTTTTACCTCAGTCAATCATCAACAGTCGCCCAGGGTGTGTTGTGACGTCAGCCGGACGACGGCGCATCGCAAATAGTCGCAAGGTTTGCGGATTAGCCGGCTATTTTAAACTAGACAAATGAACCAACAAGACAAACATGATTAGCAAAGAATTTTTTTTGTAACTCTGATACTGCAACGTTAATTAATCTACTTTTTGGATTGATTTAGTGTGAAAGTTGCGTAAGTAAAAAATAGTAATTCGTTATAACTAAACAATGGTTCAGTTTTAACCTTTGTGGTAATAGGCTAGTTTCCTGGGTCAAAATAACATTATAATTAGTCCGTAATTTAGATAATCAAAAAATATTGGATACTTATTTTTTCTTTTGTCAGTTAAACAAAAAAATATAAAGATATAGCGCTTCAAAGTTCAGTGGGGGCTTCTGACGTTAAAGTTTGCTAAAAAGAGTAGCAAACTATGACGTCACATGGAATTTCAAATGGGCTCTAACTTTACAATTGTTTGTTAAATCGAAAAAAAAATACGTATCCAAAGTTTTTTAATTATCTATCTAACTGAGGGACTAATTATATTTTTTTAGGAAACTAGCCTATTATCTAACTAATTCAAATTTAAGTTTAGTATGCGAGGTAAATAAAACGTTATATTTTATTTTCTGCCATTATAGTTTTTGTCATCAAATGGTATTAAAGTTGAGTGCAGTGTGATGTAATAAGTAGTGTCAACCGTTAAAAGATTGTTATCTTTTTATGGGAACAAATAAGCGAGACGTAATAGGCACTTAAGTGTTTAAGACAACAGGTGGTACGTGAAAGAAAAACGTTGTAGGAAAATTACGTTCCTTTTCGTTTTCATAAAACCACTATTACACACAGTCCCTAACGTTAATGAATCAAGAAATGGTCATGAGCATAAAGCTGGCATAGAATATAGGTATCACTTGCAAGTTGCAAGTGAATCGTTTAGTGTTCAAATCCGGCGACGTCAAATAATTTTAACTTTATAAGTACAATTATTTTACCGATTGTCATGAAGACTACCGTTGCTAACTAGTTGGCGCCACTGTTGAGTAAGGTCCTGAAAACACTTTTTATTACACGCGTGGAGTTAAAGTTTACATTTCATACCTTTTTCTACATAAACTCTCTGAGAGAAAAGAAAAAACTTATATTGTACCAGCTAATATAGAATAGTCATCTATTCTCCCCTATTTAAGAGCTAAGGTATTATGAATATAGGTACACACGTATCTTATATTTACAACATGTTTATCTCATCCAATGTCACACAAGAAAATATATTGCGGTACCAATATAAAAGTCAGATTTTCCTGTCTGAGTCTTATAGGTATACAATTAGTTGCAGACATCTCACTAAGCCCCTAGACGTCTGTCCCTTGCCCCATGGGATCTTTTGTCTCGCCCCTGTCCCTCTCCCTATGTTGATCTCTATAGACACATAGTTATGTCGACATTATTATACGTTTCAGTTTATTGGGTAAAAGTTTTGGATTTTTCTATTGGATTACTTGTTTTATTTCGTATTTTGATTTGGAAAGTAATTTTATATTATTCTTCTTTTTATAGAGAGAACATGTAACATATTTTGTGGTTATTCAGGTATATATTGAGTTGTTCTTTATAGATAAGGTCGTAAGTACTAAGAAGAGTAGGTACTTAACTGTCTTGTTAGCCGTGAACACTCTTTGATTAAGTATGTTCATCTAGGTAATTTTACCTTGGCTCAAAATTAACAAAAATAGTTATTACATAAACACTAAATTAAATTACTTATATGTGACGATGTGGGTCGCAATGATGGCAAGTTAAAGTGGAATATCGCTGGACTACTCTAACAACAGTGAACTTTTGAGGATGGACGTAAGAAACCGCGTAGAACTCGGAAGCGTTGGTGTGATGACATCAAATATTTCAAAAGAAACTAGTCGTAAGTGCCACAGAATAGGGAGGCAAGGAAGCCCAGCTGTAGGACAGTATAGGTTAATAAAAACTTTGAATTATAGTCCTATGTCAACTATCTAGGGCAGAGGGCGTCCACTAAGACTCTCCATCTCGATCTGTCTTGAGCTACGCGCTTAACTCTCTTCAGGTCTTGCCTATTTTTGTTAATTATTTAATTTCTTGTTAATTAAAAAATACTTACTAAATATTTTCTAAGGGTAGAGAGTTGCTTTATACATAACCAACATGAAACGTTACATCAAGGAAGCCGTACGACGTGTTACTATTCTCAGATAATTAGATTGCCACGCAATACAATAGATTACCGGCACCACATACTTCGAATCAAGCATCGATCAGATCACTTAAATATGTATTCGACTAATGCGGAGTAATAGCTTTAGTAGACATTGAAACGACCAATCTAATATTAACAATTGAATGGAATTTGACATTGGAAACCTAGAGAATTACACAGTAATCCTTTCGTGGTAAGGGTCCGTTGGCTATTGTTTTGATAGTCATTTCAAAATACATCATGTTTATATCTGAATAAAATAGGAAAAAAAAGAAAAGATAAAAATATAAAATATCATTCAAAGCCTTGATATATTCACAAATACGAGTACAAGTAGAGGAGGGTAATGACATGGTACTATAGGCTCTGACGATCTGTTGAGGATGTGGCCGTGCAAGGCCTCAAGAAAAGTTGAAAAGGCGTTGACTTTGGTGAATATAGAACAACCTTCTCGGTTTATCCCTATAGTTGACTGGGAGAGAATGCTCATAGCATTAAGTCCGCCAGTTGTAAAAAACTGTTTTGCTTTGGTACAATAAAGTTTTAATAAATAAATAATATGTACGGCCCGGCAATCGCTCGCATTATAATACAGCCTTTACTATTTATTCTCCCTAGACTACATTTGCTTCCCATTAGAGATGGTGTCATTCATTCATTGTTAAATCACTCACACAGTCAGTGAGTCTCAGATATGTGCAGCATACTTGGTAACAAAAGAATCTAGTACAATTCGGAGCATCCAAAAGAATCTCTCATATCAATACGTCATTCATGATGTTGTGGTACTAAGTGTGTTACCACAATATCATGAACGACATAACCAGACTAATCATAATAACTGCTGAAATCTGAACTCTGGTCGTCATCCTTACTTATTTTCTTCAGCTATGGATTCTTCGTTCCATGGGAGAAAATTACCATACTCATCACGCTCGGCAGGCAGGTTGGCGAGCGCAGCTTCTTTAGCTTCTAGTGCTTCCGACGTTGCTGCCCATCGGAAGAATTTAAAGCTGGAGAAGGAGGAATTTGTTGCATTTGGGAAGGTATTGAGATACTACTCACTCGGATGAATGGGGAAAAAGCAAGTAGCAGCTCGGGATGCCGGGCGCGGCGTATTCGATGCCATACCAGCAACTACCGGACAGGCAGGTGACGATAACAATATCAAAGTAAAAAGGAATTGAAATACACACATCAAATCGGAAAACGAAACTTCTTTCTGGGCAGTGTTGTAAAAATACAACAAAAAAGAGAAGTGTTGACCGAAAATAAAAGACAATGACAAAATATTATGATCTCGAATGGCATTGAATTCACCGCGAGCGACATCGCAGTGAAAAAAATATAAAAGTCCACAGCCGCTGCGAAAACCGAGGCGTATTCGAAAACACTGATTAGAAGTGGATTACCGTTAAATTTGTTCGTAATCGGACAATTTGTCGCACTTTTTATTGGAAAACTGATAAAGTAACAGCCGTCAAAATATTAACTTAGCTTTAGTACTAGTATTTAAAATTATGCAGTAAAGTATGTGTCGACTTTACAATTTATCAGTGTGTTTCCGTGACATAGGTGCCGTGTAGGCACGTGCACAGAAATTAAAATGTATAATTGCGGGATATTAAAAAGTACTTAAATTGTTTAGATTTGTCACTATATATATATTTTTTTTTTTATTATTTATATCCGACGGCAAACGAGCAGACGAGCCACCTGATGGAAAGTGGTCACCGTCGCCCATGGACATCTGCAACACCAGAGGAGCTGCTGATGCGTTGCCGTCTCTTAAGATACCTGTAAACACGCCTTTTGAAGGACCTCAAGTCATAGCACACAGGGAAAACCTCGGGAGGGAGTCCATTCCACAATCTTGCTGTACGAGGAAAAAAACCACGTGACGCTCTGACATTTTTGGAGACCAAGTGTCAAGGATGTGGGGATGGACTTTACTCCTGTGGCGAGCGGTGCGGTGGTAGAAAGGTGACGGTGGCACCAATTCAAAAAGTTCTTCAGAACACTCCCCATAGTATAGACGGTAAAATACACACAGAGAGCCAACGTCTCTCCGTAGACCGAGGGTGTCTAAATCGTCTGTGAGTGTGGGATCGTCGATAATACGAATTGCCCGGCGTTGGATGGAATCAAGAGGAAGGAGTTGGTATTGAGGTGCACCAGACCAGATATGAGAGCAGTACTCCATGTGGGGCCGGACTTGAGCTTTATATAACAAAAGTCTATGACCCGGAGTAAAGTACTGCCTCGCTCTATTGAGCACCCCAAGTTTTTTAGAAGCCATTTTGGCTTTACCTTCCAGATGACTCCGGAATTGGACCTCCTTCGTAATATCGACGCCAAGGATCCCAATACTCTTAGAAATGGTAAGAGAGGTGTCCCGGAACTTCGGTGCTATGTTAAATGGGGTCTTCTTAGCGGAAAACACGCAGACTTGTGTCTTAGTAGGGTTGAATTGAACTAGGTTTAGTTTACTCCATTCAGAGACCTGCTCCAGAGAGGTCTCAATGTCAGACACAAGTCTCTTTCTGTTCTCCTCCACCTGTGTTTGAGGGATATTTGCACAACCTGCATAATATGCATCACCCGTACTGTCGTCTGCATAGCGATGGATGCTACTAGTGTTAAGCATGTCGTTGATGTGCAGAAGAAACAGCGTAGGTGATAAAACAGATCCTTGGGGGACGCCAGCATTGATGGGCATGATATCGGATATAATCCGTCTACAACGACCTGAATGCTTCGCCCAGATAAGAAACTAGCGACCCACAAGCATAGTCCCTCAGGAAGCCCGAAAGATGGTAACTTCGCGAGAAGAGCCTTATGCCAGACCCGGTCAAAAGCCTTTGTGACATCTAGACTAAATGCCAGTGCTTCTCCCTTGCTCTCGATGGCGGCTGCCCATCGGTGCGTTAAGTACACAAGAAGATCACCAGCACTACGCCCGTGGCGAAACCCGTATTGACGGTCACTAATTAGCTGATGATCTTCAAGGTAACCAAGGAGCTGGATGTTTATCACACGCTCCATCACCTTAGAGAGCAGGGAGGTTATCGCAATAGGCCGATAGTTAGACGGGTCTGTGCGGTCACCCTTTTTAGGAATAGGGTGAACGTAGGCTACTTTCCACGAAGACGGGACTTTTCTTGAGGTGTAAGACAGCGAGAATAGGCGTCCTAACACCGGAGCCAACTCAGGGGCGCATGTTTTGAGCACAATTGCTGGAATGCCATCAGGCCCGCTGGACTTCCTGACGTCGAGGGAAAATAGAGCACGTCGCACTGCACTTTGAGTGAAGCGAATTTCCCGCATTGAGTGCTCGCATCGCGGTAAAAAGGGCAGCGATGCTCCTCCGTCGTCAAGGGTAGAATTTGACGCAAAGAGAGTAGCCAAGAGATCGGCCTTCTCTTTTGCGGAGTGAGCCAGCGAGTCCTGACGATTGTGCAGAGATGGAAGTGAAGGGCGACAGAAATTCCCCTGCGCTGCCTTAGCAAGAGACCAGAATGCTCTACTCCCGGAGGGATAGCCAACCAGTCTCCTACCAATGCGCGCAGTGTGCGCAAACTTTGCTGCAGTGATCTGCTTCTTGTAGGCTCTTGAAGCTGCGTTGAACCGCTTCTTCAAATCAGAAGTATTACGATCCTTGACATTTCGCGCAGCAACCCAGGCTTCGTAGGCTTCGCGCTTGAGGTGGGCGGCACGCAAAGACGAGCAACGAAACCAAGGTTGAGACCGCCCTCCGATACGAACCGCCGAGCTGGGAATGTAGCACTCCATGCCCAGCAGTATCGCCTCGGCGACAGCTTTCGCACAAATGTCAGGATTTTCTGATGAGAAGCACAACCATCTCCAATGGTAGGATGCATAAAACTCTCGCAATCCATCCCAATCTGCTGACCTATAATGCCACACACGACGCATACCAGGTGGTCTGGATTGCGTGGTCTGACCGGATGGAACCACAGCACGTACCAGGCAATGATCCGAGGTTCCTAGAGGGGCATCACGGAATACCTGGTAATCGTTTGGATGTGAGGTCAGCAGAAGATCCAACAAAGGAGGGTTGTGTCCTTCAATATCAGGTATTCTGGTAGGACCATCAACTAACTGGTTGAGGTCATTTGTTACAGCAAAGTTGTATGCAGCCTTCCCAGCGTAGTCGGTCTTCAGTGATCCTAGCCACTCAAATTGGTGAGCGTTGAAGTCCCCTAGGATCACTACCTCCGCCGATGGGTGCTGCTGGAGAATTTCGTCTATGCCCTTCTGTACATGCCCGAGAAGTCGGTCTGTTTCGGCATCACCGCTATGGGACCTGTAAAGGCACGCATAGAACCGGATGCGGTCACCGTGATCTACGCGCGCCCATAACAATGACAGGTTTCTGTCTTCAAGGCTGCTGAGACGTCGACAACATACATCCTCCCGTACGTACATACACACCCCAGCATTGGGCATAAACTTGTGCTCTAAGCTGAAACCGGGATACAAGAGATATGTGACGTCGGTCGGAGAGGATATTTGTGTCTCAGTCAGGAAAAATAGAGCCGGCTTAGTCGTCTCCAAGTGATGATGGACGACATTGAGGTTGGAATGCATTCCTCTGACGTTGAAGAAGTCCACATTGAATGTCCCTTCCACATTGTCGTCGTGTAGAAACATGCCGGTGCCGCTGTAGAAACATGTTTTCTATTTTTCGATCTTGCCATAAAAAAGGTGGTTAACAGGGAAAAAATTGAGGATTGCCGTAGTTACGACAGTTACATAGGCAAAGTTAAGGAATGATGGCCCGCAATGAATGACCAGTGAGGTGCGCTGCTGGCACGGGGGACGGAAGGGCCCCCGATCCAACACAATGATCAGCCGCCGCATATATATGTGTATAATTAATATATGTAAATAGTATATTCCTAAATTTATTTATTTATGTCTATTAAGTTTTTTGTTATTATATAAATTATTCTAGTAATTACTTGACTACCCCGCACCCACTGTATTCTAGAGTTAATTTTTCATTAATGAATAAAAATATTTTGACAATCTATGGTGTGAGCAACATGCCATAAGTTATAGATAAACTTACAATATCTTTAAAACTACTTAAAAATATGCCTAACTAAAAAATAAATGATTTACCTTAAATGACTATTTGTAATTATGTGTCTTAAATTAAATTTTGATTATTTTTTTCTATCCCTTGAAAATATACCTATCCTCAAAAAAGCAAGGCATATAATTTCTCACGAAAATAGCAGATCTTCCTCCTAAAAAATACAACAATCTTTTAGTACCTAGCATGTTCAATCATTTAAATTATAGATCTCTCGTCTAGTACATTCACGAAGAACGGATAATTGACGTATGTCTGACGTCGATATGCTTCAAGCAGTCATCATCATTTCATGTAGGTGTCACGGTCATTCGACCATGCACACCCTGGTGTCAGAGTTCTTCGGAACTGCCTCTCAGCCTCTGACGTGGTTCCTTTAACGACTACCAGATGGCAGCCAAGACCAACGGCATAACGTGCCTTCCGAAGCACGGAATCATCTTTATTTTCAGACAATCAGGTGATTCCAGCCTGCAATGTCCTAACCAAACAGGAAACAACTAAACAAAGTATGCTTCCCGTGGGAATCCAACCCACGACCCCCGGATCTATAGGCAAACGCCTTAACCACTAGACCGCGGAGGCAGTTAAGCAGTGACTGATAAAGACACCTTACCTGGGAACCTCCTCAGAATGGAACCCCTTACGGGTTCCTGTGACTTTCAGGATTAAAGATTTAAGGTTAGGTTGCATTTTAAAGCAATAGGCTTTTAAACATTTTCTTTTATCACGTGTTCTTACTAAAAATTATGGCAAGTGCTTTAGATGCATTGTATTGTCATTTATTATTTTTAAGTCTAAACACTGTGATTATTACTAAATGATCAATTATTGATCTCAATCTCCAAATAAAAAACGTATATTTTGTTTAGTTTTGTATGTTAACCTCTTAGGCCCTATTACCCTACTATAGTTTAATAAGGCCTAAATACAGTGTTTTTAAAAACACTTTATTTTGACTATTATTGTGGAAAATCCTCCGGTTTTTTGTTTATGATTGATGTTAATTACTATAAATGTTTGATAAACATTAAAATTTGTTGATTCATATTAGTAGTTTTTGTTTATTTTCAATTCCCGCTTAGCTAGGCCTTATTGGCCGCACCTACCTTATAAAAATTTCGTGTCACGATGTATGTTCGGGAGAAAGTCTGCTACTATGTAACTGAACCGATTTTGATCAAACTTCGTATCTATCTGTAATTTGTTTTTATCTTATAGCGAAATGAAGTTTGTCGGGACAGCTAGTACATAAATAAATGAAACTATAACTTTCTTTTTACCTTTATTTTAATTTAATTTTTGTAATGATAAAATTTTAGATTTTAATTTAATTGCATGCCTTCTGAACTCATATGAATTTGCACACTAGTAATGGTAAACATGTCGGTCTATTTCTAACATATCCATTAAATGTAATTTACATATGTTTATGCAAATAAATAATCTTTATCTTTTGTCTTTTATCTTTATTAATCTTCTACTCTTCTCTTTGATGGTCATTCGTACCACTTTCATAATTTATTAGTTAGCTTGCATAATTTATCACCAATACCATGGAGAAGGAATTAAATATTATAATTCAATTAGACAGACATAACTTTGGTGTAACATAGTATTATTCGTAGTCACGGAGAGGCGGTGCGCAGGCGCCGGTGTGCATAAAGAGGGAGATTGTACGATGCTAGCCCATTGAATAGAGCCCAGGCAGTTCACATAGTATGAGTAGACAGAAGAAGTTCACTTGCGAGTAATTTTTTGACGCGATAACGGCTTATAAATTGATGAAAGCCGGCTGCACGCACGAAAAAGTGTCATGTTCCGTGTGCAGGCGAGAGCGAGGAATAAGCAATAAAGAGGCCCGATGGGCCTAAGCATTCGGCTTGTGACGCATCTGCTTCCACCGTTATCACCTAGACTAGAATTCTCGTCCGTAAAACGACTTTACAGACAACCAATTTTTTGTGATCATACTTGCTTCCCGCGACTTCGTCCGCTTACTTTATAGCCTATACGGTGATATTATCTACGAATAAGTAATACTTATTCGTAATCGTAATCAGATTCCCTAATGGAATACAGAATTGCAAGAAATAAAAGGTATAAACGAAAAAAAAAACTACCTTCCATAGAAATTTGCCCAGCTGATCGGCGACTTTGTGATTTGTTAAACTTTATTTTTACCTTTTTGTCTTTCAATTCTATACTACGTTAGGGATTCTGATTCCAGGATTTCAGTATAGTTCAGAGGTTTAAAATCACGCGGTATATATAAGTAGGATATGAGTATTATTTTTTTTTATTTAAAAAAAAAGAAACACTGGAAGGAGTCATAACAACACCTGGAGAATTGAGGAGAGGCTTTAGCCTAGCAGTGGGACATAAACAGCGAGTTTTTTTTCGTGAGAATCTTGTTTTAATGCTGATAATTTCATAAGTCGCCATTTGGTAAAATGCTGTACATTGTAGAGCAACTGATTGTACACTTGTGGAATCTGCGCAGATGTTTGACATAACAGGATATTACGCCGTTGTTTGGAACCAACAAAACTGGCCGTGACAACAACGGCAAGAGGATAGAGATCAGAGTTTGTGGTTATCGTTATTCAACATGCTAAACGTGGCCTTTCGGTCTTATGGCCTTAGGCTCTGTCTACCCCGTAAGGGATAAAGACGTCATCATCATTTCGAGTAGGTGACACGGTCCATCGACCAAGCACACCCTGATGTCAGAGTTCTTCGGAATCGCCTGTCGGCTTTTGACGTGGTTCCTTTAACGAGTACCAAATGGCAGCCGGGACCAACGACTTATCGTGCCTACCGAAGCACAAAATCATCTTTATTATCAGACAATCAGGTGATTTAAGCCTGCAATGTCCTAACCAAACTGGAAACAACTAAACAAAGTATGCTTCCCAAACAAAGATGTGATACTATGTATGTAATCATTTAAGTACTATTTCATTTAGACGACATGACTATAGATAGGTAATTAGCCGATATTGTGGTGTGAGGTAAATTATGCATGTTACATATAAAATTGTACTGCACTTGGTTGAATATGTAAGTTCCTGTAAACTAATGATTTAAATGCATACCTTGTTACTTAACACTCTTGAATTTTCTTCATCAACGCTCGCAATTTAATAGCGCGTTACATGATCAGAAAAAAAAAGATTTATTGGTAAATATATATCAGTGATGGTATTTACTGTATACACTTAATTATTTTTCTTTATATAATAATTTATTTCAATATAAAGCTTGGCATGCGCCCGGATTTTGAAGTGGAATTTAAGTGCGAAAGACAAAGGTGCGAGGAGTGAATGAACTGTGCAAGGATTCTAACGACACCTCATACAATAAAATACACATTCGTGAACACTGAGACTCATTTTTAGGCCGCTTTGTAAAAATGGGTCATTCTCTATTTTATCATAGTTTATATAAGCCCAGTTAAGAATGGGTATTAACTGTGATTTTGACAGACCTACTAAATTCGCTCCTCGAAACATGTGAACTTTGTCAATGAATTCGTAGAATCGCGGATATAGACCGGCGCGTCATAGCTGTTTGTCATGCAGTCTACATCCATGTCGAAGGACTTTAGTCTGCAAACATATGTGATTTGTTAATATAATTCGACTGTCGCGAAAATAAGCATCGTGTCATCATACCTATATTGCTGTTTGATTGTTATATCAATTTGTGTGATTTCTCCATATGTATTTTATTCTTATATCGCCCGTTGGAGATGTGCAAATATCCTTCTAAAATGGACTGAATAGTCTTGCCTTTTTGTAAAAACCTTAAAAATCATCTGAAAAGGTAGAAACTCGATCATTCACAATGATTCACGGAATATCTTGCTTCCTTAATGATATTTTACGTACATTGCATAACCGTTTGCTTAAAAACCAAATAACGATGTAATAAAAATCTCAATTAGCAAATTTGGCATTTGCAAATTTTAAAATCAGAAACGAGGAGATTCGTAGAATAACGAAGGTTACTGACATAGTTCTGCGGATTAGCTCTTTAAAGTAGCAGTGGGCGGGGCACATAGTGCGTAGAACCGATGGCCGATGGGGCATAGAGGTTTTCGAATGATGACCAGCAAGGGCAGCGTTGGACACCCACCGACCAGGTGGTCGGAGGACCGGACTTGGGTCGCAGGAAGACACTGGATGCAGGCCGCTTCCAACTGCGAGAATTGGAAATCCTAAGGCCTATGTCTAGCAATGGATTTCTTATGGCTGAAACGATGATGATGTAAGTGTTACAGCTAATCAATTAAATTTAAAAAAATAAATTATTTGCTTTCTTTTTCTTAAGATTCTAAATTAATACTTATAGTAAGCTCATTCTTGACAAACGTGGTAGATATTGGCAAAAATACAGGCTTGCTAATTTGGGACTGGGCGGGTCAAGTCTGCTATGCACCCGGTAAGATGGACCCATATCGCTAACATGTTGACTCGGAAAGACGGCAAAAAAAAAGCGGGGCAGGCATCGAACCAGGTGGTCACTGACCACCTCGTCCGGTGCTTGCCCCGAATTTTAGACCTGTACTGTGATACGTGGAAAATGAAGGGGACGCCTTTGCCCTACTGTAGGACATAAAAATCTTAAAAAAGGAACCAGTGTGTCTCTTCCTGTGGACGTCGTACGAGATATCTTGTGCGGAAGAATTCTTAAGGTTGGATATTAAAGACGTCTTTGACCGTTAAACTTTGACATTTCTTTCATTACCCGACTACGGCGAAGCCAAAAAGAGGGTTGAGATTTTGGCCACTATAAATGTTCGTTTGATTTCTCGTTTATCCTACACTACCCAACGTAATTTGACATGAGACATATCGTTAGATGCGTGTTGAACCACCATTGGTTAGAAGCATATGTAACGTCACAACATAATGGCGCTCTTTCACAAAAAAACTTTTTTGATTTCTAGACTACAAAAATATCTCTTTCTCTCATTCGAGCGTGCAACCTCAGCCAGAGTACTTTAGGGCCCGGGGTCCGCTTTCCGGCTCTATCTTGTCACGATCTTCGGCATCCTTGATTTTGAGACCATTGGCACATCATAACGACATCAACCCAGCACTTCTTGGTCTTCCCCTTCTACCGGGCCCCGGCGGAGGCGGCATATCCAGACATTTGATCCCTATATAATTTGCCGGTTTACGCAAAACGTGGCCATACAAGCGTTGGCGGCTCTCTTATACGAGTAGCATGTCCAGTATGTAAGTTACAAAAATATAATGTTTATTTATAAAATATATTGCCAATCTCCCATGAAATTTCAAATAATGCAAGAAAATCTCGTTTAGTTGTCTAGTTCCTTGTTATAACTTTATCTTGTTTTACCTCAGTCAATCATCAACAGTCGCCCAGGGTGTGTTGTGACGTCAGCCGGACGACGGCGCATCGCAAATAGTCGCAAGGTTTGCGGATTAGCCGGCTATTTTAAACTAGACAAATGAACCAACAAGACAAACATGATTAGCAAAGAATTTTTTTTGTAACTCTGATACTGCAACGTTAATTAATCTACTTTTTGGATTGATTTAGTGTGAAAGTTGCGTAAGTAAAAAATAGTAATTCGTTATAACTAAACAATGGTTCAGTTTTAACCTTTGTGGTAATAGGCTAGTTTCCTGGGTCAAAATAACATTATAATTAGTCCGTAATTTAGATAATCAAAAAATATTGGATACTTATTTTTTCTTTTGTCAGTTAAACAAAAAAATATAAAGATATAGCGCTTCAAAGTTCAGTGGGGGCTTCTGACGTTAAAGTTTGCTAAAAAGAGTAGCAAACTATGACGTCACATGGAATTTCAAATGGGCTCTAACTTTACAATTGTTTGTTAAATCGAAAAAAAAATACGTATCCAAAGTTTTTTAATTATCTATCTAACTGAGGGACTAATTATATTTTTTTAGGAAACTAGCCTATTATCTAACTAATTCAAATTTAAGTTTAGTATGCGAGGTAAATAAAACGTTATATTTTATTTTCTGCCATTATAGTTTTTGTCATCAAATGGTATTAAAGTTGAGTGCAGTGTGATGTAATAAGTAGTGTCAACCGTTAAAAGATTGTTATCTTTTTATGGGAACAAATAAGCGAGACGTAATAGGCACTTAAGTGTTTAAGACAACAGGTGGTACGTGAAAGAAAAACGTTGTAGGAAAATTACGTTCCTTTTCGTTTTCATAAAACCACTATTACACACAGTCCCTAACGTTAATGAATCAAGAAATGGTCATGAGCATAAAGCTGGCATAGAATATAGGTATCACTTGCAAGTTGCAAGTGAATCGTTTAGTGTTCAAATCCGGCGACGTCAAATAATTTTAACTTTATAAGTACAATTATTTTACCGATTGTCATGAAGACTACCGTTGCTAACTAGTTGGCGCCACTGTTGAGTAAGGTCCTGAAAACACTTTTTATTACACGCGTGGAGTTAAAGTTTACATTTCATACCTTTTTCTACATAAACTCTCTGAGAGAAAAGAAAAAACTTATATTGTACCAGCTAATATAGAATAGTCATCTATTCTCCCCTATTTAAGAGCTAAGGTATTATGAATATAGGTACACACGTATCTTATATTTACAACATGTTTATCTCATCCAATGTCACACAAGAAAATATATTGCGGTACCAATATAAAAGTCAGATTTTCCTGTCTGAGTCTTATAGGTATACAATTAGTTGCAGACATCTCACTAAGCCCCTAGACGTCTGTCCCTTGCCCCATGGGATCTTTTGTCTCGCCCCTGTCCCTCTCCCTATGTTGATCTCTATAGACACATAGTTATGTCGACATTATTATACGTTTCAGTTTATTGGGTAAAAGTTTTGGATTTTTCTATTGGATTACTTGTTTTATTTCGTATTTTGATTTGGAAAGTAATTTTATATTATTCTTCTTTTTATAGAGAGAACATGTAACATATTTTGTGGTTATTCAGGTATATATTGAGTTGTTCTTTATAGATAAGGTCGTAAGTACTAAGAAGAGTAGGTACTTAACTGTCTTGTTAGCCGTGAACACTCTTTGATTAAGTATGTTCATCTAGGTAATTTTACCTTGGCTCAAAATTAACAAAAATAGTTATTACATAAACACTAAATTAAATTACTTATATGTGACGATGTGGGTCGCAATGATGGCAAGTTAAAGTGGAATATCGCTGGACTACTCTAACAACAGTGAACTTTTGAGGATGGACGTAAGAAACCGCGTAGAACTCGGAAGCGTTGGTGTGATGACATCAAATATTTCAAAAGAAACTAGTCGTAAGTGCCACAGAATAGGGAGGCAAGGAAGCCCAGCTGTAGGACAGTATAGGTTAATAAAAACTTTGAATTATAGTCCTATGTCAACTATCTAGGGCAGAGGGCGTCCACTAAGACTCTCCATCTCGATCTGTCTTGAGCTACGCGCTTAACTCTCTTCAGGTCTTGCCTATTTTTGTTAATTATTTAATTTCTTGTTAATTAAAAAATACTTACTAAATATTTTCTAAGGGTAGAGAGTTGCTTTATACATAACCAACATGAAACGTTACATCAAGGAAGCCGTACGACGTGTTACTATTCTCAGATAATTAGATTGCCACGCAATACAATAGATTACCGGCACCACATACTTCGAATCAAGCATCGATCAGATCACTTAAATATGTATTCGACTAATGCGGAGTAATAGCTTTAGTAGACATTGAAACGACCAATCTAATATTAACAATTGAATGGAATTTGACATTGGAAACCTAGAGAATTACACAGTAATCCTTTCGTGGTAAGGGTCCGTTGGCTATTGTTTTGATAGTCATTTCAAAATACATCATGTTTATATCTGAATAAAATAGGAAAAAAAAGAAAAGATAAAAATATAAAATATCATTCAAAGCCTTGATATATTCACAAATACGAGTACAAGTAGAGGAGGGTAATGACATGGTACTATAGGCTCTGACGATCTGTTGAGGATGTGGCCGTGCAAGGCCTCAAGAAAAGTTGAAAAGGCGTTGACTTTGGTGAATATAGAACAACCTTCTCGGTTTATCCCTATAGTTGACTGGGAGAGAATGCTCATAGCATTAAGTCCGCCAGTTGTAAAAAACTGTTTTGCTTTGGTACAATAAAGTTTTAATAAATAAATAATATGTACGGCCCGGCAATCGCTCGCATTATAATACAGCCTTTACTATTTATTCTCCCTAGACTACATTTGCTTCCCATTAGAGATGGTGTCATTCATTCATTGTTAAATCACTCACACAGTCAGTGAGTCTCAGATATGTGCAGCATACTTGGTAACAAAAGAATCTAGTACAATTCGGAGCATCCAAAAGAATCTCTCATATCAATACGTCATTCATGATGTTGTGGTACTAAGTGTGTTACCACAATATCATGAACGACATAACCAGACTAATCATAATAACTGCTGAAATCTGAACTCTGGTCGTCATCCTTACTTATTTTCTTCAGCTATGGATTCTTCGTTCCATGGGAGAAAATTACCATACTCATCACGCTCGGCAGGCAGGTTGGCGAGCGCAGCTTCTTTAGCTTCTAGTGCTTCCGACGTTGCTGCCCATCGGAAGAATTTAAAGCTGGAGAAGGAGGAATTTGTTGCATTTGGGAAGGTATTGAGATACTACTCACTCGGATGAATGGGGAAAAAGCAAGTAGCAGCTCGGGATGCCGGGCGCGGCATATTCGATGCCATACCAGCAACTACCGGACAGGCAGTTGACGATAACAATATCAAAGTAAAAAGGAATTGAAATACACACATCAAATCGGAAAACGAAACTTCTTTCTGGGCAGTGTTGTAAAAATACAACAAAAAAGAGAAGTGTTGACCGAAAATAAAAGACAATGACAAAATATTATGATCTCGAATGGCATTGAATTCACCGCGAGCGACATCGCAGTGAAAAAAATATAAAAGTCCACAGCCGCTGCGAAAACCGAGGCGTATTCGAAAACACTGATTAGAAGTGGATTACCGTTAAATTTGTTCGTAATCGGACAATTTGTCGCACTTTTTATTGGAAAACTGATAAAGTAACAGCCGTCAAAATATTAACTTAGCTTTAGTACTAGTATTTAAAATTATGCAGTGAAGTATGTGTCGACTTTACAATTTATCAGTGTGTTTCCGCGACGACATAGGTGCCATGTAGGCACGTACACAGAAATTAAAATGTAATAATCAGGGGTTGGAATACCGGTAAAAATCCATTACCGGTACCTCTATGAAACGACAGTACCGGTAATTGGTTTGGTACCGGTACATTTGGTAACGGTAAAAATCAAGTACCGGTACCTCTATAATACAACGGTACCGGTAATTGGATTGGTACCGGTACCTCAATAAAACGACGGTACCGGTAATTGAAAGAAGTACCTGTACCAAATACCGGTAAACAGTACCGGTACTTAGTACCGGTACTCGTATTGGGAATTATCATTTCGTTAATGTGTGTCGTTGCCGTGTTGCGCATGTGCGGCGTGAGGCGGGGGCCCACAATAGGGCGGCACTTTTACAGTCGAGCGAGTCCCATGCGGTAGACGGCAACAATGCGTAGGTACCGGTAAAATTAACGCAATTTTAATACCGTTAAAATTTGACAGAATAGAGGTACCGGTACTTATAATGTGAATTTGGTACCGGTAACAAGTAGCGGTAAAATTACCGTTAACTGTTAACAATATTATTACCGTTAAATACTAGATTACCGGTACCTCATATTACCGTTAAAATTTTAACAGAATAGTAATACCGGTACTTACCGGTACTTATAATGGGAATTTGGTACCGGTAACAAGCCCTGGTAATAATTGCGGGATATTAAAAAGTACTTAAATTGTTTAGATTTGTCACTATATAATATATGTACCTAGGTAAATAGTATATTCCTAAATTTATTTATTTATGTCTATTAAGTTTTTTGTTATTATATAAATTATTCTAGTAATTACTTATCTACCCCGCGCCCACTGTATTCTAGAGTTAATTTATCATAAAAGGTTGCCTGTAAGAAATTGCTCTACGATGCCTTTTGCGCATTTTATAGTTTCTAAGATGAGACATGTATTAATTTTGTTTCTCTTTTGATGTGCAATAAAGGG
Source organism: Elegia similella (assembly GCA_947532085.1). Classification (NCBI taxonomy): domain Eukaryota; kingdom Metazoa; phylum Arthropoda; class Insecta; order Lepidoptera; family Pyralidae; genus Elegia; species Elegia similella. The sequence goes on along the minus strand of OX383934.1, from coordinate 19,073,891 downwards.
CTTCTATCTATCTATCTAATCTGCAATATTCTACTTCCAATAAATATAACGGTATCTAAGTGTAAATCATCACATTAATGAATAAAAATGTTTTGACAATCTATGGTGTGAGCAACATGCCATAAATTATAGATAAACTAACGATATCTTTAAAAAAATACTTAAAAATATACCTAACTAAAAAATAAATGATCTTCCTTAAATAACTATTTGTAATTATGTGTCTTTGATAATTTTTTCTTCCTTAGAAAATAGACCTATATAGCAAGGCACGTAATTTGTGTCGAAAATAGCAGATCTACCTCCTAAAAAATACAACAATCTTTTAGTACCTAGCATGTTAAATCATTTAAATGATAGATCTATCGTCTAGTACATTCACGAAGAACTGATAGCTGACGTTCCTCTGACGTCTATATGCTTCAAGGAGTGACTGATAAAGACACCTTAGTAAGGGGTTCGCATTAAAGATTTAAGGTTTTTTTTTTACGAATTATTGAAGTAGGCATGCCTATTCAAGATATACCCACTTATTCTACTTTCGAATGTCCCGGGATTGTACTTGTCTGGGAATATAAAGGTTAGGTTGCAATTTAACGGGTTTCTGTGATGGATTTGATAGGGGCAAATAAATAAGAGTTCTATTTTGCTATTCTCCTTGTATTTCCAGTTCGTTTAGAATAAAATAGAAAAATGTTTATTGCAAGACCCACAACACAATATAAAACTAAAACAAAAAAAAATACACTAAGGAAAAAGAAAATGAAACATCTGTGCCATTAGTGTTACAAGAGGTGACGGCTCAGTGTTACAAGTATAAATCATTTTCAGTAATAACTTTAATTACACATTACATGTTTTCATTTTCAAGTACAAAATAACCCAAATGTTATACGTGCTTCCGATTCTGAATCAGCCCCATCGAAGATAAGATAAAATCGAAGATAAGATAATGTTGCTTGCTACCACCTCTTGTCACTATCATCATCATCATCATCATATCAGCCGCAAGAAGTCCACTGCTGGACATAGGCTTCCCCGAAGGATTTCCAATACGACCGGTTGGAAGCGGCCTGCATCCAGCGTCTTCCTGCGACCTTAGTCAGGTCGTCCGACCATCTGGTCGGTGGGTGTCCGACGCTGCGCTTGCCGGTACGTGGTCGCCATTCGAGAACCTTTCTGCCCCATGGGGCAGAAAGGTTCTTGTCACTAATAAGGGACTAATTGAAAATTAGTGTAAAACGTGTAGGGACAGAAGTTGGAGGTGGCCCAAAGATAAAAAGAGAGTGCAGTTACTTACTGAAAACGTTTAGTTGAGGATTTTTTTTGAGTTATCACGAGATGCAAACGCATATAAAAAGTAAAATAAGTATGTATTTATACGTATATTATTAGTAGATGATTTTACCCATCATTCTGATAACTATGATTTTATAATAATAAACTGTGGTGTGTGTGCGCGTTATTAGTGATTGTATGCATATATGTATTATGTATTTTAGATGTATATCCGACACAATGTGCTATAAAAAAGAAGTATGAACCTATATTATGGCACTAGCTGTGCTCGCGACTCCGTTCGCGTACATAACGATGTCTAAAAAAAACAAAAACGAACAAAATTAGGTAGCCTTTCCTGTGTCTTAAACGTCTAAACGTTTATTTACTAAGTTTCATATAATTCAGTTAATTCGTTTTAGAGTTATGGGGAACGTACAGTCATATATATATATACACACACAGAGTTATAAAAATAGTTTATTTAGTTTTAGTATATGTATAGAGCTTATGAACACGATATCTCTGAAAACAAAGCAACTTACTCCATGACCACCCCTTACCTTACAGATTTATTATTAGTATACATATAGACACACATAACACACATAAAGGAGCGCCTGATGTGTCAGATATGTAGGATATCTGACATATGAGGCTCTCTGAGTAGCACATGCAGCACATGCAATAGGCTTTATTAAACATTTTCTTTTATCACGTGTTCTTACTAAAAATTATGGCAAGTGCTTTAGATGCATTGTATTGTCATGTATCTAAGTGCATTTGCTTAAAATGCTTAAATATCATTCACTTATTTAGAATAATATTCTACTTTAGCGTCGTCGACATTTCTCGTAAAGGTGCTGCGATAGGTTAGCGTGACCTTATGCCGTAACACGTCGTTAGCATAATGCCATGCAACTGACTTCTAGAGATGTCAGTTACATTTGTATTGTTTGATTTTTTGTACGACTTGCATTTTTTTAGTTGCCGGAAACTTTAAGGAAGCTAAGGGCAATGACTCTTAATGTGCGTTTTAAAGCTATGTCTAAGACATCAAATCAAATAATGTGTCTATCTGGAATCTGTATCAGAGAAGCACCATTATAACAATGAACTAGTTAAGTAATTGATTTACATATAGGATATTGCAGGCTTGAATCACCTGATTATCTGATAATAAAGATGATTCCGTGCTTCGGAAGGCACGTTAAGCCAGCTGCCATCTGGTAGTCGTTAAACGAACCACGTCAGAGGTCGAGAGGCGGTTCCCAAGACACCAGGGTGTGCATGATCGATTGACCGTGTCGCCTACACGAAATGATGATGATGAATGATTTACAAAAACACTAAAGTGCTAGTTAACTTAACCCTAGTTGGTGTTTTACATTACTTATACTATGTTAGTTTACACAGTCTTTGCTTATGCTAATATTATTGGAAGTAACAAAAACGCCAATTTGGAAATTACTATACCGACAAGCCTATATATAAATATATATAGCCTATAGCCGTGTGGTTTCGGGCAGAGTAGAATAGGAACACTCCTAGTCTTCCCATGGATGTCGTAAGAGGCGACTTAGGAAATACAAGCTAAACAAAGCTCATAAACATCAATGACACCTCTCCAACCCGTCTGGCCAGCGAGGAGAATGTAGGCCAAATCCTCTGTCTGCTCTGGCCAAGTATGGCTTCGGTAGTACATAGAGGGTCATGCTCCTGCAGTGGAGACTAAAAGGACCTGATGATGATGATGATACCGACAAGCGCCTGGCTTTAAAAATAACAGATACGAACCAACTCGTAAGTCTGAACTTTTAGATATAGTACTGAATAGCTACAATAAAGTCGACGTTATAAATTACAATAAATTATTAATTTATTTATCTTTTCTTTAATTTATTTTATTACTATATTTTATAAATCTTACAAAAGAAATAAAATAACATGGAAACAGCTGAATTAAATTATAAATGTTCTCAAGATAGACAAAATATTTACGTTCGGATTTTACAGGCGAGTAATAAAATATAGTTTTCGTAACACCTTGACTAAGGCTGCCTCGGCGGTCTAAACTAACTAATTGATTAACTAAATCGTGAAAGGCCTGGTGGCCTGGCCATTGCGTTTAGTCTCCGATTGGGCAAGATTGGTTACTATTACCAAAACATTTGACAAGACCCCATGAACCTGATGGCGGCATGACCGCGGGCTATTACATAACCTTAGATGCTTAGATTACAGTCGTGAACTGTTTTGGAGTATTTCATGGTCGATAAACTCCACTACCAAGAAAAATGGTACATTTTCTCGAGTTTCGGAAAAGGGAAAGTGGTACGAATGACCATCAGCAAAGAGTAGAAGATTTATAAAGATAAAAGACTAAAGATAAAGATTATTTATTTGCATAAACATGGGTAAATTACATTTCATGGATATGTTAGAAATAGACCGACATATTTACTATTCATCATCATCATCATCAGGTCCTTTTTAGTCTCCACTACAGGAGTACGACCCTCTCTGTACTACTAGAGCCATACTTGGCTAGAGCAGCCAGAGGACTTGGCCTACACTCTCCACGCTGGCCAGACGGGTTGGAGAGGTGTCTTAAATGTTATAAAGCTTTGTTTAGCTTGTATTTACTATTACTAGTGTGCAAATTCATATGAGTTCAGAAGGCATGCAATTAAATTAAAATCTAAAATTTTATCATTACAAAAATTAAAATGAAAATAAAGGTAAAAAGAAAGTTATAGTTTCATTTATTTATGTACTAGCTGTCCCGACAAACTTCATTTCGCTATAAGATAAAAACAAATTACAGTTAGATACGAAGTTTGATCAAAATCGGTTCAGTTACATAGTAGCAGACTTTCGCCCGAACATACATCGTGACACGAAATTTATATATATATATATGTATAAGATAAAATGTATTTGAGTTTCTTTATTATACCACGTTTAAATATCTGAGCAGATGTGGGTGTATGTGGGATTGTTAGAATACATCATCTCCAGTGCACTAAGTATAATATATTTCTGGCAGGTTGGTTGTGTTATTTAATTTTTCAATGTAAAAGCTTGTCTCATTTCAGTAACTGCTGTGTTTTGTTTTGTACAATTTTTGTTAGCGAATCTTTATTCTAAATTCTGAGCCCGAAAGTACCTTCTTAATGTGAGCCAAGAGAAATTATTGTGATGGGGGAGGCCTTACAAGCGTTGTCAACACTGAAGTCACATATGTACTAACGTACATTGCCCCGCCCGCCACACTAACATACTTGGCTCCATCGGTCCTATTCAGCTTTCCACCGACAAAAAGAGTTAATCGCTGGCTACAATGCAGCAGTGAGTGAATTTCTTTGTCAGGTAATAGCAATTACCGATTTTGCGCGGTTGGTTTGCGCTCCGATGACACAGTCAGCGGACAATCGACTTATTGGAAGTGCGTCGACCGTGGTAGGGCTGTGAGATCAGTATTTTTAACTTCTTCCAATGTTTTTTCTTTCTCGCTTATATGTATAATTTATCGTACGGGTGCGATAAATTATACATATAAGCCCTTCCTCTTGAAACACTCTATCTCATCAAAATCCGTTGCGTAGTTTTAAAGATCTAAGCAATAGGGACACACAGCAGGAAGTAACTTTGTTTTATACTATGTAGTGATATGTTACATAAAGTAAAGTTTATTGAACTTATTTACAGGCAAACACATTCTATAAAGTGATTAAATGCGATGTTGACATTAATAACTTAAGGCAGTTTGAATCTTGCAAAATTGGTATTTATTGCCAGTAGATTCTGTTCAAGACTTACAGTAATAATAAAAAAGCAAATTAAAATTTGCACCTGTCCGAATTCTTTTGTAATAATTGCCTTGTAAAAAGTTTAATTATGACAATTAAGAATATTCTGTGTTAATTTAATTTTACGATGATTTTTATTATTAAGGTAAGTAGGTGGTGCGCTAACATAACATTTACATCATGGTTAGGTGGCATGAAATGTAGGTGATGCGGACGTGACAGTCTATATCACACCGACACTTGTCTACTTAAATAGATTTTAGTCCTTGAGAAATATTGTACCTTTGACAGCCCTGTTCTTTAGCACTCATCCACGACAGTACGAACCGGCCGCACAACTTTCGCGGCTCGTCCCAATAATGCAAGTTACGACACAATCGTAGTTATCGATGACATCACTATGGTTAACACGTGGTCCTAAGGACAGAAGCACGTAAAAACATTTCCAATATTAGGAGGCAACATTATGCTTAAAAGTCTAAAGATATCCTTTTCATCCTAGCTAGGAATAGCGTGAAAGTAACTATAATCCGGCGTCTTTTACTTTATTTCGTTCTTATATTCAATAAGAGAACTTATAACAATGTTTGATATCGTTGTGTGTATGTGTCTATCTGTCTGTTTTGCCGATTTGGATGTGTTTTCTTTATTTACAGTTTAATAAATGTTTCATGCTGGTCTGGGAGAAAAGAAAAGACATAGATTGTGTCAGCTGCTTCTCCTGTAGAACCCGGTACACGGAAATGTGCGAAAATCTAAAGAATCATAGCAATAGGCGATGCGGCTAACAACCCATCACTATTTTGATTCCATTTTCCACCTTAGCGCCCACCAACACGCTAATCGTGGCCTTTCGATCTTATGACCTTAGGCTCTGTCTACCCCGTAAAGGATAAAGATGTGATAATATGTATGTATAAAATATTTGGAAGTCGTCTACTCGTTGTGCCTAACCTTCTTTTTGTTTTCCTTTCTACCTTGTCAACCTTCTTTTTATTTTGTTATTTAGTTCGTTTGGGTTGCGAAATGGTAAAAAAATTACGACTTATCTACTTTTTATCACTGACTATTTTAGTTTTAATTCGCTAGTTAAACCATAAAGTTCAACGCCTACCGCGATTGAATTAGAGTTTCGTCTTATGTTTCGGCAACATTGTTTCTGCCATCTTCACAGACTGACTGAAGAGCTAAAGTGGATATTGGAACTGACAAGGGAAATCATATAGGTCTATCCTCTTTCTAACTCTTTTATTACACAAGTTTTTACACACAACACTTACGGTGTCCTATTCAATTTGCTGGATTTGCATATTTAGGCCAAAATCAATAGGCAAATACAGTACTAGGATGTGCGAGGAAGGGTCCAAGTGTATTGACCGCATCAATGATAATAATAGTTTACTAACGGTTGACTGACGGCCGGAGACAGCCTGACCCGATAGCGTAATCATTACCAATTCTTATGACCCCAGGACATTTTAAAATCGTCAATGAATTTAATAATTCATTCTTTCGTGAATATAGTAGGTATATAACCGAGACAGAATAATGTGAGAGATAGTTTTGTAAAACTCTATTATCTTTCCATATAGTTATTTTTTATATAGCCCTTTTATTTGAATAGAATTTCTGTGATATAAGAATCCTTATAAATTATCAAGTCAATAACTAATCAGTCAACCTACCTCTGTATGATATGTCGCTAAATATTTAATGCACATAGATATTTACTCAATGATATAATTGATTCATTTTATTCCTCACTTTTATTAATTACAATATTTAATATAAAGTTTAATATATATAATATGATCAACTTAATTTTAAATCTTAAACTAAAAAAATAAATATTAATTTAAACTATTTAACAAATACCTACCTAAATAACACCAAAACTATAAATAAAAAATGTCCCTCAGGTCTTTACCACACGGAAGGGTACCCAGAAGGCTGGTGGCATTGCCACTTTGGATGGCAATGCTTATTCTCTGTCCAAGGTAATGGCTCTGGTCACCCGATCCCTCAACCAGCTTTTGGCTCAATACCTTAAAAAGTTTATGCGCCGACGGGCCCCATGGACCCAGTTTCTCCACTCCAAACGGCTCAAATATGAAACCGTTACCGATACAAGCATATTTTCGCCGTTTGAGGGACTCAGCATTGGCTGCAGCCATGCCCGCGTTTGCCACAGTGCCAGGGATATGAAAAGATATAAAGTTTTATTTACAACTCAATATACTTATTCAATGATATAAATGATAGAAATATCAATAAATTAATTAATTAAAAAAATATATGGCATCATTTCGCACTTTGGATACATGATGATCATCATCATCATCATTTCAGCAGAAGTCTACTGTTGGTCAAAGGATTCTTCGTATTGGCATACTTTTCACGCTTGGCAGGCGGGTTGGCGAACGCAGTTTCTTTGGCTTCTTGCGATTCCGGCGCTGCCCTTCGGAAGCTTTGTTAAGTTGGTGAAGGATAGGACGTTGTTGGATTTGGGATGGGAATGAAAGTATTGGAATACTACTCACTCGAATGAATGGAGGAAAAGCAAGTAGCAGTTTCAGAGGCCGGATGCGCGTACCCGATGCCATACCTACAACTTCCGGTCAGGCAGTCGAATATGACCTCTACTTAGGTATAAAATGTCAATACAACTAATTATAAAATATTCTCAAAAACAGAAAAATATGTAAACAAATATTGACCTAGTTAATTTTTGAATATCCCATAATCAGTTGTTTTGTTACTGCTTTCTAGAAGTCTTTTTGAATCTTTTGCATTCAATTTATTTATTTATACTAAAATTCAAGTTTAGGTTGAATTTACTGTACAGTCAGCCAATGAGATATCTGACCCCCTACAACAGCGCCATTTTTCGCAAACTAAAGAAACATCCGTGGTTTAAACCCAAAGATAAAAATATACAAGTGTAATATCCTTTGCGACTAGTGCCATCTATTGAATTGTGAATGAACAAATAAGGTTAATAAGCAGAAATCTGATACCCTTGACGACTAATGCCATCTATTCGATTTTTGATAAATAAAACAAGCCCTAGCATACGATACACTTATTTCAAAGATACTTCAATAGTTAGATGTGGCGCAAGTGGTAGGCACTATGGTTTAATAGTTAGTGTGATTATGAATGAACAGGTTCAAATCCTCCAAAGCTTTTTATTTTTTTACAAATATCACCAACTTCGTATTGTGATGTTGGTGTAATTTTGGTTGTTTTAACATAATGTTACCGAGCTAATTACTGTGAATAAAAAGCATTTTAAATTTTTAATTACTTTATTACATCAAAAAAATGTAACAGTGAAATAAATACCTGCCTACTTAATTCAAACTATGATTAATCTTCTGTAGAGAGAACCAACATGTTACTTAATAAGTAACAATTTACATCTCTCAACTTCTTTTTAATCATAGTATTATATTTTTTTAAATGTGTAGGGTCAAATAGTGCTATGTGAATAACTTTGCTTCGATAATAGTATAAGAATGAATATAAACCTATGGCATTAAATGAATTTTAATATGGGATTTAGAATTAAGAGGGTAACCCCCATTTTGAAGCTTTTGTTTAAGTCTATTTGTCATTTCACTTACCATGTTAGATCAGATCACATATCACTTATGCGCATATTTATTAATTTAGTATAACCTTTTTGTCTAAATTGATTTAAATCAAACTTTACTCGTGTCTCGTGTCCCAGTTAAGCACTATTTGACCCTACAATCTGGGATTGTAATTGGTCACTCAATAACAGTTAGATCACAGAACAATTGTCTTAAATAAAATATATTCTACATTGCAAACTGTTGGAATCACCACATCTCATAAATTTTCCAAGTATTTTTCTTTATTCATCCGGCCGCCGAATTCTACCAGCTCCCCTGGGCCCATTGAAGACATCTGTCCCCAATAACCTGCAAAACAATAATACGATCAGTTACCTATTATTCTACACTGCGTAATACACTAGGTATTAAATATTATTATTATTTTACTTCACTATTTAATGAATATTTTTACCTAATGTTATCCTGCCACTGTTCTCAAAGGCAAATTATTTTGATGGCTATACGCTGGCCATGTCTTCTCCGCAATATTTTTCTGCCAACATCATCAGACTTAAAACTTTTTTCATCAGAATAAAATACGATCTCGTTCTTGTTGAATGTTTCCTCACTGTTTCAATTGAAATATTGTAGTGTATATGTTACGCCAGTTGACTCCGAATCCACAAACGGACGGTGTTTCTCTGTAAGAGATATATTTATCTTAGACATTTATCACAAACCCTATGTTTTACGGAACAAAAAATAGTGTGACAATTAAGTAAGTATATTAAATACTTATAATTTCTACTTACCGCGATACCTAACTCTCTAGATATAGATACTTTAAATACTGTGGTTGTCTTTACAATACAATATTAGCTTTCACAAAATCTGCTATATAAGATGAAACGGGATGCCTAATAACTGGTGGGGTTTTGGATCACTACACAGTAATCGCAGTATCTTAATTGTGACGCGAGTGAACAATATTTTTGATTAGTTGGTATCAGGTATAAATAAATCTGATAGATTACCCTCAATTTATTTGTTAAAGCAATGCGTTGCAGTTGGTGACAATGATGTCATAGCAGTAGAAATAGATAGCCAATTTCGCCCGAGACGTCATATCGTCGGTTGGCGTATTGAGATGAGCGCTAGCTTCTCAAGTCGTGGGTCCACGGAGGAGATATATCTGCTCCGTGTGGGTCCATGGTTCGAATCGAACTTTACGTAGGATTGTTTTTGATTCTTTCTTGTTCTTACCATTGATGATTACTTGAATTATTAGCTGAGATTATTAGAAATACAAAATTTGCAACTGAGCAGGTTATCAGAAACAAGTTTATACCAGCAGTTGTCTGTCTACTTGCCAAAAATCACGGTAGGTGGCGCTTCACAGCAAAGTGTGAATTTACGTTTTAAAAGTCAGGGGGTCAGGTATCTGCTTGGCCGACTGTACTTTAGAAACTTATATGTTTAGAACTAGGGATTAGTTCTAAACATAAGTTTCTACATTTTCCGTAGATTGTGCGGTATATAGATGAAATTGCATATAAGAATACAATACCACATCAGTCACACAGAATCCGCGGAACAGTTAAAGTGCAAAACGCATTTTGTGTGAAAAGGCGCACCTATTTCCTGCACAAGCGCAGTTTTCTTTGACACTTTCTAAGATATTATGTGGCCAACGACCACAGCAACCTCCCGCCTTTATATGTCGAAACCTGTGGAAAATTCTTCACCTTTGAGATTATTATATTACTTTACTACCTTTCGCCCCGGCTCCGTTTGATCTAATGTCATTCCCTCGGGAACTACGATTTTTGAATTACTATTTTCCACGATGAAAGGTAGCTTATGTCCTTTTCCGTTTGCCAGACAATGAGTATGCAAAATTTAATAATGATCGATTTGAAAGTTAAAGTGTGAAAACGTTACAAAGAAAAAAAGAAAGATAGGAACTCACTTTCGCATTTTTAATACTAGGATTCCATTTTTCTTGCGACTCGTGGAATCAATTTTTAATTTATCGTTAGAACTGGTTATACCTAGTATTAGTTTTAGAAACTTGAAAAGACTATAGAATAAGTTATATAGCGCGCAGAATCGATGGCTGATGGCAGAAGGGTTGGAGGAGGAATGGTCGGATGACCTGACTAAGGTCATAGGAAGACGCCGGATGCAGGCCGCATCCAACCGTTTGTATTGGAAATCCTCGGGGGAGGCCTATGTCCAGCAGTGGACTATTTGCGGCTGATGATGATGTTGATAAAGATATATTTAATGTTCAGTTGCTTATGTGATGCTTAAACAAATATTAAATAATAATGTGCAATCTGATTGTTCCGGTGAGGCTCTCTGTCGATAAATTTAAGGTAATTAAAATTTAATCAACGAAAAAAATTACATCATCAACATAAATTCAGACAACGAAACATAAAACTCTGACTTTAAAAGTACTCAAATATATTTTTATTATAGAGTTGTTGATCTGAAAATTCATGTTAGTGCCATGCGGCTAGAAACCCATCAATATTTTGATTCCGTTTTCCACCTACCCACCCACCAACATGCTGGTGTTAACAACTTTATTTGGGCTTTATAGACTCAGGCTCTGTTTACCCCGTAAAGGAAAAAGACATGATTGTATCATCATCATCAAGTTTTTTTAGTCTCCACTGCAGGAGCATGACCCTCTCTGTACTACCGGATATACCATACTTGGCCACAGCAGACAAAGGATTTGGCCTACACTCTTCTCGCTGGCCAGACGGGTTGGAGAGGTCTCATTGATGTTTATGAGCTTTGTTTAGCTTGTATTTCCTAAGTCGTCCTCCATGGAAATGCTAGGAGTGGTTCTATTCTACTTTGCCGGAAACCACACGGCTAATACATAGTATGGTAAGGCACATGATAGAATGGTTGTATCTAATAAGTAAAATATTATAAAAAACACTACTCATTAACTGAGTACGTACTAATTACAAGCGATTGTCTTTGTTTTTATACTGTCTATAGTGTAAGATGATAATCCTTGCGATCAGTGGAAAATGTATTTATTTCGACTAGGTTAGTGGGCACTTCCAATGAAAACATTCGCAAAACACGTGTGTACTTATTGGCAAGCCTTTCAGAAATTGTTTACGATTGCATTTCGAGTTTATGATCGCCGTTGCAAAATCAAATGGCTGGTTTGCTATCGCTTGAATATTTTTATAAAACAACCTCGATGTTTTACTGGTTTTATTATAGTTTTTGTTGCGTATTGTGTTACTATATGTGTATAATGTTATTCGTATAGGATTCGTAGCAGATAGAATCAAAAAAAGTTTGTCAAGGTCTCAGTGGTAAGTTGATATCCAAATATTGCCTAACGAAACGACTACGAAAAAATTATAATACTTATCAGTAGACTAAACATTGCTACCTTACGAAAACTACGTTACTACTACTACTACGATATTTAATATGGACTGGTAGACATTACACATAACGTCTGTCAGCCTTCTGGGTAGATGTATCTCTGCGGGATAACGTCCTGTGAACATCAGTATCATCCCTAAATAGTATAAAACAAAGTCGTTTCACGCTGTCAGTCCGGTATGCTTAGATCTTTAAAACTACGCAATGGATTTTGATAAGGTTTTCGGTTTTAAAAAACTTTACAGTTCACTTAACTATGAGGTATACAATTTAAAGTAGATAATAAAATTAGAGGGTAATTCAAAGTTCTAGGTCTAACAATTATACATAAACACATGATAAAATAAAAAAACACTTCAACAAAGAGAATACTCTAATATCAGAATAAACATGATAAACTTATTATGAGAAAATAAATGTTAATTCATTTAGGGTAGTTTATTAAAAAAGTTTTTGATCATAGCGAAAACTACTTTATCAGCGAGTAACAGAGATAATTTTTGTCCTAGTAAAGAAATCTTCGCGAAAAGATGTCGATGGGCTTCTATGTTCTTTTATTTTTTGGTTTGTACGTTTTATTTAAATAGATAGAGTGATACAAGTAGTAGGTTTATATGTATCCGTGCGAAGCTGGGGTCCGGGTCGCTAGTAAATAATATAATGTAAATCAGATAACAAGACACGTTACTCGTATTTGTTATTTCTAATGTTAACAGACTGAGGTCACGCTTAAAACCGGTTACTTCGCTTGTTTACAGCATTACAAAATTAAAATACGACGAGTAAAAGTATGTAGTAGGTATATATTATTAAGCATCAATTAATTGCCTAATAATATTATCACATAATAGTAACGGACCTTAGTAGACGACTTTGGAGCGTATATAACCTTTTTTTTATGTATGCTTCTCTGCGTGACTTTGGTGCCCTAGTATTTTTGTATCCAGTCTGTTCAAGGCGTTTGGGATGTAAATGAAATAAATAAATACATATATAGATGCTGGAATCACGCACGAAAGGTTCGTAACCTTAAAGCTCATAAACATCAATGAGACCTCTCCAACCCGTTTGGCCAGCGAGGAGAGTGTAGGCCAAATCCTCTGTCTGCTCTGGCCAAATATGGCTCCGGTAATACAGAGAGGGTCATGCTCCTGTAGTGGAGACTAAAAAGACCTGATGATGATGATGACTAAAAAGAAAAAACTTAAATTGAAGCTTACTATATTTGTATGATTCAGTCTTATCTACTAAAAATGTACTAAAAATTAGGTGCCTAATAAAATTTGATACCTAACAATGCAACAAAACATGTGATTTTATTATTCTGCAAATTTAGCACGCGATTGTTGACAAAGACTAAGAAAATAGGACAGAGTTGTTATTCCAGGTAACCTTGTCAGCAGGGCCGGCGACACCGCGTATCTCGTAATAGCTGTCTAGCGTGGGCGCACGATATTTCTTCAAACAGTTCAAAACATTCGCGTAGCCGGCCGCCGCGGATCACTTTACACCGAAACGCCGAAAACTATCTTTTTTATATGTTTTACGAGTGATGTGTATGTGAAGTGTTGTGTTATTTTCTTCGGAATGAGGTACATGCAGTATTGTTTGGTGTTGATGTACAGGTAAACATTTGGAAAGTATAGGAATGTTTATTTGACAAGTTTTTAGAATTTCTAGTTTTAAGTTTGGCTAAAACAACTTTAGTTCAACGTTGGATGAACATATTTTTAAATACTGTCGTTATTATTCCTGGTAACTTACGATTTAACATATCTTTAAATGGTTTAGACATAATAAAGCAATTTAAATTGATATGAGAAGCTCCGTACCAAAATATAAAAAAATAATGATACCATCAATAGTTTAATTACATTTTAGGTGTTCAACTATTGAAGAAACAATAGAATAGTTAGCTATAGGAATTAATTAACTCTGTATCGAATATCTATGAATTTAAAACATTTGTCCGGCACAAACATATCATTTGTGGTTATAACTACTTAAAACATTGACACACTGAATATGATAATATAAATAGAGATTATAAAGATGTAAATATTCATTGAGTCAGGGTTAGAGTGAGTGATTTCGCCACAACCGCAGCAGTAAAGCGTAACCTAACTTCACTGGCTCTTTTGCTGCGGAAAAAATAATCAAGACACAGTAACTATTGTTACTCTATTTAGCTCAGACAAAACCGCACGTGTTATGAAACTATAAGCATTTTGCGTACCTATCTATAGATTTTTTTATGATATAGGCCGGCAAACGAGCAAGCGAGTCACCTGATGGTAAGCGATCAGCGCTGCCCATGGACAACTGCAACACCAGCGTGTAACAAGAGCATTGCCGGCACTTTAAGGAATAGGGGGAAGGATGGACCTGCGGCTCTCACACTCACCGAACGAAGCATAAAAGCGGTACAGCTTGTACTCAAACGTCGATTTTCTGTGAGAATGTGGTACTTCTCCGGATGAGCCGGCCCATTTACGCTATTAGCAAAAATGAATTTTGCTGGTAATGTGGCTCTACCATAACTAAACACATTACATAACATTATTACTCACAAAGTGTAATAGTTATGAAACTATCTGTGCAAACAAGAGTTTATTTAACCTCAGAAGAGAGGTTGCATTGAAGAGGTTTCATTGGTATGTCAGTATATCTGATATTGTACAGTAATGTGTTTGTAAATCAGGCTCGCACTTGGTTTTCAATTTTAATTTAGTGTCTTACTATAAAAGATTAATGCTTAAAATCTGGTCTTACTCTATGTAGGTACCATTATAATTAGTAAACGATTACTGTCTTAAATCAAGCTCCCTAGCATGATGAACATCTGGTCTGGATCCGACCAGATTCTCAAACATAATATTCTTTAGCTTTTCACATTTATTAATATTTATATTTATTTAATAGGTTCAAATTTTATTGTTACTGCGTATCTTTTTGTTTTGCACACTCCTTGAATTCTTTGCATAACCCAAAGGTCGACTGGCAGATAATGCTATTAGCATTAAGTCCACCTTTGTGCGTTTACATTGTATTTTAAAAATAAAGATTTTAAATAAAAAAGGAATAATTCTGTCAAAAATAATGGGGTTCTATCCACAAAGTGATAGTTAAAAGAGCGCTACTTTGAATTATCGGTGAGAGAAGTGATGCATTATCATAAACCTTAAGAGGAGATCGTAGGGCCGTATTTCCGTACAAGCGTAGTCTGTTGATTCCTGGCCGGATAGTACCAGTAGAGCAATGATTTTTTACAAACAATAATGTATGGATATATTAGCATGCCCCTATGTTTAATTTTTTTTCATAATTGAATTATTTAAAGAGATATGAACTTTCAAAAACCTGAATCATTGGTAAGAATTTCCTTTGTGTTCAAACATAAAGAAAACAAATTTGATGCGATTATAATAGAAAAAGAAAACATAGAAATATAGCCAAAGCTTATTTTAATTTTTTAATGAAAAAAAAATTTTTATCGGTTAAGTTTTGGAGAAGAAATCATGGGACTACGAAGTGTTAATTTTGTGTCATTTTCATAGATATTTTCGGTCCGAGCTGCAGATGTCTCTATCGCACTCTGCGGGGGTTGTTTAGGCACACAGCGCGACAGCAATAGATTTTACAAATACCTATTTTTCAATTCTCTCCGGCGCAGTGTTTCCTCTTAATAAACCTCATAAACCGGATAGCTTAATTTTCATAAATCAATTCGTACGCAGAATTGATTTACGAAAATTAAGCTTAATTTGTCTTACGCCAGCGTAATTAATACGTCCTTATAAATGTTCAGAGGAATGAGTGGAGGAGGAATGCCCACGTAGCAATTAGGATTTATTTTGCAGTACCATCACTGCATTTACTTTGTCGTCTACCTACCACTTACGAAATCACTCGCATACAGCCGAGAGAAGTAAACATATTGATTCTAGAAAAAAATTTCTTTCGAAAGGTTGTTACCAAATGGTACATTCGTTTTGATGAATTGTGATGAAAAGAATAAATAAATGTAGCCCCACTGTAAGTTATGGAATTTTATCGTGGGATACTAACTCAACGATACAATCACATTCAAAACACACGCCAATCTAAAAAAACCGGCCATGTGCGAGTCGGACTCGCGCATGAAGGGTTCCGTACATTATATATAATAAGTTTGAAATAATTAAAAATATTGTTATTATATTATAACTTATAACTTAAAATTAATGTATATTATAACTTAAAATATATTATAACTGAAAATTAATGCTCTTCGCAATTTTTCCTTTATCTGTGCTATAAGACGTTGCTTCATACCAAATTTCAAGATTCTGAGTTCACGGGAAGTACCCTGTAGTTTTTGATTCCCCTGCGAGTGTCGAAAAAATATTTAAATATTTTTATTATATGCTGTAACTAAAAATGTATATTTTTCGCAATTTTTCCTATATCTGTGCTATAAGATCTTGCTTCTAACCTAATTTCAAGATTCTGAGTTCATGGGATGTACCCTGTAGCTTTTGATTCCTTTGCAAATGTCGAAAAAACACGAAAACACAAAACATACTCGTAAGTATTTTCTTTTTAAGGATTGAAGTACTAAATTATTTCCAACTACCTTTTACCCGCGGTTCCGCTCGCGTCAATGTCCATCGGGAACAGTACTTTTTTCCGGAATAAAATGTACCTTATGTCCTTCTCCGTGCCCCAGACCCAGACAATGGGTCTTCAAAATTTCACGACGATCGGTTCAGTAGATAGGGCGTGAAGGCGTTACAAACAAACTCACTTTCGCATTTATAATATAAGTTAGGATAAGGAATTGCTTATATAGAATAAGCACTGTACTTGTGAAATTCCTATATAAGATATAAGCTGAACGACTATAGAGTCGTTCAGATTATATCTTATAGTCGTTCAGCTATGTGAACAGTCCGATGCTTGTAAAATCTAAAATCAGTGTTATCTACTTACACACTCGAAAAATATACAAACGACATTTGTGTTTCTAGTATATTACATGGACATATTAGACATATAACAAGGAGTTAAGTTTGCATTAACTAGAATTTCGGATAGGATCTCCTAATCATATTGCGTACGTATCTATACGCAATGCAGCCATCTTCGTTTGTAATGGCAACATGCGACATGTCGTAATTCTCCGTATTTGCCGATTCTCACCTTTCAACTCAACTAGGCTAAACTGCACCAACAAAACGGCGGGTTCAACGACACCTATTACGTGCATATTTCTATGTAAACATCTGCCTAATTTGTGAAAATTGGCAGTTTTGAAAGTGTACACTGTCGGCCCGTCCGTTAACAACATCAGATTACATTTCTTGAAAAGTACGTACACGCGCCCCCCTCAGGAGCTGCTACTTGCGTTTCCCCCATTCATCCGAATGAGTAGTATCCACGGAGTAGATACAGAGGTAGTATCCCATACCTTAATTCCCTTCCCAAATCCAACAATTTCCTACCCTTTCTCAGCAATAAATGCTTCCGATTACCAGCAGCGTCGGAAGCACAAGCAGTCAATGATAATGCGTTAGCCAACAAGACTGAAACGAAGAATCCTTGAGAGAGCCTTTGTTCACTCAGTGGGTGGACTTCTAATGACTGAAATGATTATAGTTAAACTAGCTTTCGCTCGCGGCTCCGCCCGCGTCTATGTCGATCCCTCGGGAATAGTACTTTTTCCCGGAATAAAAGGTAGCCTATGTCCTTCTCCGTACTCCAGAGAACTTGTATTTAAAATTTCATGATGATCGGTTCAGTAGCTACGGCGTGAAAGCGTAACAAACAAACAAACAAACTCACTTTCGCATTTATAATATTAGTAAGGATAATGATTCACTTAAAAGTAAAAAGCAAGCGGCCAGCCTGAAAACTTTTCCAAATCACCTGCCTACTTTTATGTATAAAAGAAATAGTTTTTTACTCGACTTTAAAAAAGATTCAATATTCATGTTTTGATGAGACTTTCACTATTTACATACCATGAAAAAAATTACCTAGTTGGTACAAATAATGAAGGCTTGTAAATCACTTAGGCTGTTATTTTCTCAGAAAAAATAACCTGCTGCATTCGCGAATAGCATAAAGTGTAGTTGTGAGACTTATATTACACCGTAAAGTTAATATTGCTTTTGCAATAAGTAAGTAGTATGTATGTAAGTTTACGACTTACACATTCATATTCGTAAACTATGATTGAAATAGTTTGATGTCGGGTGAATAACAAATTTGTATGTAGAGTTACATTATTACAATACAAATAATATAATCTAAATAATATTTAGCCATCAGACTTCATTCAGAAGCTTATTTTAGCCAGTGTCTAGTTATTCTTCGAGTTATTCTTGTGTATCAACGACATGATGTTGTAATTCATTTGGCTGATTCGACAGAACCCCTGGTGAAAATTCCCACGAATCCAGTGGTTTGATCATAAACGACGAAGCAAGGCGAGCAAACATTAGCCCATTTTAACTAAGTAAATCAGGAGATTTACTTAGTTAAAATGGCTAATGTTTGCTCGCCTGATACAGCAGCACCTTGACACTTTATTTTAGTAATTCCACACATTGATCATAAACATGGGCATCTATAACACCAGATTACACCGATTTCACATTATAAACTCCACTAGAAACAATTGGCAAAAACCATGCAGTCCGTCGGAATTCCCGCCAAGTACTCCTATTAAGCACTTACTTCAATAATATGTTAGTTAATAGAGTCAGGTGTTACTTTGCGGAAGTCAAAGCTACATTTACTTTGAGACAATTTACTTTGCGTGCTTCCGCCACCAGTTAGTTCATGCAAACTATTGCTGGCCAGCACCCACCCACTACTGTTAGTCCCTTCATACCCGCCACCAATAGTTGATGCATGCAACCCTGGTCGATACTGCTGCATCCGTTGAGGCTGCAGCAATGTCGGCCGTCGTGCTCGCGACACGTGTTTCGCCTCTACACGAGGCATCTAGGTTTCACTGCCTGAAGATGCCTCGTGTAGACAACGGATGCAGCAGTATCGACCAGGGTTGCATGCATCAACTATTGGTGGCGGGTATGAAGGGACTAACAGTAGTGGGTGGGCGCTGGCCAGCAATAGTTTGCATGAACTAACTGGTGGCGGAAGCACGCAAAGTAAATTGTCTCAAAGTAAATGTCAATAATATGTATTATATTTTTATTTTCAAATAAATTAAAGCTCGAGAAAATATACCTAGCGCTGTAGCGTTAAGCTGCCTTTAGGCAGCTTTAAAAATCTGACACCAGTGCTGGCCACTTTATACACAAGAAAACGACAACAACAGCGCAATGGAGCAAAGATAGCAATCACTGATCATTATTGGAAATAGTATGATCTGCATAGATTTTTAGTATCGCAATCTTAATTCCACTAAATTTGGTGTACACTTAACTTATATACAAGTCAATTAAAAAACATACAACATACAAACATATTTTATATTTTAAAAAGAGGCAAATATTGTATAGATTTCGTCATCCATTCTCCGTATAATATACAAAATAAAAAAAAGAGAAAAAATGACTTGCTAGAATAAACTATATTACAAGCCTCGATTCTATGAAGTGTACTTCCTTTAGATTGCCGGGTATTATGTGTCGTGATGAAATTTCTGCAAGTCGCGGAGTGTGACGCGAGAAGCCTGTCTCCGACCTTGGCATCAGTAGCCGGCACCGGTGTCAAACGCACTAATAACTAGCTGAGAGGTCTGACAGTTCTAAACATACTGCTTGTAAGACAAGACACTTTGAACCCTATATGTGTTAATTTAGAATTGAAATTAAGATGTGCTATTGATAATTTATTCTTATTGTTTTAGATTTTGGATGTTGTTCATTCTAACGGAAAACCTCGATGATATTCCATCCAACCGGTTTATGAGTGTGTAACGTTCTTACCTCTCTGCCATGACATTGAAGAATATCATACTTTTAGTTAGTTTATGCTTAGGTACTTCATGTAAATTTTTAACATAGCGCTATTGAAAATATGGACTTGAACATTATATCTATGAATCGTTTCAAATAATTACTTTGAACGATTGTTAAAAATTACCATACGAATAAATAAACATTAGTTTCGAATACTTTATAAGATGAGTTGTAGACGTTTGTGTGTATAAAACTTTGAATTTTGAAGTGTAAATTTAACCGAATATCTTAAATCCAGGCTATATGATACCTACCTACTATGGATTTATTATTTTGTGCTTATTTCGTACAAGGTTAACAGCTAGCGGTGTCTCTACAGTTCTAAATATGACGCTATCAAAACAATAAACTTTTATAGCTTTTACAATACTTAAAATATGTTTTTACAATATAAATTTAGACAAAGGTTTTTCTAAAAACTAATGCTTGAAAATTTATTTAGATAACAATTTTAATTTCGTTGTCTGTATAGTACCTAACAACCCGTTTCTGACTTGGTGGTATGTAGATACTCGTAGATATTTGCCATGGCAAGTAAAACATGCAAAAGCCAATGTGACATTGCTTTTGTATTACGGATTCTGATCTTGCATCCAGGATTATGCTACCTCTTTACGAGTGCCCCTCAGAAATAAAATACAGAAAGTATAAAACTGTATATTTCAATCTAAGTGGGGAAGAAGTTCATAATATAACCACACTATTTTGTGAGGAAGAAAAACTTTAAAAGGATATTTTATCCAACATTATGAATCAGAAAGTTTGCGTGGATGCGAATATATTTGTTACTGCAAAATCCACTGGATGGATTATTATTAAAAATTTATAGCCAACCCATCGGGATATATAGCACATAGGGTATAAATAACGCGGACGAAGACGCGGGAAAACGCCAGTATGAAATAGATAGAACCTTTTAGCTGCAAGCGTTATAAACGATAGTTAATTTCCCTTTTGTTGTTGTCCGTATTCGTTAAGCGATTAATAGTAGCGTCGAATAAAAGTGCTTACTTAATTATGTAGTTATGGTAAACAGAAAACTTTGCATGTAGCGCAAAAATAGTTTCCACGGAACTTCAAAGTTCAAAAACAACATTCAAACAGATCTATTTCCTGTTGGTAAATGTTTAGTATTTTATTTGGTATTTAAGTATCTCAAAGGACTAGCAATTAGGGAAACTTTCTCGCTCGTCAGCTGTGGCGTATTGTAATTTTTGCTATTCCGGGCACATTAAGAAATTACAAATTAAAATTTGCGTTAAGAATTTACACCTACTTATGTTATAGCTGTCATACTTTTACATAAAACCATTTATACATTAGACTTCGTCTGCGGCAATTTCTGTTATTATGATTAATTCGTTTTTTTTATTCGTACAGATGAATAATTTTCCCCCGTTTTCAAAAAATAAATTATTGATGCTTCGCTCCTATTGGTCGCAGCGTGATGTTTTATAGCCTAAAGCCTTCCTCAATCAATGGACTATCCAACACAAAAATAATTTTTCAATTTCAACCAGTAGTTCCTGTGTTTAGCTTTATTCTTCAGCTTTATTATTGACCGAGCGAGCGAAGCGTCTCAGTTTCGACTTGCCCAAAATTCTTTTGTCCGTCTGTCTGTCTGTCTTTCAGTTCTCGCCTACAGGTCGCATTTCTCAACCGATTCTCATGAAATTTTGTGAGCAGGTTCGGTAATTATATACCTAGAATTTTTATGACGTGCCTGTTTTTCGAAATTTTAAAAAATGGCGGTTATATGGGGGTCCGAATCTTAAAAAAACTCATAGCACAGCTATTAGAAAAAAAAAACAAAAATGTCATTAGACTTTTTTGTTACTATCATTAAGACGCAACTTTTTTGTCTGAACAACTTTTTTATACGATAAACTTGAACACGTATATAGTCGGCAATTTGCCCAAAAGTTGTCTGAAATCGATGTTCTGAATATTTTTTTTTGTATTAGTGCATTCAATGTGATGTCGTAAATACAAATCTATGGTATGACAAGTATGAAAATGGTGCGTAGTAACTGTGACGTCGGCGATACAGAGAAAAAATGTGCGGTATCAAATAAAAGGGCTTTATGAGTAGATTACACAGAAATAAACTTCACTACCATATTGCTCAAACCCACAGACTATATGTAGGACAAAAGTTAAATATAAATTGAAATGAAAGAAGTTAAAGTAGGTGAAATGGGAGAGGGAGTGAAATTGAACAACTTTACCTAAGGAACATATATCAAAATACGAAAAATATTTTTTGGCTTAAAGCATGATACTGCGAATTACTTTTATGATTGAAAACACTGAATAAACTTAGAATCCTGAAATAAAATTAAAAATAAGTAAAAAAGATTCACATGCTATCCTGCGACTTGAACCCGGGCCTTATAGGTGCCAGCCACTTCTTTACGTAAAGTTCGCATGTTTGTCTGCCATAGTAGTTGAAATTAGCGTTCTATTAAAATTTTGACCAATTGGTAACAACTATGAATCCGGGTAAACTTTGCCTCCCATTCACCCATGCCAAATTCGCTATTCCGATATTTCCGATTTTGATGAGGATCACTCCAACTTAGTTAATGTGTACAAAAGCATACTAAACAAGCTCGAGGGCCGTGTTTCCATACAAGAGTAGTCCCCTGATTCCTTGCCGGATAGTACCAATAGAGAAATGATTTTTTACAAAAAAAATCCGTGTTTAAATTTTTTTTATAATTAAACTAGCTGCCCCGGCGAACTTCGTTTCGCCATAAGTTAAAAACTATCCTATCTCTCAAGTTGGATCGAACTGCACATGGTGTGAGAATTTTATTATAATCGGTTAAGTGGTTTAGGAGTCCATTGAGGACAAACATTGTGACACGAGATTTATATATATTATTAAGATTATTTAAAGAGATGAACCTTCAAAAACATGAAAAATTGGTACGAATTTCCGTTGTGTTCAAACATCTAGAAAACAAATTTGGGCAATTACTTATATAAGAAAAAGAAAACACAGAAACACAGGCAAAGCTTATTTTAAATTTTTAATATAGAAAGAAATTAAATCGATTTAGTTTTGGAGAAGAAATCAGAGGACTACGAAGCGTTAATTTTGTGTATAGGTATTTTCCGGCCGAACTGCAGTTATTTCTATCGCACTCTGAGGGGTTTGTTTGGGCACGCGGCACGACAGCAATAGATATTATAAATACCTATTTTCAATTCTCTCGAGCTTAGTGTTTCCTCTTAAAAAAGGGTCTGGTCGGGTCTTCTGGTAAGAGGAATGTAGGTTTAAATTTCCGTTTCCTCTGGTACCTAATTAAGAGCAGCGAGGATTGGTAAATAGTAACTGAAGGAAATCATCCTTTAGTCAATTAGCATATCAGTTACGGATATCTTTTAGAGCACTGGAGGGCAAATGTGGATGTTGGTTGTAAGGGCTCGCGAGGTCTACTGTTCTTGCAGAACCACTAGTATTAGTATAGATAAGAGCTTTTGTTGCCTTTAATAGCGTCACCATATGGTCAGGGGTGTCATGCTCAACTGCCTGGCCGGTGTCCCGAGCTGCTACTTGCTTTTCCTCCATTCATCCGAGGGTTAGTATCCAGAATTTTTCATTCCCTTTCCAAATCCAACAAATTCCTATCCCATATACCCAGCTTTAAAATGCTTCTGATGGGCAGCAGCTTCAGAAGCACAAGAAACCGAAAAAACTGCACTCGCCAACCCGCCCGCCAAGCGTGGTAAGTATGGCAACATCCGACCATGGAACGAAGTATCTTTGGGAGACGCCTTGGTCCAGTAGTGTACTTTTTATGGCTGATAATAATGATGATATGATACCGTAACCAATTCTCTTTCCGAACTCCAGAACTTTAAACGGTTTTCAAGCGCCCTCTCTTTTTATTGTCCCATTCACCCCTCATCACCAAGTCACCCTGGGCTCCGGTTTTTTTAGCCACGAGCTAAATACGCTACTGCTCGTCAGTACAAGTTCGCGTTTGATTTCGCAACGTTTTTCCCTTAATGACTGATTCCTCCCCTAATGGTGATGGTCGGTACTTATTGACATTTTAGTGCTCCTATTAATATTTATAAGCAAAACCGTTCCGCCTTCGATTGGTCGATTATTGGTGATTGCACTATGCATAATGAATGGATGTTTATAATTTAATGAGTCAATTCGGGTCGCATTGACCTAAAGCTATTGATTTTTGGGATTTAAATAGTACTGAATAGATAGAATATTCAGAAAGGTAGTCGGACCTAAAGGTAACGAATGAAAGGAGATTGAATGAAGCAGCAATCTGTTTACGTGAATGAGTGATGTAGCTAGACATTAGAGGACACGAACGAAAAACTTGAGCCAATGGGCACGACAAGAACACAGTGTTGACATGTAATGAGAAGAAAAGAGAGTCACAACTTGAGAAGTACTGAAAGTTACTTGGAACCAAAATAGAGGAAGGAGTGTAAAAATATGTGGAAATAAAGATAAGATTTAGCAAAATGAAGAGACAAACAGAGACAAAAGACTAAGTTTTTCACTTCCACACAGTCGCAGGACGGGAGAAGAGTAATACTTGTTTAGTTGTCTGCAGGGCCACCTTAAAAGGAAAGGTCATTAAAAAAATCAAATATACTTTTAAACTTAGATTAGTCACCAACCGGTGTTATGGATCGAACGACGGGTATAATGCAAACTTGATAATAAATATGCGCTTTCGTCGACTTTTTTGAGGATATGCAGTGATGCAGTGTGTGTTCGTCCCTTGTGTTTTGAAAACATAGCAGAATTCTTGGCAGTAAGATATAAATTTAAATCAGCCTTATTTTTATATGTATTTGAGTAATAAATAGTTTCGCCTTAATGCAAGATACGATTTCTACATTGAATATGCATACATACCTAGTACTTATCTTTTTCCCTTACGCGGTAGACAGAGCCCAGGTCTTTAAGACCTAAAAGCCACGTTTAGCATGTTGTTGGGCGTTAGGTGGATAATGGATATATTGAATGTATGATACTTTATATACTTAGGACACCTAAGTCCATAAATTAGTCCATAACTACTTTCTCTCTAACCCTGTGCCTGTTGTGTCACATATTTTAATTTAAGGAAATACCAAACTACAAGACAAAAAAGCTTGAAATATTTTATTTTATTATATTTCTAACATTTACCTACGAATAATATAAACTAACTTAAAAAAACTACCCATAAATAAACCCTACTATACTCATACTAAAAGATAAAGAAACCTTAAGGCGCTGTGCCTCTGAAGAATACCGTAAAACAACTATTTTTTCGTCGCGCAGTTAGCCTTATTTTTCATGGAATACTAGCATGAAAAAAATATCAAGTACAGTTCAAAGATCAAAATAAATGGATACACCAAAATATTTAAAAAAAAAAATTTAAAACCTAGCTAAATAAAATCGCAAAAAAACTATATCCAGAAAAAGTTACGTCGCGAATTACTAGATTTTTTCAGCGACATCTACCATCTTTTATACATCTATAAAATGTATAACTAAATGAGCAAGATGGATACCTAAAAAGAATACAACATTTGGTTATACTTATTGAAATATTACATTAAAAGTGAAAATTAACACTGAAATGGCAGAAACGGCTTTGAACTGAGACTGATGACATGTATACACGAGTATATAAAATATCTCACGATGTCCGCTACAAACGGTTAAGGGATACAGCGCCTTAAATATAAAAGAATTAGAAACTAAAAATCTATCTTAAAAAATATTGTAATCGAGCAACACAAGTATGATACATTTTCAAAAGTATTAAGGGCGCGTGTTTTTATTTCGATGGAGTGATTTTTTAGCAAATGAAGCCATAGGTGACCGGATTTGTACTTGTGACGTCACAAGGCTAATGGCCCCTCCTCCTTGTTGTGAGTTGTGACACGCTGTCACCCCTCGTTGACCCCCTGCCCCTAAAGTGTAACATAATTTATAGATGACTCCTTAAACAACAAAAACATGTGTTGCAACCAGTTGCAAATTATGAATAAATGTATAGCACATAATTTATAAATTAAGAAAATGTGAATCATAAAGATATGATTATTTAATTGTGTTATGGATAAACAAAAAATTATCATACTTTTACCTACATCAATGGGTATAGCCGTGGGTATTAGGTACATATAGGCTACAATTTATGCAGACGATCGTGGGAAAAATTAACTTTTCTACAAAAAAAATATTGCTATCTGTAAAGTCTGTTTACGGACGATAATTTTACGTGATAACGGTGAAAGGGAGATAGATGCGTCACAAGCTTAACGCTGAGGCCGATCATACCAGAGAGGTATAGCTTGTTCCCCGCTGTCGCTTGTTCACGGAACGTGACACTTTATCGTGCGTGCAGCTGGAGTTCATCGAATTATAAGATGTTATCACGTCAAAACTAAAGAAAATATATTCATATACATTTGTGTATTCTGTAAAGGCCGTTAGTAGAGTCGGTAGAGTAGAGTGGGAGGTAGTCTAATATTAAATTCAATTTATTTATATCCCTATTGATATTTCGATCACATTTTCAATAAAGAGGAGCATTTGCACGTTATTACTCTCCTAATTTGCGGGGGTCGGGAAACGGGCAGAAGTCATTTAAAATCGTAAATTGTGCGGCGAGGGCTGTCTTGAAACCATTATGGAACGGACGGGTTGGATTCCTGTGTCAGAGGTTATGTACCGTATTTTAAAAATTTAGGTGAATCAGTGTTATTAGAAACTACGTATGCTAATTTAAATACGTGTTATCACGTTTATTACATTATTTTTACACAAAGTTTCTATAACCTTACAGTTTTTATGTTCGCAGGGAGACTAAATTGGCGTTTGTCTATTGTGCTATAAGAACTGCAAAATTATGTAATAAACGCTACTAAACGCGAAAACAGAAAATTTTACTGAACTTTGCATTCTCTTTCTATCTCTTTTATTTCATCTTTGGGTGGTGACATCTTAAAAATGCTTCCGATGGGCAGCAGCGTAGGAAGCACAAAAAGCTAAAGAAACTGCGCTCGCTGAACCCGCCTGCCAAGCATGGCGAGTAAGGCAATATCCTCCCATGGAACGAGGAATCTTAGGAAGATGCCTTTATCCAGTAGTGGACTTCTTACGGCTGAATCGATAAATGATGATGATCATATTCATAACGCAAGGAAATATTTGTACCTTCTACAATTAGCAGATGTTCTTACGGTGCAGATAAATCGATTTTATAAAAGCAGGAAGGTACAGTCAGATATTTAGGTACCTACCTGACTAGGACCTCTATCTTTATCTTGAATTTTAACCGAAATGAAAATGTTTATTCAGAAAGTATTTAATAAAATCCTTCTGAATACACACATATATATATATATATATATATATTCATTTATTATTATTTTAGTTTAATAAAAGATTCAAGATAGGTATGTAGAGCACCTGCTCAGACATCTTAGAATCTGACTGTACAATCAGGGTATATCATAAGTACCTCATTTTCTCTTGTCTTCAGCCAAATTTATACTTGTCTATATTGAAAATGACAATGACCGGTGTCCACTCGGTCGCCGAAAATACACCCGCCATTCTTCTGGTTGTTATTAAATTATAGGTAAGCTTAATATATATCAGCTTTGAGAATTTGATTAAGTAACCTTGGATTGATTCCAAAGGTAATCTTTACTTGTAGGTATATTAGTCGACGATTATTCAAAAACAAATATATGTTCGTATCTACGCGTACATTAAATAAAGAGTGAGTCATTAATGATGATTAATAAATCATGGCCCGATTATAATAAAATATTCCTTAAATAAATAAAAATATATAGACAAATCACACAGATAGAGCTAGCCCCAAAGTAAGTTATGAAATACTCACTTAAGTGAGTCTCGATACTATATTTTCTAATAAAAACATATAAGTACCTATAGATAAATATCGAAAACCCAGGCCAATCTAAAAAAGATAATTTTCGACCTTGACATGACTGGGGTCGAACCCGGGACTTCCGATGTGGCATGATGACCCTAGGCTACAGAGCTCATCGAAATGCATCGTAGCGTTCCAGGGAGTCGAACCCTGGATAGCTGTGTGGCATTAAAAGAGACACTCAGGGTATGAAATCACACCCTGAGTCTCTCTTTGGTCACAATTAACTATTAGATGTTAAATCATTGAAACTAACGTGAGATACAAACATTATGTACTAAAAAATAAATGGGCTCCTGACGAGTCCGAAACTATAGTCGGCAATCCCGACGAAATAGCACGTGAGTGACCCGTTTTTAGTACATAATATTAGATGTTAACATATTTACAGTGCCTCACTAATTTCTAAATTATTTGTTTCAGGAATTTGGGGGCAGCTTTATACCTTTGCCTTGAGTAAGTAAATGTATTAAGTTTGTGAGTTAGTGTTATTAAGTTTAGGAATGATGTTTAAATTACATGACCATTCACTTGCCCCAAGTACAGGGTTCCTATTAAAATTTCTTAAAAGTAGTTATATTAGAGGCAAGTACACGAATAAGGGTACCATCTATGTCAGGGAGGATGCCGGTGAGGATGAACAACATGATTGATTGTTTAGAAAAATGTCTGTCTATAGAAAAAATCCTCTGTCTGAAAATTTCCGCCCGCAAGCAGCGTACTTTCCTTGCGCCCGCGGACGCAGTGCATGCGCAGCCAGAGTCAGTACAGTTTCATCCGGCCGACGCCGGAGCCCGCTTGCATGATTGCAGTATGTATTGAGACCCGCTTAATTCAGAAATGCTTGTCTCAGCTTAGCGTCGGCTCCATGCCTGTCTAAACCGTAAAATGCCTGTCAAATGTGGCGAAGGCCTGTCAGATGGTGACCCTATAAAGGAATAATCATCAGTTACGGACTTATAGTATACCTATTATCCCTTAAAAAAACATAAATGTGAAAAAAAGTCAAGTTTGTTAAAGGTTTTGCTAATAAAAGAAGATGGAAACCAAGTTAATTTGAACCTCCTATAATCATAGCTCTTGACAACATTTTATTTATTATGATCGATCTCTCATTTGGTGTGAGCAAACAGATCAGGCGTGTCAGACAACCGGGTCGGTACTCACGATGCTCTCGCGTGCTACGTTGTCATTCCCACGGTCCCCAATCCGTGTCAGTTCCTACATCAGATTATGTGGTTCATCAAATTCCGTAATATCAACAGGTTAGGATTATAGTTACTTCCAAGTCTTAGTATTACTAGATCATGGATCTAATTATTCATAGGTCCATGTATACACTATTACTAGAAACCTTGCTAGTTAAGATATTAGCGTAGGGAGCGTAGGGAGCAGTACGTTTACCAGGATAAGAAGTATCCTATGACCTTCAACGTGTGTGCAAAATTTCATGATGATCGGTTCAGTAGATAGGGCGTGAAAGCGTAACAAACAAACTCACTTTCGCATTTATAATATTAGTCGGGATTGGTAATATTACAGATTCTATAAAATGAATGCAGCAGCGGGCTTCTAAAGTTGTATGTACCTATGTATTTACTGGTTTAAATTTTGAATGGGCTAGGAGATCATGAGTGTTGAAATATACAGTGTGTCGTGTGCTTTGCCTATTACGCCAGTTAGATATATTCCCTCGTCTGTCCCACGCCAGTGTCAGGTCGTATGCGATCAACTAATATATCAGTACTGCGGTTGATTATTTTTATTCTGCGAAATATCAACAAGTTGTTGAAAATTATCTTAACGTTTGACGAATAAAGTTTGAAACATTTCACATCGGCGTTAATAATTGCTTACGATGTGATAATCTACTATATTATCAACAGAACTTTCTATATTTTATGGACTTTTCCTCCTCCCATGTCATCTCTCAACTCCTTGAAAGGCCGGCAACGCTCCTGTCACACCCTGGTGTTGCAGTTGTGCATGGGCAGCGGTGGTCACTAACCGTCAGGTGACACGCTTGCTCGTTTGCCGTCCTATATCATAAAAATAAAATACGAGAAGAACCTCTCCACCAACAGGTTTCCGCGATCTTCTACTTTTCTCATCATCATTCGAGCATTTTCCCAGTTGCATCCATAGCTTTGATGCGTATCCCGGGATCCGCTTTTATTATAGTATTCATGCTGAGATATGATTTGGCGAAAGTTTTTACGGCCGACTGCCAGCCAATCTCCTTGGGTCTCCTGGACCGCGGACATGTGAAAATGTACAAATAGGTATTTGCGAAAGAATTGAATTCGGTACCCCTTTTTTAATTTATTAAGAGTATACTAGACTCTATGTCTCAATAGTATAGTATAACAAATGCATGTTTTCGATCCCCCGTCAGGTCATGATGGAAAAATCTTTTTCGGATTGGCATGGGTCTTGGATGTTTTGAATAAGTATCCTAATCCTAACTAATACTATAAATGCGAAAGTGAGTTTGTTTGTTTGTTTGTTTATTTGTTTGTTTGTTTGTTTGTTACGCTTTCACGCCGTAACTACTGAACCGATCATCATGAAATTTTGTATACAAGTTCTCTGGAGTACAGAGAAGGATATAGGCTACCTTTTATCTCGGGAAAAAGTACTATTCCCGAGGGATCGACATTAACGCGGGCGGAGCCGCGGGCGAAAGCTAGTCTATCCTTACTTATATTATAAATGCGAAAGTGAGTTTGTTTGTTTGTTTATTTGTTTGTTTGTTTGTTACGCTTTCACGCCGTAACTACTGAACCGATCATCATGAAATTTTGCATACAAGTTCTCTGGTGTACGGAAAAGGACATAGGCTACCTTTTATCCCGGGAAAAAGGACTGTTCCCGAGGGATCGACATCAACACAAGAGAGGACCGCGGGCGAAAGCTAGTTATAAAATAAAGTCGTATTGGAAATTCTTGGGGGAGGCCTATGTCCAGCAGTGGACTTCTGGTGGCTGAGATGACGATGATGATGATAACATATATTGTATCCCAAGACACAAGTTCAGAACGTAGTGTGGGGCTAGCTAAATCTGTATGATTTGTCGCTATACAGCGTAATTTTAAATCTCTGAACTATATTGAAATCCTGAAATCAGAACCCAAAATTAAAAGAAAAAAAGGTAAACAACGAAAAATAAAATTTGACCTTTCATAGAAAATTGTCTAGCTGATCGGCGACTTTGTATGGGAAACTTAATATTTTTTTTTCGATTTTCTGGTTTTTTCTTGCAATTCTATTTTTTATTAGAGCTTCAGATCCCAGGATTTCAATATAGTTCAGAGGTTCAAAATCACGCGGTATGTATATTTCTTTAATTAGTTTTCCTCATTTCTGACATAAATTCAAAATCCAATAATAAAGCACTATAATAAAGTAATTTCAAACTACAATCAAGTACTATTTTATTAACTCGTCAATTCGTCGCGTTTCGTTGATTCCGCTGGGAAAACACAAAGTACTGCCCACTGTCCAGTTACTTTCAAACTGTGAATTATCAAGAAAACCAACTATTACACGTGTGGCTGCGTTACCTCACTTTCTTTGTCACTGTACAAAACGTGAAAACGAGTCGTTGCATACTAAGTACATATTTTTTCCGGCAAGCGACAAATTTTATTTTCGCAAAATTTATAATACTGCATGATAACTTTGTCAATATATCATCCACTCATGCGTGAACGAAGCACGATTTTGCGTTTTACAACACATACTCGTATTACTACAAAGTAAGTTTTGTAACACGTTATATCATCGCAAATATTTTGTTTACAGGAGCTTCGGTATCTAGAACTTTGGTTAGTTTTTTTTTAACTTTTAATCGTGAAAATGTATGTGGTTAGTTTTTACATTGCATTTCGTTGTCTTATTTATTAATTTATACGTTATTACTATTCGAAAATAGAAAATCGATGACGATCTAAGCTTTTTTTAGTTTCTATTTATACTGTTTAGACTGTGTATTTGTACTATTTACAAATTATTGTTAACCCGGTTGTGCTGTATATATGTCTGGTACCTAATCGTTTGGTAAAAGCGATAGTTAAACAATTTTAGTAGTACTGTTTTAGAAGCAGAGTTTTTCCCAGCAATTTTGAGCATGAGAATATTTTTAAAAGTTGCATTTGCATGTGTGCGTATAATTGCACTTTCAGCGTATCCTATATCAGGTTTCGAAAACGATTCCCGGCGCCATCCAGCGGCGGCCTGTTCCTCTTAATATGAGTACCTAACATACATATTTACACACTAATTATCGCCCATGGACTCGCACGCGTTAAATAATATTTTTCTTTCCGGAATGAAAGTTACCGTTCTTTTCAGTAACCCTAATAACGTATATTATGCAAAATTACACGATAATCGATAGTTAAGCGTGAAAGCGTAACAAATAAATATAAAACTATCTTTCGTATTTTGATATTACTGAAGATATATAGTTTATAAATAGTATTCATACATGAATGTACAGTTATGCAGTTTTACGAACTGCATTTTATTATCCACTAAAATGATTAGACGAAATTAATCGAAATATAATACCAGCACACAGTACATTTTTTATAAGTTATATAAATTGGATACTTATACTTCATAAAATAAGAAATAAATAATTTATTCATAATGTGACACCAACTTTAAATAAATTACAATGAGAATAATATAACCGTGTGTCAAGTCACCAGGGAGGCGTGCCGCAAAAATATCATTCATAAATAAATAAAATTTAATTAAACGTGTTTCTTTTTCAATCATTATGAAAATCTACCTATTCTCAAAATAATTTCTACGATATTATCTAACGATATTTCTGATAGTAGGATTAAAGGTGGCCTTAGATTCCAACAAAACACGATTCCTTATATCCATTACATTACGAGTCGACTAACTCGACTTAATTAGGTAAATTATAAAATAATAATTAAAAGATTGGTTGTCTGTAAAGTCGGTTTATTTATATTGTCTGTGCGGTTTATGGACGATAATTAAACGTGATAACAGTGAGAGATAGATGCGTGATAGATGCTTCTATTACTGCTGCTGCTACTGCTGCTCCGGAACGTGACATTTTTTGTGCGTGCAGCCGGTGTTCATCGATTTATAAGACGTCAAAAAGTAAGAAATAAAAAGCCGTCTTCGCGCTACATGTGTGCAGGAGCTCTATCCATAACAGTATACTCGTGACTAGTAAATCAAACTTAATTACAGTCTAAAATTATGCAATAAAAATAGCCTAAATTTATTTTGGCACACAGTATCTACATCTTACAACTGTTAATGACTTTGTGTTTGTACGTTGAGGATATTTTTGGAGGAGTGATGGCAGCAAATTAATTAGTAGATATATGTTTTGTGTTTCTGTATCGTGAGTAACAAACTTAATTTTATCAAGTGTACTTATTAAAATGGAGATTTTTCGGTCATCATTGTCATCATTTCGTGTAGGTGTCACCATGCACATCCTGGTGTCAGAGTTTTTCGGAACCGCCTCTCGGCCTCTAACGTGGTTCATTTAACGACTACCAGATGGCAGCCGGGACTAACGGCTTAACGTGCATTCCGAAGCACAGAATCATCTTTATTAACAGACAATCAGGTGATTCAAGGACATACGAGCCGCCTTCGAGGTAAAGTATGTTGTATTCACTTTTTTATGTAAGTAAGATCTCCATCGGACACGGACTCTGGGATCTGTGGTTCGGAAGGCCCGTTAAGTCTTTGGTCCTGGCTATAATTTTTGATAGCGGTCGTTAAGTTATATCAAATGCCTTAAGGCAGCCTGAAAAATAAGAATCACTAGTGTGCGCCACTTAAACACACGAAAACAAAACAACAAAATCTTCATCTTTCCTATATGTATGTCAAACCAACTGTCACTCTCAGTAATTGCAAAAAGATTAATCTGTATTCACACGCGTTACCGAGCGGAGCGCGCACTCTTGCGCATGGTCGGAAGCGGAACCGGGCGTGCGATGTATATCCTCGGTTATTTTCGTTACGAGTATTTCTGTTACGTAGCTAGGAATTCAGACGCCTTATTGTCACTATGTATCGTCGGAATTCATTGCAAAACAAAATTGGCTACAGATTTGTAATCGTTTTTCGACGATTTGTTTTCGTTGAATGAAAGTCTTGAGAACGATATTGATAATAATAACAAAAACAAGATAAAGGGATAAGGTAAAGGAAGAAGATAATAATTAGAAACTCAATAGACTATATTCACTTCAAGGGTCCAAAATAGGGTCCGAAAAATTAAGACACAGCACGCACACTGCTCCTGCAATCAAAATATAATGATTATAACATATTTTTTACTCCATAGGCATGACACATTTTTATTTATTTCTACACGATACAATTTCTATACATTGATGCATTTGATGTGGATTTCAAATATTTACGGAGTGAAAGTATCACTATGTATCCAGTATGCTGCGACCCAAACGTTGAACTTTACGCCAAGTTAAGACGGTACTGCGCGAAATTGTGGAAATTGACGTGTTTTCAAATCACTAGTACTATGCGCAAAATTAATTAAATACACCAAAAGTATTTGTATAATTTAGGTCGATCTTTGCACAAGATTGCCTCCATGTTGGAATTTGAAACAGATACATATGAAATTTAAAAACGATATATGTATGTTATGATACCTAAAAACATGTTTCTTCAAAAAGCTCGTAAATTTTACGCCTATAACAATAATTCTCACGTGACAATATTTATATTTACATCTCGGAGGCTCCCCCTTTCTTATTTTTTTTATAAAAATATGAATATGAAAATATTACGACTTTTCATATTTTGCGCAGCCTAATGGCTTGCGCAGTTGCGACGTTTTTCGTTCGCGCGGCACCCGCTTAAGGATCCTGTTGTGTGGTTTAACAATTTGCCGCACCGATTCTAGACAAGTTTAATGTCTTGACCTTTGTGGTGAACTGTGTGAAGCTAACCTACACAAACGAAAGCGAGCCTATTTCCTAAGGTGAAAGGTTATGGTGTTAAATAGTTAGCTTTCGTTATTGGATGGAAAAGTTTGTTCTTCCTTCCATGCTGGTCTGGGAGAAAAGAAAAAACGTAGAATGTACCAGCTGCTTCTCTTTCCGAGCAGCTCGTAAAAACCGATCGAGGGGTTGGGCTAAAATCAGCAGAATCATGTCAATAGGCGATGCGGCTAGCAACCCATCACTATTTTGATTCCTTTTTTCATCTACACGCCCTCCAATATGCTAAATGTGGCCATAAGGTATTACCCATCTCGTTTTGTAAAATGCATGATAGAATAATTAAAACTTTTTATGCAAAATTAAGGCCCAAATAAATGTATTATTTATTCATCACAAGGAAAGAACGTCAATTCTATTCACACATGGTTCGAGTTCAATAAATATTCTTTGTAAGAGTCTGCAGTCTGTACTTCGTGTAAACCTGTAAGTACAACACATCACTAAGCCAACAACTTCACAACAACAATTTATTGTGGTAGAGACACGCTACCGGCAAAAATCATTTTTGCTAGTAGCATGCATGGACCGGTTCGTCCGGGGAAGTACTACACTCTCACAGAAAATCGACGTTTGAGTAGAAGCTTTTCCGCTTCTATGCTTCGTTCGGTGAGGGAGAGAGCCGGAGGCCCATCCTTCTCCCCCTTCTCCCATGTCCCCTATTTTTCTTTACTCCCAATGTCCTCTCCCCAACTCCTTGAAAGGCTGGGAATGCTCCTGTCACACTCTGATGATTTGATTTATTAATTTACATGAAACATGGTTAAAATGTGACAAACAAAAAACAGGGTCCAACATGTTTCGTCATCAAGATGGCATGTAAATATTTATGTCTTATGCCTAATTAAATTATGTTATTACATAACTAAATTGGTAATCTTATTAATTGAATTATTTCTAGCTTAACTATACATTTCTTGGCCATAAAACCTTAAAATAGAAAATAATGTATTACTATAAATAATTTAAACAATAATAATACAAGTGATGCCTATCTCATCGTCCAAAATTCTTCCATGTCATAGAAACATCTGTCTAGTAACCACTTCAATCTATTTTTAAAATGTGTCATTGGTAACTTTCGAATCACTTTCGGTATTTTGTTATAAATTTTCACTGACATGATATAACAATTACTACTAAAAAGAGACGTTCTACATCTCGGTATTACCAATCGAGTGGGATCTCTATGCGGAAATCTTCGGTCGTTATCGCCAACTCTAGTAAAGAATTTCATATATGATCTAACAAAAATTCCAACCTCGAGGATGTACATACAGGTAAGAGTTAGGATATTGTGTTTTTTGAATAAGGGCCGACAAGATTCTAAGGGACCTTTTCCAGATAGCGCTCTAATGCATTTTTTTTGAGTTATGAAAGCCTTTTTTACTTCTGTAGAATTTCCCCACAGTAGAAGTCCATATCTAAGTACTGACGCTACATAGCCGTGATATGCTGTACGAACAATTTCTTCGTTAGAAATACGTCTTAATCTTTTCAAGGCGAATACAAATTTATTAACTTTTTTAGATACACATTCTATGTGAGCTTTCCAATTACAATGCTGATCTAACGTGAGCCCAAGGAATTGTGTATAAGAAACTTCTGTTAAACATTGCCCTTGACAATTTATATTTAGTATAGGTTTAGAAGTTTAATAATTAAAAAAAATTATATATTTAGTTTTCTCAATATTTACGTCTGGTTTTGCAGTTGTCCATGGGCAGCGTTGATCGCTTACCATCAGGTGACTCGCTTGCTCGTTTGCCGCCCTATAACATAAAAAAAAAAACATAGGATTGATAACTATTAAAAAAAGGGTAGCTAGCAAAATGTAATGAGCAAACAACTGTTTCTTCATTACATTTTGCTAGCTACCCTACCACATGTTTGGTTCTAGGGAATACCAAAAACTCTCATCGATATCTGCATTTCTACACTAATATTATAAAGAGGATATTTGGTTGTATGTTTGCATTGAATAAGCTTCGAAACTACAAGACCGATTTGGAAATTCCTTCACCATTAGAATCCTAGATTATCCCTGATGAACCATAGGCTATAGAATTAAATACCTATATAACCCGCGCGAAGCCGGGGCGAACCGCTAGTAAGTACTATATTCTGTGCACGGTTTTTTTTGTATATTTAACAGAGTTATTGACCTAACTATTCATCCCACTACTGGCCAGTGAAGCCATTGTTATCGGATCTAATCAAAATTATATTGCCGTATTATTTCTTTCCGCGGACCGTAAAATCTCAATTTCATAGCAAAACATACATCGATTTTATGTCTGCATCTTGCATGATTTTGCTGTACATAGCCCTGGACCCAAGCCTTCTATGCGCTCTGTAATGGAATCATTATCATTATCATTACAGCCGTAAGAAGTCTACTGCTGGACAAAGGCCTCTCCCAAGGATTCTTCGATTCAATGGAAGGATATTATAATAATAATAATAATCATTATTTCGGACATGATCCATATTATGTTAGTAATGACAGAAGTACTTAATCTAATGTTAGTAACAGGAAACACGTATAACACACATCACAAAACAAAACAACAATACTTACTCACAGCTGGGTTGCCATCCACTGGCCACCGGTATCTGTACATTTACCTCAGTATGAAGGCGCATCCAGTGGCCCAGTAGTAGCGAGTCCCATCTGTCAGTTAACACGCGCAGAATACTATTTGAGCTACCACGTAGGCGACTTAATAGTGCCGCACACCTCTTTCTAATAATTGCATAAAAGCAGTCTGTATTGGCGGCGGCAAACATTGTTGACGCGCTACAACTAAGTGTAGTGAGTATTGCCATACTCACTACACTTAGCAGGCGGGTTGGCGAGTGCACTTTCTTTAGCTTCTTGGTGCTTCCGGCGCTGCTGCCCATCGAAAAATTTGTTTTAAGTTTGGAAAGGATAGGAATTTCTTGGATCAGATAAAGGAATGAAGGAAATGCATTAGGATACTACGCATTCGGATGAATAGGCGAAAAGCAAGTAGCAGCTCGGGAGGCCGGATGCGCGTACCATACCTACAACCGCACAAGCAGTCGAGGATGACACCCGTGACTCCTTCCTATCCAGACCCCTGTAATGGAATCATCATCATCATATCAGCCGCAAGAAGTCCACTGCTGGACATAGGCCTCCCCCAAGGATTTCCAATACGACCGGTTGGAAGCGGCCTGCATCCAGCGTCTTCCTGCGACCTTAGTCAGGTCGTCCGACCATCTGGTCGGTGGGTGTCCGACGCTGCGCTTGCC
Source organism: Elegia similella (assembly GCA_947532085.1). Classification (NCBI taxonomy): domain Eukaryota; kingdom Metazoa; phylum Arthropoda; class Insecta; order Lepidoptera; family Pyralidae; genus Elegia; species Elegia similella. Next base: position 19,035,555 of record OX383934.1, on the reverse strand, counting down.
GGTACGTGGTCGCCATTCGAGAACCTTTCTGCCCCATCGGCCATCGGTTCTGCGCGCTATGTATGTATGTAATGGAATACTTTGCATTAATTCATGACTGTTATAAATAAACATGAAGCTGATTGATTTGAACATTTATTTTATTAGCAAAAATAATCTTTCTAAAGCTTAAAGAAGAAATAATAATTGATATTTAATGTTAATGTTTGTATAATTAAACGGGAAAATTCGTAAAAACGATTATTTACCGCTAGACTTTTTATTTATAATCAAGACTTCTAAACAAATTTAAAAAAAATCAATATTTTTCTTATTTTGTGTGATTGTTTCTAATGGATAAACTTAAATACTACAGGATCCACTTTAAACATTTTGTCACCACACCAATAAGAAGCTACATTATCTATAGACTATATTTTATTTTGATATAAATAAAAATGTGGCCAAGTACAAGTCAGACTCTCCTATGAAGGTTTCCTTAGTAGCAAGCATTGATTAGGGGTATATAATAAACGAAATAGGTATCCACTTAATGTACTGATTATCTACCTACACTGCCTAAATATGACTATCATCTTTCGACAGCAAATAATTATCTACTTTGTGTTTCATAGTGTTTGTATGAATGATAAAGTTATATTTGCGGTTTATTGAAAATGTCCCCGAAAAATAATTTGAACCTGCCATACTCTATATTTATAGTGACTCTGTTCCCATAATTTAAATATTGCTAAGTTATTAGATCTACGTAGGTACTTAGAAATTGATTAAGACTCTGCTTGAGTGTTAGTTTCTCTTGCAACTTGCCTCTATAGTTAAAACAGCAAGTACAATCCAAAAGGCCAAAATGAAAGAAACAAAAGATGAATGAAAGAAACTCACGGAAATAAAAGATTTATTGTCAATAAATAAAACTATAAATGACGTTATAGCATGGTTACAGACATTATAAATAGCGGATGTTTTGCTGTAACAATCTTGTTCATAGTTATTTTAGTACTAATAGAAACGTTTTTATATTTTTAGGGTTCCGTAGCCAAATGGCAAAAAACGGAACCCTTATGGATTCGTCATGTCTGTCTGTTCGTAGTATGTCACTGCCACTTTTTTCCGAATTTATAAGAACTATACTGTTGAAACTTGGACATTATTACAACATTAGATGTATTCTGTGAACCGCATTAAGATTTTTCACACAAAAATAGAAAGAAAAACAATAGATTTTGGGGATTCCCCACATACTTGAAACTGAAACTCAATTTTTTTTTTTTATAAAACCCTAACATACTCGTACGTGTGCGGATTTATGGATAGGTCTCAAAAATTATATTGAGGTTTCTAATATATATTTTTATTAAAATGAATAAATTGCGCGAGAGACACTTCCAAAGTGGTAAAACGTGTGTTCCCTGTAACTTTTAAAATAAGCGAATGATAAAACTAAAAAAGAATATATTATGTACATTACCATGCAATATTCCAGAAAATTAGTTTGAACGAGATCTAGTAAGTAGTTTTTTTAAATACGTCATAAATTTATTTTTCATTAAATCAACTGAAATATAACAAGAACTTTTATATTATTACTCGCTGCTACGGAACCCTTCATGGGCGAGTCCGACTCGCAATTGGCCGCTTTTATTTTATTTTATAGCGAGCAAAATACCGGCAACAATAACGTCGCCCACTATATTAATCGCAAATAAAATCCACAGTACACTTGTATAACTATTTATCTCCGAAAAAGTACAGTCCCGGGACATTCAAAAGTAGAATAAATGGGTATCTCTTGGATAGGCATGTCACATCCTCGTCTTCATCGTCACTTACCATCAGGTGAGATGGGAGACAACGCGCGCGGTCTTAAATTTGACTGCCAATGAACAATGACATTGGCAGTCAAATTTAAGACCGCGTGCGCACTCACAAACTTCTCTAAACTCAATACATAGACTTAAGATATTTGACAGCTCCACTGCGCCAGTGGTTAACACGCCAGCCTGCGACACGGAGTGCCCGGGATCGATCCCCGGCCAGGTCAAGATGGAAAATGATCCTTTTCAGATTGGCCTGGGTCTTGGATGTTTATCTATATATGTATTTGTTATTTTTTTTTATTTTTTTACAAAATATTAAATTAGGCATTTGTCTCCCATCTCACCTGATGGTAAGTGACGATGAAGACGAGGATGTGACATGCCTATCTAAGAGATACCCATTTATTCTACTTTTGAATGTCCCGGGACTGTACTTGTTTGGGAAAATATAGACGCAGGCAGTTCATTCCACACCTTAGCTACTCGAACCAAAAAGGAACTGTCAAAGCGTTTAGTTCGACTCTTTGGTATTCCAACGATAAAAGGGTGAAATTTCTGTCTGCGCCTCGTGGTCCGATGGAGGAATGGTGAGTTATAAAATATAGTATCGTTGAGTTAGTATCCCATAACACAAGCCTCGAACTTACCTTGGGGCTAGCTCAATCTGTGTGATTTGTCCGTATATATTTATTTTATTATATTTAAGGTTTATTGTACTAAAGGTAGTATTAGTATTTTCACGGACGAATATCGGGCAGAAACATAATATTAAACTAATTAAACAGCTGGAAGAAAAAAGGAATGTAACCCATTTTGCATTTAGAGAAGAGATTCTTTATGGATACTAAGGTGGAAGCATGGAAAAAATAAATAGTTCGCACGTAAACCAGTGGGTGCGACATTATTGTCGCAGCGCACGTCACGGCACAGATTAGAGAGAATATGGCGTCACGGGAAACATCGCGGGCGTCGACACCTGTAGCCTCATATGCCAAACACATGTGCCGGTACACTGAGCATTGTATTGTTGTGTTATCACTATTTGGAATATTAGTGATAAACTGTCATTAATAATAGAGAAATACAATTTATTCCTGGTTCAGGTAAATATGGTGGGAGTGACATTATTGTCACTGTTAATATCAGGCGAATCATCACGAGCGTTGACACCTGTAGCCTCACATGCCAAGCACGTGTGCCGGTACACTTAGCAGCAATATGTTGCTGTATGTTTCATTATATTTGTGAACTTAGTGATAATCATTCTGATGGCTGTCGTTAATGATAATAGAATTTATTCCGGGTTCCGGTAATCACAGTGTGTAAGATATTATTGTCGGCGTAAACGACATGGGTATAATTTTGGGCGTCGACACCTGTAGCCATGTCGAGCTTATGTCTCATTACACTGAGCAGCATTATGTTGCTGTATGTGTCATTTTATTTGTGACCATAATGAAAATCATTCTGATAGCTGTCGTTAGTGATTATAGAATTTATTCCTGGTTCCGGTAATCACAGTGTGTGAGACATATTGTCGTGGTTCACGATATGGGAATCCTCTCGGGCGTCGACACCTGTTGCCGAGCTCGTGTCTCGGTACTTTGAGCAATATTATGTTGCTGTATATGTAATTATTGTGACCATAATGATATCTGGATGGATGGCTCGTTCAAATAGTTGTTATTAAAAGATACATTGAAACAAAAAATCACACGTTATATTATCATTACATTTGAAAGAATGCAGTTGTGAGTTAGTAGCCTGCCTCCTTATCCCTCAGTTTAGAGTGTCTCTGAACCAATACGTGTTCAAAGTTATAATAAAAAATGGTTTTGTAAATTTTCTAATCGTAGGAAAACTGCTAGGGAAACATTCGAAAAATTTAAAAAAATATATTGTGTGTGAAACAAAAATAGAAACCATCCTTTGGTAGATTAAATTTGACTTGTATCCAACATGTACAAGAAATCATTTCGAGCATAAATTTCATCCACATTGTAAGTAGGAAATATACTGAAAAGTGCTCTTTGGCACGGTCATAGGTTCTTCTTTTGCCAATAACATACATATGTGTCGGGCCACTGAACGTTTTTAATGTTTCTACATTAGTCATTACAATTGTAAACATGATTACTAATTTTAATGGTCCTTCGATTACCAGTGATTGGACGAAGTTGAAATTACAACATGATTTATCAAAACTCAGATTGGCAGCTGTGATCTGTTGCTCTTACACATTATTCAGAAAAGGACTAATAGGGTGAATGAAATAACAACCCCATAGAGTTGAAGTATCAATATGTACCTATATTTCTGCATATATCCGATCTACCTCATCCTAGCATGTTTCCCGTTGCATTCACAGCTGTGATGCTTTAGAGCCAAGAGAACCCACGCTATTACTCCAGTTAGTACATATGTACTGTAAAGTGACGCCAACTGTCTATGGAATGATAAAGCCCAACGCCTATGTTTTTATTATTGAGTAACATAGGACTATCTATATATATCTATAGGAAGAGATGCAGTGGTCATACAACGTGATTTTGAACCCCCTAGCTTTATTGAAATCTGGGAATCAGACACCCTAATGGAACACAGAATTGCAAGAAAAAAAGGTGAAAAACGAAAAAGAAAATTAGGTTTCCCATACAAAGTCGCCGATCAGCTGGACGAATTTCTATGAAAGGTTAAATTTTTTTTTTCGTTTTTTATCTTTTTTTCTTACAATTCTGTATTCCATAAGGGATTCTGATTCCCAGATTTCAATATAGCTAGGGAGTTCAAAATCACGCTGTATCTACGCCGGAAACCACACAGTGTACTAACTCAATGCGAATTAACGAAAATTGTCGGCTGAGATTTATTTCATGCTGGTCTGGGAGAAAAGAAATAACGTAGAATGTACCAGCTGCCTTTCTTCCTGCGTAGATTGTAAAAGCCGATTGAGGGAATGGGCAAATCTGACGAATCATATTAATAGGCGATGCGGGTAGCAACCTATTACTATTTAGATTCTATTATTCACCTAACGCCCACCTACATGAACGTGGCTTTTAGATGTTAAAGATCTGAGCCCTGTCTACCCCGCAAGGGAAAAAGACGTGATACTATGTATGTATGTATGTATGTCGGCTGAGACTGTGGCTTGATTTTACTAATATAAGGTTGGTAACCTAAAAGAAGTTGATACAGGTGCTATAATAATGACATAATTATGACTATTATATAACCGAGTTTAAAGTGTTAAGTGAATCTGTATGTACACAAGTCTTCCAATGTTAGCAAGAATATAATTCTGTCTGTACCGCTAGCTTTAATAACCCCCGAGATATAATATCATGGTTAATTTTCGATATGATTCGATTGGACACACGATAACCACGCTTGTCTTGGCTTGAGGTTGGTATTGTGTATCCAATTATACTTACAATACGTTAATAAATAGCAGGTGTGTAGGTATAACTTGCAGAACATACCCTGTCACTGCCGTCTGTCTCCCTGTGAAATACGGGAAAAAAATCATATGGCTATAATTCCAGAATAATTGTAATACTTAGAAACAATTTTGCGACTATGCTGGTTTATATCAGAATCCTTTTGGACGACAAGAAGAATATGGTCTGTTTTCATATAATACCGTAATATCATCATCAGGTCTTTTTAGGCTCCACTGCAGGAGCATGACCCTCTCTGTACAACCGGAACCATACTTGGCCAGAGCAGACAGAGGATTTGGCCTACACTCTCCTCGCTGGCCAGAAGAGTTGGAGAGGTCTCATTGATGTTTATGAGCTTTGTTTAGCTTGCATTTCCTAAGTCGCCTTCGACGACATCCACGGGAAGACTTGGAGTGGTCCTATTCTACTCTGCCGAAAACCACACGGCCATGAGGAATTACAATTAAACAATTTCTATCATGTATTCAACATGATAGAAATTGTTTAATTATTAAAATAAAGTTTCACATTCAATAAGTGTTATTATTTGTCCGTATATATTTAGTATATTACTAGCAGTCCCGACGAACTTCGTTTCTTTATAAAAATAGATGTTCGCCGATTCTCAGACCTATCCGATATGCACGCGAAATTTCATAAAAATTGGTCCACCCGTTGCGGAGGAGTTTGGTAACAAATACCGCGACACGAGAATATACATAACATATAAATACAAGCCTATTTTTTTTTAGAAACCTTCGTCAACTTAATAGTACACACAAAATTGTTGGGAAGTTTTGGTTGGGCATAAGTAGTAACGCTTTCTTATTGTAGAAAAAATGCCTAGTTAGAATCTAAATTAACATTTATAGATCCTATGAATGTTGCATCAACTTCCTTGTGTACTTATTGCGGTTGATTCACAGAATAGCTTGTACTTTTTTATGCAATAAATAATGCGAAAGAAATCACAGAAAACTGATTGTTTTCGAAATCTGGCTTCTATTTTAAATGTTTCGTCAAAGTACGATTTAAGTGTTAGGAAATTAAAATAAATACTAGTTCAAAAATATTTCGCTGCATCTTTTGCGCTGCGGGAATCTTTGCAATAATCATACCACAGCAAATTGGAAGGCAGTGAAATGTTTTAACAACTTAAAAACACGGAGGTGTATTCGCCGCGTATGTATTATGTGCAGCAAACGTATGAATGAGATTTTCGTAAAATTAATAAAAATAATCTTCTATTAACATGATCCAATGAGTACCTACTTTTATTTTAACATGTGGAAAAAGAGTTATGCTTTCCACTTGGCCGCGTGCCAAGTGGTTATGCGGTACTCACACCCGCTAAAAAACCACATGATCTCTCCGCTTCCGCTTATACAAGAAAGGTGGGAACGGTGGAGTTATCACCAGTCTTCCACCATACACAAATAATAATTATGGTAAGATTTCGGTTCATTTTTGTGTAAAAAAATTTCAAACAAGAGCACAGGCTCTGCTCCGACGATATTGATGATTTGGAAATGGTAATGTAATGTTTCGTATAGGTATTCATTTTAATTAATATTTTGGAGTTTTGAAAATAAAATAATAAAAAACGTTGATGGTATATTTCTTAAATTATATTACTACTAGCTTTCGCCCGCGGCTCCGCCCGCGTCAATGTCGATCCCTCGGGAATAGTGTTTTTTCCCGGGATAAAAGGTAGCCTATGTCCTTCTCGGTACTCCAGAGAACTTGTATGTAAAATTTCGTGATGATCGGTTCAGTAGTTACGGCGTGAAAGCGTAACAAACAAACAAACAAATAAACAAACAAACAAACTCACTTTCGCATTTATAATATTATATATAGTTAGGATAGTTAGAATGCTTTGACTTAATACAATAATATTAAAAAAAAAAAATGGTTATATGTAAAGTCGGTTTACGGGTGATAATGTTACATCACAACGGTAGAAGAAAGATAGCTGTTTTACAACGAACGCTTAGGCTGATCGTGCTTCTCTATCGCTTGCACAAGGAACGTGACTCTTTTTCGTGCGTGCAGCCGGCGTACATCGATTAATAATACGTTACCATGTCAAAAAAGCCATTTTATTGCATAATCTAATAAACGATAATCTCTGTGAATTTTAAATTTGTAATAGCGACAAGAGTGAATAGTTTTTATGTTTAGTTTTTCTAAACTCACGCGAAAGTATTTTATAAATGTAACTCTAGGTCAAGAGCTGACTGAGCAATGAACATCAATGGCTCGCTGCCAACCTTCTGTCTCATTCTCACATTCCTATAAGTAATAAAGTTAGAAAGGGATACAAACCCTCAGTGTGTTTCGTAATAAATTTACGCGCGTGTACGCAAGTAATTTTGCAATTTGTTTCACGTCTTGTTTACTATAAGAAACCTTGAAACAGTCGTTAAATATTAATATTTCAATACCAATAAATTAAAATAATGTATCCGAGGAATGCTTAAGTAACTATTAATTTTAATGTAAATGATGTTATTACATACATATTCTCAGAATTTTTTTATATTGAAATAAGGTAAATAACACTCAATATTGATTTTATACTCACGTGTCGTTCAGTTTTAAGTATTAATTTAATGAACATTAACCGTAGGCAAATATGTTATTGAATATACAGAATATACAGAAACTATAATTAGCAATCACCTGCGTAAATAACGCATATACCTACCCGCATTTTAAGTACAAGAAAATCCTAAGTATTGAAAATATCTATGTTAAATTGAAATGTAAATATAAAATTTTGCCGTAATGGATTTTTTGTAAGTAATTTTTAGTAAGTACCTACCTACATCCCTCCCTCCTGGTATCTAAAGCCATGGCGTGTAAGTTGTAACTATTTAAGACAAACCCAGCTGGCTTTGTCGAAGAATTATTGCTATTCAAAAAGAGAATGTTGTCAGCTGCCAGCTTAATAAGCGATCATTCACTTGTTTTTACGGACAGGACTAAAATTTTTAGTAAAAATGCGTTTTCGTACTTCTATGGACAGTACCCTCCGTTACGCATCACGCACATGAGGGATACGTTGTTATACATTCGACGAAAATCTAATTTACGGTAGGCATGACCTGACCCAACATTCAAGACTTGCTCCAGATAAGGATACTCCTATCTCAGTGGTTAGCTATGTAAATTCGGCAGCAATAATATCCTGGATTCTATTTCCTAAATCGATAGATACCGGCACAGGTTATGAGGCCCACTTGTTGCGTTTGCGTGCCTCGCCTCGTCTTGATTTCTCTACTCTACACTCAGACGTAAACAAATATTTGTTTTTGCGACATAATATAACCATGTTCCGTGTAATGTGTACATTTAACTTCTGAAAGACGTTCAAATGGCATTTTATTTGACTGTCCTAGTTTATTCTAATGACACTTTCCCCTTTTGTTTGTAATGGTTTGTGTATGGCTTTGACGGGCTTTTTTGTATATTATATATAAAAAAGCCCGTCGATAGTATGGATTTTCTTCTCGGTTGTCCCGGAAAGTGTATTATATATGTCATAACTAAGAAGCATAGTTCTATTAGTATATGTGTTAAGATCGTTCTTTTTATTCAGCTTCCTAATGTCAAGACATACGGACATACATATTGGCATTTATGCTTTTAACCATAGATTTCAAAAACATGGCGTCTCCTCTGCTTTTATCACAGTTATATGATAAATAAGCAGATTTAACATATGGGATTAATAGCGTGTCAGAATCTCAGAATATCAAATCTCACTGCTTGTTACTACCTTTTCATCGTTTTACTTACCATCAGGTGAGATGGGAGGCAAATGCCTAATTAAATACTTATAAAAAAAAAATCAAAGTAGTTTTTTGTATATTAGTATTATTGATATGTTTTAAAACTCATTCATATATTTGTCACTTATTTTTAACACAATTCCAAAACGTAGTAACCCTTTTGTTTGTTGAGAACCGGAGGCACAATATTTTGAAATATTGTGCCTCGGGTTCTCGGACGAGACAAACGGTTTTAAAATGAGTGTTCACTCATTATAATAAGATATTTGTATGTAATGGAAGGGCGTGCTATGCAACACAACAAATAATTACGATAAACTTTTACAGTGTTATTATAAAAAACGGCAAAACCCAGGTTTAAACCTGGTCTACCTTAGTCCGGACTAGCGATGGATCAACCTAGGTTTAGCAAATTAAACTTTGTTTCATTACAAAAAGTGAACAAAGTCAGGACTAACTTAGACCTGAGACGATCTCTGGATGATCTAACGGAAGCAGGATTCATTCAATCATTCGTTCAGCATGCTACTACTACGTTCCGATCTACACTAATATTAAAATAAATAATAAAATGTATTGTTTGAAACTAGTATAAAACTAAAAATAATAAAATTGAAATAGAGAAACATGTTTATTTATGTCATAAACGATATATTCAGTGGTCAGATAAAAAAATCATACTTTAAACAAAACGATTTAATAATTTTACAAACCTGAAACGGAACGCGTGTGCGCGCGCAACAAATTGAATTGGTTCCAAAGTAACCTCAAAGTTTGTTTACAAATATGATTGTAAAAAATATATTTTTATTTAATGAATTAACGGTGCAGTGTCTCGAAAGTAATTGTTTTATAGTTGCTGTGAGATAAAATTTACGTGAATAAAGTAAAAGTGAATATGGTGTAAAAATTTGTTTATATTTGTACAAACTATTTTTTCCTAATATGAAATCAAGGTTCCTAAAAGTTATTGTTTTGTGGCGGTTGTGAAATATAAATGACGACAAAAGCGTTGAAAATAATCTAATTAAATGTTTTGAAATGTTAAAATGCAAATAATTAAAATATTTCAAAACATTTAATTAGATTATTTTCAACGCTTTTGTCGTCATTTATATTTCACAACCGCCACAAAACAATAACTTTTAGGAACCTTGATTTCATATTAGGAAAAAATAGTTTGTACAAATATAAACAAATTTTTACACCATATTCACTTTTACTTTATTCACGTAAATTTTATCTCACAGCAACTATAAAACAATTACTTTCGAGACACTGCACCGTTAATTCATTAAATAAAAATATATTTTTTACAATCATATTTGTAAACAAACTTTGAGGTTACTTTGGAACCAATTCAATTTGTTGCGCGCGCACACGCGTTCCGTTTCAGGTTTGTAAAATTATTAAATCGTTTTGTTTAAAGTATGATTTTTTTATCTGACCACTGAATATATCGTTTATGACATAAATAAACATGTTTCTCTATTTCAATTTTATTATTTTTAGTTTTATACTAGTTTCAAACAATACATTTTATTATTTATTTTAATATTAGTGTAGATCGGAACGTAGTAGTAGCATGCTGAACGAATGATTGAATGAATCCTGCTTCCGTTAGATCATCCAGAGATCGTCTCAGGTCTAAGTTAGTCCTGACTTTGTTCACTTTTTGTAATGAAACAAAGTTTAATTTGCTAAACCTAGGTTGATCCATCGCTAGTCCGGACTAAGGTAGACCAGGTTTAAACCTGGGTTTTGCCGTTTTTTATAATAACACTGTAAAAGTTTATCGTAATTATTTGTTGTGTTGCATAGCACGCCCTTCCATTACATACAAATATCTTATTATAATGAGTGAACACTCATTTTAAAACCGTTTGTCTCGTCCGAGAACCCGAGGCACAATATTTCAAAATATTGTGCCTCCGGTTCTCAACAAACAAAAGGGTTACTACGTTTTGGAATTGTGTTAAAAATAAGTGACAAATATATGAATGAGTTTTAAAACATATCAATAATACTAATATACAAAAAACTACTTTGATTTTTTTTTTATAAGTATTTAATTAGGCATTTGCCTCCCATCTCACCTGATGGTAAGTAAAACGATGAAAAGGTAGTAACAAGCAGTGAGATTTGATATTCTGAGATTCTGACACGCTATTAATCCCATATGTTAAATCTGCTTATTTATCATATAACTGTGATAAAAGCAGAGGAGACGCCATGTTTTTGAAATCTATGGTTAAAAGCATAAATGCCAATATGTATGTCCGTATGTCTTGACATTAGGAAGCTGAATAAAAAGAACGATCTTAACACATATACTAATAGAACTATGCTTCTTAGTTATGACATATATAATACACTTTCCGGGACAACCGAGAAGAAAATCCATACTATCGACGGGCTTTTTTATATATAATATACAAAAAAGCCCGTCAAAGCCATACACAAACCATTACAAACAAAAGGGGAAAGTGTCATTAGAATAAACTAGGACAGTCAAATAAAATGCCATTTGAACGTCTTTCAGAAGTTAAATGTACACATTACACGGAACATGGTTATATTATGTCGCAAAAACAAATATTTGTTTACGTCTGAGTGTAGAGTAGAGAAATCAAGACGAGGCGAGGCACGCAAACGCAACAAGTGGGCCTCATAACCTGTGCCGGTATCTATCGATTTAGGAAATAGAATCCAGGATATTATTGCTGCCGAATTTACATAGCTAACCACTGAGATAGGAGTATCCTTATCTGGAGCAAGTCTTGAATGTTGGGTCAGGTCATGCCTACCGTAAATTAGATTTTCGTCGAATGTATAACAACGTATCCCTCATGTGCGTGATGCGTAACGGAGGGTACTGTCCATAGAAGTACGAAAACGCATTTTTACTAAAAATTTTAGTCCTGTCCGTAAAAACAAGTGAATGATCGCTTATTAAGCTGGCAGCTGACAACATTCTCTTTTTGAATAGCAATAATTCTTCGACAAAGCCAGCTGGGTTTGTCTTAAATAGTTACAACTTACACGCCATGGCTTTAGATACCAGGAGGGAGGGATGTAGGTAGGTACTTACTAAAAATTACTTACAAAAAATCCATTACGGCAAAATTTTATATTTACATTTCAATTTAACATAGATATTTTCAATACTTAGGATTTTCTTGTACTTAAAATGCGGGTAGGTATATGCGTTATTTACGCAGGTGATTGCTAATTATAGTTTCTGTATATTCTGTATATTCAATAACATATTTGCCTACGGTTAATGTTCATTAAATTAATACTTAAAACTGAACGACACGTGAGTATAAAATCAATATTGAGTGTTATTTACCTTATTTCAATTAAAATTTTCAACAAAAATTTAGTTAAAATGCAAATAATTAAAATATTTTTTCATAATTTTATGTGTTGGTTTTATTCATTTCTTTGCATTTTCCAGGTTTTTGCTCATTGCGAATAGGGTAATAGGATTTGACATAGATTTTAGCATCAAAGCATTTTTTTTGGTGAAAAGTGACCTATTTGTTGGTAACAAAATAAGTTAGTACTAGAGTTAAACTAGGGAATTGTAGGTTTATCTTTAGACCTAGGATCATCTATGGCTTAAACGATAAACCTCGTTTTATAATACGATTTTCCTTAGTACTTGACTTAGACCCCGGCTTAAACCTGGTACTAACTTTAGTCCTTGTTTTATAATAACACTGTTACAGTTTATATGAAAATAAATGTTTATGATGAGTCTATTTAAAGCCAAACTTTTTTAACGTGATAACGTCTTATAAATCCATGCACACACGATAAAGTGTCAGATTCCGCTTGCAAGCGAGAGCGCGGAACCGACTTAACAGACAATAATCTTTTTTCAACTCTGTGTGGATGAACCTACTTATACAGGGTGTCATATTAGATAGAAGTCGTAATAATTTTACTCCGTTTGTACGACGTTATATGCCCAACCTCAGACAGAAGTGAACATAGGCATATGAAGATGTCAATTACGTACTCACGCAAGTGGCACTACAATGGAAAGTGACGTCGCCCGTTTGACGCGTTTCGTAAGTTCCGTAACCTATTAGTGCATCATCGTAAAGATGTTTGTTCGTTCTTAGTATGCGGGTTCTGTTTCTTAGTATGGATTTTCTTCTCGGTTGAGTTTGTAATGTCTTCACTTTACCCTTACAGGCTAAAATGAATACAAATGTGGAACATGGGTTGATTTGGTTATGTGCTTTTACTTGAAGATGCAGATACAGATGCATCCCTTTTTACACGAAAAGAAATATCATAATAATATACACAAAAAAGAAATACAAATATTCTTTATTGCACCATGAATATACGTATACTAAAAAATAATATTTATATTTATTGCGTCATGTATATTATCTACATACAAAATAGATTGTTCATAAAAACCAATATAAAAAACCAATTTCAACCTATTTTGTTGAAATTTAAATTGGACGAATAAAAACATATTATTTTTAGAAGTCGGTTAAAAATGAAGAGATCCTTAATTTGGTTGTGTTTTTTAATGTTCCTTTACTTATAACACCGTTTTCAATTTAAAAAAAAAATTTTCTTGTTTGAAAGGGTTTGCTTCATGTCGGTTTTTTTTTTGTATAAAAGATTATATGAATTCTATACTTAACTTTATAATTTATAAACGCAATATTTTAAAACAAATGAGGATACAATGGCAGACTTATTGCAAAGCAATCTCTGTCAGCCTTTGGGTAGGAGATGTAAGAGCTAGGAAAGTTGGCGGCGCAGAAAATTAATAATATTATTATATATTACATACATACATATAGTAATGGTAAATATATCTAATAAGTTTTAGTTAAATCAGCGTTTGATAATTTATATATAATTTAGTTTTATTTTGCAATAATTGTATGCATTTTTTATTTGTCTTATAAAAATATAACCAAATATATAACTTTTACTTCATATGATATAATATACAGAATGTTAAGGTTATATACCGTTTGTCTGTTTCACTTAAATTTAGCCTATTATATATTATCAAATCCTCGGACCTCAGTTCATACGCACCTCAGCTCTTCGCGCTTCAACACTTCGCACCTTTATCTTTTGCACTTAAATTACACACTTATGTTTTCAAAAAAGATATACTTCATATAAAAGATTACGGCATTCTTTTCAAAAAAGATGTCTACAAACTCAAAAAAAAAATTGCTGTTGCTGAGCCGGCAGTATTGGTCACATTATAAAGTTGTTCTTTTTGGTTTGAGGGACAACGGTGCTGACCCTTATATACTATATAAAAAATAATTACAGTAATATAAAAACTATATGAATGAAGAAAAAAATATACATAACTAAAAGTTTCAGTCTCAGTTAAAAGAATTTCATTGAATAAGAAATTCAAGAATAATTACTCTAAGGATCATAGTTTCAAACTTTTATAAATACTTAACTTTTATAATAAAAGTTTGAAACTATGATCCTTAGAGTAATTACTCTAAGGATCATAGTTTCAAACTTTTATTACAATTATTTTAGTGATTTCATGGGGCAAAGAGTCCAATATCAAATGGTTTGTACATAAAAGGAATAGGAAAAATATTGGGTTAAATGAGTAGGAATTTTAAGGCGAAAGCCTTTTGCCATTAGGGGAGTTAGCTTTTTTTACTAAATGTTGAAGTAGGCATTTGTCTCCCATATAACCTGATGGTAAGTGACGAAGAAGACGAGGATGTTACATGCCTTTCCAAAAGATTCCCATTTATTCTACTTTTGAATGTCCCGGGACTGTAATTGTCTGGGAATATAGTTATTTACTTGAGTTGTGCGCTAGTTTTAACATAATTATATTTCCGCATAGTATGATAGAGTATAATAAATAATATTATTTCTCCTTCCACTAGTGGTCCCTGGAAGCACCTGCAGTGGTCTGCGAAGCCATTCTATGTGTAATTCGGTTTTCATAATATTATGACATTGAATAGCACTTAGCAGTAGATGTTAGTAAAAAGTTTTATGCTACAAAATCGCATGTAAAACACTATTTGCAATTAACACTGTAAGTGTGATATTTTTAAGTTTCTAACTGAAAATTTGTCCTTAAAATAAACTTCTCATATAAAACAGACGTGTTTATTATGCGTGGTTGAAATTAAATTAGGAATAGAACTCCTAAAAATGTATTTATTTATGTAAGTAAATGTACTGTACTTTACTTATACGACCAACTCTTTTCGGCCGCCCCATGCCAAGAAATATTTATCTGTCAAATAGTCCCTCACCACTGATTGGTTAAAAACCACTGCTCTAAGTTATAGAACATAGTACCTACAACTCAAAAGAGCTATCACGTGTGCCATACTGTTTTGCCAAATTAGATACATATTTCGCGACACAATATTTTAATGTAAATACCGTACACACAATTTGACGCTGTGTGGTCATAAGTCAGATAATGGTCACTGTTAGTCCAAAACGTAGCTAACCGTGACCATTTAATCTACCTACACGAATAACGGCATAACTTCAGCATATCAATATATAAAGAATCTTTGTATGGAATATTTTGAAATTTTTATTCGTATATGGCGCATGAAATGGTCAATTTATGTATTTATCTACTTAGATACGGTTGTGTCACAGGTTTTCTACGGTAATCACGTGGCACGTTTGACTAAAACTGTCTAAGTATATTGATAGTATAAAAAGAAAATATTATTGTTTATAATCGACAAGCTGTTTTTTTTTTTTTTTATGTATATCCGACGGCAAACGAGCAGACGAGCCACCTGATGGAAAGTGGTCACCGTCGCCCATGGACATCTGCAACACCAGAGGAGCTGCTGATGCGTTGCCGACTCTTAAGATACCTGTAAACACGCCTTTTGAAGGACCTCAAGTCATAGCACACAGGGAAAACCTCGGGAGGGAGTCCATTCCACAATCTTGCTGTACGAGGAAAAAAACCACGTGACGCTCTGACATTTTGAACATGGAGACCCAAGTGTCAAGGATGTGGGGATGGACTTTACTCCTGTGGCGAGCGGTGCGGTGGTAGAAAGGTGACGGTGGCACCAATTCAAAAAGCTCTTCAGAATACTCCCCATAGTACAGACGGTAAAATACACACAGAGAGCCAACGTTTCTCCGTAGACCGAGGGTGTCTAAATCGTCTGTGAGTGTGGGATCGTCGATAATACGAATTGCCCGGCGTTGGATGGAATCAAGAGGAAGGAGTTGGTATTGAGGTGCACCAGACCAGATATGAGAGCAGTACTCCATGTGGGGCCGGACTTGAGCTTTATATAACAAAAGTCTATGACCCGGAGTGAAGTACTGCCTCGCTCTATTAAGCACCCCAAGTTTTTTAGAAGCCATTTTGGCTTTACCTTCCAGATGACTCCGGAATTGGACCTCCTTCGTAATATCGACGCCAAGGATCCCAATACTCTTAGAAATGGTAAGAGAGGTGTCCCGGAACTTCGGTGCGATGTTAAATGGGGTCTTCTTAGCGGAAAACACGCAGACTTGTGTCTTAGTAGGGTTGAATTGAACTAGGTTTAGTTTACCCCATTCAGAGACCTGCTCCAGAGAGGTCTCAATGTCAGACACAAGTTTCTTTCTGTTCTCCTCCACCTGTGTTTGAGGGATATTTGCATTACTTGCATAATATGCATCACCCGTACTGTCGTCTGCACAGCAATGGATGCTACTAGTGTTAAGCATGTCGTTGATGTGCAGAAGAAACAGCGTAGGTGATAAAATAGATCCTTGGAGGACGCCAGCATTGATGGGCATGATATCGGAGCATAATCCGTCTACAACGACCTGAATGCTACGCCCAGATAAGAAACTAGCGACCCACAAGCATAGTCCCTCAGGAAGCCCGAAAGATGGTAACTTCGCGAGAAGAGCCTTATGCCAGACCTGGTCAAAAGCCTTTGTGACATCTAGACTAAATGCCAGTGCTTCTCCCTTGCTCTCGATGGCGGCTGCCCATCGGTGCGTTAAGTACACAAGAAGATCACCAGCACTACGCCCGTGGCGGAACCCGTATTGACGGTCACTAATTAGCTGATGATCTTCAAGGTAACCAAGGAGCTGGATGTTTATCACACGCTCCATCACCTTAGAGAGCAGGGAGGTTATCGCAATAGGCCGATAGTTAGACGGGTCTGTGCGGTCACCCTTTTTAGGAATAGGGTAAACGTAGGCTACTTTCCACGAAGACGGGACTTTTCTTGAGGTGTAAGACAGCGAGAATAGGCGTGCTAACACCGGAGCCAACTCAGGGGCGCATGTTTTGAGCACAATTGCTGGAATGCCATCAGGCCCGCTGGACTTCCTGACGTCGAGGGAAAACAGAGCACGTTCCTCAAAGTATTCGTCCGCGTAAATTATAGCCTATGTTAGCAGTTGATAATTTAGCTTCCTTTATGTAAAAGAGTTTGTGAAATCGATTTAGTAGATTTGAGTTTATCGTAGCATATATATTGAAAACAAAAATGTTAATTTACAATTAAATATTTTTTGATAAATAAGTATGGATAAACTCAAAGTGGGTTTGTTAACGGTCTCACGCTCCAACTTCCACTCAACCGATCATGAAGTTTTGGATGCATTTTATCATAAATAAAGAATAGCTTATAGACATATATAATACATATGAAATACTATACTATAGATACATATGAAATTACTATAGCCGAAGGATCTACATTAACACGAGCATAAACGTGGACAAGACAACATATTATTAGAACATTAAAGTATTCTCCGAGGCTTATCAAATAACAGTAAATACGAAATCATCGTAGCTGTTTTGTAGCGTTAATGAACTTTGCAGACAAGTTAAAATTACAGTGTAGTTATTAAAATAGGCGATTAAACTCAAAAGGCACGATCTCGTTGTATTTTCCCCAAATTTCGTGTCCGTGACATTGATAACATCTCCGTGCTCACGTCCGTGAAAATAGAAGTGACAGTTTTATATTAGCATGCACTGCGGGCCTGGCCTGCACGCCTTATTAAACTGACATACATACAGACAAACTATTACACGAACTGTTTGATTGTTCACGGAAAATTACAGACGAGAACACGAAGTAAATATCGTGTTGTTTATTGCATTTTGTGGTTGATAGTTTCAAGTGCTTACGCAAAATAGATTTTACATCTTGGCAGAGTGAAACGAGTTAGACGTTGTTGTTACTATCGACAATACCAGAGTGCGTAGATTGCAATTTGCATAACTGAACGTGGATCAAAAAGTACAATTATCAGGTATTGTTATTTGAAGATAAACATCACTCGAACACGCTTTAGAAGTCTAGAACAAAACGTATGTATAATAAAAGGTCTTAAAGACCTAGTCTTCATCTACCCCGCAAGGGAAATAGACTTGATACTATGTATGTATGTACATTTTTATCATTTAAATAAATGCAAACGTAAATTTTTACGCTTTAACACGTTTTAATAGTCTAACTAGACTATTAGTTATCTAGCTAGCAGTAGACCTACTGCCATCTAACGATTACTTCCGGAACTAAGCTTGTCAGAGCGCTTGCCAGAGCCATTGCCAGTGCACATGCCGGCGGATGAGATATACATACATTCCTGTAGAATTAACTATAAGTATAAATCTATATATGTATATAAAAGGAGAAGCTGACTGACTGACATGTCAACGCAGGGCCTAAACTATAAGGGTTAGAGACTTGAAATTTTGCACAATGGTTCCTTTTATAACGTAGGGGAGCACTAAGAAAGGATGTTTGGAAATTCATAGGGTAAAACGGGGGTGCAAAGTTATAATAGTATGAAACTTTCCCGTTTTTGAAGTTATTCGAATAAAATTCAGCTTTACTGAAAGCACGAAGGTTCTTTGCATAAAACACGAGGAAAACATTTTTTTCAAAATTCATTCCTTAAGGGGGAAAAACAGGAATGCAAAGTTAGTATGAAACTTTTCGTATTTGACCATTGAACCAATTTGGATGAAATTCGGTATAGAGGTAGGTTGAAGCCTGGGGAAGGACATAGGGTATCTTTAGTTCCGGGAAATTTTACTGTTCCCGAGGGATCGACACTAACGCGGGCGGAGCCGCGGGCAACAGTTAGTATTAAATAATGCTGTGTATTTAATAATGCTATATATATATATAAAATTAGCCGTGTGGTTTCTGGCAGAGTAGAATAGGACCACTCCTAGTCTTCCCATGGAGGTCGTAAGAGGCGACTTAGGAAATACAAGCTAAACAAAGCTCATAAACATCAATGAGACCTCTCCAACCCGTCTGTTCAGCGAGGAGAGTGTAGGCCAAATCCTCTGTCTGCTCCGGCCAAGTATGACTCCGGTAGTACAGAGAGGGTCATGCTCCTGTAGTGGAGACTAAAAAGACCTGATGATGATGATGATATTAATATATAGCATCCTTACTATAATATTATAAATGCGAAAGGAGTTTGTTTGTTTGTTACGCTTTCACGCCCTAACTACTGAACCGATCATCATGAAATTTTGTATACAAGTTCTCTGGAGTACGGAGAAGGACATAGGCTACCTTTTATCCCGGGAAAAAGTACTGTTTCTGAGGGATCGAAATTAACGCGGGCGGAGCCGCGGGCAAAAGCTAGTTATTTAATATTTATAGGTAAAAGTACATTACCCATCCACCCCGGCTGCACCCGGGTGTGTTATACATATAAACCTTTTCAGAGCAATTCTCTATCTATGTAAGTAAAAACCACATCAAAAAGCGCCTTAGTGGTTACCATGTTTAACCTATATAGGCATACAGAGAGATAAAGAGTTACAATAGAGGACCGCATTTTTGGATAGGGCCAGTGATGATAGCTAATTTAGAAGCTTGTTACAATTTTCTACGATTTTTTTATGATTGTAATTAATATGCATGCAAATGTAAATTTACCTAAAGTTAGTTTCTTATTTCAGTTTAGTAGTTCTAGCTAGGTACTAATTAAGTGCAAAGATTGGAATAGGATTAATCAACCGCGCTTTAATTCTCTATTAAAATCGAACAGATGTAATTATTACCTACTGCCTGCTAATACGCAAAGAGAATCAGTGTAAAAGGCCTGATTAAGTTCCTTAATCGGTTCGTACTGAATGAATGCTTCTGTAAAAACCGCTTATTCAGCGAACCCGCGAAAACACCTCTTGTTTTTGCGACCGTTTTCCTTAGGTTATTTGATCGCTATTGAACTTGAAATATAATTATGTTTTACACATTCAAGATAATATTTTAAAGGCTGGGTCTCATAGGTCGAGAAATGCTTCTGTGACAAGAACGTGGTTGCCAGTCGCGCCGCGCGATGTTACGTCAGAATTAGCAAATTTCAAGAAATCGTCACGGTTGTTTTTATTTTTGTGTTTTCATACAAAATATTTTTTTATTAGGTAAAATCTGTAAATCAGCTTTTTGTCGACGACAGTGACTTAGTATCCATAGTAGATATCTAGTAGTCCAAGTCGTGACTCGTTATGGCCATATACTTTTCGGACCTTCAGTTTATGTGTTTATTGAACTGAAAAACACTACATAGCCCTAATAAAATTACGTTGTTTTATGCAGGTCTCTAATATATATATATAAAAATGTAACAAAATAAATCGTTATTTTAGACAGCGAATTTTACAAATTATAAGGAGTTAGTAGAATCAAGAACCACTGTACGCACAATATTATTTTCTAAAGGCAACGATAACATTTAGTGTATTATGCATAAAATTCACACATTTAATGGGATTGCGTTATTTCCAAATGGTCGCACACTCAAACCTTCAGTTAAGTGACCACTACACGGCCCTTGAAACGCAGTCATAAGGTCTCTGATACGCTAACAGATGTGACTTTGATTGTTACGGTAACTGTGACCTTCACTTTTGTCATCGTGTGATAACTGTATCACGGGCCATTGTAAAATTTCGACATATCAATGCCGAAAACGGTAATGGTCGAAACCAACAGTCATGGTTTAGCATGTAAATAATATTTGAATAAGTGTTATTAATTATTGTCATTTTGAAAATCATATAAGATGTACAATATTTTAGTTACATAACTATTAAACATACTCTAGATATTGATGATGATCATATTCAATTTCATCAACTGCACATACAGCTCCAAGAATTTATTCATGCTACCAATGAATTACTAAAAACTTCTATTTTTGACCAACAATCAGTTTAATATCCCGAGGGATTGGAACGGACTCTAAACAAAGATACAAATAGCAAACCAATTTGTAGCCGTATAGAACGCGAACAAAATTAAACTTACATTATAATAAATCCATCACAGTTTGATTAGGTAGCCTTTATAAACTAACTTTAGCTTTTCATAACCCACAGAAAGGGACGCCCAATGAAACTAAAAAACCTAGCTTGGACTTCTAAAACAGTCACTCAAAAGTGGAAATGAGCTCACGCTGAAAGAAACTCATTTCCGCTCGCGACTTTCTCAATACATTTCATTTAAATACTTTCTTAAGTCCCCTTAATGCAGAGCGGGTGTTTTAATTTACTGGCACCCATCTGGCATCGCATACGGGGACAGAAGAAGGCTTTCTGCGGCTTGTGGTTACTCATCGTCTCGACACTCAGTGTAAATAGTAGCTATGGGGCTTATTACAGACATTCAGAGTTATATGGGGTGAAAGAAGCTTTTAAGTAAATTTTGTAATAAACAAGAACCAAGACATTTTATAACCGAATTAAAAAATTACACATATTATCACGTCTTTATTCTAACGGGGTAAACAGAGCTACAAGGCATAAGGTCATATGAACCAAAGGCCACGGTTTTTGTGTAGGGGGGCGTAGAGGTTGAAAATGGATTCAAAATAGGGATGGGTTGTCAAAAAAGCCTATAGTCATGGTTTCTTAGATTTTTGCCCATTTCCTCGGCCGATTTCTATGGCTTGCGAGGAAAGAAAGCTGCTGGTAAATTATTTGCTTTTTTTTTTCTTTTCTCTAAGAGAATGGAAGAGAGAGAAGTATTACGTCACTTAAGTCACTTTATAATATTTTTATCAAGAAAAATAAAGCTCCGGAAATGTAGAAGGTTAATCTAAGACCATTTTTTAAGAAATTTATATATCCTATTAATATCAATTAAAAAATAAGCTAATCAGCATCTTACCTCTATTATAAGGTTTTAGAATAAATATAAACCAATACACAGACACGGAGATCTAATTTGAAAGAACTTTGTCGTATACACTATCAAGGAAACGACGCCAAGGTCGTCTAGAAGTACATTCACCAACAATTCTCTTTTAATAATATTTATAGGTCATACACAAATTCTATGATACTGACAGAACTGGTTCAACTAGAGCAATTTTGTTCTACCTAAGTGGGCGAACAATTTAGATACTGCAAAATTTTCCATTTTAAGTTATAGACTAATTAAGTGAATATCGAACTGTAAATTGCCTAAGTCTAACTTAATCGGTTTCAGAATTCAATATTTTAATATGGTTTGCACACTCTTATGAACGATATATATCCTGTTTTATTGTAATCATAGTCTGTGGTTTGAGGAAATGTAAGTAAAGCATACTATCCACCGAGGTCAAGCGGATTATCATCTACAACTGCTTAGCAGGTGGTTGCAGTATGAACATCGAGAATGTGCGCTCGGCCTCCCGAGCTGATACTTGCTTTCCCCCCCATCTGTTAGGTTGAGTAGTACCCTACATATTTTTATTCCCTTCCTAAATTCACCGAAATATTTCCGATCGACAGCAGTGTCGGAAGCACAAGAAGCCACAGAAACTGCGCTCGCAAACTCGCCTGCCTAGCGTAGTTAATGTGGGAATATCCTCCCTTAAAGCGAAGAATCCTTGGGAGAGGCCTTGTCGAGCAGGGCTCTTATTGCGGCTAAGATGATGATGATGATACTATCCGCTAGATTAGGTAACTCCGTACTTATACAACCCTTTAATCCTTAAAAAAATCAGGAGATAGTCTGTATGATTTACAAAAAATCATTCAAATATTTTAGGGTGACATCAAAGCTTCTGCATTTTTGTGAATAACCTTTAATATGTTATGAATAAAAAAATATAAAGTTTTAATTTATATTTTTATTTTCGTAATCTTGGTAGATCGGACCCAGCATGTCATATGGTCACGTTTTCTTGTAGGTAACTACAACTAAGGTAGATAAGACATACGTACAAATTTTCGTCGTTTTTAGATTTTTTTATAAAGACGTAGTGTTATAGTAGCACACACTTCCACGCCCACGTGTATAAGTTATTGTTATTACAACAATGGTTTGTCAAAGACATTGTAAAAGCAAAATATATTACGTCGGTAACATAAGTAAGCAGACAACCTTTCTATATTTATGAACGTGGGTAGATCAAACAATATGGTTTGCTTATAAAAATGGAATAGTCCACTTAGCCCGGTGACTCAAGCTACGAAAATAACATAGTATCAAAGTGCAAAGAGAAATACATGTCAAACTAGATATTGTTAGTTTTAAGCTTCTTGCTAAAAGTGCGGTTGTCTGTCTATGCGTGTGATCTAGTCTATTTGTAAGAGAAAGTCAATTGGAATTTGCTATAAAATTTGTTATATTTTAACCGACTAATAATTTGATTGATAAAATATTTAATGCTTACCTTTTGTAAACGCCATTATTAGTAACTAGTATTATAACTTGATTATCATGTTATACAATTTCATACTTGATGGTATCTTGCTACGTACGGGGCGCGATTTCTTAATCAAATGAAAAGTACCAACATTACAAAACAAAATTATTATTAAAATATACGTATGTAAGTAAAGATTCGGTAAAATATGACGTAAATAGTAAATAAATGTGTACAATTTTTTATGACCTTGTTTTAGAAAGGAAATAAATACCTACAACGTTATCTCAGACCACGGGTAATTCTAAAAAAAGAAGGGCACTTCATTATTTCCCGGAGGAAATGGTAATGTTTATCATGGTCATGTTATAAAGGAATTTTAACTGCCCGATGTCCTTAAAACTAGGTCATTTTTTGAAAGTATAGTTAAGCAAAGGTTATTTTGATTCCCACTGATAGCTCATTCATATGTTAAGCAAAGTCTTGATTAGAGTTTTTCTTCTTCATTTAAACTTTGTCAAATGATTTTGAAATTCAATCTACTTGATTAAAGAATCCACCGCGTATGGCTAGTGAATGGTTTCTTTATGACTAATGCTAGATTTCTATTAGAGCACAGAAATAATACAAATTGACAATGTAAGTTAAATTGTTTATGGACAATAATGGTCTACACAGGTCTACACCGAGAGTCATAGATATAATGCATCTCTTACTTCTACAATATTCCTAGAGCAAACATTCGTATCATTGACGATTTCTTTAAATATACTTTCGTACCGCATTTAAAAAGGTATATATTTGAACATAAAAGAAATACAATTAACTCATACATCTTAAGAATTTTTATGAATAAATGTAAACTTAGGCCATCCCAAAACTACGAGTCGTCGCAAAAACGGAACTTTTCATTGCAAGCTTCTCGATCGTGGTCTAGAGACCGATATTAATCTACCAGATACTAGCTACAAAAAGTGACCCATTTCCCACCAGCAGTTTTCCTCGTTATTGTCTCGACAGGTGATTGCATGCTATAATCTGTATTCTAGACTATACAGCAGTCTGTGCTCTGATTATAGTGGGCTTGGACCTCAATGAATAAAACTATAATTAAGAAAATGGAAAATTGTAGGTTTGATGGGAGTTTTGTTTGGGAATAGCTTCTATTCGTAGCCTTGCCTTCTCCTGATTGTTTTTGTGACTATTTTCTAGCAAACCGTAAGGTAAAACACGTCTACGTCACATTTTCCTGTGTTTAAAATATCTATAGAAAATCGATTTCCTGATATTGTTAAGATTTGTAAAGGATAATGTGAGATGACGAAACAGCAGTTGCGTGGTGATACTTTTAGCGTGGGCATTGGGCACGCAGGTGCTTGCAGATTAGCAAAATAGAGAAATCAAGTATCGATACTGGTTGTTACAAAATGTGTCCTTTTTGCGTTAATTACTGGGGAATGTTTATGTATACGCGCTGTACATAAACATTCCTATTATTCCTATAAATAAATATTTAAATAATGTTTGAAGATTTCCATTAGATAAATACACAACACAAACGTAAAAAAGCAGAGCGGTCTGTCACGGATCAGAAATAGAGACAAATTGCTAGCTCACTACTTATTTGGAAGTATATCTCAGTCTATGATCGTACATATTTTTATCTTCGTTCTTCGGGAAGATAAACACAAAGGCTAAAATATTCAGTCGGTTAAGTACCCATTAATTACACAATACCACAGAATAAATAATAGTACTAACGTACAATACAGTAAATTCAATAATAAAGTCAGCAATATGAAGGCCCTGATCGTTAAGTTGACGATAAAACTACAATAAGCAATAAATTAAGACAGGTATGCTAGCAATTGCCTGTGGTTTGCAACCTTGTCGATTCGGTAACCTCACAACCTGCCAAGTTCACAAAAAAATGAATGAAGTGAATGACTGTCCGTGAAAAGCATTTCCTACTGCTCCCGTTCTCTGACGGTGAAATCATTGTCATTTGAAAGTCGAAACTAATTTGAAGGATGGATAAATATAGACTATCTAGAACTATATCGTAGTTTATTTTTCACTAGCTTTCGCCCGCGGCTCCGCCCGCGTCAATGTCTATCCCTCGGGAATAGTACTTTTTCCCGCGATAAAAGGTAGCCTATGTCCTTCTCCGCACTCCAGAGAACTTATATGCAAAATTTCATGATGATCGGTTCAGTAGTTACGGCATGAAAGCGTAACAAACAAACAAAATAACAGACTCACTTTCCCATTTATAATATTAGTAAGGATGATCATAATCATCATGTCAGCCGCAAGAATTCCACTGCTGGACATAGGCCTGTAACAAACAGTTTAAAATCTTAACCTTTTTAAGGCAACGGGACTATTTTTCCCACCAATTTTTTTCATAGTTGGAAAAATATTACCATTGCCTTAAAAAGGGTTAAAGAAGGTATACATGTATTGATAATTATGTAACCCACAACTCTATTCACAGTTTAAATCTGTTCATGTAAAACTAAAATTGCCACTATACGTATTGAAGTAGCTAGATAATAAAATAAAGTAAATTTAATTTATTAAGTTTAACAGTGTTTAAAGATAGATGTACTTTACTGTATCGATATGAACTTAGCCTTAATTTATTTGCAATTAATTCATCCGTAGGTAAAGAGTACGCTATAACACAATACATGAACATTGAGCTAATGGTGGGCGATCAAGATGTTATCGGGGTGGCTGCCATTGTTATCTGCTGACTAAAGTGATCATTGCGTGCTCTCCGCGCTTATGCTGCTCAGGTACATTGTTTAGGATTGTTTATGTTTATGCGATTTGTCTGGTCTTTGTTTATTGTATAGGCTTTTCTTCTAAGTCTTCTATTTTCTTTGATATACATTAGTTTTTTACAGGTTTGAAATTTGGAAGAATCTATTTTGTGGGGCTATTATTTCCTTAGAAACATAGTGATTTGTTAGTATCTTTCCGATTAGTAACACCTATTTATTTTGTTCGGTTTCTTTTTCCCAAAAGGGTGACTGGGAGAGAATGCTTTTTGCATGAAGTCAACTATTAGCTTTTAAGGCTCAATAAAGTTAAAATAAATTGATATTATTAAAATATGTAACAACGGGTTTCTCCCGTACGAAGTCAGCTACTGGCCGACCTCATCCGGAGGTCTTCCTTAGGGCGAATGTAGATCGAGACGCGCGTCCGATGTCCCGATCCGAGTGCGTATCTCTATATCTCACGTTAGTTTTAATAAAAAAACATTGATAGCTGGGGATGGGAGTGTGTCTCCAGTTGCATCCTCGGCTTTTGTTTTTATGGAGCGCAGAGTTTACTACTGGACTGCCCCGATTTAGACATTTTGGGACCCAGGGCAAGGCCTTGAACATGGGGACCCTGCGCGCAACATGGCGTAACTGGGGGTCCAAATCGAAAATCATACTGTCCCCTATTTTGGGTAGTTCCTCACCCCCGCGTCTTCAACCCTGTCCATATAGATTGTAATTGGCCCTGGCTAGCCCCCTAGTTCCGGTACTGCTACGCATTATGTTTTATACCATATACGCTGTTTATTTATTCGAGAGAGTTTTTAATGTTGGGGTGTTCTTGGGCAGCTTTTAGACGAGACGAGTCTTTTAGTCATCATGTACGACATTCTAAAGTAGAGACAGATGGTGAGTGACCAAGATGTTATCGGTGTGACTGCTATTATCACGCAGCACGCAGCGATCGCTTTAGTCAACAGACTAAAGCGATCGCTGCGTGCTCTTATTGCTTATGCTGCTCTGGTAAATTGTCCAAGATTCTATGTCTAGCATTTCTTTTATTTTGTAGGTTTTTCTTCCCACTGTATTTTCATATTTTCTTTCCAGTATGGAACTTAGCCGTATTCAGTTGCAAGCATAAATAGTAAGATGCTGTACTGCACCAATTTAAAATAATTAAGTAACATTATGTAAGTAGACCGACCAGATGGTGGGATGACCTGACTAAGGTCACAGGAAGACGCTGGATGCAGGGCGCTTCCAATCGGTCGTATTGGAAATCCGTGGGGGAGGTCTATGTCCAGCAGTGGACATCTTATGTTATCGGTGTGACTGCCATTATCACGCAGCACGCAGCGATCGCTTTAGTCAACAGACTAAAGCGATCGCTGCGTGCTCTTATTGCTTATGCTGCTCTGGTAAATTGTCCAGGATTCTATGTCTAGCATTTCTTTTATTTTGTAGGTTTTTCTTCCCAAATTTTCTTTCTTTTATGGAACTTAGCCGTATTCAGTTACAAGCATAAATAGTAAGATGCTGTACTGCACCAACTTATTATATTTCTAAGTAGATATGATTGCCTGCCATAAGACCAAATCTGACCAAATACTATTATTTTTCCTGAAATAGCATAATAGTAACGTACTAGTTAAAAGAAAACACTTACAGATTGTATTATGATCGACACCTTTAATACGAAATACTAATAAAATGAATCAGAAGTCATCAAGCTTGACTAGACGATTTGAAAGGAATCTTCCCCATCCATTTTGAATAAGTAATAAAAAGCTCGGGAACGCTATCAAATGGTTTCAGGTTCTTTTATGACGCACCCATCACGTTACACTTGTCTGAATTCATTTGTGGATTTCTTTTATACAGCATGCAGGGATTATTCAGCCTGTCAAAATTAACAACTTTTCCTTAAGGATAGGTAGCTCCTATTGCTAGGAACTCAAATTAAAGTTTGACTTTCCATACAAAAGCGATCGACCCGGCAACATGTTTGAAATGTAAAAAAAATAAGGTATTGGCCCCAAAAGGATGGTCTCATTTGGATGGGCTGAGTCACCCCTTGAAGGAAATGCAGAAGTTTAATTTTCACGCTGTATATTCTATCAAAATCATTTATTTGCTAAAAACAGGGTGATACATAATAGCGTAATACATTATTATGATCGGGTGTACTTATTCTTCTGAGGGGTGTTCGTTCACTAAATAGAAGCAAGCCTATATTGCCTTTTTTAAAAGGCATGCAAATGTGAGTTATATTTCAATAGTGGATTTTAAGATCATTTCAAATAAATATTTTACACGTATTTGTTTATATTACCTTATAACTAATGTCAATAGGTATAAATGTCACCTATATTGAATCAGGAAAGTTTAAACCCATAATTATGTTAAAACTAACCGTTGCCTGCCAGTAGCTTTTAGCGCGTGAGCGTCTTGTATCTCTGCACTTATTTGTAAAGTTTTTGTTTTGTATCCTCGATTTGCTTATAAATCGTTTCAATTTCGTAGAACTAAGTGATTTAAGTTGTAACGTAGTTACAATTGTCCTAAATAAGGCTACAACAACAGCAACAGTCCGTTTCATTAGCTGGGAAGGTTCGTGTCGAAACGGCAAGTGCAGTCAACTAGGACAATAGAATATTACTTGTGTCGTGTGCTTGCAAGCGGGAAACTACCGATGTACCCCAAGTATACCATGCGTTACGTGTGGACCTTTTCACAGGCCTATTCCGGGGGATTACAGTCTTATTTGAAATGGCAATACGTTTGGATAGATGTGTTGTCTACTGTGGTGTGTCTAACCTGTGATTGGAGCGTAATGACCGCCTGCGATGCACTCTGTTGTGTAAAACGCACCCATTATGATAGTACGATTGTAGATTAATAAAGAAATTATTCGTATTCTTGGTTTTGTATTATGTTTTTCAGATTGGTAGACTAAGACACTGATAAAATACCTTAACCTACGTTTATTGAAAAGAAAAGGATAAAAGCTTGATCGTTCATAATTATATCAATAGCTTCATTCGAAGAGACATATTTATTATTGGTTTATAATATACTAGCTTTCGCCCGCGGCTCCGCCCGCGTCAATGTCGATCCCTCGGGAATAATACTTTTTCCCGGGATAAAAGGTAGCCTATGTCCTTCTCCGTACTCCAGAGAACTTGTATGCAAAATTTCATGATGATCGTGTCAGTAGTTACGGCGTGAAAGCGTAACAAACAAACAAACAAATAAACAAACAAACAAACTCACTTTCGCATTTATATATATAGTAATAATAGTAATAAAGTAAAAGTAATCCTTATCCTTATCCTTATCTATACATATAATAAAACAGTAAAAATATTTTGTCTGTACATTTCGAATTTTTAACTGAAATGGATAGAGGGACACTTAAAAAGAATAATAGAAAGCAAAAAAAATTTATGGAATTTCTTGTCTGTCTGTCTGTCTGTCTGTATGTATGATCACGATTATCTCCGAAAATACTGAACCGATTTACTTCAAACTTTCACCAATTGCTTTGTTTTAACTCAGCAAAACATTTAAAGTTTGTTTCATCAAAATCAGTTCATTAAAAAAAAAGTTATCGTCATTTGAATGAACTCAAGGCATGAGTTTGCCTGCAAACATATAGCAAAAATTAAATAAAATAATAAGTGACATAAGAAAATTAAAATCCAAATTCAATTCATCATCATTATACGACAGCATTATACCTATCCATACTATCCATAGTAATCCATACTAAAAAAAAAGGAGAAGCTGACTGACATATAAACGCTGGGCCGAAACTATAAGGGTTAGGAACTTGAAATTTTGCACAGGGGTTCCTTTTATAACGTAGGAGAGCACTAAGAAAGGTTTTTTGGAAATTCATCTCCTAAGGGGGAAAAACGGGTTGAAAAGTTAGTATGAAATTTTGTCGTTTTTAAAGTTATTCGAATGAAATTCAGCATGAAGGTTCTTTACTGAAAGGTATGAAACATGAGTTAAATGTTTTACTCAAAAATCATCCCTTAAGGGGGTAAAATAGGGGTGCAAAGTAAGCATGAAACTTTGCCATTTTTGAAGTTAGTCGAATGAAATTCAGCATGAAGGTTCTTTACTGAAAGGCATGAAACACAAGTAAAATATTTTTCTCAAAAATCATCCCAAAAATCAACGGGGATGCAAAGTTAGTATGAAACTTTCCGTTTTTGTAGTTATTCAATTGAAATTCAATATTAAGGTGTTTCATTGAAAGTCATAAACTAATGTATTCCGGGTAATTCTACTGTTCCTGAGAAATCGACACTTACGCGGGCGGAGCCGCGGGCCAAAGGCAAACCTGACTTATATATCAACGCACAGCCGAAACTACTGTGCGCAGAAACTTGAAATTTGGCACAGGGATTCTTTTTATGGTGTAAATGAGCACTAAGAAAGGATTTTTAGAAAATCAAAGGGGGTGAAATTTTATGGAATTTTCTCATTTCTGGACTTAGAAGTTTGAAAGTAGGTACGCAAGTTCTCAATTAAAATTAAAAAAGATCAGTTTAGGTGAATCAGACAACATTCTCCCTTGTAGGGGTAAATAGGGGGTAAAGTTTGTATGGAATTTTTCCATTTCTAGACTTAGAATATAAAAATAGGTATGAAAGTTCTCGATTACAATTAAAAAGATTTGTGTAGGTGAAATGTATAAAATCCCCCCTTATGGGGCAACATATTGGGTTAAGTTTGTATGGACATTTTCTAATTTCTGGACGTTCTCGATTACAATTAAAAAGATGTATGTAGGTAAAACCGACGAAATTTTCGCCTGAAGGGATAAAATAGGGGAGTAAAGTTAGTATGGATTTTTTCATTTCTAGACTTAGAGGTATGAAAATAAGTATATACGTTCTAGGTTACAATTCAAAAAGATCAGTGTAGGTGAAATGCACAAAATTCCCCCCTTAAGGGATAAAGGGGGGGGGGGGGGGATTGTATGGAAATTTTCTCATTTCTGGACATAGAAGTATAAAAATAAGTATATATGTTTACATTACAATTAAAAAGATCTGTATAGTTAAAATGGACGAAATTTCCCCTTGAAGGGGTAGAATAGGTGGGGTAAAGTTTGTATGATTTTTTTTTATTTACTTAGAAATATGACAATAAGAAGTTCTCCATTACAAAAAAAAATATCTGTGTAGGTGAAATGGGCAAAATCCCCTCCTTAAGGGCTAAAGATCTATGCAGGTGAAATGTTATAAATTCCCCCTTAAGGGGAAAAAGCAAAGGGGGAGCACGTAATCACATTACACCCTTCACTTTTTTCCGTAGGTATAAGTCAATTAATCTTAATATATAAAAACAAAGTTAGGTTTGTTTGTTGTTGTAACACTTATAATTATATCTTAACTTACTTTGTCAGGATTACCGACTATAGTTTCGGACTTGTCGAAGAAACGAAGATTACTGGGACAGCTACAATTAAAAAAGTGAAAGATAAAAATCTTATTTAATGTTTTTTGGAATTTCGACTAAATCTAGAAAAAATACAGGGTACTTATTTCTTTTATGATTTCCTTTTCGCGCCTTCAACAACAGTGGCAGAGAAATCGGCCTTTCCTGCAACCTATTATTTGACTTCGCTATCTTCACAAACGCTTTCTCGCTATCGCACAATCGCAAGTCGCGTCTTTTGTGTCCTTCTGTATTTGTATAATGTACCGTGAAATAAGTGCACTTACGCTTGTACCACCGATAGTACTTTAGTTCATGTTAACTTGTACGGAACGTTTGTGTCTTCATCTTTAACGGACTTCAATCCAACTTCTGCAACATAGCTTCAACCAAAAATTTGAGTTCTGCAGTGTGAAGTGAATCTGAATATGTTTTTGCTATATAGTTATTTGTTTCATGCAGGTTTGGGGGTGAAGAAAAAAATAGAATATTCCAGCTGCTTTTCTTTCCGCGTAGATAATAAAAGCCAGTCGATGGGATGGGCGAAAAGCCATTATTTGATTCCATTTTCCAGCTATACCTATGTGGCCTTTACATCTTGTGGCCCTAGGCAGGCTCTAGCTAACCCGAAAAGTTTAATATATATCAGGGACGATATTAGGGGACTATTTTTTCCTGTAATGGTTAAGGCTTGATATACTCGTAGTATCGGCATATTCGCGATTCACTTTGGGAACAATCTAGTGTGAGTTGGCCACAGAGCATTTAGAAGGATTGCTCGGTGGCTATCTGGAGCTAAACCTGGCCGGTAGTTCTTGGCCAATTCCCACCCTATTTTTCTTCTGAGATATACAGCGTGATTTTGAACCGCCTAGCTATATTGAAAACTGGGAATCAGAATCCCTTATGGAATACAGAATTGTAAGAAAAAAGGTAGTAACTGCCATGTACTATTCATAATTATAACTTTGCATTTTGTGGGATTAACTGCAACACCATAGCTGTCCGTATATATTTATTTATTTATTTAATATTTATTTTCATTTTATCAGCTTGTATATAAAGTGCAAGTCATCAGCATAAAAATGGTAAGAACAATGGAGAAGACGAGAGTATTAAAAAAACCGAAAAAAGAATAAGAGAAAGTACGCCATTCTGTGGGATACTAACTATCATATCCCTCCAATCTGAGTCAGATTTTCCGGCACCCATGAAGATATGTGGAAAACCAATCGATCACTGCGGATGATACATTCAAATGTCACAAAATAGCTTGAAGAATATCCGTATTAACTATGTTAACGGCATTGGAGAAATCAATTATCACAATAATCGTACCTTGCCAGTTTTAATGTCTTCAGTCACTTTAAGTATAGGTAGTAATTTTAATTAATATCACAAATTTAGGTTTTATTACGAGTCAGACTCGCTTGGCAGGTTTGTTCAAAATTACCGATCTTCGGGAAAAAAAAATCTTATACATATAATATAAAATAGAGATATATACAAGTAGAGACTTGACGTCACTTCGGGTAGTTTCTTATTGCGGAATTATTGCTGATTTTTACTATGATTAAGATCAAAATAAAAACCTCTTGTTCCCCTCCCACAAGTATCAATTATTTGATTACGCATAGCGATCGTTAAGGGCGGCAATCAGTACTGTTATGTGACGTGGTATTGTATTTAATGATACCACTCCATACAAGAGTACAATAATTGGAGCTTTCGTTCCTGTAAGCGCTTGAAGAAGCTTTCTGCTGGAGCTTCTTAATTGGGAATAATTACAATGATTTTATGTTGTGTGTTAGATAAAGTTAACTTTTTCCCGGGATAAAAGGTAGCCTATGTCCTTCTCCGTACTCCAGAGAACTTGTATGCAAAATTTCATGATGATCGGTTCAGTAGTTACGGCGTGAAAGCGTAACAAACAAACAAACAAACAAACTCACTTTCGCATTTATATATATAGTAATAATAGTAATAAAGTAAAAGTAATCCTTATCCTTATCCTTATCTATACATATAATAAAACAGTAAAAATATTTAGTCTGTACATTTTGAATTTTTAACTGAAATGGATAGAGGGACACTTAAAAAGAATAATAGAAAGCAAAAAAAATTATGGAATTTCTTGTCTGTCTGTCTGTCTGTCTGTCTGTATGTATGATCACGATTATCTCCGAAAATACTGAACCGATTTACTTCAAACTTTCACCAATTGCTTTGTTTTAACTCAGCAAAACATTTAATATTTGTTTCATCAAAATCGGTTCATTAAAAAAAAAGTTATCGTCATTTGAATGAACTCAAGGCATTTGTTTGCCTGCAAACATATAGCAAAAATTAAATAAAATAATAAGTGACATAAGAAAATTAAAATCCAAAGTCAATTCATCATCATTATACGACAGCATTATACCTATCCATACTATCCATAGTAATCCATACTAAAAAAAAAGGAGAAGCTGACTGACATATAAACGCTGGGCCGAAACTATAAGGGTTAGGAACTTGAAATTTTGCACAGGGGTTCCTTTTATAACGTAGGAGAGCACTAAGAAAGGTTTTTTGGAAATTCATCTCCTAAGGGGGAAAAACGGGTTGCAAAGTTAGTATGAAACTTTGTCGTTTTTAAAGTTATTCGAATGAAATTCAGCATGAAGGTTCTTTACTGAAAGGTATGAAACATGAGTAAAATATTTTACTCAAAAATCATCCCTTAAGGGGGTAAAATAGGAGTGCAAAGTAAGCATGAAACTTTGCCATTTTTGAAGTTAGTCGAATGAAATTCAGCATGAAGGTTCTTTACTGAAAGGCATGAAACACAAGTAAAATATTTTTCTCAAAAATCATCTCAAAAATCAACGGGGATGCAAAGTTAGTATGAAACTTTCCGTTTTTGTAGTTATTCAATTGAAATTCAATATTAAGGTGTTTCATTGAAAGTCATAAACTAATGTATTCCGGGTAATTCTACTGTTCCTGAGAAATCGACACTTACGCGGGCGGAGCCGCGGGCCAAAGGCAAACCTGACTTATATATCAACGCACAGCCGAAACTACTGTGCGCAGAAACTTGAAATTTGGCACAGGGATTCTTTTTATGGTGTAAATGAGCACTAAGAAAGGATTTTTAGAAAATCAAAGGGGGTGAAATTTTATGGAATTTTCTCATTTCTGGACTTAGAAGTTTGAAAGTAGGTACGCAAGTTCTCAATTAAAATTAAAAAAGATCAGTTTAGGTGAATCAGACAACATTCTCCCTTGTAGGGGTAAATAGGGGGTAAAGTTTGTATGGAATTTTTCCATTTCTAGACTTAGAATATAAAAATAGGTATGAAAGTTCTCGATTACAATTAAAAAGATTTGTGTAGGTGAAATGTATAAAATCCCCCCTTAAGGGGCAACATGGGGGGGGGGGGGGGGTTAAGTTTGTATGGACATTTTCTAATTTCTGGACGTTCTCGATTACAATTAAAAAGATGTATGTAGGTAAAATCGACGAAATTTTCGCCTGAAGGGATAAAATAGGGGAGTAAAGTTAGTATGGATTTTTTCATTTCTAGACTTAGAGGTATGAAAATAAGTATATACGTTCTAGGTTACAATTCAAAAAGATCAGTGTAGGTGAAATGTACAAAATTCCCCCCTAAGGGATAAAGGGGGGGGGGGATTGTATGGAAATTTTCTCATTTCTGGACATAGAAGTATAAAAATAAGTATATATGTTTACATTACAATTAAAAAGATCTGTGTAGTTAAAATGGACGAAATTTCCCCTTGAAGGGGTAGAATAGGTGGGGTAAAGTTTGTATGATTTTTTTTTATTTACTTAGAAATATGACAATAAGAAGTTCTCCATTACAAAAAAAATATCTGTGTAGGTGAAATGGGCAAAATCCCCTCCTTAAGGGCTAAAGATCTATGCAGGTGAAATGTTATAAATTCCCCCTTAAGGGGAAAAAGCAAAGGGGGAGGGGTTTGTATGGAATTTTTATCATTTCTACTGTTCCCAAGGGAACGACATTAACGCGGGCGGAGCCGCGGGCAACAGCTAGTCCTTACTAATATTATAAATGCGAAAGTGAGTTTGTATGTTTGTTTGTTTGTTACGCTTTCACGCCGTAACTACTGAACCGATCATCATGAAATTTTGCTTACAAGTTCTCTAGAGTACGGAGAAGGACATACATAGGCTACCTTTTATCCCGGGAAAAAGTAAAGTACTATTCCCGAGGGATCGACATTGACGCGGGCGGAGCCGCGGGCGAAAGCTAGTTAAGTAATAAAGTGAAGTAATAATAAGTATATAGTATAGTATATAATATAGTATAGTATATACTATAGTCTAAGTATATATATAGTATAGAAGGGAAATAAGGATGAATAGAGTACTCACGCACTTTGAATTTGCCTATTCATGATTTGATTAACTGCAATTTAAATAGCAAATCAATGTATGCAAATCCGAAATACGACTAACAATTTATACTGGCGCCTGTTCTAAGTAGCTGCCATTGCCCATAGCAACATGTTGTCTGTCCGACTGTGCAAGGCGAACCGGATTTATACACAATTAGTATGATTTAAAGGCTGCTCTTGTTAAATTAATTTGCATTCATAATAGTGGTGAGCTGTTGTTAATAATAAAAAACTAGTCTATTATTCTTTTTTAACTTGTCAATTAAGAAGGTTTTTGGTTTCATTACGTTTTATGGAGTTTTTGTTAAAACTGTGTAAATTATGTGTAAGCACATTACACCCTTCACTTTTTTCCGTAGGTATAAGTCAATTAATCTTAATATATAAAAACAAAGTTAGGTTTGTTTGTTGTTGTAACACTTATAATTATATCTTAACTTACTTTGTCAGGATTACCGACTATAGTTTCGGACTTGTCAGGAGTCTATTTTCAAGGCGAGTTAGGGATCTTTGATTTTTTGTTTTTGTTATATATCAACGCACAGCCGAAACTACTGTGCGCAGAAACTTGAAATTTGGCACAGGGATTCTTTTTATGGTGTAAATGAGCACTAAGAAAGGATTTTTAGAAAATCAAAGGGGGTGAAGTTTTATTAAATTTTCTCATTTCTGGACTTAGAAGTTTGAAAGTAGGTACGCAAGTTCTCAATTAAAATTAAAAAAGATCAGTTTAGGTGAATCAGACAACATTCTCCCTTGTGGGGGTAAATAGGGGGTAAAGTTTGTATGGAATTTTTCCATTTCTAGACTTAGAATATAAAAATAGGTATGAAAGTTCTCGATTACAATTAAAAAGATTTGTGTAGGTGAAATGTATAA
The DNA here is from genome assembly GCA_947532085.1 of Elegia similella. Taxonomy (NCBI): domain Eukaryota; kingdom Metazoa; phylum Arthropoda; class Insecta; order Lepidoptera; family Pyralidae; genus Elegia; species Elegia similella. The sequence continues at coordinate 18,998,314 of OX383934.1, read as the reverse complement.
AATCCCCCCTTAAGGGGCAACATGGGGGGGGGGGGGGGGGGGGGTTAAGTTTGTATGGACATTTTCTAATTTCTGGACGTTCTCGATTACAATTAAAAAGATGTATGTAGGTAAAACCGACGAAATTTTCGCCTGAAGGGATAAAATAGGGGAGTAAAGTTAGTATGGATTTTTTCATTTCTAGACTTAGAGGTATGAAAATAAGTATATACGTTCTAGGTTACAATTCAAAAAGATCAGTGTAGGTGAAATGTACAAAATTCCCCCCTTAATGTCACAAAATAGCTTGAAGAATATCCGTATTAACTATGTTAACGGCATTGGAGAAATCAATTATCACAATAATCGTACCTTGCCAGTTTTAATGTCTTCAGTCACTTTAAGTATAGGTAGTAATTTTAATTAATATCACAAATTTAGGTTTTATTACGAGTCAGACTCGCTTGGCAGGTTTGTTCAAAATTACCGATCTTCGGGAAAAAAAAATCTTATACGTATAATATAAAATAGAGATATATACAAGTAGAGACTTGACGTCACTTCGGGTAGTTTCTTATTGCGGAATTATTGCTGATTTTTACTATGATTAAGATCAAAATAAAAACCTCTTGTTCCCCTCCCACAAGTATCAATTATTTGATTACGCATAGCGATCGTTAAGGGCGGCAATTAGTACTGTTCTGTGACGTGGTATTGTATTTAATGATACCACTCCATACAAGAGTACAATAATTGGAGCTTTCGTTCCTGTAAGCGCTTGAAGAAGCTTTCTGCTGGAGCTTCTTAATTGGGAATAATTACAATGATTTTATGTTGTGTGTTTGATAAAGTTAAGTTTTTTATTCCGGCCCGTCATATTAGAGATGGTAGAAACTTTTATAGTTCATTGCAAAGTAAAATTACAGAATAATTTTATAGATAACTTTATTGTTACAAGCTTTTTTATGAAGCGTTACAAATAATAAAGTAATTTTCAAGACAAATCAAATGAGGTGAAACACAATGCCTTTATCTTTTTAATTTAGGAAATCCCTTTGTTGAATCACGTTCCAGCCTGAGTCTTGGTTGTTTATCTATATAAGAACCTATTTATTGTAAAATATAGTATCGTTGAGTTAGTATCCTATGACATAAGCTCACAACAACAAAATCAAAAATCAAAATCAAAACGTTTATTCAGAAAATAGGCCTTTGCAGGCACTTTTTCACGTCAAATCACATTTTAAAGGATCTAATTTAGCCATATTTATATTATTACTTAATGTGCAAAAGCTACAGACTACTAGCGTTTCGGAACCGACCACTGCAGAGCAGAAACGCCAAAAGAAACTCTTTTCAACAGTATTGGTCGCCTACTCGCCTGAAGGGCTTTTTTATTTTATCATCTATCTTTATCATTTATCATCTAATTTCTTCATTTATCTTTTTTTTTTTTCATTTTATGATTACAATTTTTATTATATAGGTACATTATTATGTTTTAGAACATATTATGTTAGCGATCGAGTGTGCAATGATAATATTTTACATTATACACAGTAGTCTCAAAGAGGCCGAGCAGACCTGTCCCCCCTAGCAGCACCCGTTCACGAGTTGACGCATGGATCAGCCATCGTTGAACTCAACCATATTAGAGGGAATTCAACGACCCGACACACGACGCCGCCACTAGTTTGAACATTTGAGTGAGCATGACTTACTCGAGCCCGAAGACTTTGTCAAAAAATAAATACAATAACTGTCCACCACCTGTCGATCGCAAACATTTACATATTTTACATTGAGGTATGTGGGTTACCTTAAATATTATTAAATAGGCAATTAATCAATTTTTTTTTTGGGGAGGTCCTGTATCTCACACGAGGTCTAGACTCCACGCTTTCTTATCCATTAAATAATCATTAATATTATAGTAAGTTCTTTTTAATAAGATATTTTTTGTAAGCTCTTTGAATTTTAGAAAGGGCAAAGCTGTTATACTTTCTGGTATTATGTTGTATAAACGAATACTAAGGCCTAAGAATAAATTACTAGTTTTCTGTAGTCTAAAAACTCCCGTGACAAGTTTATTCTTATTTCTTGTGTTGTATTTATGTACATGACAGTTTTTAACATATTTTTGAATATTTTTATGTACATGAAGTATGTTGGCGAAAATATATTGTGACGCAACAGTTAATATTCCAATTTCTTTGAATAATTCTCTCAACTAATGGGGCTAATATAATCAGTGTGATTTGTTCCTATATCAGATTTGATACACACTTAGTAACAGTAACAGGGCGAGTAAAACAAAGTTTATAAAAAGCAATAAGTATATATAAAAAATATGTATAACCTATTGCTTTTATTTAACACTAGTGGCCCGCCCCGGCTTCGCACGGGTAGATATAGGTGTTTATTCTATAGTGTATGTTCAGGGATAATGCAGAATTCTAATGGTGAAATATTTTTCAAATCGGTCTAGTAGTTACAGAGCCTATAAAAATAAACAATCAAATCTTTTCTATTTATAATATTAGTATAGATAGACATATTTTGTAAGTACGGTAGTAGGTTTAGATATCCAAGTTAGATTATATAAACACTAAAACGCATTACATGGAACAATACGATTATGGAATTCCATATTATTATTGAGTGCGACAACTTACATGATAATAATATTATTTAACATTGTAGCACTAGTGGTCATAATATACTTAATACACGTGTTCAAACAACTATTACATTCACTATTTTGTATAATATGCAATTAGATCATAACATTTATAAGAATTGCTACCGGAAATATCAAAGTTGTAATCTTATGTTCGATGTAAAGTTGTAATGTTATCTTCGATTTTTCCGGTATGTAATGCTCTCTTAAAGGAAAGAAATCGGTTTTAGAAAATTAGATTTTTTATTTTAGCTTTTATTATGAGCGATTCAAACTCAGCAATTCACAGAGAAATTGTGACGTTCCACGGGTAAAGGTACCTTATGGATACTGGTGCTTACGATATTTTGTTCATTTAAGCTAAGTAAAATTGTATGAATAGTTTTTCTATAAACTCTTTCCCCGTGAAACGACATAATTAAATAAACAGAAACAGGATGGGTAAATCTTTAGTTTCGAAGTGACCAAAGTCACCTTACGAGTACATCATCAGATCATGTCTATATACTATAATATTGAATTGTCATTCAACTTACAAAAGTACACACAATTGCAGCTCAGTCGGTTGAGGATAATTGCTTCAAAATTTTGTAGCAATATTTGACCCAATATTTACATACAACAAAACTTTATGTGGGTGGTGGGCGTCCACCACCACAAGATGACACCGCAGTACTCCAGTCTCGTTGCGACCACGATGGATGTAACTCCATTGAAACGTCAACGGAAACAAATACATTTTTTTCTTTTTATAATGTTTAATATTCATTGCATGGTAACCGATTATGAGACTTAGTTTCCTAAAATAAATAATTAATAATAAAAAGGTTCGTGCTAAGTCCCGTTTATATTCATAATTACACACATACATACCTACTATTAAGTGTTTTACCTTGCGGAATAGAATACTTGTATGACCTATAAGATACTCTTTAAGACCTCGTTTGCTGTCAAATATATATATAAAAAAACCTAAAACCCACGCTTAGCATGTTGGTGGGCATCACGTGGAAAACATCGCCTACTAATATGATTCCACAGATTCTCGCACATTCCCTCGATCTGTTTTTGCGATCTGTGCGGGAAGAGAAGCAGCTGGCACATTCTACGTTTTTTCTTTTCTCCCAGACCAGCATGGAAGAGGTTAAATAAAACCTCGTAAAAAATATGTTTTTGTTCTTTTATCCGCACAAAAACACATTATTTTAAGTAGGTATAAGAAAGGATGATCAAAACAACCAGCGGGTGGGGTTGCTAGATTTTCTCACGCTTTAAGAATTTTTGGGGTTCTATGATATGCCAACTCATACCGCGTACCCCTTGCGTAGAGGGGACTTGAAAAATGCTGTTTTATAAGAGCCAATATCACGTTTTATTGCTTTTATTTGTGTACAGTAAACTATGTTTATTACGTGAAACCTCATCGATTATTCCATGTACTTATTTTTATGAACGATTCAAACAGTTCTTTTTATTTTTTCGTTTGATTGATAAGTTATTTAATTACTGCCCTTAATCCTAAAACTATAATATTAGTAGCTTTCGCCCGTGGCTCCGCCCTCGTCAATGTTGGTCCCTCGGGAATAGTACTTTTTCCCGGGATAAAAGTTAGCCTATGTCCTTCTTCGTACTCCAGAGAACTTGGATGCAAAAAATCGGTTCAGTAGTTACGGCGTGAAAGCGTAACAAACAAACTCACTTTCGCATTTATAATATTAGTAAGGAAAATAAGAATAAATGCGAAAGTAGATTATTTCTGTCTATTATCACTTCCTCCTTCAACTATTTAGAACATTCAATTATTTAGGGAAAATCTCCTGTCCCCGAGGAATCTACAGGCGGACAAGGGCTAGTGCTATATAGTTTTAATATTCTATTACCTCAGAGTTCAAAAATTACTAAAACTCTACTACGATTTTTAAAAATATCAAATGACTTATAACTTTTACGGGCTAGTGGTTAGTACTCTCATTCTAAAATACTTTTAGAAATATCAGTTCATTGGAAAATTATTTCAATGTTCTTTGAAATATTGCAATGTTTTCAGTTGTAAGTACGCCTGCATCTGTCGCCGCCGTCCACTCAGAAAGTTACATTTTATTACAAGTTTAGAAATAGCTGTAAAAACGTTGCTAACGTAAAGAAATAAATGTGCTTCAGAGCTATAAAAATGCAGTTAACTATTGTGGTACTGTACTCATTGTTTACTCATATGTGCCATATTTTAGGAATTACTTATTTGAATAGAAATATAAGAACGAGGTCTTTTCGTTTTAAATAAAAACCTTGGTAAATGTAATAGGTATTTACCTACTAAGTTATATACCTAATTAAATATTAGGTATGTGATATGGGTTGAAGAAACTGGTTCCGTGGGGCCCATCAGTTCACAAACTATTCAAGCTTGTGAGCAAAAGGCCGGTCGAGATGTCAAATGACCAGAGGGCTGGTAACTGTCTTGCTCAAAGAATTAGCGTTGCCATTCAATGTCACAATGCTGTCAGTCTTCTGGGCATATTACTGGGCAATGACCTGCGGGACATTTTATATCTTTATGTAGGTTTCTTGTTAGTTAATTTAATTTTAGATACATAGCTTTAATTGATAATTTTTAGGTTACTTTAGTTTTAGTAAATTATTATATTAATAATAATTTGTGTCTCACGGGTGTAACCTCGTTCTTTAAGTGGCTTAGGTGGGGCTGGGGATTTAGATCCAACACGTAGATGCCCATTGGAGAGTGTATATATTAAGTTCGTCTCCAGCCAGAAGCTGTGCCTGGAAATTCCATTATTATGTAGTATGATATGCCCTTGAATAGTTCTTGGCCGGATGAGAAACTATTACATTTTAAAAGAAAAACTAGTGGGTAATTACATTGTAATGTGGCTGGACTTTGCTGGGTTATTGATAATTTAATTATTAATTAAAAAATATAATTATTTACATATTATATAGTCCAATTAATATTAATTAATTACATCAAATATATCTTTAATATACTCGTTAGTCATAATTTGTGGTTATGTATGTTCACAGATAAATTTTTTTGGATTACTAACATACTAACTTTTGTTGTAATTTGCTTACATAAATGACACTTAATTACCAATAAAGAAACTTAATTGAAGATTCAGCTGTCGAAGTATTATGTCAATTATGTCGTTTGTTATTTAATACCGAATAAAGTAAAGTAGATTGGTTATAATCGATCGGTATTGGGATGCCGAATATAACAGATTCTTAGAGTAACGCCTATTTCTGTGAATGGGCGGCTAGCGCTGGGTGGGCCAACACCAGCAGGCTCCACCTCTCTCACTTATTATTCCAATTCCTTTTTCTTTTATTTCTAACTTCTTTATCTAACTTTACATATAATCACAGTCATTAGAATACATATGTATGTACCTAGATAAAAAATCATGAATGTTACGCCCGGACATTTACCACATCCTGCACTTTCTGTTCCATCGTTCCATCGAAAAAAAAATCTGATTTAAACGATTTAATTTTTTTTTATTTAGCTTCCATCGTATGTAACTGTGTGTTCGAGTGGAATCTTGAAACTCAATTTTGTAGCGGATATTTTCCATCGATTGAGCTGAAAGTAGGTACACTCGTTTAGTTTGCATGATGCATAGTAAGCTGTGTGAAGTCATTCTAAATCAGTCATGGCGGAACACCCAAGGTGGCGGACTAGCTATTTTAGATGCATTTCGACAATATGTATATCAAATTAAAGGGCTCACTGACAATAACTCGCAAAATAAAGTGATGTACATAAAAGATTGATTAAAAACTTTTTTACTTTTAACTAATTTTGTAAAACTCTGTGAAATCCGTTATAAAAAACGTAGTTTGATGATCATACATAATTAAAGCCTGTTAAAGCACAAGTATGCATAAGGATTGTGGAGTTATTTTCCAAGAACAGTGTCGAGAAGTTGAATTTGTTTTTTGTTTTGGTTGGAACCTCAGGTTGGAACAGAGAGTACGTAATATTATAACGAGAGTTTGTATGGATGTTGTAAAGAACTTCGTTTTAAAAATAAAAAGTCAACGACGTTCAATACTCTGATTGTTGAGAAGATGTATCACTATCAATAACTGATTTTACTTGGTATATGACCCTTTCATATTATGCGTGTAGCGGATATACAATGTATATTGACTTATCGATGGTAGCATTCAAAATACGCATGGCTAGAACAATATCAAGTTTATGTCTTGCCTACGATTGCAATGTCAGTGTGACCTGCAAATCGCTGCGCTCGCGCACGTGTAGGAAATTGCATAATTTTTACGCATTCTATGTTTATGCGATTGATTTATTGAGGCTCTAAAGGCAGCATGTAATTTGTTAAGTGTTACATTGGTTAATAAGTCTATTTTTTAGTATCTGTATATTGTGATAGCGGCAATATACAGATTTTGTAAAATTTAAATCTCATTACGATCAATAGATATAGCCATGTGGCAAACGGGTCACTCACACGGGTCACACACACGGGACACAATAGGAACGCTTATGGCACCGATTTTGTACGGAACATAAAAAGTGTAACCAAATTGATAACCTTTGCCATATGACGTACATATATCCACACGGGGATGCCCAAGTTCGACCCACGATCAGGTCAAGATGGAAAATTATCTTTATCAGATTGACCTGGGTCTTGGATGTATATCTATATATGTATTTGTTATAAAATATAGTATCGTTGAGTTAGTATCCCATAACACAAGTCTCGAACTTACTTTGGGGCTAGCTCAATCCGTGTGATTTGTCCATATATATTTATATTTATTTAAATCTGTTAAACAAGCAATTTTATCAACACGTATATCTAGGTCTCCGTCGTAACTAGAAACGTATCAGATATACGATATACCGTCACAGCAACAGTATATAAAGCTGATTATAAAATTACCGAGTGAAATGTCAAAGAGTATGCACTCGTTGATTTATGGCCGCGGGCGTCATGTTTCTGAAATATTCCATTTCAAGTGGACACGCGCAGTATACATCGTTGCGAAACGATAGCATTTTGCTGATTCGAAAACAAGTTACTTTGTCTAATGTTACTTTGTACTAGACCACGCATGTATTTTATAGATGCAAGAGCTCTTTATATGTGTAGGTAGGAGAATAATTTTATTTTTTTTCATCTGATTTCGAGATAAGTGGATGATATGTATGATCAAGGTTGCGAGTGGCGCCTGTTTGAAAGAGACTAAGTAAGTAAGTAAGATCTGACTGCAACGAGGACAGCTATGGTCTTTTAAAGAGCTCGAGAGGCCTTTTTTATACCTAGTAGTCAAAAGTTTTGTCAGAGTTCATCAGAGAGACAGGGGCTGTTCGGACCCTGTGGTGGTCGTACGTATTAGTTGTTCCATAAAGACGAGTGAACTCTACTTACATTCGAATTCACAGTGGGTTACTAACTAATCAAAATACTTACGAAAAATGAAATTAATTCTCATCTTTTTTAAATATATATAACTCTAAGGTGACTGACTGACATAGTGATCTATCAACGCACAGCTCAAACCACTGGACGGATCGGGCTGAAATTTTGGCATGGAGGTAGATGTTATGACGTAGGCATCCGGTAAGAAAGGATTTTGATTAATTCTACACCCAAGGGGATAAAATAGGGGATGAAAGTTTGTATGAAACTTCTATACTCTTTAACGCGAGTGAAGCCGCGGGCAAAAGCTAGTATTAGATAAAATAAAAAAAAATCCGTAAAGTTACCTACGTTGCGTTAAAAGTCACATACATAAATCTTAGTTCTTTTTTATTTTACCAAAATACGGGTAGTATTATTTCAAAAATAAAAAACCTAACAGCTTTCCCTTTTTTAAATATTAATCTAATCATTGGGGATTTGAGACTAACCTAGCGATAACCATTCAGTCGTTTGGAAGACACGAAGTATTAATGAAATTACAAATATGCAAGATACGCGCAAAACACATAACGCTTCTTAACAGTCGGCTAAAAATGCGAGTTCGGAGATTTGTCTAGGTATTAAGATATTTTTTCTTCTTTTCGAGTCAAAATGGTTATTAAGCTTTCTCTTATATTGTTTTTGACCAGTAGGTCACAGCGGCTCTTTATTTTTAGTAATACCACAGCAATGGAGCACCAAATCATACATACAAAGTATCACGTCTTTTTCCTTTGCGGGATATACAGAGCCCAGGTCTATTAGAACTTATGGCCACATTGAACATATTGGAGGGCGAGTAGATGGAAAACGGAATCAACATAGTAATGGCTTGCTAGCCGCATCGCCTATTGAAATGATTCCGCAGATTTTAGCCCAATCCCTCGATCGGATTTTATGATCTACGCGGGAAGTTAAGGTGGCACATTCTACGTTTTTTCTTTTCTCCCAGACCAGCATGAAACCAGCATGAAACCACCAAATCATTAGCGAAAAATAACATACCGACAGCTATTGTTACTCTTATCTCCGAGATTGTCATCAGCATGCGTTCCAATGCGCATTCGTAAAGTCTGTCGAAGTCATGAGAGCAGGTCACGAACACGACATTTCATCTTTTCATGGTGGATTTAAAAACACTTTTCGTCTTATTATCACGAGGCTTGTAGCTATTGCATGTACAGATGGCTGCAGATAGTCTTAACCCATCTCAGTAGTGACTCTATACTGAGAGAGTGTCAGATTACTCTGCAGCCGTCTAATACATATTGTCTAATTTTAAGTGGTATGTTATCCCGAAATTTCTGCTGAAATTTACTATACTATGTATACAGTGACTAGTGGTATGTTATCCATACCACTAGTCACTGAAGTAACAAACCAAAACAATTTATTTGGGTGAAAAGGTCTGACCATAGGCCTAACTTTTATTCTTTATTAACATGGTACTTATAGTACTCAACCCAGTAAAAGTCTTTCCACCCTGATCTTTTTTATTTCTTATCTATAGAAAGATAACCGTACTTCTTATGTTAAAGGTTAAGACCTAGGCGATGACGGCTTATCTTTAATTATATGCTATGTTATGTCAACTAATGGAAAAAAAGTCTTTCCTAGTTTATCCTAAAGATTATTCATTACTGAACAATTGTTAAAGTAGGTATTTAAATTGCAATAAGTAGTTTCTATTCCGATGTGGTGCATTGTCGATAAAGTTCACCATGATCGCCATTAGAGGTGTTAAGAATATATTATAACCGAAATCGGTAACACAGTATTAGCAATGAAGAACATAATACGAATATTTTATTAGGTTATTCGATATCAGAGTAATATGTTACTGGGTAACGCCCAAATAACATCGATCTCTTGGTCGGTCCTGGTCCCGACGGTAACTGATGAAGCTAATCATAACTGCAAGAGTATACAGTGTCCCTGTCCAGTGGTAAAATATTTATAAGAGTAACTTGTTTATTGGGTAATAAAGGAAAAAAAACTATCTGATAAACATGATAGCATTTAAGATAACCTAATATCAGGTGGTGCAAGTATATAGAGTCAAGAACACATAGCCATATTGAACGCTAATATTAACCTCTAGCCGCCATAGATACGTTGCACCTTCGATGGAACGTTTTCGATACAGCGACTAACGTTGTAGTGACTAAGGATTTGGTGTTCTAAACCCCATTAACACTTTCGCTGACACTGCCCGCCTGTAGACGTAATTCTATTGTTATTTCTTTTCTGTCTGGTTCAGTGTCAGTGAACGAGTTAAGATATACGAACTATAAGTACGTACTTGCATTTGAATGCCCGTCAGTGGTATGTTTGAGAATTTTTAGTTCGAACGAAATACGGTCTATTATGTAATTATTCCTTACAATCATCACCTCTTCAGGCGTTGATAAAATGATTTTTACTTCTAACTCTCGTTACCGGCATAAAGTACCATCATGGCTTCACGGTAACGGAGAGAACGGGTCGGAAAATTTTACCGAGAATTTGTCCTTCTTTCTGTCAAGTACAAGAATTATCATGTAAAACTCTCAAGAATTATTGGAAATTTCCCGCAAAATCTCCGAGAGAAGGAAAATGACGCTTGAAATATTTACAGAATGTTTTATATATTCACTTTAAAAATAAATAATTAAATTAAAATAATATTAATTTTTATTCCTATACAACAGACACGATTTTTTTGCCGTTTTTATAGATAAACCCTTCGTGTGCGAGTCCGACTCGCACTTGGCTGGTTTTTTATATATTAAATAGGATAACCTTAGACTAACCCAGAGGGTAAAGACAAGGTCTATGATGGAGCGAGCTTGCCTAGAAGATGCCTGTTCACTCGAGATTTTCTTTCTTTCTCTTACTTAATTATTGTCGTATCATACAACGTGCAGGCAAAGCTCTTCGCACGCACCTACCAGGGTGAAAGGAGTTGTTCTATGCCTGAATTAGTCGTACTGAGTTGTATGCTTGGAACCGCGTGTAGGATGAGAATATTTATAAGGAGAATCATCATTATCGTCATCATTACAGCCGCAAAAGTCCACTGCTGAACAAGGGTCTCTCCCAAGGACTTTTTATTCCATGGGAGGATATTGCCATACTCACCACGCTTAACAGGCGGGTTGGCGAGCGCACTTTCTTCGGCTTCTTCTGCTTCCGACGCTGCTGCCCATCGGAAGCATTTTACGCTGGGGAAGGAAAGGAATGTTGATTTAGGAAGGAAATTAACGTGTTGGAATACTACTCACTCGGATGAATGAGGGAAAAGCAAGTAGCAGTTCCAAAGGCCGGGCGCGCGTGCTCGATGCCTACCGGTACAACCACCGGACCAGCAGTTAAGGATGACAGACACCCCTGACCCTTATAAGGAGAATATTCTGACGGGCAGTTTAGGGTAATAATGGTATTTATCTATGCAGTTCTTATTAATAGCACAGAGGAAAAAAGATGTTAAAAGAAACAAATTACTTTTCGTCTCTTGAAGCCCTGTCAACCCAAAAGAACCTTTGCCGCAAGCAGACTTTTATTCCTGTTATCCTAAGCACTACTTAAAGTACATACCGAATACCTCTATAAATAAATAAATAAATATATACGGACAAATCACACAGATTGAGCTAGGCCCCAAGTAAGTTCGAGACTTGTGTTATTCGATACTATCTCAACGATTCTATATTTTATAACAAATACATATATAGATAAACATCCAAGACCCAGGCCAATCTGAAAAGATCATTTTCCATCTTGACCTGACCGGGGATCGAACCCGCGGCTCTCGTGTCGCAGGCTGGCGTGTTAACCACTGCGCCACGGAGCTCGCCATATATGTCATACATAAATGTCGACATTAATCTAATGTCATTAGTACTATAATAAACATTATAATTTATTAATGATTTTACTGTTCGTCTCTTAGGGCCCAATAGATAATTAGCACGTATTCTAGTGGCAGGTTGTGCAAAATACATTTACACCTTTTATGCGTTGTTGGATTTCATAAGCTTTTATGTATTACATTTATAGTGTATTGCGACAACGATGCGTCGAACACACTGTATTAAATATTCTAAGTGATTTTAGATTTATCTTATATATTTTCTAATATCAATTGATCAATATAAGCTTACAATGTTAAATAGCTTATTGGATTCAATGTAATTGTAACACCCGACATTTGAGTTGTTTTAAAGATTCTCGAATATTATAAGCTCTAAAGGCTCTATCAGTAGACTTTATAGATGGGAATGATTTATTGCGTCGTTACCTTTTTAGGTTATCTTTTTTTTGAATGACACACTAAAGTTCTTAGTCACAAACCAGAGCACAACCAGTTTATGCGTTTTATTTTTAAAAACAGAATTCGGAGTAGAACTAATAATATTACGACTATGACGGCTAAAACAAAAAGTCCGAATCTCGTCTAAGATCACCAATTAGTTTCAGTTGATGATCGTGCGGAGAACTTCAACCCTTAACGGTGCGTTTCGTTTCAGCGTCAGCGGCTGGGCGCGCGCGCGGTGGCGTCGCCGGTGGCGTGCGTATGCGCGCGACTGCAAACGTTCGCCTTCGCCAGACGACCATGCGCGCAGTGCCATCGCGCCGCGCCGCCAAACCGGCCGCACCATGCTCAACATGAAGCTAAAGGAACGCCTCGCGCTCACCATCAGCGCCCTGCTAGTCTTCTTCACCCTCATGCTCGTCGTCGATCTCCAAATGGACTATGGCATATCGGGACATAGAGTCCCTTTGCACGGTCGCGTCGGGATGGCCGACGATGCGGATAAGGGACGATCTGCGTATATCGAATTTAGGAAGCGTTTTCTGCAAAAAAGGTTGGTGTTGTGAAGTTCAGTGCTTTTGTTTTGTGATTTAAGATTTTTTTTGAGGTGGTATGTATAATTTTTTTAAATTAATTTTAAGATTCTTTCCGGCTTTTTAGGGCTCCGTGCCCAAAGGGTCAAAACGGGACCCTATTAATATCGCTTCGCTGTCCGTCTGTCTGTCCATCTGTCACCAGGCTGTATATCATGAACCATGATTGTTGACAGTACAGACAGAAATGTTCACAGATGATGTATTTCTGTAGCCGCTATAACAAAAAATACAAAAAAAATGAATAAAATAAATATTTACGGGGGCTCCCATACAACAAGCGTGATTTTTTTGCTTATTTTTGTTTGATATTGATAACGGCAACAGGTAGACGGTTGAAATATTTACAGAATATTTACTTATATATTCACTTTAAAAATAAATAATTAAATTAAAATAAAATTAATCCCATACAACAGACATGACTTTTTTGCCGTTTTTATAGATTACTTCGTGCGCGAGTCCGACTCGCACTTGGCCGTTTTTTTAGATTTATTTTGCCCTAGTTTACAGTGCAGATGGAATTTTACAGCTGACCCTGTTTTAAGAAAAGCATCTTATTCATTCTATCTTATCATAAATTCATTGACCTTTTGATAAGGCTTAGAACCGATGCCGACCGATACCGAGAATAACAATAATTTCTTGAGAATCTCTACTTAACTAGGAATCAGTAAATAGTTGTTAATGTCTTCAAGTAATTAAAGGCGATTAAAAACTTAAGTTAATGAGACGGGAATAGTAAATTGTTCTTTTACGAAATAAGTCGTTCGAAATGTCTATTACTTATTGATGACAGCTAAATTACAAAGTTTTAACTCCAGTTGATTAAAAGGAAAACGTTTGTTGTGGCTTTTTAAATATCGAAATTAAACTGAACGATTGGGGACTATTTTGTGTTGACTATTAGCCTTGTTCGACTTTGTGTACTCACTTTGTTATCAAACTCTTATCAATGTGTTTGCCGCTATGACAGTGTCTTCGGAGATAGCACAATTTGCTTTACGCGTAGACATGATAGGTACATTACAATCTGACAGTAATATATTTATTGATTGTTATTGTAATATTTTTATGTCATAACAACCTACTTCATTTTATACCTTGTCTGATACAGACGAACTTGTTTCGAAAAGTTATTGCAATACTTTAGAATACATAATAGTACAAGTATTTCGGCGATAAAATAACTGTAAAGTTTCGTGTGAGATGTAGCAGTAAAACAAGCATTTTCACTTATCGATTTATTTGTTTAAAATGTAACAACAGGTTATTTTACGCACTACTTCCTCCAACAGGTATTTATTTGAATTTCCTGCTATGAAATAATACAGCACAATAACAAAATAAAACTATGTTTTTTTTATATAAAGCAATATATCCTCTATTGTTGTGAAATGATGCGTTATTAAACTAAATCGTGAGACGCAAAAGAAGTTGAGAACAGTAGCTACTGCGGAATAACATAATTTAACCAGTTACTTATGGTAGCATCAGATACCGCACCTGCTTGATGCTTCAGCGCGACCCTTTGACTTTCGTTTCCCTTGGTGCCTATATTGGATTCTTCTTCTTCTTCCTCTTTATCTTCTCCTACTATGGGGTCGGAACAGCATGTCAGTCTCTTTCACTTTACTCTCTCTATCCAATCACCTTCCTCACTCGTGTCCTTTCTCACATACTCCATCCACCCTTTCCATGGTCTCTCCATATTTCAACGACCCGTTATTTCAGTTCTTAAAACTCTTTTTGTTACGTGATTTTTATCCCTTCTCATTACGCGAACAAACCATTATTCAATTACTAGCTGTTGCCCGCGACTTCGTCCGCGGCAATTTCCGTTATTATGATTAATTCGTTCTTTTCTTAGTATAAATGAACAATTTTCCCCCGTTTTCAAAACATTTTTTGTTGATGCTTCGCTCCTATTAGTCGCAGCGTAATGTTTTATAGCCTAAAGCCTTCCTCAATAAATGGACTATCCAATACAAAAAGAATTTTCCAATTTGAACCAATAGTTCCTGAGATTAGCGCGTTCAAACAAACAAACTCTTCAGCTTTATAATATTAGTATAGATGAGATGTTTATTTATATAATTTTAGCTAAATAACAAATCGTTCACGGCCTGGGAGAAAAGAAAACAGCCGGTCGAGTACGACTCGAACTCGCACGAAGAGGGTTCCGTACGATGAATTTATTTTTTATGATTTTGACCCCAATTGTACCCCCAAATACTAAAATCAAAATTAATAGGTTTTTCTATAATCTACAAGTAAATAATGTATTGTTTAAATTTACGTACCAATGGTTTCGGAAATAAGGTGTTGGTAAATTTTCGAAATTTTGTTGAATAATTTTAAATCCATATACCGGGTGTAAATTTACCCTCGAAATTCATTTGAAGGGTCGACTCAGCCCACCAATATGGTTGCTTTTTCCTATGGCACTTAAAATTTGAAATATATGAAAAACAAAATTTTAGACCCTTCTTAAAAGCCCTTTCAATTGATATACGAGTACCATAAAGTATGCGATTTTTTTTTAATTTATGTGGTTTGTGACCCTCAAAACCCGTAATACGTTCGTGGGCGTAAATCTAAGGAATCATGTCAAAAGCGATGGGGCTAGCAAACCATCACTATTTTGATTCCGTTTTCAGCTAAATGTGTCCTTTAGGCTTGATAGCTTAAGGCTCTGCCTACCACGTAAGGATGAAGACGTTATGAGTATTTTAATGTGCATTATTTAAACTATAAAAACTGATGAACTATAAAACAATATAAAATTTGAAAACTGTAGACTACATTTTGGTATCGACATCTGATTAAAATCCTTAATATTTGATTTAAGTATAAAGCTGAATAGTTTGCTATAATTGATAGATGAGGAAAGTGAGTCTTACTTGCTGACTTGTGACAACTACGGTGTACAACGTTATGATAGTCACTTTAAAATGCGTTGCAGATTACGTATGACTATTTTTATTTAAAATATAAACCTTGATTGATGTTGAAGTGACCATCAAAACGTTCTACACGGTACATTCAAAAGTTAGCAACTAGCCTACTAAAATTTTAATGATAATAAAACAATAATAGCAGGTATAGAGGAAAGGTAAACGATAATAATGAGTTAATTGGTCATTAGTTAGACCTCGGGTAAAAACAGTAGAGTACCTAAACATCAAAGTAATGTACAGAGAATAACTGAGTAGTAAGTACATAAATAAGTCAGTAAATATTAAATTGAGAACCCGCACAGGCAGGAATACAATAAACACAAAAATACAGATAAGCAAATACACAAAAAGCAAATATATATAAAAAAACTTATATCTAGTGCTCTCGAAAAAGGAATCTCAAAATTTACTGACCGTACACAACTACCAGAGCTGGTCTTCCGTTGTACCCTTTGTCGACGTCACAGCAACATGTACAAACAAAAAAAAACAACGGGTTGCACTCCGGGGATGCGGCCGAAATGCAAACTCCGCGCGGTAGGAAGAGAGGGAGATATTAATTCCTCTCCTACGCCGCGCCGGCGGTCTCAGGTCACGTGTCCGTCTTACGAATTTCCGATCAGGTCACGTGTCCTTACGCGAGTTAAACATTTATTACCCATCCCAAAAAGTGCGCAACACTGCTAACTTTAACTTCAAAAATTATGGAACAAATTAATTGAAAATTTTGAATTGAACATCAGCTGTAGACTTCTGGCGACGAGATGGTCATCAACATCATCATTTCGAGTAGGTGTCACAGTCAATCGATCATGCATACCCTGGTGACAGAGTTTTTCGGAACCGTCTCTCGGCCTCTGACGTGGTTCCTTTAACGACTACCAGATGGCAGCCGGGACCACCGGCTTAACGTGCCTTCCGAAGCACGGAATCATCTTTATTATCAGACAATCAGGTGATTCACGCCTGCAATGTTCTAACCAAACTGGAAACAACTAAGCAAAGTATACTTCCGGTGGGAATCGAACCCACGACCCCCGGTTCAACAGGCAAACGCCTTAACCACTGGACCATATCTAGTATAATCTAGTATAAAACCTAAAACTTTTCGAAAGTAGCAGAGACCAGTTAATTTTATAGTGTCCCCATGTACCGGAGGCTTAATTCCGACGTAATGTTAAGTTTACTACAAAAACACGAAACTAATAATACGCATTTACTTCCAACACTGAAGTCAATTTGCATATACATATTTAATAATTTATATTTAGTTTCAAAGGAGCAAAACCACGCATTGCATTAAATTACCGCAAATTACCTTAGATTTCCACCCACTCTCTCGATCGGCTTTTACGATCTGCACGGGAAGAGAAACAACAGGTATATTCTATGTTTTTTTTTCTCTGAGCCCAGTATGGAAGCAACCTGTCGTTAATTATACACTGAATAAATAATTACAGTTTTTTCAAAGGAAAATCATGAATTTTTCGTTTTTAGTACTAGTAACACGAAGACAGACTGACAAAAGTTCTCGAGATTTATATAGGATGAATGTTTAAACTCAATTTTTAAATGGTTCGTATTTTTTTTTATATTATTTTTCTGTTACTATATAGAACGCCAAACGAGCAAGCGTGTCACCTGATGATAATTGATCATCGCTGCCCATGAACAACTGCAACAGGAGCGTTTTCGGCCTTTCAAGGAGTTGGGGAACATGGGGCCTCCAGGTCTCTCACTCACCGAAGCATAGAAGTGGTAAAGCTTGTAACGTTGCAGCATGCCACCTGCATGCTGCATCTCGTCCAACCTCATTTCTCTCATCCTGTCCATTTTTCATTCCTTATTTTAATTCAAATTTCATTTTTAATTCAAATTTCATTCTATTCCATTCCATTTTTATTTACTTATTTTTTATTATTTAATATATTTTACTTTACTATTATTTAATTTTTTTTTTCCCCGGCCCCCCCCGGTATTTTAACGTTGCAGCATGCCACCTGATGCTGCATCTCGTCCAACCTCATTTCTCTCATCCTGTCCATTTTTCATTCCTTATTTTAATTCAAATTTCATTTTTAATTCAAATTTCATTCCATTTTTAGATTATTTTCTCTCTCTCTCATCACTCATTCTTCAGTCCGCTACCATCTTTCAGTCTACTAACATCTTTGAGTCTACTACCATCTCTTGGAGTATAACAGTCTCTGTTATTAATTTATTGAAGTTGTAAAGTGAAGTTGTAACAATAAAGTTATTCTCTGTTTTCTGTGTGTCGAGTCTTGTGTTCTCCCTTCCTATTTATGTGATAACTCGGCTAGAGCGCCGGGATAGTCGAGAGTCGAGCCCTCACAAGCTTCTACTCAAACGACAATTGTCTGTGAGAGTGTGGTACTTCGCCGGACGCGCCGGCCTATCCATGCTCTACCAAAATTTGATTTGTCGGTAGCGTCGCTCTACCACAGTTTAATAATATGTTACCGGGTTCGATTTCTGACGCAGGGAAATACTTGTATGTACTTAATTTGTACAGTTATTGTCTACCTACCTGGTACCTACTTAGGATTAAGCTACTCTGACGCCTGCCCTGGCGTTAGGGTAGCTGGCTGTAGAAAACTTTCGCGAAATCATATTATAGCAATCTCATGCTGGTCTGGGAGAAAATAAAAAATGTAGAAATATCAGCTGGTTCTCTTCCCGCGCAAGCCGTAAAAGCCGGCTGAGCGAATGTAAATATAGGCGATGCGGCTAGCAACCCATCAATATTTTGATTTCGTCTTCAACCTGTACGTCCATAGGTGGCCTTTGAATTAAGACCCTGACAGACAGCGCCTAAAGTATAAGTGCTTTAGGCTCTGTCTACCCCGTCAGGAATAAAGACGTCATGTATGTGTATTATAGCAAAAATGCTAAAAAGGGGTCCTCGGCCTAGTGGCCGTCGATGCATTTCATCTGAGGACGCAATCGGTAAAACGCTCTTATGATGATTATGACCAAAATACAACATAACTACTTGTTAATAGGGAAACAATCATACAAACGCATTTTAGCGGCCCGAGTCTATAACTACAATTTCGTTTATTTTAAAACAAAATTTTTAAATCGGCTTACTTTTGACTTAAAAATAGTAGCTTATAATGTGGAACATAGAATTAATGGACACCCACCGACCAGTTGACCAGAAGGCTTGACCAAGGTTCCAGGGAAACATTGGATGCAAACCGTTTCCAACCGGTCCTTTTGGACATCTTTAGGAGAGGCTTATGTCCAGCTGTTAGCCGTGTGGTTTCCGGCAGAGTGGAATAGTCTTTCCAGGGATGTCGTAAGAGGCAACTTAGAAAATACAAGCTAAACAAAGCTCATAAACATCAATGAGACCTCTTCAATCCGTCTGGCCAGCGAAGAGAGTGTAGGTCAAATCCTCTGTCTGCTCTGGCCAAGTATGTCTCCGGTAGTACAGAGAGAGTCATGCTCCTGCAGTGGAGACTAAAAAGACCTGATGATGATGATGATGATGATGATGATGATAAGTGCAGCAGTGGATTTCTTGCGGCTAGCATGACATGATACCAATAATTTTATAAACTACAAGTTTTATACCAAATCAACTCGACATCCTATCTTAGTCGAACTGAATTTGATTCTGATATGAAAAATAAAATGTAGGTAACAATTTTATCCGTTATGGCGAAGTTAGTAATAAGTTTTATCCAGCAAATTTAAATAGCATAACAGCTGGACCACATAAACCAGTAAATCGTCCATCTGGTGGCTCGTTGATTAATTGTGACCAGTTTTATAAAAATACTTACTTACTTGTTCGTCTCAACATTCATAAGGTTACACGTAAATACATGTAGTTGGTGACCTCAGCGATATTCTGTTGTGGCCAGGGCACTGCATTCGCGTTCAAAAGGTGTTTCTTTCCGCCAGATCTTTGACAATTGTGAGAGAAGAAAGAAAATTTTGTAATCGGTACTTTATAAGGATTAGATTAGATTTTTTGTTTGTTTGTTAAAATTCATTCACCTTACGATAACCATACCATACGAAAGCTACATTATAAGCTAGTATCAAATAGGGCATTAAGGTGATACCACTGTAAATAAGGTCGTTCTGAACCTTATTTATCTCGCAAAATACTTAAATTAGGAGTTTCAAATCTAAGTAATATGATTTTTGACTATTTCATCTCCAAAAATTGAAGATGCAAACACGTTTTGATAAAATTTTCTCGATAGAAATATTTTTTGAAAAATGGTCTTCGTTCGCAGAGTTTTTGTTATTGTAGCTCAAATGCGACGAATGAAATAATGATTTTTAGACTAAAAGATAGGTTATTAGTAATTCATCAAAATGTAAATATGAAAATACAATTAACCGGTCTGATTTTATATAAAATAGAAATAACGAATTTGGCGCTTACGGTTTTTTTCTTTGAGCGACTCGAGGCTATCTCCTATCTCATCATTCACGGGCTAAACCGCCAAGCGCTATCCCTTGCGCGCACTTGATCAGTCCTTTGCCGAGCGAAGGTACCAAACATTTGAAGCCTCGTCTTAATAATAATTTACGAAAAGCAAAGAAAAGTCCCGGAAAAAAGTTACTAACAAAAGAAATTCTACTTATATTATAAAAAAGCGGTTTTAATAATAATTTTTATATCACAGACCAAGTCGCGGACAAAAGTTAAGTTAGAACATACGTAATAAATGAAAAATAATGATCACTTCATGATGTGACCGACCATAACATTATTTTTTTTATATCATTAAATGGGAAATACCTGTTATGTCTGCTATGACCTCGCTAGATTAATGAATAACAAGTTAAATAAAATTAAAAAGTGACGCCCTACATGACGGTTATTTACTATGAATTAATTATTTTTTTATTAATAAAAACGACTATTAATAAATATAGCTCAAAACTATCTGAATTTGATGAAAATCAGTCAAAACTCTAGCGCATGGTAAAAAAAAACATACGAGTTCGGACGTATTTCACAGTTTAGATGTCAGTCTAATAGTGGTAACTTTTTAAATGCAAATCTTTTTAATTCACATTTTACTTTTGTATTTGAAAATATTATACCTTTTATATAACGAAATGGCCGGCATTAATGATATGGCCAGACATATATTGACATTATAATCAAACCTTAATGTTTAAACGATTTGATGATTATTAGCTGACCATTTTATGAATTGATCAGACTCATCATGAACTGTTCAATTCTAAGATCTAGGGACAAATCACATAGTTAACTAAGTTGTAATTGTTGTGTCACTGATGACATTACGAAACGTATCGTATTTTATTGTGCCTAAATCTCAGCCTAAATAATACCTCGACTTCATAATCTAACACTATATTATAAAACCATGAATTATTTATATCATTGTTTTCCTACGGATTTATCATAAGATTGATTTTTTTCAGTCCTGCTAGCAGAAATAAACATTTTTTTAATGATTCGTTTGCTTTAGATAGGCTTTAGACAAGTCTCACTAGTAATAATTCTGAATGAATTCTAGGGACGTCGGGTTCTAAGAAATGAAAATTACTTTAGAATGTCGTCCGTTGCATCTACACTCCACACTGTAATCAGACACGTGTTTAATGATACAGTAGAAAACGAGAGAAACATAATTTAACATGATGCTTATAATCATAGTACAAATTTTACTATAACTTCGGTAGATTTTACATTAATATCTGGACAAATATAGTATTTTTTTAAGAAACTAAGTAATGGAAGTGTGGATGTATGATGACTTTATATATTTGTTTAAAGATATTAGATGAGGATTAACCTTCGGGTTGCGAAAGGGAAGGCCCAATCGGATCCCACCAGGTCCCGCCGGGTTCCAAATGGGTACCATCGGGTCCCATCACAATTCAATTGGGTACCATTGAGTACCATCTACTACCATCACCAACCGCCATTAACCATCAAGAAGTAGTAACTTGTAGTAGAAGTAGCATTAGAACTTTCGTTAAAAAATGCGGAAAATAGGACCACTCGTTTATTTATTCACATGTGAATACGAACCGAGTGCTGACGTCACAAGGAATGACGCATTGATTCTACCAGTTCAAAAACAGAGCTCCAGAAGCCTAAAGAAACTAGTAGATCCTCACAAAATTGGACCTGGCAGACCTTTATTTATATGTCTCCTAAACTACTGAATCTGGGGGCACGGGAGTACCCTAGCTAAGTCTAGCTCGATTTTTGTCCTAAGAATTCGAAACTCAACTACCGTATTGCAAAATCGTATTGAGCATAATTTTATCGATCCGATTTATGTAAATATCAACATTGTAATATAGCTTGGCATTACATTAGTAATGTGAACATTTTTATCATAAATCCTTCTGATAAAAACGACCAATTTTGGCACTTTCATTAGGAGCCTGTTATCATGTTATCGCTCTATATAAATATTATCAGAATTTACCCGTCGAAATTAGCGTAACCTATCGCCTCAGGCATTCTATTGTTTGCACACAATAACATTAGAAAACTCATTCAATATAAGTTATGAAAGTAAAATTATAATCCAACAATGAAATTATTTTATTTTAGATAAAACCTATATTAAGTCTTTATAGCATAGGTATCAAAATATTATTCGTCGAGTACGTAATCAATGATATATTCGAACTAGATAAGAAGAAATTGTTCGTTATTAAACAAGACGCACCACGCTGGCCAAACGGGTTAGAGAGGTCTCAGAGATGTTATAAGCTTTGTTTAGCTTGTATTTCCTAAGTCGTCTTCTACAACATCCACGGGAAGACTTGGAGTGGTGCTATTCTACTCCACCGGATACCACACGGCGCACACTTTGTACCAACGCCTTCTTTGTCTTTATTGTATAAATTATATGATTCCAGATATTTCTTTTGATTTCAGTCAATTTTAACTTTCCAAGGAATAAGAGCCCGAGTTTATGAGACGTCTTATATGGACCGGTGCCGGCTTAGGTTTTTTGTACTTGTATGGCTCGTACAGTGCGCCCTGTGCGGCACCGCCACTAAAATATCCCATACTAATCCATACATAATTGACCACCGGACGTAGTCCCGGTGGAAAACCGTCTCGTTAACAATGGGCTTTACAATACAACTGGATATAATGTTATGTGAGTTAAAGTGTTATTCGGTCGAGGTGAAAACGGACAAGAAGAGAGTATGGGTCGAACCCATACAGAGGTATGGGTTGAACCCATACAGGAAAGGTAATTTGTAATTACTGAAAATGAGACGTGAAAATGAAAGACATAACGACGATAGATTATGCAGCAAAATTACTCTGCGGTTTGATTACGCGACCACTTTGAAATTTTCCGGTTATGGTTTTACGATACCTTGATTGATATGCTCTAAATGAGTCATTTGCTACTAGACATTATTTATGTGAATTTGTTTCAAATCATAATGAAATTTATTTACACATCTGGAACTTCCTTGTTAAAAACCTTAGTGGAGAAAGTAAAACACGTAGATGTTTATTATACTAAACACGTCATCATCGTGAAAATAAACTTTTGCATCACACCAGTTATAGGATAGCTTTTATTATAGAGATGTCACTTATCCTCGCTTTTGTTAAAGAACAATACTATAATTAATTTGTCATCAACTCCGCTGGGCAAATATGTAAAATAAACGAAATATGAGCGTGCCACTCAATGGATTTTTTTCTCCTTGGTAACAATAGACGTATAATGAAATTGACAATACTTCACAGTACAAAGAAATCTGAAGATTCGTTTGCACAGTCTCCCAGAGGACTGCTTTTATTGTTCTTTGATAACGAATATTTGTATAAGTTCAACAATAATACGAATATGTCACGCAATTATCCCTTGTTTGATATTGGCGAACGAATTCCGGTGTTTTCTTATTTCTCTACGGATGCGTTGTCAATCAGAGCCCAACCTAGGCAGTAACAGCGGTATTATTATACCATGACAATGAGATATCTGTATAATATATCTAGATGTATATCTACTTTGATCTAAATTTTATCAAAGTTATCCAAACTTTTTCAATACACAAATTTTGATGCTAAAAAATTATCTGCTGTGGATTTTTATGCAAAATCATTTATTCATAATAAGCAATTAAGATTATCATTCGGTGAACGTTAAATTTGATTCTACAACAAAATATTGTTGACGTCAATAATTTACTTATTATGGCTAAATTTAGTGACGCTTCCTAGCGGAGCGCAGAAGTGGCGGAAGGGACATCAACTTACAATTTACAGGATAAAAATTAGAACGATCGCTCTTTTTGTAATGTAAATATGTTTTTTAAGTGGGATGCTTTTCGCCGTAGAAGTATGCCTTATTACATTAAACTATGAAACAACCAAAGTATAACTAGCCTAGCAGTCAAAATAGCGTAAGACGCAAAGCTTATTCCATTAGAAAGTTTGGATACGAGTATAGAGCATTGTAGTCTTCAATAAATCCATAAGTTGTAATTTTTTTAAAGATAATTTTATAAAAATCTGTTACACACGAAAAAGAACATTCTATTTAATTATTTTTATTTTATTTTGATTGATCTATGTCTATGAGTTAAGGCTATCTATAGCTATAGTTTAATCAATATAACAACATACATCCTCTTGTTATATTGATCACTAATGAGATTAATGAGATAGATTATCGAAGAATTCGGAAGTAGCCAACCAAGAGACACCCTGAGACACATATTAAACTCTTTAAATATTAGTTATGTATAAAAGTTTGAAAACAATGTTTTCTTGTTCCCAGAAAAAAAATTGAGTATGGCTTTCAGTTACTTTGGTCTGATCATACTTCCTGAGTTTGGCTCTTGACGATTGAAACATTTTAAAATCCCTATCCCCGGCAAATGGCTTTAATTATTTACGTGTTCCGTGTCATTAAAATATACTTAAAATAAAAATACATTATATTTTCAGTATTTAAATTCTCAAAAATTAATTTAAAATATGTAGTCAACTTTATTATTATTTAACAACAGTTTGACGTTTTAAAATAGATATAAACAATAGTAATGTGATGTCTATAACAATGAGTGTGTGACCTTAACTGACCGTGAAAGACCATCAATTGTCCAAGCAAACATTATTATTGGTCAATCAATACCATGGACGATTTATTTCAATGTGATCAGGGCATCCATTGGCAATGAACAATGAATAACGATGAAAACTTGAAAGTATTTTAAATTGATATATCATTGAACTAGCGACCCGCCCCGGCTGCGATATTTCTTCTCTTTTATTTTATTTTATTAGCTGGATAGATAGGATAACTAACGATGAGGTTTTAAATAGAGTAGGAGAAAAAAGGTATTTTTTAACTGGGATAGAAAATCGAAGAAGTAATATGATAGGACACTTGTTGCGACACGATCAGTTTATGATAACTATTATAGAAAGCAAAAGAGGGTAGGAGAGGGAGAGGAAAGCCCAGGCACAGTTTTTTTAAATAGATAAAGGTAAAAGTGGAAAGGGTTTTTATTTATTTATTTATTTATTTAACTTCTTTACAAAATGTAAAAGGCGGACTTAAAGCCAGAGGCTTTATCTACCAGTCAACCCACAGGTGGTGCCGAAAAAGGAGAATTTTGGAAGTTGGTGCAAGAAAGTATACTTTAAACAAAACTAAATTATAGTGTACCCTAATAATAGTTATAAATATACATATCAAGACTACTTACATATTAAAGTATAATATATAATACATAAACTACATATATATATAATTTATATTCTATCTGATTGTTATTGAAGAAAATGAGCGCGTACTGCACTCTTAAAAGCTTGTCGAGTTTGAGCCTTCCGGATATCCACTGGTAAAGCGTTCCAAAGCTGTACCGCTTTTACCGTAAACGAATGTTCAAAGAACCCACTCCGAAAACACGGTGTATGAAGGAGGAGATTGCTGGAGGAGGTTTCGTACCAGGAAGTGAAAAGACTGGCAGAGAATAGGCCAAGATGGAGGGAGCTCCACCGACAAGAGCGTTGCTCTTAAATTTTGATTATGATGATGATGATGATTTTATTTATTTACTATTAAAAACAAATACACAAAAAATATTATAGGAAAGCAAAAGGCGGCCTTGTCGCCAAATGCAATTTTTTTCAGGCAACCTGAGGGTACTTAGTAGAAATTATACATTAAACCTTCCTCTTGAATCACTCTTATTAAAAAAACAACGGGTTGCACTCCGGGAGTGTCGGCAGAAGTGAAAAGTCGACTTTGCGGCGGTCTCAGGTCACGTGTCCGTCTTACCAATTGTCGATCAGGTCACGTATCCTGACGCGAGTTTAACATTTTTTTACCCATCACAAAAAGTGCACAACGGCGCTAAAGAAGTTTTTACTTCAAAAACCGCATTAAAATCCGTTGCGTAGTTTTAAAGATGTAAGCAACAAGTACAGCAAAAAGTACAGGCGCGAAAGGAAAACAAAAAAGGTGAAACTCGGCGCTTTTACATATATATCTACTAACTGTAACTAGATATAGTGTTGCTTTGTCTTTTAAAAACATATGGTTAAACAAAATTTTTTTATGCTGTTTTTTTAATATAAATACTTTAATTATCATCAGATATTATATATTTGTATATGATAACAAAAAAGTCAAAGCCAAATTTAAAATTTTATATTTTTTTATGTTTGTTACCTCAGAACTATGTCATTCATTTATAAACCGATTATTAAAATTCCTTTTCTAATTGCAAGGGGCATTCCCATTTTAATTGGTCCCACTAAAAAAAAATCATCAAAATAAGATCAAGATAATCATCAAGATAAGTAGTTTGTTGGAGTCGGCTTTTTTAAATAAAAGATTTATAGGCACTAGCGTTTGCTGTGGCCAGCTTTCGACTCCGACATCATAGCTCATTGATGTCATAATATTGCATTAACATCTAACTTCACAAGTAAGTGAAGCTAATTGGTGTAGGATAAATACTTTAAATCTTAGTTTCTAAATTAGAAAAACGGGGTACCTAAGTTATATAAGTAACAGTATTGATATCTAGAAATATTACAGTTATAAAGGAAAATGCACATATATTTCATAAATCGATATCTGAATGTAGCATCTACGTACCAAAATGCCATTAGGTGACTATCTTTTAAAATTAGGTAATGTGTCGAGTAATTTTTTTCCTTAAAAAAGGAGCGGTATAGTATATCAGTATATATGTCAAATTTCTTTTTCCACCACAACTTATATGTAGGTAAATGTTTAAATGGATTTGGATGTGTAAGGTTTTGTTAAAATTCCTGTACCGCAGTGTCATAGGCTATCAGTATTTCGGCAGGGTAGTTTTATTTATCCTTAAAAAAAGAAATGTACTTACGTAGCTATATGTCAATAAGTGGGTATACTGGTACACAATTTTACACAAATGGGCTGGGTGTCAACGAGTGACGTTTCGCCCGCTTACACTCAATACAGAACAATCTGATCAATTGAGGCTCATTTATTGTAATTTTTGCATTGCCTTACTAGGGTTCCGAACCCAAAAGGTGAACACATTACTCTGTTACTTAGTCATCGGAGGAGGTATCTTCAAAAACGTAATATATAGACACTTGAAAATTTCACAGTGTGTATATTTAAAAATAAAAAGTAATGGGCATACAAATAACGTGTTTTTGAGAGTTTTTTGTAGTAAAATATTGTATGGTGGTACGGAACCCTTGTGTGCGAATCCGACTCGCACTTGGCCGGTTTTATTAAAGTCTTGCTACCGGTGAAGCATAACGTCGTGAGAAAACTTCCACACTAGTAGATTGTTACATCTCTCCATTATTCCAGCCAAAGTAGACATTGTATGCCTTTATTTCCACACAATACTTAAATATAAATAAATATCACACAAATTGGGCTAGCCCCACAGTAAGTTGAGAACTTGTGTCGTATGATACAACGATAGTATATTTTATGATAGTACATATATAGATAAACATCCAAGACCCAGGTCAATCTGAGAAAGATCGTTTTCCATCATGAGCTGACCGGGGTTCGAACCCGGGCACCCTCTTGTCGCAGGCTGGCGCCATGGAGCTCGCAATATCAAAGCAAAGATGACTAAAATGTTTATAATGAAATTGTGTAAAGTAAGTACATAACATATACAAACACTAGACACAAACAACCTTGGTGAAGATAACACCTCCACATCAATCTATCATGTATGAAATTCCACAAAATTCGCACGTTTTGCTACTGTGGTACATACACGTAGACGACGATAAAAACTTCTTACAATGCTTCTATTATGTTTATGGTTATTACTCAATGCTATGGTTATGGTGTGGCTGTAGGTTTGCATGTTTTCGAAGGTTGATTTTAAGTATTTGATATCGAGTTAGTAGTAGTTAGGTACAAATACTGGAAGTGGCAACTGGCACCGCACGTGGCAAATCACGTTAAGTAGGGGAGCCCAAGAGGGGATTTTAGGACTTACTCGAGCGCGTCAGAAATAATAAATAATAATAAATATATAGGAACATATCAGACAAATTGAGCTAGCCCCACAGTAAGTTGTAAACTTACTGTGGGGCTAAAAAGGTGCCCTAAACACTAGCCGCGTTACCGCGTTGGATAGCTATGGCCATCCTTTGCACCGAGCCAGAGCGGGAGTCTTCTGTCTTATCCCCAATGCGGCGACCTATCTCCTTGATAAAGACCTCATCCTTAGCATCCGATCCCCAACTGCCCATGATTTCCACTGCACAAAACAATTTTGAAGTTCTAATGCCGCGTACTTTACACGCTATTATCAAATTATGTATTCCTCATTATTATTACCTTCGAAGAAATATAGATCCAACCACGCACGAGGATATACTGGTAATTTTTTTCGACTTTTTGCCTGCATATGGTTACCCTCCCACTTCCTGACATCGTGGTCAAATCGTCAGATTATTGCTATACACAATTTTTGGTATGTAAAATAGCCAGCTTGCATTAATTTGACTCGCTCGAGTATTTTCATGTGACAATTATTTTTGGTTGAAATTTTTGTAATCGCCTAGCTGTCTCCCCACCGGTGCAATGAAAAATATCAATTACCTAACCTTTTTTTCTGCCTATTACTTAATCTTTAAAGTTCAATGTGTCGCCACAATGCTCGGGTAAATACACATTTACATATCCAGGCTCCCCTTTAATAATTTAAAGTCATTGCCATAATACACATCCCGCCTATATCATAAGAAATCTAATTTTATTATCAATTGGATCACCCATAAATTTTGATAATTTATTCCTGTCACCCAAACGTAGCCTGGAAGAGATTGCTTGGCGATAAGACCGCCTATTGTTTTTCTTTCTTATCTTTGTATAGATTTTTAATATATAAAGATTGTCTAAATACTTTTTTCTTACTGAATGCATGGAGAGCAAATCCATAGGTGACAGCTAGATGAAGGGGTGGCACATACTAGTTTGCGTGATAAGTCAGGATGACGTTGGACATTTCACTGTGGTTTCTTTTCGTACGTATTCAATGAAAAATAATTTTATTTCTTAAAGCAAAAAAAAATAATATTTTCGAATACGATGCGCACGCAGACAGATATATGTACGTATATCTGTGGTACCAAAATCAGAGCCTTAGGTAGGAAGGTAGTTTGAAAACCTGGGAGAGGACATAGGGTACCTTTTATTCCAGGAAATTCTTCTGTTCCCTAGAGATCGACATTAACGCGGGCGAAGCCGCACGCAAAAAGCTAGTAATATTATATTTAAACTAGCCTTTTGGTAAATTAATTGAGTACCTCTTTATGATAATAGAACTTAAGATGTTCCTCTTTCTAAAGATGATTTTAAGGCTTTCTCGCGGTAACAAATAGCCTATCAATTATAAAATATATTATGCTTTTATTACAGGCTTACAAAACAATACGATACTTATAATTCATAATTTATATTGGAAAAGGCTTTGTTAGTCGAATTGATATTATATTTACAAGAATTAGGCATTATTTGCTCGTTACTCGATGCCGCCGTTTCAATAGTTACTCAGGAAAACGGTTAAATATCAAAATATACGGCGTGATTTTGTACCTATTAACTATATCAAAATCCTGGAATCAAAATCCCTAATTGAATACATTGCAAGAAAAAAGGTACAAACGAAAAATAAAATAAGACCTCCGATACAAAGCCGCCGATTTGCAGGGCGAATTTCTATGGGAAGTCAAAAACATTTTTAATTTTTTTTTTATTGGATTTAATTAGGGATCCAGATTCCAGGATATATATAGTTCTTAGGTACAAAATGATGTTGTATATTGCGATATTTAGCCGAATTCCTGCTTTATTATTTAAGCACAAAGGCAATTTTACTTTGTACTTCTCAATTAAAATAAGACTGCAGATTTAATAAATTCTAATATGCACAAATCACATAGATTGCTAACCCCACACTAAGCTTTGAACTTTAGACATGAATAAAATATTTTTTAATAGATTCAAATATAGATAAACATCCAAGACCCAGGCCAATTTGAAAAAGATATTTTCCATCTTGACCTGACCGGGAATAAAACCCGGGATCCTTTAATTCAAAGGCACTTGTGGTACCACTGAGCCACAGATATCGTCGAAAAAATTCCAACAATAACGGCCCTTAAGTAAATTCCTTTTTTTACTCCATATTGGTTAGTTATCAAATTCATCGTGCTCTTATTTTCATAAGATACATTCACGTTCCGTGGTTTATCTTTATTTTTTTTTCGTTGTCACCAGCAACGGCAACAGTTCTCGAGAATACGAGCAGTCAGCCCCAAGCGAGACCAGCGGTGGCGGGGATACGGAGCCCCGGACACCAGCGCCGCCCGCAGACCGCTACGAGGACCTTCTGTGGATCCTCCATGAGCAGCTGAACGGCGGAGCTGAAAACCACCCGGTCGTCATCCCGCCACATAAAGATTTAAACATCCTCCGGACAGAGAATCCAACGATTGGAGAAATGGAAGACTTAGAACCGAGGTGAGAGACATGAACTTCGCTTTACTAATTAACTCTTTGACGGACATAGCTGTTACAACAATAAAACCTCTATTGTGTTTCGTTTAGTGTTCGTAGTAGTAGCTTCAAAACCTCCAAGCCCGGCTAGCATCAAGATATTAACTCATCCACGGACACTCAACCAGAGACAATAGAAATTACAATATATTTACGTCTACAGGCGAGTGTCCTTGAAACTTCTTACAGGTTTTTCGTGACCCCAGCTTTTCAGGAATTTAAAACAACTCAACTCACTCATGGAATGTGATAAACGGACTGAACTGGGTTTACAAGGTTACCTTAATAAAATACCTACCTATATCCTTCATAGCTTAACAACTGAGTCACTAATAATTATATCAAAACAATTATGTTTTGAATAGGATATGGTAGCATTAAAAAAACAATATGGACAGTATTAAATCTACAAGGACTTAAACTATAACAGCATGAGTCATAACAGTTAACGGGTAATTTATTAAAACGACGCGAAAAGGACATTACAAGGAAAACTGTGCAAAGTTGGGGACAGCTGACATCCAAAGTGCGATTTATGCCGCTTCGCATCCAAATTAAATTGCCACTCGGTGGTTATTGCAGCAATTATGACTTAATAGCACTAAGTAAATGTTGGACTGGTCGCTTGTCGTACGGGTAATGTGATTTATTAGTTTGGCAGAATATATGGTATGGAGAGATAAGGAGATAGAGTTTATGAAAAACAAGGAGTTGATACTACGTAGAAAGGACTTGTCTACACGGATCCCCTATACACGTACCGGCGGGCATGCTTGCTTATGCCATAAATAAATGGAGGCTCACAATTTAATCTTGATGATTATTTTTGTTACGCTTTCAAAAACCATCATCATCATTCCGTGTAGGTGTCACGGTCAATCGACCATACACACCCTAGTGTCAGAGTTCTTCGGAACCGCCTCTAGGTCTCTGACATGGTTCCTTAACGACTACCAGAAAAAAACCCAATCCTGATAAAATAAATCTTCTTTCTCTTGCTATCACACCATAAATAATGTAATAAATATTTATTCTCTCTCTTTTTACTTGCAGACTTAGAAGGTAAGTGCCTTTTTATTTAATACATAAAATGCAATATATGGAGCCAATATTCATATCACTAAGACATATTACATATGATGTCCAAGGGGACGCAGAGTTAAGAAACAAGGTTTTACACATTTATGACATTAGCTGTGCAGTGCGAGCTTTCTGTTGATGCCTCTAAAACTCAGGGCAATATTGTAGCACGGAGCTTTTCATCCGCGAGTGCCCGCACTCTGAACTATGCATCAAAATCAAACAGGTTGGTCGCG
The DNA here is from genome assembly GCA_947532085.1 of Elegia similella. Taxonomy (NCBI): domain Eukaryota; kingdom Metazoa; phylum Arthropoda; class Insecta; order Lepidoptera; family Pyralidae; genus Elegia; species Elegia similella. The sequence goes on along the minus strand of OX383934.1, from coordinate 18,965,980 downwards.
GCCGCGTCCCGAGCGCCTCACGTAATTTCACCAAAGCAAATATTAGGCCGAATCTCACAGGAGACCTGAGACGAATAAAAACTGTTATACACCGCCCTCGTTCGCGCGTATTTTTTAGCGAATTTCTTTGATACAGAACTATAAAAAAAGGATCATATCATACTTCCACGACGGCTGATTCTATAATATTATGAGAGATCCGAGGCGACCTTTCTTTATCTTGTGAAGCAAATTTCACAAGCTCCGCGAAGAATCTTATTTAAAATCCAGTTACGGGCCTCGCCGAGATAGGCGCGGGTCTTTGACAATAAAACTAAATGGAATGAATGCATGATGGCTTCCTCAAAACGCTGCTCGTGATATGACGGGACCTCTTCTGCCTAACTCCATGTATCATATAGAAAGGGTTGCTTTGATACGTAGGTAATTTCGGCATATTGTTTTCGAAATTGGCTCATCATTATGAGACAGAATGGGCGCATTGTTGTAAAACGAAATATTTTTGTTGATAAGTAGACACTTGTGTGTTCGGAAAAAAAGGTATTCAACCATACAAACCGTAACAGTTATGTTACAGTTAATTTCTATATAATAAAAGAGAAACAAATTGCCAACAGAATCCAAATGAAAGAAACACTTGTTTTAAATAAACACTAACAGTAAGAGAAACAAGTTGACATGCAGCGACGGAGTGCTTTCTCGTTCATTTAGTATTCTAATCGTCGATTTGTCTCTTCGGCACAAGCGGGCTTTTTGAATTTCCTGGTACCTACATTCACTAAAAGAGAGTCAATAAATTTGCCACTAGCCGCCGGCTTGATTTCTGAATGCAGGTTATCGGAGCGCGCCACAAATCGGAAGTGCTACACTCGCTCCTTAGTATTCAGTGCCGTCGCATACGGTGTCGCTGGGAGCCTCGCACCTCCAGCGGGTAGGCAAATCACGTCCACTTATGTGTTCCACGCAGCCAAAACCAACATCGGAAAATCTTCCTTGTAAATCTAGTTAACGACCTGGTTACAGTGTGTGCGGAAATTTTAAAGTATCTCAGGAGATTACGGGCTTATGGCATATCGAGGAGGATGTGAGGTCAATATTAATTCATCGTGCGTTCGGCAGTTGATGGCACGTTATTGAGACGTCAATGGAATTGAAATTAAGTTGAGAACTGGTACGGATTTGTGTCACTGCTCGGAACAATAGACAGTTGCTTCTGCATAGCATATAAACATACCTACTTAGATTACCTTTGATATTAGTGGTAAATTGACTATGTTCATAATTTTCACACACTGGAACCACATATATCTAGTCTATCTGGGGAATTTTTTTTGAAAAACCTTGTCAGTTTTAAGTACAAAAAAATTTGACTACTCCATAGATATACCATTACGTAAACATTTTAAGCAATAAAATAAAATAAAATTCTCGACACCTACTTTTTTAAATTTGTTAGTACTAAGATAGTGAGAATTTTCTCTAGTGAAGCACTAGAGAAAATTCTCACTATTCATATAAAAGCTACAGCAATAATATTTGTTCACAGCCTAAACGCATCAAACTTAGAGAAATTCCAGCTGAAGATATCCCAGCATGAGCTGTATGAAGAAAACGAACCTCTGGTGGACGCAGTACTTAAGGACATGGCCACTTCGTCCATCATCCATGCAGGTGAATTAAACTATTTTTTGATAAATTAAGTCTTCAGTCATCTTCCATGCTGGTTTGGGAAAACAAAAAACGAAAAATGTACCAGCTGCTTTTCTTCCCGCGCAGATCGCAAAAGCCAATTGAGGGAATGGGCGAATATGATGGATCATATTAGTAGGCGATGTCACTATTTTAATCCGTCTTCAACCTAACGCCTACCAACATGCTAAACGTGGCTTTTAAGTTGTAACGTTTCAGCATGCCACATGCATGCTGCATCTCGTCCAACCTCATTTCTTTCTCATCCTGTCCATTTTTCATTCCTCATTTTATTTCAAACTAGCTGTTGCCCGCGGCTTCGCCCGCGTTAATGTCGTTCCCTTGGGAACAGTAGAAATGATAAAAATTCCATTCAAACACCTCCCCCTCTGCTTTTTCCTCTTAAGGGGGAATTTAATACATTTCACCTGCATAGATCTTTAGCCCTTAAGGAGGGGATTTTGCCCATTTCACCTACACAGATATTTTTTTATTATAATGGAGAACTTATATACTTATTGTCATATTTCAAAGTCTAAAAATAAAAAAAATCCATACAAACTTTACCCCACCTATTTTACCCTTTCAAGGGGAAATTTCGTCCATTTTAACTACACAGATCTTTTTAATTGTAATGTAAACATATGTACTTATTTTCATACGTCTAAGTCTAGAAATTGAAAAATTCCATAATAACTTTACCCCCTATTTGCCCCTTCAAGGGAGAATGTTGTCTGGTTTACCTAAACAGATCTTTTTTAATTTTAATTGAGAACTTGTGTACCTACTTTCAAACTTCTAAGTCCAGAAATTAGAAAATTCCATATTAACTCCACCCCCCTTAATTTTCTAAAAATCCTTTCTTAGTGCTCATTTATACCATAAAAAGAATCCCTGTGCCAAATTTCAAGTTTCTGGGCACAGTAGTTTCGGCTATGCGTTGATATATAAGTCAGGTTTGCCTTTGGCCCGCAGCTCCGCCCGCGTAAGTGTCGATTTCTCAGGAACAGTAGAATTATTAGTTGAACCCGGAATACATTAGTTCATGACTTTCAATGAAACACCTTAATATTGAATTTCAATTGAATAACTTCTAAAACGGAAAGTTTCATACTAACTTTGCATCCCCGTTGTACCCCCTTAAGGGATGATGAGAAAAGTATTTTACTCGTGTTTCATGCCTTTCAGTAAAGAATCTTCATGCTGAATTTCATTCGACTAACTTCAAAAATGACAAAGTTTTATGCTTACTTTGCACCCCTATTTTACCCTTTAAGGGATGATTTTTAAGTAAAATATTTTATTCGTGTTTCATACCTTTCAGTAAAGAACCTTCATGCTGAATTTCATTCGAATAACTTCAAAAACGGCAAAGTTTCATACTAACTTTGCAACCCGTTTTACCCCCTTAGGAGATGAATTTCCAAAAATCCTTTCTTGGTGTTCCCCTACGTTATAAAAGGAACCTCTGTGCATAATTTCAAGTTTCTAACCCTTATAGTTTAGGCCCTGCGTTGATATGTCAGTCAGTCAGCTTCTCCTTTTTTATTAGTATGGATTACTATGGATAGTATGGCTAGGTATAATGCTGTCGTATAATGATAATGAATTGACTTTGGATTTTAATTTCCTTATGTCACTTATTATTTTAATTTTTTTTGCTTTATATTTGTTGGCAAACTCATGCCTTGAGTTCATTCAAATGACGATAACTTTTTTTTTAATGAACCGATTTTGATGAAACAAACTTTAAATGTTTTGCTGAGTTAAAACAAAGCAATTGGTGAAAGTTTGAAATAAATCGGTTCAGTATTTTCGAAGATAATCGTGATCATACATACAGACAGACAAAAAATTCCAAAAAAATTTTTTGCTTTGTATTATTCCTTTTAAGTGTCCCTCTATCCATTTCAGTCAAAAATTCTAAATGTACAGACAAAATATTTTTACTGTTTTATTATATGTATAGATTTCTTTCCATTCCATTTTTAGATTACTTTCTCTCTCTCTCTCTCTCTCATCACTCATTCTTCAGCCTACTATCATCTCTCGGACCATAACGGTCTCTGATATTAATTATTGATGTTATATTGAAGTCAATATCTATATAAGTTGTGAAGTTGTAACAATAAAGTTAATCTCTGTGTCTTCTGTGTGTCGAGTCTTCTGTTCTCCCTACTACTTCCTTATATGTGGGAACTCGACTAGAGCGCCGGGACAGTCGAGCCCTCACAAGGTCTTAAAGACCTGGGCTCTGTCTACCCCGCAAGGGAAAAAGACGCGATGCTATTGTATGTATGAAGTCTTCAGTCTAAAGGAAGACTGAAGTACAGTTACAGGGAGACGTGTCGCGGCGATCAGCGACAGTACTGTACGGAACGCCGGTCTCTGAACTTCAAAGTTATTCCATGAAAAACCGTAACCAGTAGTGACGCCGGCCACTGAAATTCAAACTTTACATTTTAAACTTTAATTGGTGCTTTATCAGCAGCAATTTGTAAGGCTACGAGTTTTGGCAAGCGTAGGAATAGGCACCCACCTACTAGGTGGTCACGACCTGATTAGAGAAGTAGAATTCTCTTAAAAGCTACTTCCAATCGGCGGCCACCTATACTGGCGACCCAATCGCGGTTGAAATGAATTACAAATACCTTCATTCGTCCCGGTAATAATCCTGCAAAGTCTGAAATAATGGACAGTAGATGCGCAGTATAATATAAACATCATCACCAGGTCCTTTTTTTTTAGTCTCCACTACAGGAGCACGACCCTCTCTGTACTACTGACTAGGGCCATACTTGGCCATAGCAGCCAGAGGACTTGGCCTACACTCTCCACGCTGGCCAGACGGGTTGGAGAGGTCTCACAGATGTTTATAAGCTTTGTTTAGCTTGTATTTCCTAAGTTGCCTTCTACGATATCCACGGGAAGACTTGGAGTGGTCCTATTCTACTCTGCCGGATACCACACGGCTATTGATTCCATAGGGGTAGTTATTAATTTTGACGGGCTGAGTCACCCCTCCAACACTCCCTGTGTTGGTGGTTAATTAACATGCTGTATACCCGGGCTTGCAGTCGTGCTCCTGCGTGAAGACTGAAAGGACCCAATGATGATGATGATACCCAGGTTTGCATGCTATATACTACTTTTCAGTATACATTCACAAACTGTGTTTTAAATAGGCCAAAAATACGATAAAAATGTACAATTTTCTTGTACACATACATAGGTACAAGGCTAGCTACTAAAGATAACGTTAGTGTCATAGTCAAATCTATACTTAATATACTTAATTACTTAATAATATTATAAAGCGGAAGAGTTTGTTTATTTGTTTGAACGCGCTAATCTCAGAAACTACTGGTTCAAATTGGAAAATTCTTTTTATATTGGATAGTCCATTTATTGAGAAAGGCTTAAATCACGCTGCGACCAATAGGGAGCGAAGCATCAATAAAAAATGTTTTGAAAACGGGGGAAAATTATTCATCTATACTAATTAAAAAACGAACTATTATTATGATAATAATAATAATTGCCACGGACAAAGTCGCGGGCAACAGCTAGTAAATTATATTTTTCACTAAAAATTATTTTGTAGTGACTAGGCATTCGAACAATCCGTCATGAAAACCAACAATAGAATGTGGTGGAAACCAGATAAGAACTGAAGAATGGCAAAACGTTTACACATTGTACTCGTTTTACTAGTTTTATTATTGTTTAATTTAATCTTGCCGGAAATATATGATAACAGCTGTTATGAGAAGACAGTAATTACCTTTGTCAGTCAAAGCTAATTATAACTCCGTTTCGCAACTATTGAGAAGTCTACTAGTTTACAGGGATCACGACTTTCAGCAGTTTTTACCGGAAGTACATACAGCGAGATTTTGAACCCCCTAGCTTTATTGAAATGTGGGAATCAGAATCCCTAATGGAATACATAATTGTAATAAAGAAAGGTAAAAAACGAAAAAACAATTTAACCTTTCATAGAAATTCGTCCAGCAGATCGGCGACTTTGTATGGGAGACCTAATTTTTTTTTCATTTTTTACCTTTATTTCTTGCAATTCTGTGTTCCATTAGGGATTCTGATTCCCAGATTTCAATATTGCTAGGGGGTTCAAAATCACGTTGTATGTAAATGTCGTTAAAATTGCCTATTTATTGATGTATTAGCTTTCGACCGCGGCTCCGCCCGCATCCATGTCGATCCCTCGGGAAAAAGTGCTATTCCTTTTTCGTACTCTAGAGAACTTGTATTCAAAATTTCATGTGGATCGGTTCAGTAGTCACGGCGTGAAGGTGTAACAAACATACAAACTCAGTTTCGCATTTATAATATTAGTAAGGCTATGTACCTACAATCATTTATAATACCGAGTGTAACATAAAACTCAGCTGATCTCACACGAGCGAGAGGAGGGTCTCCGCATAGAGGTATCACGTTATTTTTTTACTTTCAATTTTTCAAATATTAGTCCATCTTCGTGTCACACTTCGGGTAACACCCGTGAAATAAGAGAGATACAAAATAATAATAATAATAATATTTTTATTTCAAGTTACACAGACTCATATATTGTTAGTATAATTATCTTAAGAACTAATTTTAGTATATAAAAACTCTGCACGGTGCATGCAAGTTCCGGCAGTGAGACATGTAAGGACAGTCCAATCTTGTACTTATTAATCTTAGGATGCTGTTGGCACTGCCACTTACCCTGGCTACCATGGAGGTGGCACGATTGCGCATAATAGTATGGAAACAATCCATTCCTATTCCTATCCAGTACTTAATTTTAAATTAATTGACGCCCCCTAAGAGAAAATATTTTAGATAAGTATCTTATTTTTATTCAATGTTTCGCAAAAGTATATACTAAAGAATACTGACATAATGTAAAATATGGAGAAGGAATCAACAAACACTTAAGTATTTTTTTCTATTACAAAGTTTACGATTGTTTAATAAAAATACTATCTACAGCCACAACACACGACCACTGTTCTCAATAGTCTGACCTAAAACGTTCAATGATAAAATATTCAGTGTTTTGATAATTGAATCTTGAAAATCAATTACGGTTGGACAGCTAGCCTCAGCACCTGCTGAGATCGACGTCAACACATAATCTGTGCCATTTACGTAATGGCCTGATAATAGTATCTATCTATTAACTTTATAACAAGTCTTGCGTATTGGATGTTATTGTTATGATTGAACTCAATAGCGACATACATACATATTATTACATGTTTATCCCAGACGGGGTAGACAGAGCCTAGGACCATAAGACCCAAGGGCCTCATTTAGCATACCTATTAGTGAGCGTATAGGTGGAAGACGAAATCAAAATAGTAATGGGTAGGTCAGCAATCCATTACCATTTTGATTTCGTTGCCTATCCTATTAACATCATTCTTAAATTTTTCCCATTCCCTCAGCCGGCTTTTACGACTTGCGTGTGAAGAGAAGGAGCTGGTACATTCTACGTTTTTTCTTTTGTCCCAGACCAGCATTGAACTAGAATTGCGACATATTTGACACTCAACTAACTCATATTTATTAACCTTATTGAATTGTTTTTAGAACTTCGATCATTATTAATTATTGTTAATTAATAACAAATAATAATATATGTTACATATACGGCATGAATTTGTAAAATGATGGTTTGGAGGTTAAATGTTTGAGAATTTTGTAAAAATATTCAATGCTCAGTAGGATTTGTGCAAATACCAGCTTTTATAACATACTAAAGACATTTTAGGATTTAATATAAATAAATAAATATATACGGACACAAAAACCACAGACCGACAAAAATGGCAAAGAGAGAAAAAGGCCTTTGCCCAGCATTGGGACATTAACGGCTCGTAATAATAATAAAAATACGGACAAGTCACAAAGATTGAGCTAGCCCCAAGGTAAGTTCGAGACTTGTGTTATGGGATACTAACTCAACGATACTATATTTTATAACAAATACATATATAGATAAACATCCAAGACCCAGGCCAATCTGAAAAAGATCATTTTCCATCTTGACCTGGCCGGGAATCGAACCCGGGCACTCCGTGTCGCAGGCTGGCGTGTTAACCACTGCGCCACGGAGCTGTCGAATATAAAGTAAGTGAGCTAATATTAAAGTAAACCAATCAATCTCTTTTGGCCACTGCCACACACACCCTATATCCTATTCAACCATTAATGTATTAACAAAATCTTTTTTCTAAATAGTACTATTAATATTCATTTGAAACCAACGTCCAGAGAAACATGTCAGTCTCATTATTAAAAGGTACCCAGAAAATCTAAAGAGGTGGAGGTTATGTATATTGAATGAAACCGGGGTCCGCAATCAGTTGGTCCGCGGTCCGGCGGACAATAGTGCCACAACAATCTCGCCCTTTACTTAGAATTGGACTTAAATATTTAAACCACTTAAATGGATTTCATTGTTGAACCGACTTTATCGCGTAGCCCGAGTATTTTTAGAAACCGAACACCACTCGCTTCCAATTTACGATAGTTATAATAAGAATTCGTGGTGTATTTTTTTTTAATTCGAAATCTGTACCTAGTGTACGATTGACAGAAATTTATGAATATAAATATATTTTTTTTATAAAGGCTAGTTGAGACGCACAATTGAAATGACGAATCGTATTTCAATTGTGCGTCTATATCACGGAGTTAGGTCTATCTATATGTTCTTCTTCATTTCGAGTCGAAAGTCTATTATGATATATATACGAGTAAATATTAGATCCTAATTTCTCAATTTACTTGGTTGTATATAGTACATACCATGACGAGTTTGTATATTTGATTTATTTTCGCAGAGCAAAAGGAAGGAGGCACACAACTTAAGCTGATCATCGACTACCCAAATGGCGTGCAGGCTCTCTTCAAACCAATGAGGTATGTCTTGTTAAAAAAAAGATCGTTAAGTATCGTGTAGAAGTATATTTTCGTATTTATTTTGTTATTAATCGATTTTGTTAACAATGCAATTGTTAACAAAATCAATATCACTACATAGTATAAAACAAAGTCGTTTCCTGCTGTCCCTATCTATGCTTTGATCTTTAAATACTACTACACTACGCAACAGATTTTGATGCGCTGTAATTCAATAGGAAGGTTTATATGTACATTGCACCCGTGCGAAGCCGGAGTACAGGTCGCTAGTACTTAATACTTTGACTTTTTTCAAATAATCATTATTAATAGATTTTACGCGCGTCAATTCATATACCGCTGGTTTTTTATAGTGTTTTTAGAAAAAAATAACCGAAAAAAAATTCAAAACTAAATTACATTGTCAATTCTTTTTTTGAATATACGTTCCTTATTTTTCAAAAAGAGTGATTCGAGAAGCCATTACTTGAGATTACAGATTTAAAATTGTACTTGAGTTACTGTCATATTTCAGCTGAAAAACAAGCAAACAAAATGTAAAATGTGCAAATCAAAGAATTCTATTATTTCCGAAATTAAAATATTAAAAAATTAATATCATTATTCCTCTTCCTTTATTCCGCTTTTTCATCACAGTAGTCACTTCTCTCCATTTTGTTCTGTCGCCTACTATAGCCTTAATCTTCATTATTGTTCAATACAAATTAAATTAAGTATTCGGATTCTATTTTATGGTATGAATAAGAAAAAGTTGAAGGTATATCAATATTTTATTTTGTAACTTGAAATATCGAACAATCAATTTCGGATTCAATCGACATACAGACACTTTGTTTGGAAGATTTTGGCAAATATTGCCTTGAGTAATTTGATTATTGTCAACAGTACGTAAGTTCTAAATTTGTTAGCACTGAGTGCAAGGACAACTTAATACGTTGTTGAATAAAGAACACGGTCAATGAAAGATTGTTGCTATTAAGCTCAACACAAGTAAAAAAAAAAATACTTATTCTTGCATCGAAATATCAATCCTACCTGTTCCAAAGTAATCCCATTGTAATAATCTTGGTTACTACTCACTCAATAATTTTAAAAGTGTGAAAGCATTCCATCTTGACAATCTCTAATGATCTCTTTCGTATATCAAGGGATAAGAGGCCATCTATCTTGGCATGGTCATGTCACTGCCAAACGACCAACTTTTATTTCCGAAACAAGTGTAGTTAAAGTGCTATAGTTCGCTGGCGTCCAGAAGGACTTGTCACCTTGTTCGAGTGTGTTCCATTGAGAAAGTTGGTAGTTTCCCAGTACATCGGCTTAGCGGCTTGCCCACTTGTTTGGAACTCACCCATTGAAGTATTGAGTACCGAGTTCCGTTACTTTCCTGCAATTGTTGGGAGTTCGTTTTCTATTCAATTTCTTTCAGTAAGTATGTTCCATAAGCTTTTCATTTGCAGCACTGCTTTGGAAGTTTGAAGAAGTTTATTGTAGTTCGCAATATACATTCTTACTCTTAAAATTGTTTAGCACATTACTGTAGTATACACAATAAGTAACTGATAAAGGGATTTACATTATAGTACATTATAGTAACTGATAAGGGACATACATATAAGTATTGATAGACAGTATTCTTGTCAGAAGATCACTTAATACTAACTACTACACTACATTGGAAACTACAAAGGCATCAGTGAAGTTATGTGATACCAAACGCTACAATCCAAAATATTGTAGAGTAGTCTTTATTCTCCACAAACCTAGGTATACAAATAGCTAAAAATATTGAAAGGTTTGGTAAGAAGAGGATTTAATCAATATCATACATAACACAGCGAGAATTGAACTCATACGAATATTCTAAAAGCTATTGAATACAATTTGTTTCGAGACAAAAGGATACAGTTCCAAAATTTCACTCGAGAGACTATCGCAGAGCTCCCACAGGACTTGCATATCGAATGTCTGACGACTTTGCACTTTACTGTGTTAGCCTGCCTTCATACATGTACATGAGCATATTTATCTATAAATCACTGACGTACCAATATACTGTTATTACGACATCATCATCATGTTGTTTGGGTTCTTGGATTAAAGAATGACCTGATGAACCCTGATGTCAGAGTTTTATTCGATCACTGTCAAAGACAGCGACCGGGATGGGTTATCGTGCTCTCCAAAGCATTATATATATCTACAGCAAATACATAGCTAGTTAATATGCCATATATAATTGTAGACTTTTTTTTTTTCAATTAATCCATATATATTTTATAATCCGTTAGCAACGTTTCGTAAATTTCCATCCCCAGGGACCCCTAGGGAATTAAACAGAATAAAGGAAATATAGAGCTGTTTGATTTAATATCACAAAAACCGGTTCGTGCGGGAGTCTGACTCGCACTTGGCCGGTTTTTTGTGTTATGGGTTCCGTATAATAAGTTTAAAATTATTAAAATTATTTTAAATTATGATGTACCTAACTAAAAATTTATGCTTTTAGCAATTTTTTCTTTATCTGTGCTATCAGACGTTGCTTCGTACCAATTTTCAAGATTCTGAGTTCACGGGAAGTACCTGTAGGTTTTGATTCCCTTGCGAATGTAGAAAATTTGCGGCATGAACGGCTGTATTTTTTGGTTGCGTTGGCTTAGAAGTTTGATTTTTTACAGCTGTAAGGGACAGTAGACAATATTTGATAAGAATTTCATTGATACATCAACGCGTTCCTGATAAAACGGTTCTTGACGTCTGTAAAGTCACAAAAAAACTGATTTAGATTGATGTTACAAATAGACTTACACTTGTATTCTGTTTTGTGTTTGTTTTTTATACAAAGGTACATCATTTGGAAAAAGAGTTACATAAGCCTTATTACGGTGCGTTTGGTGGTTTGTATTTTATACCAGCTTTTGCCCGCGGCTCCGTCCACTTTAATATAGATCCCACGAGAACAGTAGGTTTTTCCAGGATGGAAGGTACCCTATGTCCCCGGATCTCAAAATTCCTCCACATTAAATTACATCGCAATTGGTTTAAAAGTTTATATGGTCTTATGGAAGAGATAGGATAGTTGGGATTTTTACTTATACAGGGTGAAATTGAATTCATCAGCAAACGTTTACGTCACTCCTTAAACGTTTGCTAATGAATTCAATTTCACTCTGTATACAATACATATTCGTGTATTTTTAGTTAGTCCAAAGATGAGACTACAGGTCCCCAGGGGTCTACGGACCACATGTTGAGCAACGCTGCGTTAGAATAATCTTATCCCTATATCACTCGTAGGACGCACGCATTATAATTATGTTAATTGAAACATACAAATACTTTGATTTTCCCTAATATTTCAGTTATCTCTGTAATTGTATTTGTAATTATTGCTGCTAGATTCCTGTTTCTATTTCTACTAATAATCCTACCATGATCAATCGATCTACAAATCTAAAATCTTTGACCCCGTTAACGAATAAATCAAATACACACTTTTAGATTGTATTTTTTCGTTTATAATTCGTATTCCAATTATATACAAACAAAAGTAAGTAAATATCAACACGTAGTCGTCGGACCTAACTTTCGTAGGAATTATGTACTCTTGGGGCTGAACCGGCGACATATCACGAGTGCTGGATGCCGCAACTCGCTCGGGAACGATAAATTTCTCAAGATCGATAGCAACCCCATAGCTTGCTACTCGTAGTTACAAGTTAGGGTGCCTGAAACCTTAAATCTGATTATATAGCACCGACACTGCTGTCTCTACTACTCATATTAATGCGTAGCCCGCCGTTTTTTGTATAGACTCATTGTTGATTCATTAATTATATTATATAAAACTGACTAGCTCCGTGGCGCAGCGGTCAACACGCCAGCCTGCGACACGGAGTGACTAGGTTCGATCCCCGGCCAGGTCAAGATGGAAAATGATCTTTTTCAGATTGGCCTGGGTCTTGGATGTTTATCTATATATGTATTTGTTATAAAATATAGTATCGTTGAGTTAGTATCCCATAACACAAGTCTCGAACTTACTTTGGGGCTAGCTCAATCTGTGTGATTTGGCCGTATATATTTATTTATTAAAAAAAAAACTAATAACGTTTCTCGGTGGTTTTTTCAAATCGTTTTTCATCGTCATCGTCGTCATTTCAGCCGTAAGAAGTCTACTGCTAGACGAAGGCCTCTGCCGAGGATTCTTCGTTTCACGGGGGATATTGCCGTACTCACCACGGTTGGCAGGCGGGTTGGCGAGCAAAGATTATTTTTCCTTTTGTGCTACCAACGCATTTTTAAACTGAGAAAGGAGAATTATTTGTTGGATCTGTGAAGGAAAGGAAGGAAAGGCAATATTGGTATACTACTCACTCGGATGAATGGAGAAAAGCAAATAGGAGCTCAGGAGCTCAAGCAAATAGGAGCTCAGGAGGCCGCGCGCGCGTACCCGATGCTATACCTGGAACCACTGGACAGGCACTTGAGACTGATGACCATTATTCAAGTATTCGTGATAAATACGTATTTAGTTATATCGCATATTTTACAAACCATGCAAAGAGTCTAAAGGTAACTTAATACAATCTTTAGGGACATAATTCAGGTTCAATTTTGTTAATATAAATTAAAATTATGTCCCTCTTAATAACTCCACATTTTTCATCGTAATAATTTATACGAAGGGTCAGGGGTACAGGCCCGAGAGGCGATATTTGATATTCCTCTTTAATGGATTTATATCCGTTGGGTTCAATTTCTGAATGACTGCGACATTGAGTGACATCTTGTTTTTAAACCTTGCACTTTATAGGTATTGTCGATGCTGGGCTAAGGCTTCCAAATATTGGTTATCAAATTACTCTTTTTTTTTCATCAGTCGTTTTTTTCGCGAAGTATTTAATGGTAAATACGAGTACAATTAGTACATTACGAACAGCGTTACTTTTATAAAATAACTAATTCATTTCCCGGGCCGGGTACCACGTTTTATTTTCTCAAATATTGTTGCCATAGTTCCTCTGTCTGGTATAGTTTAAAATACCTCCTCCCTGACCCAGTTCGACGAGACAACCTGTATAGTTATCATATAGACTTGACTCTTTATTTTTACAAGCTTTTATTTAACTTGGAATGTATGTATGTAACTATGTTTGTTCGGATGGAAACATGCCATTTAATTTTGAAGCAGATATCGTCTATCCATTGAGCTGAAATTCTGTATACTAGTTTAGTTTGGATGACAATGCATGGCTTGATGTGTGACGTCATACTAAATCCTACATGGCGGAACATCCAAGATGGCGGACTAGCTATTTTTGATGCACTCCGACAGTATGAATATAAAGGGCTCGCTGAAATTATCTACAAACAAAAAGTGATGTACATAAGCTTGATTTTAATAAGTTTTTACTTTTAATTCATTAAATGGGTAAGTTAACTAACTGACAAGATTATAAACATTTTAAATACTTACATGAAGTTTTGTCAGGGTTTTTGGGCACCTTAAACTAAGCAGGTGACATTGAGTGGGCCTTTTTCGGCCACACGGAAATGAACTTTCACTAAGATAAATTAAACTTAAGTACCTTGGTGTACTCTTTTGTCAATATCGTGGTCGTTGTCTATTTCCTGATGAATATTTAAATAAAATGTATTGCAAGTAAATTGTTATCGTGAAATTTATTTACGAACTTAGTTATATTCAGTATTTTGTACAACAATTACTAACAGAGGCATAAATAAGGGATGTAGATACGAATTATTTTCAATTAAGTACCTAGTAATGTTTTTATTTTTTTACGGCTAGCATAGCGTTGGCACCTACCGGCCAGCATAGCTACTCGCGCCTTTGACAAGGACGGAACGTTTTGATGGTCACTGCAACATCCATTACGGTTAATTTAACTTAAATAAAAATAGAAATGATACGAAAGCCGTAATGTAGTTGTCAAATGTTATCGAGGAGCCCAGCTTAGCGAGTGGTCGAACGACCTTACCAAGGTCGCTGAATGCAGGCTGCTTCCAACCGGTCGTATTGGAAATCCTTGAGACCCATGTCCAGCAGTGTACAGCACTTCTTGCTGCTAATATTAATGTGATGAAATTATTGACATCTTTATAATCTCTTATTTACTTTTTTGCATTTTAATTTAGAACCTGCCTTTAATTACTTTTATTACTGGATAGTTGATAAGCTCGATGGCTCAATCAGAGTACGCATTGTCACAAAATAAGTACTAGTACTTGGCCTTACGCACTATGTGAGGGCTCGACTCCAATCCAAGGCATGTTAAGCCGTTGCTACCGGCTATCATCATCAGATAGAAGTGAATAATTTTCTTCTTTCCTTTTGGGCAAGTATTGAGCTCAATGATCTGCACTTTAAAAAGTAAGAACAAATAACTTTGCATATTTATTTAATTATTCTAAAATATGTATTAAATCATAGATAGAATTGTAACTTAACATAGTTAAGCGCAAATTGTGAGTTCGGCTACCTGCAGCACGATAGAGCCACGAGACCGTGCTCTATCTCAAATCGGAGCCTCTTGGAGATAGCCGCTCGATCTCTTTGAAAGCAGAAATTACGAAATCTGTACTCGTTATCATTCTGCATATAGTATGAACTAATTTTGAAAATCTATAAATATGTATCGGGTAAAAATTGTCTGGTGTTCTGAAAGTCATCTGTATGTCATACCTACTGCCCTAAGAAGAAGTCAAGTATCTCAATATTTTGAACAAAAAGAATGATATAATTCATTTTCAATACGAGCAAATCAATACGCATCTGCCAATATTTTTAATTTATTTTTTCAATGAAAGCAAATTATTTTTTACAAGTATATTTTTCTGCTTGGATAATCTACGCCTAAACAAAATATGCTTAGCGTTTCTACATTATATACATTAAGTCTTATTAAGAATAATTCCGACAGAATATTTGAAATTGATGACTGATATAGTTGAAAGTTAAAAATAGTCGCCCTTAGGATCACCCTGCCCCTTAAGGATACAGACGTGTTGTATGTATATCACAAGAGTGACTAAAACCACCGCTGTCGGGGTATTATCCGCACCGTTATCTCTCTATCCTTAAAGTTTACGTATGCACTCGTTCTGACTATTTAACTTAGAATTCACCCAAATATTTCCATCAACAGATTTGCTCGCGATGTGCAGACGCTACCAAACCACTTCTACTTCTCGGATTACGAGCGACACAATGCAGAAATTGCTGCGTTTCACCTCGACAGGTAAAAACTGCAAAATTATTACTTTAATGTCTTTTGAAGTTGATATTGCTTGTTTTTTAAAGTTATACAGTATGATTAACATTAATAGCGTCACAGAGGTCCACTATAATCTTGTGAGCTGTGACTCTTTGCTAGCGAGGCTTTGACCTTTCTTTTCTCCCCAAGCTCTACTCGCAGCCCCATGGACTAGGGGCCCGTGGCATTTTCTACGAAACTTGAAACCCTAAGTAACACACCTTCTTGCATTTTTTCAAATTTAATACTCTTGTCGGTGTGGAAAGAAACGCACATAATTACTATTTTGGCAGGAAATAATGGAATAGTTTGCCATTAACTTCCCCATTTTCGCATTACAGCTTGTTAATGTTCAACATACCGGGAAAGTTTTATTATTGATTGATACGAGCATTGCTACCTATTAATACCGATAGTACCTACTTAATTCCACTGCCTCCAATATTATAGCGATTAATTCGTATTTATTATCATTGCCTGTAATTGATTTACACTGATTTTGATAAACAGACTTGTAGGCATAAATAACCACATAATAATACATTTCCATCAGCATTTATAGGTAATAAATTTATGTTCAGTGTTAGTTACGTAACTACGCTACGAAATATTTATAGAACTATACCTACATTTAATTTCAACTTTTTTTTACCTGTGCTGTGTGTAGTTATGTGTGTGACTTGAGCATAGATTAACTGTTAAGAAGAGATTAAGTATTTAAGCAACCTTTGAGTCTCATTAAAAAATAATTGCATTTTTGAAACGGGTGTTTTTGAATGATATTAATTTAGTAAGAGAATAATTGTTATTTATTAAAATTATTCAACACCACGTAATTTAAGATCAGGAATGCAAAATCCTAGGAAAACAATATAAAAAATTACATATAAGGTAAACATTTACATAACAATATTTTAAGGGCTGGCAACCAAAGATCAAAGAAATGCTTTAGTAGAAAATTTTAAGAAATCGCACAAATTTGTTTTATCTTTTTCAAACAAAATAATATGTCTTTTTACGAAAATCGATAAATTGGCCGTTTTGATAGTCGACGATAAATACGCAAAAAAAAGTGTTTTTGTGTACAGGATGTTTTATGCGTCTGTTTTTCTATAGTTAAGTTATCTCTTAAACTTAGTGTGTTGATTAAATATTTTAATTTGGTTTTGAAGCATTTTTATAGCTTATGAAATATTGGGCGCCTATAAAATATTTGCGCTTCATTTATTGGACTTGGACCTTATATTTGAAATCATCACTAAAGTATTTAAATTTTTCTCAGAATACTTGGTTTCCGTCGCGCCATGCCAGTCGTGGGCAGGGTCTTGAATATGACGACGGAAATCTATGACGTCACGGAAGGCGATATCCTCAAGACGTTCTTCGTGTCGCCTGCGAACAACTTCTGCTTCCACGGAAAGTGTTCATACTACTGCGATACGGGGCACGCTATATGTGGCAACCCTGATATGCTGGAAGGGAGTTTTGCAGCGTTCTTGCCGTCTAATGATATTGCTGAACGAAAGGTAAGTCCGGCCTACATTTGCATTCATGCACAATAAAGAAAACACAGACCTCGTTCTTGAATTTAACATATTATATATTAGATTTAATTTTCATATTTTTTATAATGTTCAAATGAAAAAAATAATAAAATAAAAAAATTGAAATATAGAGTTATCTAATATAATCTATCTATTAATAAGTAAAGCTTCTTCGTACGTACGATGTCATCAAACATTTGTTCACATGTGTTTCTGATCTGACAAACCAGCATTTTAATAATACACATAGGCTAGTTTCCTAAAAAAATATTATTAGTCCGTCAGTTAGATATTCAAAAAATATAAGACACGTTTTTTTTTCTTTTATCGATTAAACATAGCCCTTTGAAGTTCCGTGTGACGTCATAGTTTGCTACAATTTTTAGCAAACTTTGACGTCACGAGCCCCCACTCCTGAACTTTGACGCGCTTTATCTTTTTTATTTATTGTTTATTTGACAAAAGAAAAAATACGTGTCTAATATTTTTTGATTATCTAACTGACGGACTAATTGTTATGTTATTATTACGACCCAGGAAACTAGCCTATTCATTTAATAAGGACGACTAACGACTCAGAAACGGCTGCAATGTTTTCTATTAACTTAAGTATGTAGAGTCTGTTAAGGGCGAAAAATCGACCTAGCTAGGTGGGTTGCCTTGTGCAATAGGCTAGTTTCCTGGTTCATATTAATAAATTACAATTAATGCGTCAGTTAGATAATTATAAAATACTAGCTTTCACCCGCGGCTCCGCCCGCGTCAATGTCGATCCCTCGGGAATAGTACCTACCTTTTCCCGGGTTATAATATTAGTATAGATTTCGGTTTAACAGGCCTTTGACACTTGGTTCGTTGTACAATCAAATATTTTTAAAGATTATTAAAATATGTCTCATTCACAAATATGTCTAATTTTTAAAAAAGTTTTTCATTATTATTCTAGACTAGCTTTCACCCGCGGCTCCGCCCGCGTCGATGTCGATCCCTCGGGAATAGTACTTTTTCGCGGGATAAAAGGTAGCCTATGTCCTTCTCCGCACTCCAGAGAACTTGTATGCAAAATTTCATGATGATCGGTTCAGTAATTACGGCGTGAAAGCGTAACAAACAAACAAACTCACTTTCGCATTTATAATATTAGTAAGGATTGGTCTAGTATTATTTCTTGTGTCAATGAAACAATAAATGATTAAGATAAAGCGCGTCAAACTTCATGGAGGCTCGTGACGTCAAAGTTTGCTTAAAAGTTTAACAAATTATTATGCCACATAGAATTTCAGAAGGATATATCTTTATAAGTTTTTGTTTTATCATCCAAAGAAAAACTACGTATATAATATTTTTTTATTATCTGACGGACTAATTATATTTTTTTAAGGAAACTACCCTATTATTGAAAATATACAGCATGTAAATTAAATACCTATATTCCCTTGGACCCGTCCAACTGACTCAGCCACGTAAAATGAACTTCTTTTCGTATGGAACCAACGCTTGGTACTAAATAAGATTTTTTTTTCGAATTGTACGTAAAGTTCAACCCCTTTTAAGGGAGTGTCGGTGGACGCTGTATCTAACTTCTACAAAGTGGATTTTGAAAAGGTATACAAACGGGACTTAGCACGAACCTTTTTAATATTTGTTTCCATTGACGTTTCAGTGGAGTTACATCCATCGTGGTCGCGACGAGACTGGAATAATAACAAATAGGATAAAAAGGTTCGGGCTAAGTCCCGTTTATATACATAACTATGTGTTTAAACGACGAAAGTATAAAAATAATATGGATGGCTATTTTTAACAAGCGTAGGTAATAAATATGCAACCTTTGTAATATAAGAACGTTAATTCACAGGTGTGGCGACATCCGTGGAGACGATCGTACCACAAAAGAAGAAAAGCACAGTGGGAACTGCAGTCAGACTATTGTGAAACGGTAAGTACCAAGCGAAAAAAACCAAAATTAAGTTTTATTTTATACGGAAACTAGCTCTAGCCCGTGGCTCCACTGGCGTTTATGTCAATCCCTGTGATCTTTTTCGTAATGCAAAAAAACGTAGTAAAGTACGTAACGTAGTTGTAAGACAAAATTGTCATATTTGGTAGTTAAGTCACGACAGCGTAACAAACAAATAACCTAACTCACTTTCGCATTTAGAAAGAAAGAAAGTATACTCTTCCATGCTGGTCTGGGAGAAAAGAAAAAATGTAGAATATGCCAGCTTCTTCTCTTCCCGCGCAGATCGTAAAAGCCGATCGAGGGATATTGGGCCAAAATCTGTGGAATCATGTCAAAAGGCGATGCGGCTAGCAACCCATCACTATTTTGATTCCATTTTCCACCAACCACCAACATGCTAAACGCGGCCTTTAGGTCTTATAGTCTTTGGCTCTGTCTGCCCCGTAAGGAAAAAGACGTGATAGTATGTATGTATGTAGATAAGTATCATTTTAGTTATAGGAACCTGCCTACGTAAAATAAATTACAATATTGACATAGTTTGTTTATAGGCAGAGATTATCTTTTTTTAAATTGGACCCCCGATTATGATTTATGTGTAAGATAACACTTAATGAGAGAGGGTCGTGCTCATGTAGTGGAGACTAAAAAGACCTGATGATGATAACACTTAATTAAAAAAAATATATTTTATTGTGAATTTGGATTATTCCACAAACTAGAATATAAACTAATCAAGTCATCAATCCAGGTATTGTCAAGTACGGCGGCATTCGCGTCAATTGTATGAGATTTAGCGTCCGCCCTGTTGGAATTTGGGAATTGACCGACAAGTCCAGCAGTTTGGGAATTTAACATGGCTTTTTGGAAAACCAATGGCCTAGATCAATTTGATGTGTATTATACATATGTCTACATACTTTGGCCGTGAGCATAATGCTATAGGGGCGTTTAGAATATATGACTATCTCTTCCGTCCGCCTATTATTCAGTCATCTGCTATCAGAACTGTCTGTAGTTTCTCCTAAAGATATCGATATAGGTATATCATTTGATAATAAATTCATGTCTCATTTGCCATACAGTTAATTGAAATTCCTCTGGGAGATTTAAATTCCTATCGTCGCAATGCCATATCCACTTTACAATGCAATGAAATGACGTCAATGTCTGAATTTAATTTTGTACTGAGCTGTTATTTATAATGAGTTTTTAGGAAGAAATTACATCTATTCGCAAAATGTTTTATTTTCCCTTTTATACTTTGGAATGATTATATATATAGCTAAATAAATAAAAATCTTGACATAATTATCTGTTTGAGTAATTTGTTTGGCATAAGTTAAAAATATATTTTTGAGAAGCATAATTTTGAATATTTTATCATTTTAAACAAATTTCAATCGTTGATTTCATAAGACAAATATCACAATAAGTCAAACACGGTTAGTTTCGTTATGTTATTTGACTAGAGATGGGAATAGACCGGGAAAATACCCAAAATGGGAAATACCTGGTAAAACTATCGGGAAAATACCCAATCGGGTTTTTTCATTTATTACAAAATATACCTATTAAAAAGTACACCTAAGTGTACTTTTTACTTCAAAGTTCTATCTTTACACATTTCAAGATAGATTTGAATTTTTTGACGCTTTTTTATTCGCCAATGATAAATTATAACGACAATAACGTTAATTTTTTTTTTTTTTCAATTTAAAACTAAGAATATTAAACATAATATCTTGCGGATATAAAATTCTGATATGTTAAAAGTTTAGACTTAAAGAAATTGACAAGTAAACGACTTCCAAAGAACATAATACCTCATCCGAATAAAACTTGTGCGGTATAACATTATCCGAATGACCAAAAACACATGAACCAAAAATCTATGTGCAAAATTAGATGGACTCTTATTCCATAGATCTTGAAGGAGGTGACTAAATACGGTAGTGTAGTTGTATGAAAATACCCGGCATTTGGGTATGTTCTCGGAAAAAATACCCAGGTATTTTCCCGTTTGGGAAATACCCCGGGTTTTTTTCCGTCGGGTATTTTTCCTCCGTCTATCTCTACTTTTGACCGTAACACGATCGAGCGAGTACCTAAAATTATTAGGCTTAGAGAAATTAAGCTTGAAGAAATATGCCTAAACTCTTATGCTTAAATATTACATTATAAACAATATATGCCATGATATATTATGTCCATAAATTTATGGCATAACCGTGTTACAAGAATGAAACTGTATACAACTAGGTATTAGCAGTGTTTTCCCCTTTCGTAATTTATTAAATTATTTAGTTACTAGAACCCGTCTGAGGGACTGTTGTTTTAAACAAATTGTTGTATAAGAAATCAAATGCGGTCATTTTACTAGTAAGCTTCTTGCAGTAGGTAACTTGAAAGTTTTGCACCGGGAGTTTTTATTTCAATAACGTTTTATAATTATATTTTTTGCACCGCAGAGAGTTTTTACTTCAATAACGTTTTATAATTACATTAAGTCATTATGTGTACTTTTATACTCCCGTTAATTAGGTGTGTACTTACTTTCCTGCATAACCTTTGTTTTTTAATGTACAGGTGCGCACGACGCCTCCTTATGATTCTGGTCGGCGGCTGCTTGACCTTATGGACATGTCCATCTTCGACTTTCTCACCGGCAACATGGACCGGCATCACTATGAAACCTTCAAGTATGTATATCAACAATACTACGCATATTTATCATCCATTAGGGTGTGTCCCTAATGGTTAACTCCTGACAAGCTCATGTTGGGCTAGGTTTAGTCTACAATATAATATTTTTTTAAATAAGAAAAACATTTTGTTATTTATTTAATATTAATACAATCGGTCGGAAATTTGTACCCACTTGAATTATTTACGTTATTATGCAAAAAGGCGCGCAGGTATTTCAAATTTAGTTATGTCATTGTAACCCCTGGCAGACCGAAATCCTGAAGTCAGCGTCGATTTCCAAGCAATGATGTTTTCATTGATATCACCCAAATAATGCTCTTCAAAGGAATTAAAAATATGTGAAGAAAAGAACTCGAAACTCGGTTAACGCCCTAAGTGTGATATCAACTACACCACCGTGACATCGAATCACCGCGTTGAATTCTATCATAAGGACGTCAGTTCGAATTTAACCTGTGGCGAGTTGGTTTTTATCACATATTTTCAATATTATTAAAATATTTAAAATTTAAAAAAAAGCCATGCCCGATCCTTGAGAAGTGGTGATTTAGCCCGTCCGTCGATATAAATAACTTTTACTATGAGATCAAAGCTGGGAACTAAAAGAAAATGACATTTCCAAACAAAAATATTCGGCCGTTCGGTCAATTTGTATGGGAACGTAAAAAAAATGAGTTCCCAGCATTGGTCCCATAGGATTTTAGAAAAAACGTATACTCTTAGAAGAAACTTACAAAATATAATATTCTAGAATGTTCGGAAATGAAACGTTCACGCTCCATCTGGACCAGGGCCGAGCGTTCGGCAAGGCCTTCCATGATGAGCTCAGCATCCTCGCTCCCCTCCTGCAATGCTGCTTCGTGCGGCACACCACGCTCGCTACACTACTGAAGTAAGTATCTCTTTCTATTAGCGGTACACTGTACAGAATCATTGGTTGTTTGTTGTTTTACGTGTGCGTAAGTGGCTAACACTGGTTTCAGATTGTTCAAGCTGCCTAAAGGCATCTAACATAGCTAAACTACTGCCATCAATGTTGACAGTTGGGACCAAGGGCTTAACTTGCCTTCGAGCACGGAGCCGGATTTTTATGCCACTTGTGGTCACCCATCCTAGTGAAGACTGCGGGTTGTTAATCATGCATGAGCACTAATTATGCTTACGCCCCATAGAACATCGGGCTCCTCGAGATTCATTGCTAATACTTATTGCAGTCTATCTCTCTTCTTTTTAAGAAGGTACCTACTGCACTAAATTGTGGAAATGGACTTTTTTTTTAATTTCGTATGTATCTGTATCAAATTCCAACAAGGGGGCGATCTTGTTCAAGGATCGACCTAAGTTATACAAATACTTTTGATGTATTTAATTAATTCTGCGCATAGTGATTTGAAAATACGTAAATTTTTACAATTTCGTGCAGTACCGTCTTAAGGTGTGGAATTTCTAGAACACGTAATCGCGTCAAATAATAAATGTAATAGTTCTTTTTATGATGTTACTGCACGAATAATTATTTTTATGATACTACTGAACGAAAGGTAGTTTTGCTGTTAAATTTAAAGAGACTTGAAATGCATACAATGAAATGCTGGTATACCTAGGTACAATGCTTTCATTATTGCTTTGATAAATATACTTAATTGTACCTATCTGAAATGAATTTCCCTATTAAATACCATAATAATATGGAACTGTGTCATAGTATCACGTCTTTTTCCCTTGCGGCTTTCTGACCTTATGACCTTATGGCCACATTTAGCATGTTGGAGGGCGTGTAGATGGAAAACGGAATCAAAGTAGTGATGGGTTGCTAGCCGCATCGACTAATGACATGATTCCGCAGATTTTAGCCGAATCCCTTGATCGGCTTTTACGCTCTGCGCGCGAAGAGGAGCAGCTTGCACATTCTATGTTTTTTTTCTTTTCTCCCAGACCAGCATGAAGAGGATTTCTAACTGTGTAGAGGAATTATAAGATTCAACTTATATATTCCTCTAAACAACGAATAATAACCTTATGTCTTAGGTACCATAACGGCGAGCCGCTTTCGAAAGTCCTTCGGGAGTCCCTGAAAGCCGACCCAGTGAACCCGGTCCTGTGGGAGCCGCATCTCGCCGCACTGGACCGGCGGCTCGTCGTCGTACTCGACGCCATCCGGAAATGCAGGCACAGCCAGGTGAAGTTGAGGAGTCAAGTCTTTTAAACCCTCGACAATTAATACTTGCCTAATTTTTCACTCAACTTGCAATATAAACTTGAATCTTTTGACATTGAAATAATTTGATTTCGACTCAAAAATCTTCTACTTAAAAGTTTTCGTTCCGAATCTTCTAAAGAAATTTAAGTTTTGTCTATTATGGGGCGAGAGTAACATACCTATTAATAAATATTTTAAAATTATTTCGCACTATAACGCATAATTAATTATACAAACGGGACTTAGCACGAACCTTTTTATCATTATTTGTTTCTGTTGACGTCTCAATGTAGTTACATCCTTCGTGGCCGCAACGAGACTACCTGCTAGTAGCCTCACTGCGACCACAATGGATGTAAATAGTTCTACAAATAAAAATACTAAAGTACTTTTTTACATCTTCCAGGAGACCCAGGCTGAACGAATGTGGGCATAGACTATAGAAGAGAGAAAAGTGATACGAATGTGATATGTGGACGATTCAATGGGTTGTTGCAATCAGTGACAAGTGCTAGTCGACGTGTCTCGCTTAACCGTGACTTAGTTAACGTTAGCGAGTAAGTTTATCAATGCAAGAGATCTTTGGTTCTGTGCAAGACTTTTAGACGTAAGATTATAGTGCCAAAGAGTGTCCAAATGAATTTTAAATACTGAGGGTAATTTTAGAACCATTCCACTCAATGCTGCCGAGGGTGAGCCATTATATGCCAAATATAGACGATCTATTGCGGTTCGCTTTTAATCCGCGTAAAGAAATGACAATTTAGGCTCTTTAAATTGTAACAGTATTGTAAAATGCTAAAATTAGATAATTTTTATGTATATTTTGATAAATATCAATTTGATGAGACTTATGTTGTAAGTGTAATGCAACTACTGTACATAATTTAGTGCTATACGTTTTGATTTAATTTTAAGTAGACATTAATTTGACATTTGTATTGTTTGAAGTTTGAATCGTTAGCGCTTTCCCCTGTCATAGCTGTGAACTGTTACCATAGCTCAAAGCTCAAGAATACATATCATGCTGTTCTTAGCTCTATATGATAACTTTACCTATTTTGAGGCTATAAAAGTCTGATCATTGTGCAGTCTACTCAACTTAAAAAATATCCTTTTTAAAATATATTATAAGCAAGTATTTATGATATCTCTTCAAAAGAAATTAGGTATTTATTTTATTTGATACATAATGTGATCTCGAAAATGTGTCGTTTGTTAGGCTATATTCATGTTTTCTGGAAATATATTATTATTATTTATTTATGGTCATTGAACATTTTCTATTATATCATGGTTTATAAGTTTATATAGATATTAATTAAAAAATCTGGGACATTCATTAGATTTAGGACTATTTATTTATAGTAGATTCACACTTCACGAATCTATTAATCATTTTCAATGTTTAAACAATTCATACACAATGTTGAGGTTTGAACAAACGGTGATCATAATAAAAGTTGTTGAAGTAGTTTGTGTCGTGTGGATCTATTTATACCACCTGGCCACGGTGACTTTTTTCATTGACGGTGAAGTGTATTTGATTTCATTTTTGTTAGACACTTATCGGCAAATATACTTCGCTTCTTAATATAATAATTTTAAGATTTTATAGAGGATTAGAATAACGTTTCGTACGTATTGTAAACTAAATTGAAATATAATCAAGGAAACGCGTATATCTCATGCACGTCATTCGGCATATATACCAAAGTGCATAATAGTAAATGAAAACAAGAATATACCTTACGATTTTATTTCCACTTCTTGGAGTATATACTCTGTTGAATAAGATAAAAATGTCTTATGGCAAAATAATAGCAGTGTTCACTTTAGAATATTAAATGTTATAAGTACATAGATATTTTTTAATTTTTCATGTAATCAATTGTAAAAAAATATCTAAAGCTTTAATACTTTCAAATATGCCTCACCGTTGGCCTTAGCATAACTCCTAGATAGCTGCTCATGTTGCGAATGACTGTAAGAGTCGACTTGCCAAAGACGTACCTACAAATAATGTTATGTAAAAAGTGTTGTAAGTTTGTGATGCTGAAATGCAAGTTTCTGTTGATTGTTTGTAATTAAAGTTAATACAAACAGGACATTTGACTTTCATTTTTAGTGTTCCGTGCCCAAAGGGTGCCAACGGGATCCTATGATCCTATGACGGACGGAGGCTTAGTAAGCCTCCGTCCGTCCGTCTGTCATGCTGTCTTAAGCTGTAAAATGTTAGAAACTTGAAATTCTTACAGAATGTGGAAATCTATAGATATACTAGATTTAATAACAAATAATAAAAATTAAATTATTTTAAAAAATAATTTGGGGCATCCAAAGAATGTGTTCTTTGAGCGTTTATTTGTTAATGTGGTAAGGAACACTTACTATGCATTTCCGACTCGCACTTGCCACAAATTATAATTAGATATTTATTTAATAAAATTTCATCACCGCTACACACTTAGATAGGAAGCCCTACCAAGTAATAGTGTCACTTTGATATATCCTTCCCAAGAAAGAGGCGAAAATGTTAGGGCGGGAAAAAAATCTTTTATGTCACATATAAAATAGTTACATCTGTAAAATTATAAAGAATGATCGAGTTGACTTTGTGTTGGTTTTATTGGAATCCTAGATTTATAAACATTAAAATTTTATTCGCAGTCTATTTTGCATATTTCCCTTATTTTTAACAAGCTTTCAAAAAGTATAGATTTTGTTTCGTTAATCTTATTAATTTTAACTGACATAATTGAAAAAAGCAGAAAAACAATACCATTTTATAGTATTCTTCTTTGAAATGTGACCTTTTTCAATGGTATTAAAACCAGTCAGATATATACAGCATGCTGCAGATATTTTATTTTAAATTTACACCTACTAACTTTTCCCCCAAATTATATATGGGAGTGAATGCCATATGGCAATAAGTCCACCTCTTTGACATTTTTTTTAAACTGTGCAATAAAGTTAACCAAACCCTAATAGAGGTCGGCCGGAATTAGAAAAAATATTTCTCCGCTTTCAGCAACTGTACTTACAATCTTTCAACATCGGAATTAAGCCAAAAATCGGAACAAATACGAAATAAACAAACCGAATTATAGAGACGTAAAAGAGAACGAATTTCGTGGGTCGGTGTTTCCGTTGACGATGCCACATAAAGGTCACATAAAACCCACGAAACACAAAGATATGTCCGTCCCCCATAAAAAGCAGAATATGAATAGTACGGATATTCGCTATAACATTTTATAGCTTTACGGCCTCTTTGTTGTTTATTAAATACCTTGCTGATGCCACTTCACAAGGATATCCGATGGAGATTCATGCAAATCTTTTTGACTTCGGGAATCGAAATCTGGTATTTTATATACCTATTAGATACTAGCTTTTGCCCGTGCCTCGCGTCAATGTCAATCCCTCGGGAACAGTACTTTTTCCCAGGACAAAATATACCCTATGTTCTTCTCCGTACCCCTAACACACAAACTCACTTTCGCATTTGTAATTAGGATTGTAACATTTTATTCTTATTGTTGTCATCTCAAATTTTAACATTTTCTAATTGATATTTATTTCAGTACAAAAAAATCATCATCATTACATTAAAATAAAATATTTTAACAATTTTAACCTAATTACAAATTTAAACAATAAAAATTACAAATAAAAAAGACTCCAACGCATCGCCGCGAGGCAGGGTACCCAAAAGGCTGGCAGCATTACCCCTTTACATCGCGATAGAAATTCTTTGTGCAAAATTACTGCCAGCCCTCGGAGACGCGTTGAAATCTCAAATTCAAATTCTTATTTATTTTAATTTTTGATAAATGTGTATAATGTAGTTATTTGGATGATGACATCTCAGTGTTAAATTATGCATTTAAGTCTATGACTCGTGTATTTTGTAGTCGTCATAGACCAATTGATATTTATAACTCAAGAACGGCTGGACAGATTTTGATGAAATTTAGTATGAAGGTAGATGACAACCTGGAACATATGGGCTACTTTTAGTGCGGACTTTTAGTGCGGTATGCAGGTTCTAAAATACGTTTTTATTCCCGAGGGACTTAAAAGATTTTTAATTCACAATTCAAACTTATTTTAGTCACGTGGGAATGAAAACACAAATATTGTTTTTATAGACGGAGATGAAAAGCAGAATGTATCATCTCAGGACTAACATAATACCTCATACTCTGATCCCTCGGGAGTTTACTTTAGAATATGCTAGACTCCTTCGTTCCACTCTGGGTTCAAAATATTGCCCTCACCAAAAAATATTTATATGTTAGCCCCTTGTGTCACAATCTACAATTTTTTCACCATCGGATTCGATCCCCGGTCAGGTCAATATGGAAAAAGATCTTTTTCTGATTGACCTGGGTTTTGGATGTTCAACTATATATATCAGTTATAAAATATAGTATCATTGACTTAGTATCCCTCAACACAAGTCTCGAACTTACTTTGGGGCTAGCTCAATCTGTGTGATTTGTCCTATTTATTTATAAGAATATACCCAGAAAATAAATAAATATATACGGACAAATCACACAGATTGGGCTAGCCCCAAAGTAAGTTAGAGACTTGTGATATGGAATACTAACTCAACGATACTATATTTTATACAAATACAAATACATATATAGATACACTTCCAAAACCCAGGCCATCCAGGATCATTTTCCATCTTGACCTGGCCGAGGATCGAACACGAGCACTCTCGTATCGCAGGCTGGCGTGTTGACCGCTGCGCCACGGAGCTAGCCAAAAGTATTGTGAATGTAAAACAACCCTTATAAAAATAATATATTTTGATGCCACTACTGACGTGTAAACGTAACCACCACAGATACCTCGCTACTTTCCACCCTATTACAAGTATGTGCTTTCTAAACAATTTCTGCGGTATATTGTTATTCTCCGGCCGTATTTGGCAATCTCGGAAATTGTATATTCACAGCAACATGTTTGCTAGCGAGCACTGCCATTCGATGAATAGCAAAACATCCAGTGCCTTGATACACACGTTTTATACATATATAAAATTTTAAAAGTTTCTGTTTCTTTGTAAAAAGGTACAATAGGTTTTTAAAAAGGTACAAGAGCATACGATGTCAAAGATTTATTTGTTATAGTGTATTGTAGTATATATGGTCATGTTGTATGGATCGGAATGTTGGGCCACAAAAGGGATGGAAGAAAGAAAACTGCATGTAACAGAGATGCGAATGTTGAGATGGATGTGTGGAGTGACAAGAATGGATAAAATACGGAATGAGTATATAAGGGGAAGTATGAAAGTCGCGCCAGTAATTGAAAAGCTCCATAGTCATAGACTGAGCTGGTATGGGCATGTGATGAGGAGAGAAGAAGGTCATATCGCAAGGAAGGCTTTGGAACTGAAGGTGAATGGAACTCGAAACAGAGGACGACCTAAGAAAAGATGGATGGATTGTGTCAAGGAGAGTATGAACAAGAAAGGAGCGAAAAAGGATATGGTAGGTGACAGATCAAAATGGAGGGAACTGACATACTGTGCCGACCCCACATAAAAAGTGGGATAAGGTAAGGGAAGAAGAAGATTGTAGTATATATGGTAATATTTCTCATACTCGATTTATTATAAGTATTCTTCACATCTAGAGTATGACATTTGCCCTGTATATGTTTTTAGATGAAATTCTTTCAAGGGAAATAATTAACGCTACTTTAATTTCCTCGATATGTAACGAAAGTAAGTTTTCTTGTTTTAATCAGGAAACCAATGTTTGTTTTGTTTTTCCTGTGGTCAACACTGGTATCAGATATTTCAAGCTGCATAAAGGCACCTGACATAGCTTCACGACTACAATCAGTGATGATAGCCGGAACGAACTTAACATGCGTTTCAAAGCACGGGGGAGCTTGAGAAAATTTTATGCCACTTGCGATCACCCATCCAAGTAGAGACTGGGCCCGGGGTTGCTTAACATGCGTAAGCGTTAATTGTGCTCTCGTCCACTAGATCAACTCCTCAGGCTAAAATTCAAATTTGATGTGCATGGTAAATTAATAAGCACGACTCCGAAAACTTATATTTTGCAAGAGGCAACATAACAGCCGTATCTACATAAATGCGTGCAAAAATATTGGGTGAACATTTGTGTTTGAGTTAATCTGTACATCGGTTCCATTTTAATATCAATAGATGTACTAGCTCTTACCTCTTATTGTCCAATATTTACAACTTTGTTTGGCATTCCGATTTATGAAGTACTTTAGCAAAGTACTGGCAAATTAAAACGTTGTTCAGAAGGCGAAACGAAGGAAAATAGGAGTGGTATTTACAAATTTTCTTTGTCAGCTTGCTTTAATAAACCCTTTCTGTTTTAATAAATCTGATTTTGTAATTACGAACAACATTATCGTCAAGAATTTCTGTAGACGAAAGAGCTGAATTAAAAGGAATATTTTAATAATTGAGTGCCGTCGCTGAAATTAACTGGAGGGATTACTGTGATCAGGGAGGCAAGTGTCGGCAGTTAGAAGCAATATTAGTGTAGGGTATGAGTGCACAATGTACCAAGGTTCAATCTATTAGAAGGACTAAAGTCAACCTCAACATCTGTGGAATGAGATGTATTCACTTCTTACAATTCAATAAAACAGGATTTTTTTAATAAAAGAAGTTGGCAATTATGGAAATTGCCAACTTCTGAACTTTAGGTAAATATGCACCAGAATATCCGATCTCTATAATATAAATGCCATAGTAATTTCACCCAAGTGCATTTATAGCGCTAAAACCGACAATGTCGAACCGCGGCTCCGATTTCGTTGTCAAAGTTCATGAACATTATCATCAACATCACATTCTACAACACAATTAAAGATGATACCGACATTACCAGATGTAATCGTTATTATCACGCAATGTTAATAGAATCTGTTAGATATTCTGACAAAGTTTAATAACGAACAAATTGTTTCAAACCTATAAATAAGTCGTTTCGGACATTTAAATAAATAAGACTTGTGAACTTTTGTGTTTATTTTATGTCCGTAAGTAACTATTACAAGATCCACAGATGACTTGTCTGATTTCATAAAACTTGGAGAGAGAGATAGCAAGAGATAGGGCGAAATGGAAAAGTAACATACTCGTACATACATACATATTTTCACGACCGAAAGACTACGTTTAGCGTGTTGGTGGGCGTAAAGGTGGAAAACGGAATCAAAATAGTGATGGATTGCTAGCCACATCGCCTGTTGCATGGAAAAGTAAAGGGAGGGCTTTTGCCCAACAGTGGGACCTAAATAGATTAAAAAATATATAAATAAAATTACTTGTAAGAATCTTGGTGCCTTTAATTAATTTTAATTTAGCTTCCTTCCTTCTTCTATTATGAATGAAAACACACTAATTATTTCAACAAAGAAATTAAAATTCTTATTTCAGGCAAGACGTTAAATGATAATGTCGAGTTCAAATCAAATAACACTTCTGTGTGGTTCTTTACTTATTTGGTACTTATGTTTTCAACCGACTTCAAAAGGAGAAGGTTTTTATTTAATATTCGTTACCTAGGAACTCCGTCATTTAAAACCGATTTAAAAACGTCTTTTTTGTTTGAAAAGGTATGCTTTTAATTTTTGCTTTGTTCCTCGGCACAGGACAGCCTTTACTGCACGACATTTCAAAGTACTAAGATGTAACTTATATAATAAAGTAAGTAAAACAAACTTCAGATTTACCCCTGCAGAAAGCGTATAATTAGAATACAACTAGCTGCCCCGGCGAACTTCGTTTCGCCATAAGTTAAAAACTATCCTATCTCTCAAGTTGGATCGAACTGCACATGGTGTGCGAATTTTATTATAATCGGTTAAGTGGTTTAGGAGTCCATTGAGGACAAACATTGTGACACGAGATTTATATATATTAAGATAAAACAATAGCTAATGACCATAACTTACTCTGAAACTAAAGAAATATTACCTGGTGATTAACTATTTAGCGTTCAAGCATAAAAATAAGCCTCTCAGTTGAAAAACAGTACCTCTGTGGCACCGTACATTTCTTTTTTTTTGGTTGAGAGTCAGCACCTTTTATTGCTATGGTACTCATTTTAAGCGGGCACATATTCTTTGTATCCTATTGCAAAAATGTCCAAAAACAGATATTTTTTCCTAGTTTAGTAATTGTTGAATTACATTAATATTTTTATAACCTTTTTTTATTTACCTCATAATAATGTACCTATCTATCTGCACCATATCGGAGCCATGGTGCCCAAAAGAGCCTTTGCAAGGCACCCCGCCATTTTGAGATCCAGGTTTATTCCCAGTTCGGTGACGGGCTACTAAACGATGAATCCATGTGTGCGCCATGTACCAATGTATACCTGTAAAAGAAAGTACAATAAAGCTTATTTTATTTTATTAATTTGGTCAGTTATTAATAGTCAGTCAGTTTTTTATATGATAGATTATTTTAATGGAGCTATTCTGTTGTTTTTATTTTAAACACGTTTCAAATTGATTCACGTTGAAAATGGTCTACAAGATATGGTTTGAAATTAAATATCGAATTGAATATCATTCAGTGAATTGTTGCGTTAGACAGATACTAAGGTACTAGCAATTTATTACATAACTTTTTACACCAGCTGTATATGACCAAATTATTCCGGTAAATAAATATGTTTACTAAATAATATCCGATATGCGCAAGATGATGCCCAGATAAAGTTATTAATAGGCAGCTTGTAGAGTAGCTCTCATGAACAGGGCTAGCGCAAGTTGTAAAATTGTTAGACGGCGATACTACCTGGAATTAACATGCTGGGAACCGGTGTCGGGAACACTCGAGTTGATTGTAACTTTTTAATAATAAAATACTGACAAAGTACCTTCATGAATCCCTACTTCAATTAGATGTTTTTGAGAAATTGTAGTAATGTGTTGTATTTCGTGAGAATTGACACATAACTGGGTGAGTGAGCTCCGCTCGAGAAAGTTTCCCAGGTCCAATATCCTCGAAATCTTTGGAACCGTTTCCGATATCTTAATATTATATTTAAATATTACACTACATCCATACTAGTATTATAAATGTGAAAGTAACTCTGTATGTCTATCTTTTTTTACGCTTCAACCATTGAACCAATTTGGATGAAATTTGGTATGGAGGTAGTTTGAGGCCTGGGGAAGGACATAGGACTTTCAATCTGGGAAATTCTACTGTTCTCGAAGGATCGATCGAAGTCACGGGCGAAAGCTAGTATTGTATAAATAAGCATACAAGAATTGCTCGTTAAAAATATGGAACTTACATTATTAATTTGAGTAGATGCCTTTGTATGCTTAGTAGTTTTAAGTTACCTATTTTGTATTTTTTGTTTTAATATTGGCTGGCGTTACTTGAGATAAATACAAAATAATAAAAGAAATCTAATACGATATGTAGTAGATTTGCTTATAGGTGTCACGAAGTCAAAAATGTCTTGCAACTGGGTAGGTACTTTCCGGTAGGTCTTATTTCAGGCCTTACTGAAAAGCCCTTTTTATACTCTAAGGTTGATTGACGAGCGAGCAAAGCGAGCAAGGACTTTGAGTCGAGTTGGAGCGAAAACACATTTTTGTATGTATGTAGCTGTGTTTGCTCTGCGATGACTCTCGAACCAGTGCTTTAATTATGATGAAACTAAGAATGTTGGGAAGGTAATATTGGTAGAATTTTCAACATCGCTAGGCATCAACATCGCTGAAGTAAATAGGTTAAATAAATGTTCGCGATGTGTAAGTTCGCGGCGAACTAAGTTAAGGTACTTAAGTTATTAAATATGTAGCAATAGGCATCTTTTAAAATATTCATTAGAGAGAATAGAACTAGTTATTTTTGTTTTGTCTAACAGTTTGGTTTGAGTCTCTGCATATTTAACAAACTCTTAAGAGAAAGAATTGCCATACAAAAGATAAATATAAATAACCTCCCATACAAATTAAGATGGTTGTTTAAAAAAATCGTCATTGTCATTTTATGTCCTTACGATATAGCATTTTATGGTTATACATTCGCCAGGAGGTTCAAAGTCGACATGAAATCGAGATTTTAATTTTGGTTATGTGAAAAAGAAAATGATATGTGTAGTAAATTTGCATTTACTTTTCCTTTCTTTTCCAAAGGAGGTACAGATTTTTTTAAAGTTTACCTATTAATTAAAGTTCTATCATGGACTGTTCAATAGAACAGGTGAGAACATAAGATTAATTAAATGCCATATCATCATCATCATCTCAGTCGCAAGAAGTCCACTGCTGGACATAGGCCTCCCCCAAGGATTTCCTCAGTCTATTAATACCATATATTCATTGAAAATAATGATGTTCAACGAGGACGCACATTTCCATGCAAATGAATTTCGTTGCGTTGCGTAGTATCTCGACCTCATCTTTAATAACCATAAATCCACAAATCGAACAGACAATTATTTATGGACCGGAAAAACTAACACGAACCAATTCATTTCTGAATATAAAATGTTTATTTTTATTCAGAGCACAGTCACAAAGTTTTAAATAACTTTTCTGCTATTTGGCCCTGTCGGAAAATCCCGAACAGCCAATAAGTACTTATGTATTAGGTAGTTTTTTATGTATAATTTCGATCCCGTTAAGATATCCTAAACAGAAGTAAATCATTTAATTTGTAACTGATTTTACTTCAAATTGTATTATTTACTTAAAAAACCAGGAAACATAAGTTTAATTTTACAAAAAGCATATTTTTTTGTCAAATTCTAAATGTTTAAGTCTAATCAAATCTTGTTATAATATAAACCTAATCAATTATAACAATAAATTAAAAACGACTTATAAATAGAAAACAAAGTTACAAATCAAATAGCCCTGGCAGCTCATTGCCCCGTGGTAGCGTGCCCAGAAGGCTGGCAGAATTGCCAGGTTGTATGGCAATGCTAATCTTTTGACCAAAGGCAGGCCTCTGGCCAGCCTCAGGTCACGAGATACTTCAATAGGTAAAGTTAAGTTTTTCAATATCTAGGTATCATCATCATCATCGTAGTACGATGGATTACAGCTGATTTCTTTGTTCATTCCATGGTAAACCTATGCAGCTGTATCAAGGTTGTCTCATAAAGATGGGTCAGTGAGGAGACGACAAGTTTAAGAGACCATGAAATCTATTTATCAAGGAACACAATACGCATAAAGATTCATTCTCAAATTAATGTTTTTAACGTTCTAGTTTTAGTATCGTAAAATGAGGCGGTTTTGATTAGGTTTACGATTAAATTGCTCTCTAGTTCTTTGAATTTTGAGCTCAATATGTTTGGATTAACGGTTTTTTGTGATGATTACAAATATACAAGTTTACGTTTGGAAAAAAAATGTCCCTTATTAAATTTAAACTGCTGTTGGGGATACTTGGGTAATACTTGTTTTTAATTTAATCGTATTGAAAAAAAACCCAAAAAAGCAGCAAATTTAAGAGAAAAAAAAATGATTTACTTAATAAATTATTTTTATAAATTTGGAGTGACATTGATGACTGGGGCTAATTTGATTGACGAAGAGAACCCATATATTATGGGTTAAATCAACACAAAATAATAAACTTATATCATAGAAGCATTTAATAAATAAACCCGTAAGATTTTTATGTGCTTTAAAACAACAATCGCTGAAGAACGCACGTTACGTTGTACGATGTAAGAAATGAAAGAACCACTTTCTTTTAAAGGCGTTTGTAATATTATTCGATTAAAGTACTACGAATCACATTCTGAATCTTGCGTTACGTTGCCTGAAATACAAGCTTGCTAAACAAAAAAAATAAAAATAAAAAAGTTGACAAAATTAGATTTACCATAGAATTTGGTTTTTTGAGAAAGTGACTTCGATTAGTGTTTAACAAATTAAGGTCAGTAATGATAACAGCCAGGTAGCCATAGATTTAAAAAAAGAAATCGTCTCTCTGAACAGGTTTATCTTACCTACTGAAGCACCGGAGTCACTTGTCATATTTTATGCCATCTCAATTTAACTGGAACTACGCACAGGGTTGCTTAATATGTAGGTACGTAGTCGTTAATAATAATGCATAAGCCCACTAGGTACATTGAGCTTTTCAACTTTGCCGAAGAATATTGATTAATTAAAAAAAATCAATCGTAATTAGTCCCGAGCACGAATAAAAAGTAAAATTTCTAGTTACTTACCTAATGAGAGCAATCTTTCATAAGGATGCGAGACGGTGCATTATATCCAGGCTAGTACATAGAATCGGTCGGCCAAAAGTATCCACGTTCGAGTCCACAATTTATGGTTATCGAAGTCGCGCCGGTATCTTGGCAGGAACGGATGGGCCGCGGGCAAACGGTCGCATACATTATTTTTATGTGAGCACTCCCGAATTACATTTCAGGTGCAATTATTTTCAAACTTCAATTTGATCTCCGATATTTGTGGCAGAGTTTGCAGTCGGAAATTCAGTGTTTTCTGTTGTAAACCCTGAATTAGTTAAAGTTATACTGAATTACGTACACGATGCCCGAAAAATATACTAACTTCTATTCTCGATTTACTCTGTATATAAGATGATTTATCTCTTCACTTATAAATGATTCAGGGATCTGTTTAGGGCATTGGATTTCCGCGATAAACTATGCTAACCTTTTCAGGGTCTCAAACTATCTAGTATCATTTACATTTATCTAAATCGCTGTTAAAGCTCGTAAAAACATACAGACAAATTTACTAGAGTCATACTAAAATACAAACTCAGAGGTGCAAGCCTCGTGTCAATCGTTACATCCGATTCGTTATCTATCAAACGCTGTTCGAACGGTTTTAGCTCAGATAAGCTCCTGCTTGAGGCAGTATCGCCTAAATCTCAAACAATACAAACCATTTCATCAAGGCATACAAATCGCTGTCACCATCACTCGGTAATTTGTAACATCACACGTCATTGTTAGTGCATGCCTTATTTATACTAACACGAATGAGGACAATGGCGGCCGCTGCCAATACGCCAGCAGCCGTTGTCCAAGTGAATTGTTTGCGTCGCCTCGTATACCGGCGATAAATCCACCAAAAACAATAGCACATAGGCGTCTGCATAGCGCTCCGCCATCGGATTTACATAAATCAATCGGTTACTAACGCGACCATGTTGTATATACAGCACATGCGTATAACATTTTGAAAGGGGTTGTGAACTTACTGGCTGACGACTTTTGAAATAGTTAACTTGTAATTAATCATGTCTACAGTGATCTTTGGTTGACTTTGATTGTAGAATACAAAACCGTAAAAAGAAAATTGAATAACGAAAAACATTTATACCCCCCATTGAAATTAAACCAGCTGATAGCTGATTTTTGTAGCTCCTGCTTAATCTAGTATCACATAAGTCTCAAATAATACAAACCGCTTCATCAAGGCATACAAA
This sequence comes from Elegia similella, assembly GCA_947532085.1. Classification (NCBI taxonomy): domain Eukaryota; kingdom Metazoa; phylum Arthropoda; class Insecta; order Lepidoptera; family Pyralidae; genus Elegia; species Elegia similella. Next base: position 18,928,188 of record OX383934.1, on the reverse strand, counting down.
TCGTTGTCACCATCACTCGGTAATTTGTAAGGTCACACGTCATTGTTAGTGCTGCCTCATTTATACTAACATGAACGAGGACAATGGCAGTCGCTGTCAGCCAATACGGCGGCAGCCGTTGTCCAACTGAATTGTTTGGCGTCGCTTCTAGTCCGGTGATAAATCCACCAAAAACAATAGTACATAGGCGTCTGCCTAACGCTCCGCCATCGGCTTTACATAAATCTCTTTGTGACCATGTTGTATAGACAGCACTGCCCACGAGTATATCATCTTGGAAACGGGGATGTAAACTTACTGGCTGACGAGTTTTGTATCTTGCATTTGATCATATCGTACCGTTGAATTATAACTATACATTGAACTATACATTTCCAATCACACATGCATTATTTTAATGTATAATGTGACTTAGTCAGACAATCAAATGAAATCGTTTTATGGAATTCGAAAGACAAATATGCGAAGAAATAAGTTAAAATTCTTAAATATATTTCTTTTTATTTTACAGTAAGTACCTTAATACACTTTTCTTCTATTCTAAATTTACCTAATAATTTTCAAATCACTAATCCAAATTTGGATTTACCATATCGTACCGTAGGATGTGTGATTGGGAATGTATCAACTATAAAAACATATTTGGGTGTAGGTATAATGAGGTAGATAAATCTACACATCTCTGAACTCTTCGTAATGAATAGTTTTATTACAGAGCTTGTAACGTTGCAGCATGCCACCTACTTGCTGCATCTCGTCCAACCTCATTTCTCTCATCCTGTCCATTTTTCATTCCTTATTTTAATTCAAATTTCATTCCATGCCATTCCATTTTTAGATTACTTTCTTTCTCTCTCATCACTCATTCTGGAGTCTGCTACCATCTTTCAGTCTGCTACCATCTTTCAGTCTGCTACCATCTTTGAGTCTACTACCATCTCTCGGAGCATAACAGTCTCTGTTATTAATTATCAAAGTAAACATCTACATAGTTGAAGTTGTAAAGTGAAGTTGTAACAATAAAGTTATTCTCTGTGTTCTGTGTGTCGAGTCTTGTGTTCTCCCTAACTTCCTTATATGTGGGAACTCGGCTAGAGCGCCGGGATAGTCAAGAGTCGAACCCCCACAAGCTTAATCTATGAGATATATGTAAATAAATCTCATAGATTAGAGCTTATATAAAACTATACATTTTTCATATACGTATAGAACGAAGACCAACATCAGGGTGAGTTTTACAGGTGGGAAGCGATCGAGATTAATAGGCATCCAAATTTCAATTGAGATGGTTGTTCGACATTTACTGCCACTTGGAAATCGGTACTCCAAACTTTGAAAAACTATACCGTAAGAGGTATTGAGCAACGTCCCAACCAAGGGGGCTCGGGAGCGATGCTCCCACTATAACAAAAACAATTTGGCCAAAGAGAGTTAAAGCATTAGGACAAGTGATAATTATAGAAAACTATATGTTATTAGCGCAAATTATGGTTAAATTCTTCGATCAAATGTAGATACACAGTCTCATACAAAATAAAGCCTGAGTCAAAACATCATGCATATTTACTTACAAACAACGACCAAAACGGTACATACTGAAATTATAATTTCATCATTTTTTTTTCACTTTTGATGCTTAGTTTTTGTATCTACCATCGTCATCGCGAGACGTGTGAGTGCTAGCGCGGTTTATTGAAACTGGACAAAACAGCTCCGAATCTCGATTAGTGCGCTGTTTTGCCGGTGCCACTTTTTGAGCGCGAATCGTGTATCTACCATTATATTTGATCTGAGATTAAATAATATAATATGTAGAGCAAAATTAAATAAGATTATTTGTTATTATTATTATAAAAAGTGAAAATTATATATTTTGAGCGTTATTGCAAGACAAATTAAAATATCTTATATCTAGACGTCGATATTCGAGACTAAAGGGAAAAATACCCGTGGTTTAGACAAATAGTGTTTGTCTAAACCACCGGTCTAAACTTTTTAGCTAATAAATAAAGCGGAAAGATTTGATTGTTTATTAATTTGCATTGATTAAGCTTTAAAGCTACTAGACCTATTCTAAAAATTCACTGAGCACACCTGAGATGGTTTCCGGTTGCTCACACCCCCTGAGATGATTTGGTACCCAGGAGCCCGGATAGATTGCGTGATAAAAGCCGAAAAACTCTAAAAAAGTTTTCATAATATTTTAAACTCAAATCACTAATCAACTTCACTTGTTATAAAAATAAGAACATTAAAAAAATACTTAACTATTGTGCAATGGCCATTTCAATTAAGAATGTAGGATAAGGTTTGTAAAAAAAATACAAAATCGTGTCTGCCTAGCCACGAACTAGGAAAAACAGTAACTTCAAAATTAGAACTCGGAAGTGCACAGGACGGATAGGCAATTAAATCGGTGCGATCCCACGGGATCGGCGGGACTCGCGGCCGAGATTATCTGCCTACATTTATCTACCCTAATTGCTATTTACTATTAGGCACTTGTCTATTCTATAGTTGGGCTTAGTTAGCCTATTTTATGGGTTGTGGTCATGATATAATTTGCTGATTACAATATTTGCAATATTCACTAAGAAAATTGACGACACTGGCCACTTTTTCCTTGTGTGAAAAAAAAAGTGAAATAACAAAAAATAGACCTACCAATAGATGACACAATTATGCTGAACGGCTTATTTCTAAAGGAGTTCATTGTTTGTCGTTTTACCTGTATGTTCCAAGGGAAAGTTATTCAGTGTCATAAAGATCTCTCTCCAACAATATTTCAAGTATCATCAACATGTTGTATCTGTATGATGCGTCAGCAATACTCCAGGAAATTGTATGTCACCAGAATTTCTATCAAAACTATGAGTGTTCTCTATCTAATTTCTGAAGCAAATATTTTTGTATTTTTTTATAAAATGATTTTACGTTTTTTAAATGTTTTTGAAGTGGAGGGAGGCCTTTGCCCAGCAGTGGGACACATGATGGCTCGAAATAAATAAATAATAAGTGTTCCTACTATTACAACGATTGAACCAATGCATATACTAAAATTTTACATACATTGTCTGGGGCACTGAAAAAGATATAGGATATATATTGTCTAGTAAAACTATTGTTCTCGAGGGTCAATTACAAATATATTTTTCGGCAATTCCATATCGATTTAGCCGACCATTGTGGTTGGAGGACCAGGGTTCAATCTTTGGTAAAACAAAATAGAAAATGATCTTTATCAGATTGACCTGATCGATGTGTTATAAAATATTATTTTATTTATTAGCCGTGTGGTTTCCGGCATAGTAGAATAGAACCATTCTTAGTCTTCCCAAGGAGGTCGTAAGAGGTGACTTAGGAAATACAAGCTACACAAAACTCATAAACATCAATGAGACCTCTCCAACCTGTCTGGCCAGCGAGGAGAGTGTAGGCCAAATCCTCTGTCTGCTCTGGCCAAGTATGGCTCCGATAGTATAGAGAGGGTCATGCTGCAGTGGAGACTTAAATAAAACCTAATGATGATGATTTTTTTTATTGACAACGCGGATCGTATCACCAACCTTTAAATATACGATTCCGCGCAGGGTTCACTACCAACTGTATTCCACCACCAATAGCGGTGCATATAATATAAGTAAACTTTGTCCCTTATCTAACTCGTGTTGCAAAGGTTTGCAAGCAACCGTAATCCTACTTCTGTCATATACATAAATTTAACATAGTATCAGAATTCACAAGACTAAGATAATACATACTGTTGCATATAAATTGGGAACAATGTACCGGAATATTTTATTTTACATTCGTCCGTCTTGGTCAAAGAGTTTTCTATAAATGACAAAAATATTTTTGAATTTCATGAATAGTTGATACCAAATGTAAAATATACACAATATTGTAGATGCAGTTGTTTTTATTTGAAAGATTTATACTAACTTTCGCCCATGACTTTGTTCCATCAAGAACAGTACCGTTTCCAAGTTGTAAAATAACCTACGTCCTTCTCCGTATCCCAGACACTGCGCATAATTTCAAGATGTTCAGTAGTTATAACTTGAAAGCTTAACAAACAAACGGACAAAACTAAATAAACGAACTACTTTCGCATCCTAACTAATATTATAAATGCGAAAGTGAGTTTGTTTGTTTGTTACGCTTTCACGCCGTAACTACTGAACCGATCATCATGAAATTTTGCATACAAGTTCTCTGGAGTACCGAGAAGGACATAGGCTACCTTTTATTTTTTATCCCGGGAAAAAGTACTATTCCCGAGGGATCGACATTGACGCGGGCGGAGCCGCGGGCGAAAGCTAGGTTTATTATATTTGTTAGGATATATAGCTACCTAATTTTTGTTTCCAAGCTAGCACCTATTTACCAAAAATCGCATTTTGTCCTATTCTTCTTAACTTCACTCTGTGACAAGACCTATTAAAGTGAGTCTATCAAGTCCTTATTGGTTTATGCGAGTATGAAATTTTTGTTAAATTCTACTTACACACTTAGTACTAGACATCATAATCATTGGTAATAAACACATACCAACACGTTATACGTTCTGTTATGTTGTATAGGACTATATTAATAGAGAGGGTACAGATTTCCATGCAAATGAATTTCGTAGCCGAGCGTATCGGAGTTCTCATCTTTAATAACCATAAATCTACAAATAGAGACGATTATTTATGGCATAGAAAAAACAAATATCGTACTGAACCCAGCTTTAAAAATATAAACTGGCTAAGTAAGAGTGGGATCGCACTTTATATTTTTTCATTACACCTCCGTGGTCCAGTGGTTAAGGTGTTTGCTTGTAGACCCGTTGGTTGTGCGTTCAATTCCCAAGGAAAGCATACTTTGTTTAGATCTTTCCAGTTTGGTTAGGACATTGCAGGCTTGAATCACCTGATTGTCTGATAATAAAGATGATTCCAAGGTTCGGAAGGCACGTTAAGCCGTTGGTCCCGGCTGCCATCTAGTAGTCGTTAAAGGAACCACGTCAGACGCCGGGAGGAGCTTCCAAGGAACTCTGACACCAGGGTGTGCATTGTCATTTGACCGTGTCATCTACACGAAATGATGATGATTACAGCTACTCTTAAACGGCGTCAATAAATGCAAGGTAAGTGGGCTGGATAGTCTCGTTTTGGTTGATCCCATATAATTTCCATTACGCCTGTGGGCGCGTTAATACATTCGCTGCCACAAATATAAGTAGCTTTCGCGCGCGTCAATGTCGATCCCTCGGGAATATTATTTTTCCCACGATAAAAATAAAACTAATATATATAAAAAATATTTAGAAATTGTTACAGATTACCTTGTTTTTTTATGATTGAGAATTTAAAAAAAATCAAAGAACAAAAGATATTAATTAGGAATTAGCCATAAATAAAATTAAAATAAATCACTCATTCAGCTTTGTTTTACAAATAGGAATAGGGGCCAAATAAGTACGTTCTTGACTGTCTTGGGGTAGACGACAGCATCGGTAGTGCTACAGCGCTACGACGGTGCTACGAGTTTTCTCTACGTCTACTAGAGGTGGGGCCAAATGTTATTTACTTAACGGAGAAACTTCTGATTGCATGCAAAATTAAGCACTATGCTGTCTTAAACAACAAACAGTGTTAAAATAGCATTATAAATAATAGGATAATTGTTACGACTTAAATAATAAGCTCCGAAGCTTTTTACACTGTTATATGCTATAATAGCGCTGTTCTTACATATATTACCATTTCAAATAAATTAGAATTATTTTATTTGTTAAAATAAATATTAGTGTAAAAATGATTACCAAGCGATTTCTATCATGTTTTAATAGCCGGGGTAAAATTGCATTCCGATTCAGAACTACCTATTTCTTAACTCACGATCCAGAAATTTAAACAGTATATTGAGTTGCTAAAAATATTCATTCATAGAATTTAAATTTCTTTATAAACAAATTGACAGCTACACTATTTTCAGTTGCAAACAAACAACTTTATGTGTATTTGTATTTTATAATTACCATTACTCGAATAGCAAATAAAAAAATATATGATTTTTAAATAGTTTTTTTTTTGATCAAATGTGTGTAGCCGTCCTATTATTATATGAAATATAATGTAAGTTTTCTATGTTATTTAAGGCAATATGTTAACTAAGCCGGTTTAATAATCTGAAGCAATCTATTTCCATTAAATAAAGTGCCTTTATTATAGAGTAAGTACAAAACAAAAACTTCGCCTGATATCTTGCAGTAAGGAATAATTGGGATGCACTAGGATACAACACAGGTGCACATTTATCTTTCCATAGACTATGCAAATACAATGGTTTACTGAGCGCAATTCGTTGATAATTTTTTAAAAGAATTATGAATCTCGTATTAAAAAGTACTCAACACTAAAGGTAAAAAAAGTCAAAAGTCAAAGATTTTGATTCAAAATTGGATACTTTTTTTTATATTAAATGAGTTTACTCTTGACCATAATCTAGGCCAAAGGCAAAGATATGGTCTAGGATCGAGCGAGTTTACCCAGAAGAAGCCTATTCACTCTAACTTTAAAAAGATTCAGGTTATATGCGCTCGGAAATACAGACGCAGGCAATGAATTCCAATCCTTAGCTGTGCGTATAATAAAAGAAGAGGAAAAGCGCTTGGTACGAATGTTAGGAATTTTAACCAGGTAAGGATGGTACCCAGCGGTGCGCCTGACCGTCCGATAGAAGAAAGGAGAAGGTGGTATGAATTCATGCAGTTCTTGAGCACACTCTCCGAAGAATATTCTGTAACAGACACATAGGCTGGCGACTTTGCGTTTATGGCTAAGACTTTGCAGTTAATTTTTTATGAGTCTTTGATTTGTTCTATACATGTATCTCTTTTTGAACGTCATATTTTTTTTTCAATATAAGCTAACTTATGAACTAAGAAATAGGTACCTAATCAATCAATATTGTAGGTGGTAACTTTTCTTTTATCTAAGAGTTATTCTTACATAATTATAGAACAAAGTCAACTTAATCTACCTGGGACCATGTAAACTGTAAAGTTTCCCAAATGTTATGTATGTAATAATAATCTTCCATGCTGGTCTGGGAGAAAAGAAAAACGTAGAATGTGCCAGCTGCTTCTCTTCTCGCGCAAATCGTAAAAGCCGATCGAGGGAATGGGCAAAAATCTGAGGAATCATGTTAGTAGGCGATGCGGCTAGCAACCCATCGCTATTTTGATTTCGTTTTCCGCCTAATGCCCACTAACTAGCTAAAAGAGGCCTTCGGGTCTTATAGACCTGGGCTCTGTCTACCCCGTAAGGGAAAAAGACGTGATAGTATGTACCTATGTATGTAATAATATAGAATAGACGCAATAAAGCCCTTTTAGGTGATTTAATTGAAATTTAATAACTTCATTCGCGTTATTATGGATGTGGTCATACCTATTTTTTGCAGTCCGAAGAAATTTATGAGAAACACATAGTAGGTACTCGGTACCAACTTCGTGACCATTTGTCATATGTAGTATTGACATCGTAGATAGCTATTTAAATGTATGCAAGACCGCAAGTTTCCGATCGTCTAATCAAATATAGGTAACCTATTCGTTTGCTTTTCATCCCCAAATGGAGTTGGTTCTGCGGTGTTTGCCCATACCTGATGTTACATTATATCTGATTGCTTCGAGATCCAGTTAATGAAATATGGATCCAATACACGTTCAATTTAGTTGATGAGAATCGTTAATTGTAACCTACTGCCATTGTGTATTTCAACAGGTTCTATACCAACAGCACCTGAAAGAGGTGAGACCAAATCTTATGCGATAATATGATTCAGGAATAAGCATTCATTACGACCAATACTGGTTGTGGGTGAAGAATAGCAATCAAATTTAAAAAAAAAAGCAACGACAGCCCTGCGAATTTTTTTTTTTCTCTTAGTAGGGGTAACAATTTATACGAATATGTCCCAATCCGTTGGGAAATTTAGAAGCTATAGTAAAATAGTACATATTGTACATATACTATTAATGAACTTCATTCTTTTCTGTTTTGGCCCTACAGTAAAAGTTCTGTCTAAAGGACAATAATATTATTGATACTTGTTCACATAATAAAAAAATATCCGAGATTACACGACCCATATTCATGACATGACCGAGCATTTTTAGCGACAGTTAATAAATCTTTACTGAAAATTTACCAATAATATGTCAATACCGTACATTAATATATATTAAGGTAACTTTTTATAGAACAGAGAGATACAGTGTTCCGAGCGCGCTATCCGTATGCGGCTGCTGAATAATTGAATAAGCGATATAATTGACGCGATGTCATAAATTGGAGACGGTAAAGTTTGACAGGTATAATTACAAAACTAATCGTTACTTCAAAACAAACAGATCCCATAACAAGTGCAAACCGGGCCGTGGGCAAAAGTACGGTCAGTGTTGTTATTACGTCAAGAGATAATCAGAAATTGTAGATATATGAATGGAATTTTATGTTGTAGTAATGCCACGCCACCGGGAAACTTCATGTTTGTTAGTAGCATGAATGCCGGCTCGTCCGGAGAAGTACCACACTCTCACAAAAAATCGACTTTTGAGTAGGAGCTTTACCGCTTCTATGCTTCTTGTGTTGAGTGAGAGAGCCGAAGGCCCATCCTCCCAGTCAAAATTAAATTAATGTTAATATATTAACATTTATTTAATTTTGATCTTAAAATTTCTAGTTAATTTCATGTGATGTGTGCAGATCTAACACACACAGATGATTGTCAGATCTGTGTTTGAAATTATTTTGATATTTTATTATTACTTTAAAAAGAGACAGATAAAAACGATATTTATTTGCAATTCATTATATGCGTGAAACATTTTTATTATTTATTTCTAGCATGTACGTAAAATAAAATAAATTGTGATATTGGATCTATCACTATACAAAAGTATGTAGTACATCAAACATTATTATGTTTATTTGTATACTATAATAAAATTTATTTTTAGACTAAATATAAATTCTTTATTTAGCTAAAAAACAATTCAACTTAATACTAAACATAATTAATAACAACATAAAAATAAAAAATTATAAATAACTTACAAATAAAAAAATTCTTCCAACGCACCACATCGAGGCAAAGTACCCAAAATGCTGGCAGCATTTCCCAGTTGCACAGCGAGTCCGATACGTTGTGCAAAAAAACTGCCAGCTCTTGGATCACCAGTTGCCTCGATGAGACGTGTTGTCAATTCCTTATAGAATTTTTTGGCTTCAGTGCCCCAGGGACCCAAAGTTTCTACAGCAAAAGGCAAGAATATAAAGCTGTCGGTCAATCCCGCGTATTTTCGCTTTTTGCTAGCTTCAGCAGCACAGGCAGCTGCTCCGAGGCAAGAGCTAAAGTATCTACACAAGTGGCATCCCAAACTAGACATTTGCCAGCCGCCACGGGATTAAAGAAAGACCATCTGGTCGCTTGCCATCGGTGCGGAAGATTCCATTTGGTTCCAAAACTGAAGGAACATTGACAGTTGCTAAAGTTCTACGAATTATGTCGTTTAGTGAGGCATGACGTGGAATTCGGCCAGCACTTTTAATGCAAGCAAGACCATGATGACCCAAACCATCCACAGCTGTACCACAGTGACATAAATGTGGTTGATTTATTTTTACACCCAGACGGAGGCCAATGGCGAGTGTAAAAGTGCAATTATCTAGAAGGGAGCCAACATGTGCAGAAGGAAGTGCTTGTAACCAGTGTCCGGATTCCCTCTCAGATAACGCCAAAAGACGCGATCGATCTTCCGCACTGTCACAAAATGCAATGGTTTCTTCTTGAATATCTTTACAAAGAGGATTGTCCCATAGTCGCTGTGAACAGACATTTACTGGGAAATCATCCAAAACACTTGACCTCCAAACTTCTTTCGCGTCGCTCACGCCGCATATGTCAACGGAACCTATTGCTGAGTGTAGAAGTTTACCGCATAATGACAAAGAGGCGTAAACAGAAGAAAGAAAAGCAGGAAGAGCCACTGCAGATACCTTGCGGACTCCGATGCCACCAAAACGAACTGGGAGAGAAGCAAATTTCCATGTTTTATTTGTAACTTGACAATTGAAAATTTTCTCTAGTGTCTCCCAAATTACTTCGTCCAGTTTTGTGAGTTGTTCTTGATGCTTCCACATGAGTGAGCATCGCAAGGCATAAGTAAATTTTGGCACAAAAAGACAACTCCTAAGTATGTAGAAAACCATATAGACTAAATTGACTTTGATTATAAAAATCAAAGATTTTTATTCAACACTAGCGACCCGGACCTCAGCTTAGCACGGGTGAAAGGTATATGTAAATTTCCTTTTGAATCACTCTATCTATTAAAAAAACTGCAATGAAATCCGTTGCGTAATTTTTAAAATCTTTTGAAAATCTAAGCATACATAGGGACAGACAGACAGCGGGTTTGTTTTATACTATGGAGTGATAGTGATTGGATACTTACATGTATTTCATCTGTATTAAATTTTGAATATAAGTCTTGAGCTATGTAGGTGAACATATTCCACTAGCGTTCGAAAAAAAACAGACGCCCTTGTTCACCTGGACGATATGATTCCGTAGTGAACAAAACACAGTAAAAGAGTATTGTTCACTCAGGTGATATCAGCTATGTGATCGAAGTGAAATAGACTGGAATTATAAATATTTTAACTATTACTATCATATAGGTGGGTCTATCCGATTGCCTATAGAATAATGAATCAGGCACATTGTTCGCACTGGGAAGTCCCAGTGAATGCAGCCGTCCTTCCGTCTGTCACCAAACCTAGCCCAGGTTATTTCCACCGCCATTAGCAGCTAGCACGGGAACATTCATATTGTAATATGCTACTAAATTATAATGATATTTACATACGAACTGTAAATTTTTAATAATCCAGGTCTGCACCGATGTTATTAATTTCAATAGTTGCAATATCTATCAGCAAACCCTGTACAATCCCACACATGTGTTCAGCAGGCTGGGCAATTTATATTTCGAATTATTTTTTACTCCAGCATTGGTCTTGTAGGAATATTTATTCATATTGACATCTTCAGTAGAGGTGGGCTAAACGGCTTTATCCAAAAAAAGCTACACTCATTTTGACGAGGACATCTTTTCAAACTTTTAAAAAAACATATGCTTTTTTACATATTCTTCCTTTCTTCTCAATAATAAAAAAAATGTAGATACGTATGTTTATTTATTAAACAAAAAATTAAAATATATACCCTGTTAAAGTTCTGTCGTCACATTTTGCTACTTGTCTAATATTATCGGTACTTCCTCGTGGCCAAACTATTTCGCCAAACTGATTTGGCTACGATCAATTCCATTTCCTTGTGGCCAAACTGGTTTTGATTTGGCTAGGAGGGATCCCATTTCCTTGTGGCCACACTCTTTTAAAAATAAGGAAAGTAAGTACAGTTACAAACATAACAGTATTCTCGTTTCTCAAAATGCAAATTTGATTACCTAACTAATTTTAATATTATAATTTTGACCTAGGAAACTAGCCGTACGTAAACGGCCACCTCTAATCCTGAGTCGTTTTCGAAGGTATGTCGAGGCAAAGACAATATACAATACAATACAAACAATACAATACAATATAATACTCGAGGGTGAATTTACACCCGGCATTGGAAACTTAAAAAGCAATCTATTTGTGTCCGTAAAATATATCAAGTGCATAAATTAACTCGTTGCATATTTACTGCAACGCTGACGCTGACCTGGCCGTTACCAAACTTAGCCCAGCCAGACTTGCTACCATTTTCTGCTATTTTGCTACCATTTCAGCTACTCGCAGAGTACAAATATTGAATGTATTAGTAACATACTGCTATTAATTTTAAAGTATGTGTTGCTTACGAGTGGCTCGCAACTGAAGTTCACGAGTCGGTAATTTGGTTGACTAGACGATATCACAAAAACCACTATGCCTAATGAATAGAAAAATTTACTATGCATAGACAAAGCATAGAACAACTAACAATAATGTATATAAATAAATGCATTATAAAGATAAATAAATACTTTCTATAATTATTATACATAACAAATAAAATTACTCATAAAATATAAATTTCAGTTTTAAAGAATAATAGCTTTTTTTAAAGATTAATAATTAAATTATCTATTAAAGAAAAAAATATCTTTATAAAAACTTAATATACACAGTGAAATATGTTCACGATCAAAATTTAGAGTTGAGCCTTTATCGATATTGGTATCGAAATGAACCTTATTTTGATATAATATAGGTATAAAGCTACCGATAAAGACAAATTCATTCGAGTTTTTGATTTAAAATATTATTCTTACTTCATTAGTACGCAATTCATCAATTTTAATTCAACGAAAAATAAAAACAAATATCGATAAATACCCCTCTTGTCATCATACTTCACCAAAATCCGTCATTACTTACAACAACACGTCTACATTACGAATGGCGATTATATAGAACTGACTTACATATCAACAATAGTTGCTGCCGGTAGGCAAATGGTTTATAATTTGGCCAAATCTTTTTTCAAGGCAAAGATTATTTACCAAGATGATGATATCTATTGCAACTTTTGGTTCCGAACATGCGGCTCGTACTTCATCAACTCAAGCTATATCTTAGGAATACGAAAGTTGTAAATAGTGCAGTTTTCATATATAGACGAAGACTATTTGAACGTACCTAAACATATGCGTGCAATCAAATTATAGTGCTAAGTATGAGTTATTTATTAGTAAATTAAATTAAACTGGTACTAACCTTAACCTTTTTACGGCAGTGTCACAAAGAACGATCCTTGTACTCTTCTGGCCTTTCGGGGAAAATATTCCCTAACCTAGCAACTCATAAGACTTGACTGTCAATGTCATCATTTTTGACAGATTGACAATGACATTGACAATGTTACGTGATTAAGCATGGGAATATCGCTTTATAAATCCTACATTAATGTTTTTTTTTAAATAGAAAATTCAGGGAGTGTTTACGTATAAGGTACTTGCGATTGCATAAATAAAACCTATCGCTTCCGATTGACCGCTAATTGTCAATTATTTGAAAGCTGCTACTCCTATATTCTCCGTAATAACCTATAGTTTTTAAAGCCTTTTTGCGTTAATTCTGTGCTTAACCCACTCGTTAGATTACTCAAGTATACCAAACGAACTACGATGCTGAACCATATCCACTTTATAAATATGCTGTTGAGTAACGGATTGAGTTTCTATCGGCGTATTTTTCTCACCAGTGGTCGTTCCGAGAGGCTAGTAGTATTTCGATTTTGCATATATTAAAAAAATATAAGAAATAAAAATGTGACTTCGAAAAGAGATGATCCAATGATGATCCAATTTTGAATAAAGATCTTTGACTTTGACTTTCGTTTCTAAAGCAACCATAAACTTTTTTATTTTTATAAGAATGTAAATTATGCTATTTTTTAACTCAGCGGTTTTCCTTTGAAGTCTCTTTACAATTTTTGTTACGATGATAAATATGACTATAGTTGTACCAAGCAATGGTACGTATTCGATTTCTAGATAGAAAGACCGGATATTAATTGGTGATAGCAAACATTTAAATAATATGTTACCGACAATGAGAACATTAAGTTTACAAGAATAACATTATTTTTAACGATTTTTTAACTTTAATAATTAATCTTTATCTATTTTTAATAACATAAAGAGCCTTAATTGTATTTTATTTCATCAGAGCAAATCCAAATTGCACCATGTTATAGCTATAGAGGCACCAATAAAAATCATTGATTGCTGCATGCTCCAGTAAAAAAATCCATAGAAATTGTTGATTACCTCGACATGGTCAGTGTAATGTAAATATACTAAGCTACTAAAATGTTATTTGATCAAATACGTATTTGATTTAGAATAAAGTCTTCGACGTCATCTGCGTGGGTGTCTTCTTCATCCTCGCCTTTTCCCTATAAGGGGTCGGCTCTGTATGTCAACTCTCTCCAATTTTTTCTATTATCCAACCATATCGACAGTAGCTCCCCGTTCTAGCATGTCATTGCTCACACATTCCCTCCACAACTTTTGGGTGTATCTTTACATAATGATAAGGATAAGATACTGCTGTAAGCTTAGGCAAATTGATTTGTGAAAAAGCATGAAAGCCGTTCAGTAGTTATGGTGATTATCCGTTACAGGAGATATTCTGTAAAATAACATATTTTTGTCGGTCTACCAAAAGAGTACTCTTCTTTCAAAACCCCTCTATCAATTTCTTGGGAATATATTCAATGTACAGTTACGCAAGTTCTCTGTCTTATTATATGTATATACATACTTAGATGATGTAACTACATATATGACTCGTTAGAAATGTAGCAAAGTCAATATAAAATAAAAATACAAATAGTTATGTTACATTATAGTTTTATTAATATTGAACAACAGAATAAGTTTTTAAATAGGTATAAAACACTTTGTTCGAAATTTATGTGTAAATGTTATACAAATAGGCAGAATAGATGCAAAAATACGCACAGAATAGATTCATAACTCTTGTTTAAAATGTTTAAATATTCAGAATATATTACTGACTTTAAAAATACCTATATAAACTTTCTTACATTCGGTATAGTTCGCATTTGAGGCTTAATGGAAGGCACAGTACTATTTTTACAATATCTTTTTATTCGAGCGTTTTATTCTACAAGTGCTTTATAAAATATGTGATTGCTACACATCTAGATTCAATACAACAATACATGCAGACTAGTATAATAGACATGGAAAGTAGTTCTCATACAAAAATAAGACTATTGAATATATAAATTAATGCTTAACAATAATAACTTAAATTAGGTACATGATGTGAAACCAGTACATGTCCACGAAGTGGACTGTTAAATGTACTTTTCTATTTTACTGGAACATTTTATATTTTTGGTTTGCTTTTTGATTATAAAACATTATTGCATTATGTTTTTTTTTTTCATAGCCTGTTCAAAGACGACGTTGTATATCGAAATATAACCAAAGGATTATATTACCACAAAACAACCTTTAAATTTGAACTCGTTACCCAATCAACTCGAATTGGCGATGACAATTTAAAATCAGATAAGAACAAATGTTTCAGTTTTGACGCTATTTATGGTAAGATAAAAGTCCAAAATATCTAGCAAAACTAATTTACTTTATAAAAATTCGTCGTTATATTAAATGGACAGTGGGAAGAAGAGCCACGATAACGTTACTCAGAGAATGTGTTAACCCCCGCGCTGCGTCAGGACGGCGTCGATGAGGAGGATGGCACCGTTGATGATGGCGAGCGAAGCCTTCGCGAGGTTTTTGTTCGTGTAGTCGCTCTTCGACGCGTGCTGAAACCTGTAATAGAGGGGTTCATTTTTGAATAAAATTTGAAGAATATATCCCTTAGTAGTTAAACTTACCATGGCTACCAAGTATCCATCGACATAATGTATATTGGATTAAATTAAGTATTGTCTAGCGTGAGCCCTTTTCTGACTTGATAGACCAAATTAAGTATTAAATACTCTATTGCACGGCAATACAATTTGCTGGCAGAGTTGAAATTGTAGGTGTAGGAGGGCTTAGGACTCTCTAGATTTTTTCAAAGACTAATGTTACTGTGGACATTATTACAGTGCAGTCTCATCCTAACAATATCACGTGAAGCAAATGAAGGATAAAAGGAATTATTCGAGCTGTGTCGATTTCACTATATGTCGAGTCTCACCACGTCGATTCTCATAACGCCGCGTGCCCGCTTTTTATGCTAATTAGTTTCTTTACGTCGACTTTGTGACTTAGGCGTACAGTTTGCAAAAAACGAAATACGTCTGGTTGAAATAAATTTCGGTTGATTATTTTATTTTATTTTATTTTAAGAAGAGTTATAATCCTCCACGAAAGCTTACTGAATTTATTTTTGGGTCATATCATAACTACGATGAGCTAACTGCGATTCCCGGCGAGATCAAATAGGTACTTATACATAATTGCCGTGGAGCTACCCAAGGACGGTTAGCGTCAGGCAGGCGGTCGGCCGTAAAAAGATGACCGCCTTTATGTTTCACGTTGTATACCAGTTGATATATAGTGGCCAGGCGAATCAGAAGATCAAGGCAAGTTGACAACGGAAACTTTTTTGTTTTTCAATGGCGAACTCCGTGGCGGGCGCAGTTAACACGCCAGCCTGCGACACGAGGGTACCCGGGTTCGATCCCCGGTCAATCATGATGGAAAATGATCTTTTCCAGATTGACACGGGTCTTGGATGTTTATCTATATAAGTATCTATTGTAAAATATAGTATCGTTGAGTTAGTATCCAAAAGACAAGTTCACTACTTACTGTGGGGCTAGCTTCATTTGTGTGATATGTACTATTAAAATAAATATATATATTTATCATGGCGTCATTATGAGCATACCAAAGAAAGGTTTGTTTCAGGGCGGCTGAAAAATCCCTCTAAGTAAAAGAGTAGCTTTTAGGCTGGTAGTTAGCCAAAAAACTTTCGCCGAATCACGCACAACTCACACAGCATACGGCTGTCTAGCAGACCTCGGGCTCTGGCGTATCATAGCTGAGGATGTACCGTTCAGATGTAAGAGAAAGAGAGACAACCCCAGGTTCTAAAACGTCACAGTTGACGATGGAGCCGGGAACCTGCCCTTATGGAGGAGGATACTAAAACTAAGTACCTATTTTGTTTTTTTTTATATTTTTGTGATAAAAAGAGTCATAAATACTAATATTAATTTAGTACGAAGTATATTAATTTAGTTCTAAATTAATATTAGTACTTATTCAATTTTGATGCGACTAAGACAAAACATTTTCGCTGAATAGGGTGTTGAGAACTCAATGGTAATTAATTCTCAATGTCACTGTTGCTGAACAAAAAATAAGTGTATTTGGCGTTTCACAACTCTCAGTTGAAAGGAAGAAGGCCTTGATTAAAATAAACTAATAAGATTTGCCCTTAGAAATAATTATTTTTATTTCTTTACTCACCTTTCTTTTCCTTGTTGGGCTATTAAAGATACTAATTAGTTCAATAGATCTAATCCTATAGAACCTATGTAAAGGTTTTAAGATTAATAATTATACGCAAAAATACACCAACTTTTGTGCCATGACTCTCCTCTATATGAAAAATTACATCCATTTATATCTACCTATGCTTGTTTTCGCATTTTTCATCGCTCTCTCACGTTAGCTCACCATTGGGTCTTACTTTACCACGATAAAGACACCAGGATTGTCTCGTACATTTCACTTCTCGGACATCGTTGGTGTAGTAGAAGTGAATTGTGGAAGCGTAACTAAGTAGCTAAGTGGTTTCGCCGCCAAATCGATGGCGAACCAAGCGAACATCAGGACAGCAGAAGCCTCCATACAGCTCTATACATATTTAATGTTGCCACTATAGTATCGTAATGAGATAGAGCCGTTATTATTAATGGTGTTTTCTGTATAATACCTTATCTGTCCAGAGAAATGACAAGAGGGTTTCTCTCTTAAACAAAAGAATCACCTGTCAATGATGATAGCACCGCTGGCCACGAAAAGAGCAACTCCGACGAGCGAGTAGAAAATGTCAATGCGCTTGTGCGATGGGGTCTGCATGACGTAGCCTGAAAACCGAAAGAAAATACGTTTACACAAAACTGCATTCAGAGTAGTGTTTATAAGCTGTCGCCAGAACGCTGTAGATTCCTCAGATTGACCGAGTGGATGTGTATGGCACTTTCTCTCTTCTAAAGACACCCTATAAATCGACTCGGTAAGTTTGTATAGCTAGGTTTTATATGTAGGTACATATATACCTACGGTCCGTAAAGTTATTTTGTAAGAGAAGGGAGAAAGGACTTTGAGTTCTTCATAAATTTGTTCGTTCGCTCGTGATCTGAATAAAATTGTTCTATCTCTAGTTCCTAAAACGTCTCTATATTTGAACAATTATTACCTAGACATAAATTTTCACGGAAGCTTAAATTGTGGATTTAGAATGCGTGTTTTTATTCAGTTACAAAATATCGTGATCGACCTAAGTGTTTTTGCCGCGAGACATGTATTTCTAATACCATTAACAAATAACGTCAAAAATGATAATGTCAAAAAGTTAACTAAATTTATTTCATTGTAACATTAGTGTAGTTAGTTTAGTATTTTACATGCCTGAATAATGCTTATCTGTTTATAATTTTACACCATAATTGATTGTACAAACAAAATTAGTATACCACATTGTGCAAACAAATGATTTAAATTGAATTGCTAACACATTTCATTTAGGGCGTTCATTGATATCAGTTTCAGACTGTACACCTACAGCTGGAGTAGAAAAGTCATTACCTATGTCATTGTGCGCATTTCTTTTATGCAAGAGCTTAGGTCGAGAGAGAATGTTTGAAACTGCTATGCTCAGACATTGAAATATTATATCTTTGACAACTGACCAGCAGCCGCGCCTGCGAAGATAATGAGGTAGCCCACGAAGGTGCCGGTGACCAGCATGCCGATGTCTGCATCGGCATTGTAGCTGTGGTAGTGCAGCGCCACGCAGGAACATGTCAGCGCCTGAAACGAGAGAAGGTCCTTTAAATAAATAAAATTCAGAAGATAGTATGAAAGTCAAAAACCCGACTATTATGTATTTTGCTGCTGGCCCCATACATTTGAATTGAACTAGGAGTGCTGATATAGATGCTTTAGGTCGAGGCGAGTTGGACCACACTGCAACCGTTTTGGTGTTAGAAACGATTGGTGTAGACTTTTAACTATGGCATCTTCTTAATGATTATACTTTTAATAAGAAGCGTATCTGGTCTGTTTTTTTGCTCTTTCCTCTTATAAGCGGAATGAATACGACAAAATAAACGGCACAAAATTTGACACTAAATATTATAAAAGATATTGAAGACAGTCAGAACAGTGCAATCATCTGCCTCATGGGAGAAATAATTAGGTAAGGTGCTTTACGTATCATATAATTTTCTAGCATTCATTCTAATAATGCTATAGTCATTTAATTAATTTTACTCTGTGGAATAAGTACGACAATTTTCAAACTTTGTAGAATTCAAAACATTGATAGATGACGTCACACAAATACGATTCCTAGTAAATTATTCATGAACTCTATTTTTGCACGCCAGTCATATCACACCGTGCATGACATCATATTAAAAGCAAATTAATTAATCGTTCAACTGCCTTGTTTCACTTTATTTCCCTGGCTTTCTGCTAAAATGTCATGAACCTACATCTGTCTTAAAAATAACGTTTTTAAGTATTTTATACCATAATATTTCTCTGAATTAGACTATAGAGCTAGTTATGAATTTATGATTTGAAAATGTATCAAAATCGACGTTCACGGTACCTTTTAACTGAAATTCATGTGTAGAATCTTACTTGCATATCCTTCTTGCAACAGAACCTTCTTTTTTGAAACCGGTTTTAAGGATTTGTGCATTTTATTAATTTCAAATTACCTTATTAACGTCACTTATAAACTGCTCTGCTCATTATTTTTTATCAATCATAATAATACTCGTACAAATATTTTTGTTATTAAGTACAACGTTATAATGATGCTTATTACTTTTTTGCGTGAACTTATTTCAGTTTCCATTAGCTTTATCTCTATGTCATATGCTTAAGTCTAATCCAGAGCTCTGCTCATTATTTTGTTATCAATCATAACAATAGTCCTGCAAATAATTTACGTACTTTGTACGAGTACAACGTTGTAATGACGGTTATTACCTTATTTTGCATGAACTTAATTCAGTTTCCATTTGCATTATCTCTGTGTTATACAACTAAATGCCGATTTGTTTGTGGTAACATTTGGTTACAATGTTCTATATTATATTAATAACTATGTTGCTATAATACATATGGTTGCCAATTTTTTTAGATTTTAGAAGTCATTTACGTTACGTCAGGTACGGCAGGTACCTTATTACTTATTTACAATTTTTAAATAAAAATATTAAATTTGTTTTATTAAACGATGGCTTAAATACTAGTTGGCTCAAAAATATGACTGAATTTATTTTTGATCGAAAGAAAGCACAACCATTTTATTCCAAATGGCGAAACAAAATGAAAAATACGGTTTTAATTCCCAAGTTACGGAGAAAAGAATTTATGAATGCACTCAGAGATAGCAATTACCTTTATCGACTAATTAATATTGCTAATAAAATAAGCACAGAACAACAAAGACATTAAAAATGGCAAGAGGGCACTGACAATGCGCTCGATCAGTCGGCCTATTTACTAACTCAGTTTCCAACTGTTGATACTCAAGATACATTGCGGGTTTCCTATGATTGACTATTTATATTAAAGATATATAAAACGTAATGTACTTTGAAATGACTATCAAAACGTTGTACACTGAGTTAGCAAATAGCCCGGCAGCTCACTTGAATCACCTTAGTAGTTGGTCCCGCGATCGTCAAAGGGACAAAAGTGAACGTGTGCTATTCTAACGTGTAAAGTAAGAAGTCCTAGTAAAACTTTACCAAAGGAGAAGTTTTTACTCAATTGTATTGCGTTAGTAGTATGAGAAAAGCGTAAGACCGAAGAGAATGGCGTGCATTATTAGAGGCCTACACTCAGCATTGAGTGACAAGGGCTGAAGAAGAAGAAAAATAAGTAGTACGCTTGAACTAAGGCGACGCTGGTTTTCATATAAATCACGCGTGATAACACTTCTTATGCGTTTGTTGTTCTGTGAAGATAAGCGACTATAACATTCCAAGATATTTTTAAAGTCTAGCCTGTAATATGAATATTTCAATGCCACTTGAAACAATAGACATTGTGCAGAATTATGACTTCAATTCAATAACACCTCAACTTTAAACGAAAAGATAATTTATTTTCAAAGGTGAAATAAGAACGACGTATGCCTTTTGAAAATCACATGGTCTCGAGACTTCATTTTCTTACTGGGTAGGTTGTTGCTCTAATGAGGTGCAAATAACTGTTTTGCATAACTTAAACATTGTTTATAATCTGCTATCCTTATTAAAATAAATAAAGCCTCCTGTTTGGTCTAACTACCTATAATTTATTTATTTTTCTGTCTATTCAGCTTGTTTGTACCTTAGAAACTACTGGTGCGGTTAAAAATGTTTTTACGTCGCCGTGACTGGCATACCCTTTCTCTGTTATACTCCATTATTTTTAATCCCACCTATCCTCAATATCTTAAAGAACGATTTACATTTTACAGTGAATTCCAAAACCGCACTCGTAGCGCTTATAATCTCCGTCTTAAGATTCTCATTCATCACACCGATTTCTATTCCCGATCCTTCACTGTCCAAGCTGTCAGCCTTTGGAACTCCCTTCCGTCCACAATTCGTGGTGCTGAAACTCTAACTAGTTTTAAGAGACAAGTAAAATCACATTTCTTGTCTCAGTCTGACTGAACATTTGCGCCTCTAACTGTAGGTTTTTTATAGGTATTCTTTTAATCTTGCTTTGTTGTTGTCCATTTTTCCTTGTGTGTATTATTGATTTTGATAATTCTGATATGTATGTATTTTAGTATATATTAATTATCTATTTTATGTATGTATGATTGTTGTGTAAGTATTTAAGTAGTTTATTTAGCATATTGTTAGCTTAGATTATAATTCTGCGCCTTGCCTACCTCTCGCCTTCATTGAAGTCCTACCTAATTAGTTGCCTGTAAGAAATTGCTCTAGCGATAAGGCCGCCATTGTACATCCATTTTCATAATATTAAATCCCTTTGTATGTATTCTTGGTGCAATAAAGAGTTTATTATTATTATTTAGAGAGGTGTAGAATAATATCTCATATTTTAGAAGAATCTTAATATCAATGGAATTATTCATGTTACTAATTATTATGAAAATAACGCGTTTTTGTGTGTTAGTTTCAATATTCATATTCAATAATTTTAAAAACAATACATCATTGTGTGGATATATTTAAAGACAATCACAAACATTATATTTTATTATTGTTATATAATAATATATTGTCTTTAAATATATAACACAAAATTTAGTTTACATAATGTTCAATGAATACTTGATTACCTTTTTTTTTCAATGATAATCTTTTAATTTTTTTACCTAACTCTCTCCTATAGAGTATTTTTTTTTAGTTCCAATGGGAGTTTATTAAAACAATCTAATTGCCTTATAACGTCAGTAATGTTTGACCAACAGCTTTGGCACTATTTTTATTGGGAATGCCTTCCTTTGTTCTTAGTTTTTAGGGTTCCGTACCCAAAGGGTAAAAACGGGACCCTATTAATATCACTCCGCTGCCCGTCTGTCAGTCTGTCCGTCTGTCACTAGGCTGTATCTCATGACATACATACAACATAGTTATAAGTATACTAACATTATGAGTCATGGTCACTTGAATAAATAATTTTTCATTCATTCATTCATGAACCGTGATAGCTAGAGAGTTGAAATTTTCACAGAATATGTATTTTGGGTGTTTTGTTTAAGTTATTATTTGTCATCCTTTCAGCATTTTCAGCGTGGGTTCGATTTTATCCCAGAATTACACAATCGTGTTCGATAATTATAAATAAGACGCTCTCGGGTGAACGCTCGGATAAAAATGACTACTTATAAGTAATTGCGGAAACACTCTATGTGAAGTGAATATATACAAGCCGGATATCTGATATGTCTATCAACGTCTAAAATAATCCATCTTCGAAATCTGACTTGCAGGCGCCATTGTGGGTAGAAAAAGGGCGATGGTTACGTCACTACAACTCAATATACTCATATATGACGTGGCGTGGCGACCTGTTTGGCGGGTGATGTCATGCCGAGCCGTGGCGGGTATAGCTATGTACTTGCAGCGAGGCCGACCAGTAAACAGACCTTGGAGAGGATGGACTGGAAATGGGTTAATTGCAGCTTGCTTCGGTCTGATACGGGATATAGTGGCTATCGCTTATCGCGGCCGAATTTACAAGCCACGCCTCGAACACAACACTTTATTTGATAGATGCTTTTACTTTGAACTGAATACAATTGACCGGTTAATGGATGTCGTTTTTAGGGTTCCGTAGCCAAATGGCAAAAAACGGAACCGTCCGTATGTAACAGCCACTTTTTTTCCGAAACTATAAGAACTATACTGTTGAAACTTAGTAAGTAGAGTAGATGTATTCTGTGAACAGCATTAAGATGTTCACACAAAAATAGTAAATCAACAATAAATACTTAGAACTGAAACTCAATTCTTTTTTTCATCATACTTATTGTAACTTCTAAAATAAGAGAATGATAAAACTAAAAAAATATATGATGAAAAGTAAATGGTTTTTTTTTAAAACGTCATAAATTGTACGCCGCAATTTACCTTTCATTCAATCAATTCAAATATAACAAGAACTTTTATATTACGTTACTTGCTTCTACAAAACCCTTCATTGGCGACGTACTTGGCCGCTTTTTTTTCTTTTAAGCAGTAAAAAGAAAACTCATTTTCCCATAATGCTCCCGATAGAAAGAGTCATCGTATGTCACCACAACTTTTGTGGCCTAGTGGTCATCAAGCCAGGCTGTCACACTGGTGGTGCCATGTTCAATTCCCGTTCAGGTAAAGATGAAAAAAATGTTCTTTTTCAGCTTTCTGGGGCTTGGATGTTACTATAAATATATTAGTTATACGTATTTGTTATAAAATATATTATCGTTAGTAACCCATAACAAAGTCTCCAACTTTCTTTATGGCTAGCTCATTCAGTATATTTGAAATGTTTTCGTGTCGCTTTATTTATCGTTGTTTTTGTCAAATTGATTTCATTCATTAAGTTGTATAATTTAATTAAGACTTTCCATATATAAATCGATGACATATAATAATAAACGACTATTAAAAGTAAACTTTGTACGTGCCTATTAAAATGTGAGCAAAATTACTTTACTTACAACTTCGTAGGTAATTGCTCATGAGCATTGACCTTAGTTTAATGGCTATTTTCATTTCAAAATGCACTTGAAAATAATAACATACTGTGATCAAGTAGAGTCAAGGATAAAATCATGAATCGTTCATGATTTTATGATTACAGGCTCTATCTAAGCTGACAGCTTTTTATTAAAAAAAATACTTAGTTGTTTTAATAAATAGTTCGTAGTCACAGAACTAATTGTTAAACCGGTAGGTACTATAATGTTTGAAGGTTGCCTTCGGTCAGTGGTAATCACATACGATAATCGTTTGTTTTATAACCCACTGATAAGCGGTAGACAGGTATGTTTAATCAAAGTATTTAGTAAATATGTACTCGAATCAGATAGTACTTAAGGTTCACTTGAACTCGTCGTCATTATTTTATACTGACTGATTCTTTATAGTTATTTCTCTTTATATAAAAAGGCTTCTTCCAAGGATTGTTCATTCTATGGAAGGATAACTTGGCAGTTATCCTTCAATAGAATGAACAATCCTTGGCAACCCGGCTGCCAAGCGTGGTATGGCTACCACGCTTAGCAGCCGGGTTGGCGAGCGCAGTTTCTTTGGATTCTTGTACTTCCGACGATGCTGCTATTCGGAATTATTTTTATTTTAAGCTGGGAAGGATAGGAAATTGTTGGATCTGGGAATGGAATTAGATATTAGAAATTGCGATACTATTCATTCGAATGAATAGGGGCAAGGCAAGTAGAAGCTCTGGAGGCCCGGCGCGCGTACCCGATGTCATGCCTGCATTCACTGCTCAAGCAGTTGAAAATGGCACCCCTGAACTTCTTCTAGTTAATATAATTATTATTAATAGGTAGGAAGACCAGAATGAACAGGCATCTTCTAGGCAAGCTCGCTCAATCGTAGATCTTGTCTTTACCCTGTGGGTTAGTCAAAGGTCAAGAGTAAGCCTATTAAAAAAAAAGGAACTTACACAGTTTTTCCAATCGGCAAATGTCAATAAATTTAGTCACCTTCTGTCGAAGTAAGACCTGTACACTATTTGATTATTTATTAGTAGGTAAAAGGGACTAGTATTTGGAATAAGAACACCTTTCGTCAAGAGAATATTTAAAATACTTGGATTTAAACCACTTAAACTGAATTTGTCAGTTTGTAGACAACTATTTCGGACTCTATTTCTACATGGATTCAAGACTCCAAGACGACAAGACGTCCACTGATGTCAAGACGTCCACTGCTGGAATAGAATAGAATAGTAATTTATTCCTGATATATGATGAGAACACGGTGATAACAACGGGTAGTACAAACATATTCTGCCACATTCGGCGTACGAATATTTATTTTTTATGCAATTTTTGCTTCTAATTATCTCCTGATTAGGTAGTTTAATAAAATAATAATTAGTATTATACTTATCTATTACAATTCATTTAAATAATTCATTAATTTCATAGAAACATTTGCTTAAGGGCCATTTAAACAATTGGATTTGAAATTATTGTACGGGGATACGCTCTTTAAATAATTTCAAATCCAATTGGTTTTCTCTTAAATCTACTGGCAGCGCGTTATAGAGTCTGATCGCCATGCAAAACACGTTATCACTGTAATCGGTCTTTGTTTTGGTATATAGAGGTTTGTGAGATTTCTGCTATTACCTTTATTTAACACCACTGGTTTATAATATAAGCCACTTTCTGACTTTCAAAGCAAGCCAAACAGTTCTATTTCTTATTTTTTAAAATTCGCGCTTTGAACACATAATTGTACATGGGTATAAACGGGACTTAGCACGAACCTGTATTTACCTTATATAGACTTTCAATAGAAATAAAAAAAAAAGATTCTAGTTAAACTGTCTTTCTCAATAGTGAAAACCTGAACAGACATCTACACAACATCATTTCAATCCAACCTTCGAACTGCTAATTGTATGATATGTATGCTTCTCACGTCATAATCAATACGGACATAACATTTCTATTGTTTGTAACATGGAGCATGCAGTGATCCCGAGTGGGCCATTATATTCTAATTAGCATAGCTGCTCGAAGTACCGGTGTTAACCTACTGAAGAGCATTCAAATTTAAAATATAATGCTATATTATATTTCAAAGAAAAGAAGGAAAGCCTTGTCTGTTTAAATTCTTCTTCTTCCTTTACCTTATCCCTGTTAAAATAATGTCTGTTTAAATAAAGACACGATATTATTGTTATTTCTACTTATTCCCTCAAATATTATAAATAATAACAATTAAATATTAAGCCTTGAAATGTGTACAATATCTATTTAAATAATAATTAACTTATGATAAAAGATCTTTGATTAATCTGTGCCAAAAGTGGAAATCTCTTATTTTGCACAAGTTTCTAGTTACATAAAATATTTTAGTTTCACTTACTGTGCGCCTAAAATCACTATATTTTGTTTGCTCTAGTAATAACTAGAGCAAAAAAACCCTAGAGAATTAAATTATATGCATAATATAGTGATTTTAGGCGCACAGTTAGTTAGTATATTTTATACTTCTCGTAATAAAACGATAATATTATTATCCACGATTACAAAATATTTTGTGGTCGATTTTAAAGTTGTTCTAGTTCGTTCTTATCTTAATAAGAACGAACTAGATCAACTTTAATAGCTTCACACATAAAAATACACAACTACGTTAGAATGCTTATCGTAGTTCAACGACTCGTGAGGTAAATATAAAATGCAGTTCAGTTTTCTTTTTATACTTAATCTCGATGCAATGAATCATGCAAATTGGTTGTAGTTATTTTCCTCTAGAATGAAATTAATATTACGCTGCAGAAATAAGTATAAATCTATATTGTTTGTTTGTAATTTTTTTCTTTTATCATAAACTAGTTGACTTCGTTCGCGGCATTTTTTTTTTAGTTTTTAGTTTAAAATTCTGTCCGCTCGAACATATAGCTATACATCTACATTGACTTACTAATAAACAGAGACTAAAGTTTTAAAACCATTTTAATATCAAGATATTTCAGACCATATCACCTTACAATAAAGTCGCTTTTTTTAAAACAATTACCTTATGCTTACGATTATTCGTCACGAAGACTAGCAAAGTAATAAATAACACCTGTCACTTAGAAACGAAGAATCATTTTGTCTAAGAACATCCATTGTGATGACAACCTTATTGCACTAATCATAAAGTACTTTTCTCGTTGATTACATTGCGAGTTACGTCGTTTTGTTTCGTTTCTGTTTGCTTCTTCAAATGTTTGTGCGGATGTTGGCTAGCTTGGCCAAACATTTCTTGCCGTGGTTGAAAATCGGCAACTTTTATTTAAAATGTTTATTATTACTTAAAAGGTAAAATGTATAAAATAGTTAATTTACCTACCGAAAATAAGATACTCCGGACGAAAAATTCTTTTTTCGGCCATTATTTCGACAAGTTTTTAGTGCACACTGCGGCATCGTGACACTTCGTTACGTTGGCTGTGTTTGGACCGAACTAAATAAAATAGCCCCACACTGCTTGAGTGAGGGGCTATTTGCCGAGCCGTTTTTTATGCGCTGACCCGACATCTAGTTGGTATTAATGATCGAAGGTTTGTATGGAGCGCCGGGCATTTTTTTTTTACTATGAACTAAATATAAATCCAAAAAATCTATTTAGATATTTTAGATAGTTTACTTGTTACTTACTTACCTATTAGGAACGAAAATAAGAAATTCAAAAAAAGAAAAAATATGTAGATTCACCTTTTTTAACATTACAGAACTCTCCGCAAAAGTCTCTGGATACTTAACTTGTGTTGTTTTGTGTGTGTTAAGTAGGCGAGACGATTTTCCTATTCTTCTCTAATCAGTCAAGCCAACAGTCAACGAAGCTAATTGGAATCCCCGTCATTACCGTAGGAGTCGACTATTCGTGACCTATTTGCGAGAACCAACGCCCACAGCGTTGGTTCCTTTCCTTGTTTACGTTAGATAACAGGTTTTTGTGGGTTGGGATATTTTTTTAATGAACGCCTCTTGTTACATCTTTTAGATTTCACGCTTCCTCTCTGCTAAGTATATGTTCGTCTTATAGTGTAGTTTAGATCAGCAACATTTTATCTACTTATAGGTATGAAATCAAAAAGCAAAACACAATTAATACGTTTTTATATTTTCTAAGAACAAAATATATTTTCCAGCAGTTACATGTTTATGAAAACTTTTAACGATTGCAAAAGATTCTACAACGTTTAGTTAAATTATTAGAAATATGTTAAAACCATCGATTAATGATAAAAGATACAGAGATTTTCCATTCGCAACAATACATTTCGATCAAAATGTAATTGTAAACCCTATTTTCTATGTGTAAATCGAATTAGCTTAGTACCATTTCTACTATGATTGTAGGCATGTTTTTTTATCCATGCCTCGTCATGCAACCACGTGACCACGTGTGTGGTAGGAAGGAATGTCCGTCATCCGGCGGTTCTATCGTAAACGCTAAAGTTAATGGACAGTGATATAATGCAAGATAAAGATTTAACCTTTAAAACGCCGATTGGCGATATTATTGTTTCCGTGTTTCGTTAGTCATTCTATGTTACATACTTTGCTATTCATGAGTCATGTAGATACATATATATTATTTGCGTAGTTTATTTAACAATCTACTTAATAATAATAATTTTAAAAATATTATTTATCGTTGTCTCGGTTTCGGGAACAGGTTTTGCCAGGAGCACTTAAAGCCGTTCGCTTCGCCCGCGGTAGAATTTTGTTAAAAAATAAATGCAAAAATTTAGTGTTTACGTATGAGAGTACTTATATTCATTCAATCTGAACGGAATCGAGAATGGGGGAATCAGAAGACAATGTCAAAAAAGCAACCTGTATTGCTAGTCCCTTTCTTTAAACAAAAAATCTCTACAGAGGATTTACCTATTTACTAAAATTCTATAATTTAATATTATATAATTTAATAATTCTATCACAATAACATGGCATCGTACAATTATTAGCCCTGAGATTGCTTTAGAATATTTTTGCCCGATTAACAGTTTATATCCTGCTCTTGTCTCTTAAGAAACCCTAACATTGTCACAGTTACGTTTGAACATACATATAAATAGTTTTTCCATTATGGTCATGCGCAGGCCTGGAGTTAAAACACTTTGGAAAATAAAATAAGGAAACGATTCGCAAAGGAATGCCATTAATGAAATGAAACTTATTATGCAATTTATTCGTTTTCCAAGAGTTAATATAGAGTACTTCATTCATTAATGTATTAGTATTCATAGAATGCAACAACGCTGGTCGATTTCACCCGTCGATGGCGCACTTAGTGAAGAGATATTAAGTAAAAGTTGTTTAATACGGATAAGTATTTTGTGCACGACTCTTCCTGAGTTGTTAACATTTCACTTTTTGTGCAAAATTAGTTTTGATATACGTAGGTACAAAAACAAAAGTCAAGCCATGAATTGTTTGTTATGTATTCTATCGGTAAGTGACATACAGGTCCGAAAACGTTACCCAAAAATTTTCAAGTTCTAACCATGGTCTAACTGATCAAGTCAGCAAAATACATAGAGAAAACAGAAAATGCAACATTTTCGCTCGAACTGGAGACCTTGAGATGCATGTGTCACTTGAAGTTTACGTCATGAAAATCGAGGTTAAGACTTTAACTGAGTAAGGATAAGGTAACTGGTAGACAGACAACTAGACAAGTAAAGTACTTGTCTAGTTCGAGAAGGACAGCATTCTTCCAATAGTAATTTTGATGTAACGGGACAAAAGGGAATAATGAGTTCTACTATAGTGACGTTTGGGAACGATATATATAGTCCAAAAGTGATTTGGTATAATGTAAGGAGCTCCATAGAGATATACCTTTCATCCCGGAAAAAGTACCTGTACAGGCTAACCTAACATAACCCGTTTATTTTATAAATTACTTGGTTTCGCGGCTCTTCTCTCTTAAATGTCGATCACTTGGGAACAGTACTCTTTCCGGAATAAAAAGTAAATCTCTATGTCCTTCTCCCTTCCCCAGACGACGTGTATGCAAAATGTCATGATAATCGGTTCAGTAGTTAAGGCGTGAAACCTTAACAAACAAACAAAATCACTTTCATATAACGTCAACGTCAAAATTATTATCTATAGCACAGATAAATATGATACGGAATGTAGTTTAAACCCTTGCCTTGCCTAATCTATGGTGCACTTTGACTCGACATATGAGCAGTCTGCATACCTACACTCTTTGATTCAAAACATTATACCTACCTAAGTGATTATAGTACAGCTATACTATTTGCGGCTTTGGGCGGATGTGATACACCATAAAAGTCTCACACCAGACCATAGATGAATTTAATCAAATGTTAATTATAGGGCCTGGTACGTTTTAAGACATGACGCAATGTAGCATGGTGAGATGGTACATTTTAATAGTTTTCATTCCCATGACCGCCCACGCGTTAAACTATGCTGTAGCAGTCAATATCTATACTAATATTATAAATGCGAAAGAAACTCTGTCTGCCTATCTGTTATCTTTTCACGCTTCAACACTGAATCGATTTGGATGAAATTTGGTATGGAGGTTGAGGCCGGGGAAGGACATAGGGTACTTTTAATTCCGGAAAATTCTACTATTCCATCGATTTTACGCGGACGGAGCCGCGGGAAACAGCTTGTAATAATATATATACCTACCTACATCCCATGAGTTGTTTATTAATATTTTTCAATGTTAGTGGCTCGCCATTATAACAGCATCGGACGACTAGGTGACCTTAACTGACTGCTGGGAAATATATTTTTTTCCATTAAATTTGCAAATAATTTGAATTCTCAAACAAGACCGATACCTTAAATCCGTTTTTTTTTCAAGATAAATACGATCATTGTTTATAACTTATTGAATATATATTTATAGAGAATAGATAAACAGCATAACTAAATGTAAAGATGTTATACAAGGTGGAACTAATGGAAACTAAAAGGAATTAGTGATAACATGAATCTATGAGATAAATGCTGAGATAAGCTAGCGTGATATTTCATAACTTTAGCTATGAAACATGAGTATGATTGTATTTAATTATACGTTACAAAATTATCTATGATACTTAGGTAGTTAACCTCATGTTAACCTACAATAGCCCACTGCGTAGATATTATTTCAAATTGTGAAACCTACTTTTCAAAAACCTCAAACTTTACTTCTAGTCGTAGAACTCTACCTCTTTAAAAAACGACAAATATTCCATCAAAAAAAAATATTGAATGAATTTTCTAACAAACTTTACCCTTCTTCAAGGGCAGTCAAGTTGAGAAAGTTTGGTCATGGCCGTAAAGCGTGCATCGCCACCATATTAGTAAACAAAAGTGCGACCAAACCAGGTTCTCGACTTGATGCAGCTGCCAAATTTTAAATATAGAATCGTGACTCACCAGTTCCAAAAATTTAACGATAGACAATCTGCTGATGGCCATTTTGATTCACTTCAAAATTGGAATACGTTGTTTATAAGACGCGGTTACACTGAACACGCGGACGCTCGATGCGGGATCCTCACTGAGACTGCGCGTAGTGTGGCGTGGGTATTTCGACGCAGCATTGAATGACAAACGATGAGATCATAGTTTGTCGTAACTTTTGTTGTAGTCGTATCTCGCCGTGGCCATCGTGTTTATTGTAAAACTAGCTTTTGCCCATGACTTCGAATCATCTTGGTGTTTTTCTGCTTCATACACGCCAAAAGTCCAATATAATCTGTAAAAATTCCATACAATACATTGCAAAGATTTTAATCCGACCAACAAATTGCTTTCACATATGGATAAACAGAACACGTTTGCACTTTAATACCTTTTAACATGTATAACATTCTTATGGTACGTCTATTACAATTACATACAGCATCTTTCAATCCCAGGAAATTTATATTTTTAAAATATAAATGGAATATAAGGTATTAATTAAAAATATATTATAGTTTCTTGTACCTAAATGTGAAATAGTGTCGAATAAACTGGTTTTAATCCAGTTAACAAGAGTGATAAAAAAAAAAAACTTTCGCTCCATGTTTCTGAAGAATGAGAAATTGTTCAATAAATTTAAAAAATATACTTTTATAACAATACCGCCGGTAATAATTGGTACTCGACACGGCTCGGTGATCCTTCCGACCACGCAGGTAGCTGTCGATCCGTCATTGTTATTTATTGTATTGCACTATATAAGATCAATTAAAATTAAGCGCAAATATTTTAAAGGTTGACTCCCATAAGCTAGAAAAATGCTTTAGAAACAAAATAAAAAAAATCGGCACGCTAGTTTTTACCTGTACCTACATTTAAAATAAAAAATGAAAAAAACACCCTGTGTACGAATAAACACTTTCTTGGCCAACAACTTTTTACTATTATCTACTATGGATACAAGGTCACTGACCTCAACGATAAAAACAACTGATTTATCGATTTTAATAAAAAAAAAAAAATTTGTATGAAAAAATAAAATCAAATTCTACCGTCTCGATTTCTTAAAATTTGCTACTAAAGCATTTCTTTGACCTATGAACCCAGCCCTTAAAATATTTGCGCTTAATTTAAATGGACCTTGTATGAGACTCGCCAGTTGATTTATAAAAGTATTCACATTAAAGACAGACTTTGATATTTATTTATAGGTAACTATAACAGAACTCTCGGACGTTACTGGATTTTAGTCACACAAATCGAATTTAGCCTCTTTAGGGTTTTGAATCCTAAGGGTGGTAACGGGACTTTGCTTTTGCTGCAAGAAAATACTCGTAGGTCGGTTTTAGTGTGTGTGTGTGTTTATACGCGCGTATGTGTGCATGCGTGCCATTTTAATATGTTTATTGATTTATTATATTTGTCACAATATTCATACGTACATACCTACTTATCCTCACACAACTATAGAGGTTTAATACTCGCACTTGGCCAGGATTTTTATCTTATCGTAGCGCATTCACACTAAGCAGTAATGGAACAAATAAACTATTGACAGTGAAAATGTTAAAAACTCCTACTTTATTGTAGAACAACAACAAATATTCGAATTTTCAAATATTTAAATTCGAATTCAAGAAAAATTGAATCAACAACTAAGAAAAAGTCAAATATGACAATTATTAAGTGTTCAAAGAAACCTATTTTAAATAAACGTTTTGAATTGAATAGAATTGAATTTTAATCAAAAAGGTTGTCAAATGCGTGCTAAAAAATTAAGTGATACGCGATACGTGAAACTTTGTACCCTTTTTACGAAAATCAATAAAAAAGCATTACACACACTAATAAGTTAAATTAAATATGATCGAATTTGTCTCGGCGACCACTAGGTAATGAAAAAAGTGACAACGAAAGGTGTTTGTTAATCAACTAATTTATTTATTGTAACGTTTATCACCCTGAAATTTTACATTTATGTCAGGTTACTGACAATATTATCTATTAATAACGGCTGTTCCCGTAAGATTCCCACTAATACATACTGTGAATATACATATCAAAATATTTACCAAAATGCAGGATATTGAGCTCTGGCTAGGCTAAAGGAAAACTAGACGCGGATAATATCAAGGATTTCATTTTGTTCAAAACCACAGGGTACGAAACCTTGGAAAATAATCTCTTCGATCGAATCTTGTACTTGACCGCTTTTTCCAATGTTATTAAAGTTACTACATACAAACATTATGACGTCTTTATCCTTTACGGGATAGACAGGGCCTACGGCCGTTAGATCCCAAAGGCCACGTTTAGCCGAATGGTGAAGCACGTAGCTTAAAAATGTAATCAAAATAGTGATGGGTTACTACTACCCGTATTGCCTATTGACATGATGCCTGGGATTTGCGCCCGTTACCTGGGCCGGCTTCTACGGTCGGCGCAAGAATAGAAGCAGGTGGTTTTTTCTTTGCTCCCAGACCAGCATAGAAATATATTTAAGTTACTTTTGTAGGTATACAAATACGAATAGGTACTTATTATTCTGTATGTCCATTTTTGTTGTTATTAATTTGTTTCAGATGTAGAGGTGCCAGACAGCATAACATTGATTTATTCGTCCAAGCATTGATAGCTACCTTATTACCCGTGTTGATTTAAATGCAAATTTGCAAAATTACAGAATTGAAGTAGTGTATCTATCTCATCAGGGCGTGTTCTCGGCTTCAGACCCAGGGTCCCCTTAGTGTATTTTTTATTTCCTTAACACGGATTTCGACACCCTTAGTTATATATAACTTATAAGACAAAGGCCTAGTTATATAAAATATAAGCAATATTACACCTTTTGCATTTATAATTTTTTTTTTTATAAAATTTCATTTTTGTGGTAAGCTTAATACAAATCCACACTGCAAAGTGTTTTTCAAGACTTATCAAATGAGCCCAAACACGATTAGTGTGCCTTGTTCATTTTAAGAGTTCCTATGGCCACCTTCCGACTCCTTCATCAGACCGGCGCAACGATTCTATAACCTGTATTGTCTACCGATTTACATATGCATACAAAATTTCAGCTCAATCGGTAATCGGGAAGTGGATCAAATATAACTTGCAAGATTTGATTACAGACAAACATTGGGACAGGTTAAACTAAATAAAAGCTTGTAAAAAGGTAGGCAAGGAAGTGTGTTGACGAAGGACATAGGAGGGACTCTATGATGTTTTATAAGGTGATATATGATCTATTCTTCTTATATAAGCTTAAATTTGTCAAACATACAAATTGTGCCTAATATGATGTAATATTTACAGCAGCGTCACACATAAACCAAACGTGTGTAAATAAAGCACCCGAGGATTACATTAATAACATAGTTACGATAATTATTCCACATAATATCTGTACTGCCAGTAAAAAGTAATCTAACTCAAGATAGATCGCTTTTAAGGTCTTTGCAAATTTTTAATTTAAAAAAATGTTTTTTTTCAGACTTACTCCCATAGTCCCAGGACCTAAAATGCCAAAGTTAGACATTGTGCACAGTGATACAAGTAGGCATTTTTCACAAAATTTTTGTTCGTGTATTATAATACTAGTACACTTAAACAAAACGAACCAGACCGTTTTTAAGTGTAAATAACTATATCTCCAATTAGTCCATATTTCACAACTAAAATATGGACGTAGATATTCGTGCGTATTAATATAAGTTTACCTAAATCAAACTCGACAGATTTTTGTTAAACTTGTTCGTGAAAAGCGATACATGTGCACTTAAAACATATATCTTGCGACATCGGTACGACCATATTATGTGTTTGCTGATTTAACTTAATATGAATCAATTAAAAATATATATATATATATTTTCATGTTTTTGTTGCAACAAATATGCATTAACCAATCTGTATTATCGGTATTAATATTATAAATGCGAAAGTAACTCTATATGTCTGTCTGCTGGTATTTTTACGCATCAACTAGTGCACCGATGGGTATTTAGGTAGTTTGAGAGTCTAGACATGGTCTATGGGGAAAGGACATGAGCTTTATCTCGGAAAAGGGTACTGTTTAGGGATATACACTTTCACGCGAGCAGAGACGCGGGCGCGTCCGTCTCTAACATACAGGTACCTAATGTTGTTTTTTTTTTAATAATTTTGTTTTTTAAAACAATATTGGAAGGGAAAGTAGGAGGAAGGAGAGGAATGGGACGACCGAGGTAAAGTTTTATGGGACAACAGATTAACCTTAAAATTTAATTATTCAAGGACGTCATTGTTTACTCCAAGAAGAATTCCGATGACTGCTACGTTGACTACTATCTACAAATAGCAATAGCATATATGTGTAGATTCGTAAAGGCAAACCTAAATATAGCACCGATGTCATCTCTTACGTATTTCAAAACAATATGACATCATATGGACCTCACAGTATCATTAAAGTTATAGGTACTAATGGGAGTTCATAATCTTCGCTTTAGGTATATATTGTTGTAAAAATATTTTATTAATTACAAGATTAACCTCTAGAGTGCTTTTACGGATCAATGTGAATCAAATCGATAAAATATCATCATCATCATTACAGCCACAAAAAGTCCACAGCTGGACATGTGCCTCTCCCAAGGATTCTTAGTTCAATGGAGGGCAATTGCCGTATACGATATAAATATAATACAAAAAATTTAAACATTTTTTCATTATTTTTTAGCTAAATTAAAAAATCTGCCGGCTGTCTCGTCTGCGATTTTGGCGCGCACTAATCAGTAACTACTTGAGCAGTCAACGGGGGTGCGTAGGTAAATGTATGTAGTAGAAACTTAAAAATATAAACTCGTTTATTTGTGTTGTTCAATACCTCATGTATTTATTTCATTTTTCGAGCTTTTTAAAAAGTAGTACCAACGTAGTAAATTATCTGCTTTTATATACTACTAGCTTTCGCCCGCGGCTCCGCCCGCGTCAATGTCGATCCCTCGGGAATAGTACTTTTTCCCGGGATAAAAGGTAGCCTATGTCCTTCTCCGTACTCCAGAGAACTTGTATGCAAAATTTCATGATGATCGGTTCAGTAGTAACGGCGTGAAAGCGTAACAAACAAACAAATAAACAAACAAACTCACTTTCGCATTTATAATATTAGTAAGGATTAGGATATTACATTTTTTTAAATTAATGAACCTTAATTGTTTTTCCGATTTTCCCAACATTTCTGTTTTATTGGAAATCTTAATGATGTGAAAGCACATAGAACTTTATTATATTTTAAATACTCTTAGTACCAACTTATTATAAGGTAATCGACACACGGTAAAAACATTTTTATAGCGCATGAAGATATCGGGTAATAATTATGACAAATGTCCTCGTATCGTATGAGTCGCGCCAGAGGTCGTACTGATAAGTCTGAATCAAGTGCTAAAGTATTTTATTTTTATATATTCTGAATAATACTGATTGTTGAAATGTCGATGACGCATATTTATACTGTGAATTCATTGTAATCTTAATTATTTAACAAGCAGTATTATTACATTTATTACAAAAATTAAAAACCGACTGACCTCCCTTTTTTAGGGTTCCGTAGTCCACAAGGAACCCTTATAGTTTCGTCATGTCCGTCCGCCCGTCCGTCTGTCTGTCCGTCCGTGCTCGTCCTCCTGCACTACTGCACCGATTGTCATGAGCTGTACATTTAGAGCAGGCAAATTTTTGTTTTTTTTTTCTTAAATTGTTACATTTATTTCAGTGACACGATTATTATAATAAAATAAACAACATTTTATTTCAAAACATATTATTCAAGAATTCGTCGATATATTTTTTATTATGGCATGATAAGAACAATATCTTGAAATCCCTTGGAACTAGTGCTGGCCACTCAATCGAAAAGAAAAAAAAACAAATACGAAAAAGAGTTCTAAAGGGTTAGTTCTTTTTTTACTATTTTTTTTTCGGTGAATTTCGGAGACGGTGGAGGATTTTAATAATATAAGTTTTATGCCTATGTTTGATAGGCAACAATGAGGACTACCGTTTTTCCGCTCGCTAGTTGGCACCACTATATTGCGTAAGGTTTCGAAAAAAGCTTTTTATTACACGCGTGGAAACAAAGTTTACATTTCAATCATATTTAATGTCTTCGTGTAGATTTTTTAAATTGTAAAGTTTATGTATATTTGACGGCAAAAGAGCAGACGAGGCACCTGATGGAAAGTGGTCACCATCGCCCATGGACATCTGCAACACCAGAGGAGGTGCTGATGCGTTGCCGACTTTAAGATACCTAAACAACCAACTGAACAACCAACAAGCAATTCTTGTATAAGTATAAATAAGAAAATTAATAAAAATTAGCTTCAACGATTTTCGATGTATAAAGGGGGTTTCCCGAGGGCGAAAAATCGATATAGCTGGGTCTCATATCTGGGAAAAGACGCTTTCCCGTCTAAAACTTGGTTTTCCAAATATTAGCCCCATTAAATATAATTTCGGATACCTCATGCTATACTAGCGCCCCTAGCGGAAAATTCACACGTTATCCCACATTGTCATGTCTCCAGAGCTTACTCACAAGACGTGTACTAAAATACTTCAAAAGCTTACGCAATCCGCTAAACAATTTGTCCTTCGAGGATTGTATCAAATACGCTCAAACTGCCGAATGAGTTGTTTGTTGCTTAATTAACATGAGGTGATGACTCTGTTTTAAGGATGTTGTGGCGAGAATCTAATTAATAAATACCATAGTTTATATGTCGTAGTCTATTTTTATCTTATATTTGTTATATTTATCAGGGTCTTTCAGATTGGTACTTAGGCGTCAAATTACGTTGAATATGACTTGTATTACAAATATCAAAGTGTGAAATGTGTGGATGTAAGTTTGCTACACAGTCACTCAAAATGTTCTAAAGGATTTTGATAACCTTTTAGTGAAGTTTTATGCGTCAAAATATCATAGTTTTTACATGGCAAAGTCGTGAGAATACGCCTATAAAAACTAAAATATTATGTAAAAAATAATATACTTAAGATAGATATAACATTTATTAAAAAAATCTAGTAGCCTAAAAATCCTGGTAAAAATCTGCATAATATACTTAAGATAGATATAACATTTATAAAAAAATCTGGTAGTCTAAAAAATCTGATAAAATCTGCATAATATACTTAAGATAGATATAACATTTATAAAAAAAATCTGGTAGTCTAATAAATCTGGTAAAAATCTGCAAAATATACTTAAGATAACTTAAGATAGATATAACATTTATAAAAAAATCTGGTAGTCTTCTTATCTTTCATTACTTAATTTTGATACGAAGTTAAAAAAATTTTGTTTAATTTTTACACGGGCAGACACGGAACACCTGATGGTAAGTGTCATCTTTTAATACTTACTTACTTTTAAATAGTAACACACGTCTTTTGAAGGAACCCAGTTCATAACGCCAGGCTTGCAGGTGATGGGCATGAAGCCCGTTGTCACGTACGATAGTGAAATGGTGCCGGCCGGCGTTCATCGATTTATAAAACGTTATCACGTCTAAGACGTTCTTTGACAAAATATCAACGAACGCCGGCTGCACACAAAAAAAATTGTCACATTCCGTGTGCAAGCAAGAGCGCGGAACAAGCGATAAAAAGGCACGATCGGCCTAAGCGTTCGGCTTGTGATCAACTATCCCACTTCCACCGTAAAGTTATCACGAAAAGTTATCGTCCGTAAACCGACTTTACAGATAATATTTTTATTTATTACTGTTTGCCAAACTACACTGTCCGCCCTGAAATGAATTAAACTTTTTGTATACATTGTGTTTACATCATTTTTCAATCCAAAATCACTATTTATATTGAAAATTTGTGATGAAAAAATGAGACTCGCACGTGAACCCTGAAAACATTACACTAGTTCTTGGGTGGTTGTGTAAAAACTAAAGCTTTGGTTAGGCGGTACAACTCCATCTGCATTCATTTCCCGCAACTACAACAAACCAACTTCACGAGGTGAAGTGTGCTTTATACGAAGGCCGTGCTTATTGCTTCGTAGCGATTTTTAAAAATTTACTGTAGATGGCAACACTGGCATCATGTGAATGTATTTTTATAAAGCGTTTTATTTACAATGCATTTACAATGCTGTTCTGATGTACTCTAATTAAACTCAGAAATAAAATGTGATGAAAAAATCCATGCCCGCGGGGTTTGAACCTGCGACTTTAGGTCTCTATATGACCTATGCTCTGCCATTTGAGATCGCAGGTTAATAGTCATATAACTTTACATATAGACATTAATAGTCAATAGACGTCGCGCTTAATTTATGTTAATGTATTTTCATCTCTAATCAATTTTGTTTACCGCAAAATAATACTCCATTTCCAATTTTCCACCTTTCAAATGCGTAGAGTGACTTTTTAATTGTTCGAGGCCGTAGGTCGTGGAATATTGCTGATTACCTTCTACTACGACCATAGATTTTAAAAAAATTGCTTATTACGAAACATATATTAATTCAGTGTTCATAAATTCATGAAAAGTTTGTCCATGACAGTATACGTTGATAGCAAACGAGTACACTGCAAGCAGCAATGAAACTTACGACACAGGCTCACGCGAAAATAAACTTTTTTATTGGTGTTTTCAGTGGGTTTGACCACTATCTTAGCTGACGGGAAGCAACGATGAGGTCAAAGGTAGTTCTTACAAACTTCATGCCTATTTACTATTGCCCTAAAAATCCGTAAATTTACGTGTCGGGAAACAGTAGCGCGGGGAGGGGGTTCCATTCCTTAGCGGTTCACATTGTGAAGGAGGAAGCGGATAAGAGGTAGATGAGCAGGAATACCGACCATATATCAATAGAATCGCTAAACCTGCTGAAGAAGTAACTTCCGACAAGAGCTAATAGAAAAACGCACATAGTAGAGACATTAGTTTTATTGACAATGTCACTGATGTCGAGGACCACATGGCTCCGGTTTGTCTTGGTCATCTGAATATTTGCGGGCATTGCACAGGGACAGCAACGAGTCGATGGCATACACTGCTGCAGCAGCAATGGAACATACAGCACAGCCTTGCGCGAACAAACGCCTGTCGCAGGGGGGGACCTCCTGCCAGGAGTACAGGGTGAGCGCACCGCACCCACCAAACAACAAGGCGCCCGCGGCTGCCCACCATGCGTTTACATATGGGTCCGCTGCTGCTGAGACTGCTTCGCCTGCAATAGAAAATTATCGCATGGGTTAAATGAGAAAATTTGGCGATAGCAGTATTACATTTTGTGTTTTTAACGCCTAGCATAAAAAAGGGGTGTCATAAGTTTTATCGCTAGCTCTTTTAAGAGTGAACAATTTGGATACGGAAGAAAGGTTTTCTATCAATGATTGTTGTTGTTTTTATTAAAATCATTAGAGACAAAGGGATTGTAGTGTCGGGATTGGTTAAAATGGTTTATAATTTGTTTTTATTAATCTTCAGACTTAGGCTGAAAAAAGGTTTACTTATTATTCTAAACATACATACATACAATGTGGCAATTTCATCTCAACACTATAGTGTTGAGATGAAATTGCCACATGTGCTATTCCAAACGTGCTATTCCATAACACATATCCTATTAACCAACACTAGCCATTATAAAGAAAGTCGCATTTATACTACTTCTAGCAGATTATAAAAGTACGCACATCACAAGGTCTCTTCCTCATCAAATTCTTCAGAGTCCAGATACGCCAAACTCAGGTCGAAGAACATGATGATACCAGTCGCCACTGAGAGAGAACCACCAAGCATTGCTCCTAGGTAGTTGCCAGTTCTAGGGCCCCCGTACTTGCGAGTCCTTCCGTGAAGAACCATGGCTCCGCTCGAGATGAACATTCCCACTCCGATGATCCCGAAATACATATCTTGGACGAGGTCTAGCGGCGCGAAAATCATTTCTCCTAAAATAAGGTATGTTTTAAGAGTATAGAATTATGCGCAGTGTCCGAAAGTGTTTTGCTTATTATAATAACTTATTCCGGGTAAAGTTGATAAGCGTAAATAAAAGAAGAACGTTTAGGAAATCGTTTTTGATTTCCCAAAGAGTAAACTAGAAACATAGAAATCAAATAAACCACCTTTACAGATTCACAGTATCATTTTATGCACAAAAAACTTTAAACAGAGTGCATTTTGTGAAACATAAGGTAGTATAAATAAATAGCATAAATGCGACTTTTAAAACTCAAATCTAATAAAATAGAAGCAAGTTATCGAATATTTACTAGATCTATCTGCCCATAAAATACTTTAATGAGAAAATATGGTTTTCAAAGAATTAATCACGTCATCGTTAAAAACACAAGCTTACCTACTTCAGTAATAACGGCATTTAAAACAACAAACTATTTAAAATGTAAAGTCTTCAAGATTGCGTGTTACTCGCAAGAAAATAAAGTATTTTTTAACGATGACAAGAACTTTCCTTTGGATGAATCACCTAATAAAATAAAGATAGATCTGTAAGGAGCAAGACTATTTTCTTCTTACCAATGATTTCTCCTGAAAGGACAACGATGAACCCCACGTATGTTCCAGCGCACAGCATCAATGTCGGCAAGTCTGTCATGTCATAGCTGTAGTGGTGAAGTGTGAGACAAGCTACTGTGAGTGACTGAAAGATAAGAAAAAT
Organism: Elegia similella; assembly: GCA_947532085.1. Lineage (NCBI taxonomy): Eukaryota > Metazoa > Arthropoda > Insecta > Lepidoptera > Pyralidae > Elegia > Elegia similella. The sequence goes on along the minus strand of OX383934.1, from coordinate 18,885,990 downwards.
TGTATTAATTGTATTTGAAGAGGCACCAATTTGCCTTCTTTATTTACAATTATATTACTATACTCTTATTATATTCTGTACTGCTTAAGGCCGCTGGTTCACACCCCGTCCGCGTGGAATATTTTCACCAAATTTTATTTTTCAAATTTAGTAAGAGTATTTTAGAATATATGATATAATAAAACTATATTAATATCATTGAGAATGCAAAAAAATCACTCATAAAGAAAATATTGCCTTCTTTATTTCTAAACATTGGACTTACTGCATTGCATGATCGCGAGTAAATGTAAGTGAATTTCATAACACATACGCTATTAACAAGGGTGGTTTTTGTGAAATGGCCATATCAGTCAGAGTTGAGTCGAGAGCAGACCCCAGGCACTGAAGCACCATGGCTTAGGATGCAACCGGGAAAACACAAAGAGATAGATAGAGAAGGGGCAAGGATTTTCACGAGTTGCAAAAAGAGAACCTTGGTCAGGGTTGTAATCCTCAACTGCTTGGCCGGTGGTTGCAGGCGTGGCTTTCCGAACTACTACTTGCTTTTCCCCTGTTCATCCGAGTGAATGCTATCCCAATACGTTTATTCCCTTCCCAAACTCAACAAATTCCTATCCTTCCCCAGCTTAAACATGTTTTCGATGGGCAGCAGAGTCGGAAGCACAAAAAGCCAAAAAACTGCCTTGCCTGCCAAGCGTGGTGAATATGGCAATATCCTCCCATGGAACGAGAAACCCTTGGGAAAGGCCATTATCCAGCAGTAGGTACACAATGTCTACTGTTGGAATGATGATGATGAAAAAGAGAAGACGTACAGGCATTCCTTTATACTTATCTTACTACTTATCTACTAGTAGTCTTCGTTTATCTCAAGTTAGAATGAAGACATTCGAACGCAGGAATGTTGATACGAAATAAATGTTACAATTAAAACAGATCTATGAAATGGCTATGACATCTCTGGAAAGGCATTTCTTTCGTATAACTTATATCAAACTTACTAGTTCCATAAATTTGATTAAACAGGTAGGTATTAGCATTTTGCATATATTTAATTTATTAACTCCTAATAAATAGAATTATATTCATAAAATCAACACAATTTAATGATTCATTACATCCAAATATGACAAGTGTCAATATTGATCGTTGCAAACCAAAGAGAATGTTTTTGATTGAGAATATTTTTTTAGGTTATGTTCTACCGATACAGGCACATTTAATTTCTTTTATCCTTACTAATATTTGTGAATCCTTAATAATAAAGTGAGTTTGTTTGTTTGTTTGTATGTTACGCTTTCACGCCGTAACTACTGAACCGATCATCATGAAATTTTGCATACAAGTTCTCTGGAGTACGGAGAAGGACATAGGCTACCTTTTATCCCGGGAAAAGTACTATTCCCGAGGGATCGACATTGACGCGGGCGCAGCCGCGGGCGAAGGCTAGTATTTCATAAATTCGACATTGTAAGCTTCTCCCGCCCTTTTAATCGCGGTAGAAAAGACCCTACAGAGAAAGAAAGAAAAAATAGTTAATAGTATAAACATGTAGATCCAGGAAAGAAACTGTAGGAATTGAAAAAGAATCCTCCCCTCCCTGAAATGAAAAAGGGTTCTTGGCAGTAATTTCGGCGGACTGCACGGCTTTTGCTTTGGATTGTTTTGCAAATTGTTTCTAGTGGACATTATAAAGTCAAATCGGTGTAATTGTGTGGAATAACTAAAATAAACGGTCATGGTGCGGCTGTAGTGAGATTTACTTTTTGCGGGGTGGTGGTTGTTCGCCTTGGTGCGTCGTCTGTGATCAAGCCAGTGAATTCGTGAGAATTGTCGCCATGGGCTCCGTAGAATCAACGAAGTGAACTACATCATCATTTCCTTAATTAATAAGCGAGAAGCTTAATTATTCTTGATACTGGCTAAATACGTCATGCATGAAAGTCGAAAATAAAAGAAAAATCCGGCCAAGTGCGAGTCGGACTCGCGCACTTAGGGTTCCGTAAATTATATATAGTAAGTATGAAGTTTTTAAAAATATTTTTTTTTTATGACGTAACTCAAAATGTATGCTTTTCGCAATTTTTCCTTTATCTGTGCTATAAGTCGTTGCTTCGTACTAAATTTCAAGATTCTGAGTTCACGGGAAGTACCTTGTAGGTTTTGATTCCCTTACAAGTGTCGAAAAATTATTAAAAATATTTATTATGTGATGTTATTAAAAATATATACTTTTCGCAATTATCCTATATCTGTGCTATAAGACGTTGCTTCGTGCCAAATTTCAAGATTCTGAGGTCACGGGAAGTACCCTGTAGGTTTTGATTCCCTTGCGAATGTCGAAAAAACACGAAAAATTGCAACAATACCAGCTGTATCTTTTTATTGCGTTGGCTCAGAAGCTTGATTTTTTCACAACTGCAAGGGACCGCAGACCTGAGTATTTGATATGAATTTCAGCTTGATACCTCTACGCGTTCCTGAGAAAAAGGGTCTTGACAGACAGACAGACAGACAGACAGACAGACAGACAGACGGACCGACAGACGGACAACCGAGTGATCCTATAAGGGGTTCCGTTTTTTCCTTTTGAGGTATGGAAGCCTAAAAAAAGGATAAGATCAAAAATCTAAAACGGAGATCAACTATACTTCGTAACGTTTAAAAAAAGTATTTTGATACTGTGAAATTATTCTATTTTTAACTGACGTCACAAAAAAGGAGGTTATCAATTCGGTTGTATTTTTCTTTTTATTTTAATGCTTGTTACCTCAGATCTCCGTCATTTATGAAACGGTTTTAACAAAATGTTTGAAAGGGTATTAGGTTGGTCCCATTTACTCACAATCGGTTGAGTAGTTTATTGAAGTTGGTATATATGAAAGATTATTATCGAATGTACACAAACCGGAACAGGATATTGACATGGACGTGCTCCGTTTTATCAAATTGCGTTACAATATCCTTTTAATTGTTTAAAGGCTTAAAACTTTTTCAATTTAAGGAATATTCCGTTAAAACAATCCGGGTTGTTTGAAATTAACGTCTTAACTCACTTAAACCGAACAAAGAGACTATTTGGCTTGTTGAAAGTTCAAGGAGGCCGTGGTTAATATTATTTTTTTAAATTATAAATGGATTATTATATTGCGTAATAATTGCTAGTTGATACTCTCAGTACATATAATATTCTCTGTGGTTGATACAGCGGGATTGCATAAATGAAATAGGTACTTAATAACAAGTTCACTATTGAAAGTATGTTGTTAAAATGTGACCTTTTTGAAATTGTTCTTATTTCTCAGCTCTAAATACTAGTTACATCCGCCCACATTCTGTGTAAATAAAAAATATCCTTCTTTTCATCTAAACGTCTGTACCATCAGTATGTGGATCATCAGAATCTAGGGTCCATGATTTGGCAAAGTATTTACAGCCAGCCGACTACTGGAGTTCAAATCTCCTTTCCAATGAAAAAGATTTACATCATGAATTTCAAAATATACTAACAGCAAAAAAAGAGCATGATATAGTATACCTAGTAAGTGTTAGCAATGCCTATATGCACTCTTATAATCATATGCAGCAGAATATATATTTTTTCTATTCGAAACGCTATAATATTTAAAGATATAGGATTCCATATGACCGAGTGACAAAACGGAACCCTTAAATACCATAAAAATAGATACAGGGGTAATCCTAACTCCTGTGTGTCTCTCTGTCACAATTTGCTCCGAATCTACTGGACTCGATTAAGATGTATACTATAACTCAAACAAGATCCTGTAAAATAAATAAATAAATTTAGTATTTGAGGGCAGTTTCGGGGTCACAAAAAAAACAACTTTAACCTACGTTTAGTGGGCATATAGTTGAAAGATAAAATCAAAATAGTGATGGGTTGCTAGCCGCATCGCCTAATAACTTGATTCCTTATTTTCGCCCATTCCCTTAGCCGGCTTGCACGGGAAGAAAAACAACTGGTACATTCTATGTTATTTCTTTTCTCCTAGATCAGCATGGGAGATCATGCAGATCATGGGAGAGGCATGGGATAAATATTTTTTTATCATAATTCTAAAATAATAAAAAAAAAATAAGTTATTTTTAGACAAAAAAACATTGGTTGTCTGTAAAGTCAGTTAAAGGACTATAATTTTACGTGATAACGGTGGAAGAAAGATGCGTCACAAGCCAAACGCTTAGGCTGATCGTGCCTCTCTATCGCTTGTTCCGCGTTCTCGCATCCACACGTCACGTGACACTTCTTCGTGCGAGCAGCCGGCGTTCATTGATTTATATGACGTTATCACGTTAAAAATACCATTCCCCTTACTTTATCTCCGAAACTAAAGGTCGTAAAATTTAAATTAATTATGGGGGTTCAATTGAAGAAAATTATACCTAATTCATCGTTCGGAACCTTCGGAACCCTCGCTAATTCGCAACTATCACTTATCAAGCCTTTTTAAATTTTTCTGTATTTTGTTGGGAAAATTTGTCCTTTCATTGAATCTATTTAAAAATGTTTATTTTCATTAGTACATATCACAAGTGCTCATTATAATTCATAGGATTTTTTAGTATCGCTATGCCGTCCATGAGATGAGAGATTACATTTTTAATTTTCCATCCGCCGGACAGATTAAATTTGCCGCCCAAAAAGGTATCAAGAGATCACAGCGGTGATTTTATTTGCATAGGACAGTGTGTAGCTAGTAACCACCGTTTTTAGGGTTCTGTACCCAAAGGTAAATACGGGACCCTATTAATATGGCTCCGCTGTCCGTCTGTCTGTCTGTATGTCTGTCTGTCTGTCCGCCTGTCACCAGGCTGTATCACATGAACTGTACGCGATAGCTCACGCGCTATAAATGGACTGTATCCTTGTTAAACTTGAAGATCCGTAGACGAAATTAAACACGTGGGATTTACTACTTATTACTGGTTTATTCTATTTTTCGCTGTGCCGATCTGGCTGATTACAAAGGTTCTTCTTATATTTATCCTACGTCTAATTCTATGTCGATCTGACTTAATTCTATTCCTAATTCACTATCTTGTTACAATACTATGCCAATCTGGCTTAATTCACTAATGATTTCACTGTCCTTGTTCACTGTCCTTGTTCACTGTTCTTGTTCACTGATCTTGTTCACTGTTCTGGAGGTCCTTGTAGTTCGGCGACTCGTTCACGACAACATACTCTAATACTAAAATTACCGCTATATATACAATTGTCTTAATGCTAACTTAACCTAGGTGCGACGTAGACGGACGCCCAATCAGGAGCGCGCATTTACTCCCCTCTCCCGGTCGTGTCTCGCTCGGCGGGCATCCCCTCCAGTCCGCGACGCCAGTCGTTCATGCGGCGCGGTCTGGCACGTGGGCATTTTTGTGGGCGTCCGTAACATCCTCCTCCCGGCTGCATCCGTCGATCGACGCAGCCTCACTGATCGGGAGGACGACCAGCTTTCTCACCGGCCTGGTGAAGACGCCGGCGATCGTTTTGACCTCGGCGCTTCGCACGTCGCCATCAGGGCCGACGTGGACTCGGTGCACTAATCCGCGAGGCCAGACGTTACGGGGTAGTGCTGGGTCGACTACCAACACCAAGTCTCCTTCTCGTAGAGGGCGGCAACGGTCCTGTGCTCCTTGACGCGGGACCAGAGTCGGAAGGTACTCCCGAATCCACCGGCGCCAGAATTGATCCGCCAGGCCTTGCGCAGCTCGCCAGGTCTTTCGATCCGCGACGTCACAGGGACCTGTCTGCGGCAGGCCCGATGATGACCCAATCAAAAAGTGATTCGGGGTCAATGCCTCAGGGTCAGCCGGGTCCATCGACACGTGGGTCAAGGGGCGACCGTTGACTGCATGTTCCGCTTCCAGCAGCAAAGTGTGCAGCGTCTCTTCTTTTGGCGTCTGCTCCCTTAGCGTGGCGTGTAACGCCGTCTTGATGGAGCGCACAAGACGCTCCCAGGCGCCACCTTGATTCGGTGCTCCTGGCGGGATGAATCGCCAGCTCGTTCTTTGTATCTGCGCGTAGTTTTTCAGGTGCGGTGCCCATTCCGCGTAAGCAGCACGCAGTTCGGCGTCCGCTCCACGGAAATTGGTTCCGTTGTCGCTCCAGATCTGCCGAGGCCATCCACGACGTGCTGCCATACGCCTGAGTGCCATGATCGCGGAGTCGATGTTAAGGCTGGCGACGAGCTCGATGTGGACCGCCCGCGTAGTGAGGCACGTGAAGAGCGCTCCCCATCTTTTTTCACGTCGGCGGCCGATAGTGACCATCATTGGTCCGAAGTAGTCGACTCCGCAGTTGGTGAAGGCTCGGCAGTATGGGTCCAAGCGGGCCGGCGGCAGATCTCCAAACGGCGGTATGCGGGGTTTTGCGCGCCGCACCTTGCATAGCGTGCAAGCGCGGGCCACGGAGCGCACTGTGGGGCGTGCGCGCAGAATCCAGTACCGCTGCCGCAGGTCGTTCAACACGCGTTCATTAGTGGCGTGTCCGGCGGCAGCGTGTTGTCTTGACACGATCAGTCGTGTCAGCGGGTGGCAACCGTCAAGGATGATCGGTCGCTTTGCAGTGATGGGCACGCGGGCGGCGTCGATTCGGCCGCGGACGCGTAGCAGCCCGTCCTCCAACATGGGGTCCAGTTTGGCGAGGCGACTGGCAGCTGGTAGAGGTCGGCCAGTCTGTAGTCGGGCGATCTCCTCGCTGAAGCTGTCGGCCTGGGCTTGGGCCACCCATAGGTGCTCCGCTCGTTCCAAGTGGCGTACTTCCAGTTGGGTCGCCCTCTTCCGGCACTTGTCAATGAAGGCGACGACCGTCGCTGTGACCCGGATTAGCCGCTCGTGAGACGAGAAACGGCTAATCTCTGGTAGGCCGTCGGGTGCGTCGCACTTGGCGATGTGTAGTGCGACCTCTGCTTCTGCTTCTTCGTTCGTTGGTTCGCGAGGCCAGGCGCCTTCGGGCTCGTAAAGGAAGGCTGGCCCGACGAACCATCGGTCACGGCGATCTTGCTGGATGCTTGTCCCTCGTGTGGCGTCGTCAGCCACGTTGCTTGCTGTAGGCACCCATCTCCACTGGTGGATGTCGGTGACCTCGGCGATCTCGCCCAGCCTGTGTGCTACGTATGGTGTGTAGCGGCGAGCGTCGGTGCGTATCCACTGAAGGACGGTGCGGGAGTCACTCCAGTAAGTGACGCTTTCGGCTTTCCAGCGGTGCTCCCTTTTGACCATTTCGGCTAGTCGGACGCCGATCACCGCTGCCTGGAGTTCCAGTCTCGGGATCGACTGGGGTCGTAACGGGGCCACCTTTGCTTTGGCGGCGGCCAGAGTGATGGTGACTCTGCCATGAGAGTCCTCGAAGCGCCAGTATGCTGCGGCGGCGTACGCCTGCTCGCTTGCGTCCACGAAGACGTGTAGTTGTCGCCGTACTTCCTCTTGTTCGTTGTAGCGACGCGGCAGGCGTAGGCGGGACACGTCGCTCAGTGACCCTAGCCACTCGTCGAAGCGCTCGGCGTATTCCGGCGGTAGCGTATCGTCCCATGGCAGTTGAATGCGCCACAGGTCCTGCAGTAATATTTTTACTGCAACTGTTTGGCAGCTCAGAAGGCCCAGCGGGTCGAAAATCGACATAACCGCGGCCAGAGCCTCTCTCTTCGTAGGCGCTCTGCGTCGTTCTCGCACTGCCTCTGGTACTCGTGCTAGGGTGGTGTTGAACCCTAGTTCGTCGTTGACGGCGTCCCACAGCATCCCGAGCGTTTTCTGGTGATCTTCTCGGGAGCCCAATGCGGTGGGTTCTCTGGCTCGTAGGTCCTCCGGGATGGTGCTCAGCAGCTGCGGGCAGTTGGAGTTCCAGCCACGCAGCGTAAAACTGGCTCTGCTGTGCACCTCGATGACCTCCCGCGTTGCTAGCTTAGCCTCGTTGGTTGAGGTGAAGCTGTGGACTAGGTCGTCCATGTAGTGGCTGCATGTGATGATCTCCAGCGCCCTCGGATGTGTCTCAGCGTGCTCCCTGGCGTTTCTGTCTCGCACGCTGTGGGCCAGGAATGGGGAGCTGGCCGCGCCGAAGATCATTGATGTCATTTTGTAGTGTTGTGGCGGCTTGCTTCGGTCGGCGCCTCGCCACAGAAACTTTTGTGCGCCTTGGTCTTCTTTCCTTATCTTGATTTGCAGGAACATTTCTGCGATGTCGGCTGTCACGGCAACTTGGCGCTCTCGGAAACGGAAGAGGATACCGGGAAGAGACTGCAGCAGATCCGGGCCCATAAGTAAGTGGTCGTTGAGGCTGACCCCTCGCGATTTGTGAGCGGCGTCGAAGACTAGCCGGACCTTGCCCGGCTTGTTCGGGTTCCTCACAGCGAAGTGAGGGAGGAACCACTCCTTGCCGCCACACCGCTCGCTGCCGTCGCACTTCTTTGCGTAGCCCTTGTCTAGTAGGTTCTGGATCTGCCGCGTGTATTCCTCTTTGAACTGGGGCTCCTTGTCCATCTTCCGCTCGATGCCTCGTAGCCGTGTCAGAGCGTCGGCGTAGTTCGGTGGCAGCGTGACGTCGTCGTTGCGCCACGGGAGTCCCACCTCAAAGTGGTTCTTGACGCGACGAGCTGTCTTTTTGAAGCTCTCGACGGCGAGTTGGTCCTCCGGCCTCACTTTAGTCGCTAGCGAGATGCCTAGCGCGTCGACCGCGTAGTGTCTTTTGACCAACTCGTGGAGATGCTCGTCGTCGTCGTTCATGTGTGGTGTGGCGCGATCGCGCTCCGTTGCCTGGACGTGTAGCACGACGTCCTCTCTATACCGGTGCAGAAGGCGTGGCACCGAGCCGTAAATGACCCATCCTAGGTCGGTTCGTGATGCGGCCGGCTCGTTTTTCTCGCCGACTCGGAGTTCGTGCGACGTCATCAAGTGCCAGTGGTCGGCACCGATGAGCAGCAAGGGCTTGGCGTTCTCAGCGCAGGCCGTCTCGAGGCCCCGCAGATGTCTGTACTGCCTCGTGATATCGCGGGGCACGCTCTGTCGTCGCAGACGTAAGTCGCTCACGGTGCGTGCTGTGAGCTGGAAGGCGGCTCGTTCGTGCCGCCCGCGGATCGAGATGACGACTCGTCGGCTGCTATCTCGATCCCTCGACGAATTGACTCCCTGCAGTGTCAGGGGAGCCGGGTCTCCAACGGCGCCGATCGCGTCCGCCAGCTTTTCGTCGATTAGGGTGACGGTCGATCCTTCGTCCAGCAGGGCGTGCGTGATCACTTCGCCGGCGGGGCCGTTGATCACGACGCTACAGACTTTGAGTAGCACCGTGCGATCTTCGTTGGCGATCGACATGACCGCCTCGCCTTCTCCTCCCGTGCTCGCTGATCGTTCCGGAGTGGCCTCTGGTTCGGGCCGGTCCTCCTCGGCGTGAAGCAGCGGGTGGTGCGAGCGGGTACAACCGTTCACCCCGCATCGCGGCGCATTGCAGTTGATGCGTCGGTGGCGCTGCGTAATGCACCGGAAGCACATTCGTGCGTCCTTCGCCCATGTCCAACGTTCGTGGACGGACATGTCGCGCAGCTTGCGACATGCGGACGTGGCGTGTTGTTCACCGCAGCACGCGCATTGTTCCGGCTTTTTCTTCAGCTTTTCTTCGGAAGCGGCGTATACGTGCGTTCTTTGTGGCCGCTCGTTCCTTGGTCCGGGCTTGTTGGCGGGTTGTCTGGGCTTAGCAGCCGCAGAAGTCCCTGCAGTGATGGCGCTGCCCGTTGACGTGAAGGCGTGTCGGAGGGCTCGGTCCGCTTCCTGTGTCAGGAAGCGGGACAGCGTAATGATCGTCGGCTCTTCCGTGCTGCCGTTGATCTCTGCGTAGTCACCCCAGCGGGCCCTCAGGTGTGGACTAAGCTTCTCCATCACTTCTTGCGTCAGCATGGGGTTGTGGAGGTAGCCCCTTTGTTCGAGGCTGTCCAGCACGGTCACAATGTTTTGTAGTCGTACCGCCAGCTGGTTCAAGTCGCTGGCACTGATGCCCGGTCGGGGCAGGCGACGCAGTTCGTCCAGCGTCTGGCGGGCGATGACTTCAGGCCGCCCGAAGCACTGCTGCAGCGTCTTCATGACGACCTCTGGATCTGTCGCCGTATGTAGTAAGGCGGCCACAGCTTGCCGCGCTTCCCCGCGTAGGCAGTTGCGGAGGCGTGCCATGTTCTCGGCACGCGAAAACTTGTATATGGACGCTGAGTCGCGCCACGCTGCCTTGAAAGGCATCCATTCTGTGGCCGCACCGGAGAAGCTGGGCAGATCGATGGCTTGTCTCGGTGGCGGCCGGACCTTCGTCATTTTCTCGATGGCCTCCGCGAGTCGTTCGATGCCGCGGTCGCGGCTCCGGGACTGCGCTGGGGTGCGTCGCGGCGCCTCGTTCGGCGACTGCGAATAGCGCCGCTGGCGCTGTGTCGGCGTCGGCGAGCGCTCTAGTCGCGCTCGGCGTGTGTGGCCGTAGCTAGGCTCCTCACGTCGTTCGTAGTGAGGAGGCGGCACCGGTGAGTGCCTGGACCGTAGTTCGGCTCGGTCCGCGTTCTCTTCGCATTGTTCGTAGCGAAGTGGTGCCGGCGTTGCGTGGCCCTCTCTGGGCCGTCGTTCCGGACTGCGGTTGAGGCCTTCTTCACGTTGCTCGTAGTGAAGAGGGGCTGGCGAAGTGTGGCCCGCTCTGGGCCGCCGGTCTGGGCTGCGTTCGTTGTCCTCTTCGCGTCGCTCGTAGCGAAGGGGTGGCGCCGGTTGAGAAAGGCCCTCTGCTCTGGGCCGTCGCTCCGGACTGCGGTTCGCGCTGTCCGCAACAGGCGCGTCGATACGCTGCTCCTCCCGTGGTTGAAGTCGGCTCCTGGATTCCTCGGTGCGTGGCGGCACCGACTGTAGCCACTGGTCAACACGAGACCGGCTTTCTTCTGCGTCCGCCAGACTCTCGTCCTCAATTTGTGCGATGTTGTAGCGTAGTCGCCTTCTCAAGGCCTCCGCTTGTAGCTCCAACTGACGATGTTGGATCTCGGACAGACGTTCGGCCGTCTCGAGCTCCAATTGTCGGATGCGGGCGACACTGGTGTTCGATCGCCCGGTCCGATTCGATGCGACGGATCGTGGAGGGCTTGTCCGACGTTGTGCGATGGCCCCCATGAGAATGCTACCTGTTGGTTGCAGCGTCGTAGCAGTGGTGAGTGACGGCGATGCAGGCGGCAAGTCGTGTACCAGTTGCTGCGTTCCGACGATCGGTCGGGACGAGGCGTCTCGGCTCGTGGATGGTGCGGCCACATCGACGGGGCTTGTGCTAGCGTCGGCAGAGGTGCCGCAGGTCCCGCTAGCACGTAGATCATCCCCGGCTTGGCTCCTTGTGACGACCATCTTGAGCGCCTTGTACACTGAACTTGCGTGTCGAATACTGCTGATTCTTCTTGATCCGGCTCGAAGGACCACGATGTACGCGATAGCTCACGCGCTATAAATGGACTGTATCCTTGTTAAACTTGAAGATCCGTAGACGAAATTAAACACGTGGGATTTACTACTTATTACTGGTTTATTCTATTTTTCGCTGTGCCGATCTGGCTGATTACAAAGGTTCTTCTTATATTTATCCTACGTCTAATTCTATGTCGATCTGACTTAATTCTATTCCTAATTCACTATCTTGTTACAATACTATGCCAATCTGGCTTAATTCACTAATGATTTCACTGTCCTTGTTCACTGTCCTTGTTCACTGTTCTTGTTCACTGATCTTGTTCACTGTTCTGGAGGTCCTTGTAGTTCGGCGACTCGTTCACGACAACATACTCTAATACTAAAATTACCGCTATATATACAATTGTCTTAATGCTAACTTAACCTAGGTGCGACGTAGACGGACGCCCAATCAGGAGCGCGCATTTACTCCCCTCTCCCGGTCGTGTCTCGCTCGGCGGGCATCCCCTCCAGTCCGCGACGCCAGTCGTTCATGCGGCGCGGTCTGGCACGTGGGCATTTTTGTGGGCGTCCGTAACATGAACCGTGATAGACAGTTGAAATTTTTACAGATTATGTATATCTGGTGCCGCTACAACAACAAATACTAATAACCATAATAAAATAAATATTTAATCTCCCATTCAAGAAACGTGACTTTTTGCTCGTTTTTGCTCCATATTGATTGATAACGACAACAGGTGGACGCTTAAAATATTCACAGAATATTAAGTTACATATTCTCTTTAAAGATAAATAATTAAAATAAAAAAAAAATTGTTATTTTAGGGTTAATATTTCTCATACAACAGATTTTTTTTGCCGTTTGTATAGATAATGGTTCGGAACCCTTCGTGCACGAGTCCTACTCGCACTTGACCGGTTTTTATTCACCGTGCTGAAATTAACTACATTCGTCTTCCATTAAGAGGACACACTGCGCTTAGACAATTGAAACATATGTATTTGTAAAATCTATTGCTGTCGCGCTGTGTGACCAATCAACCCCCGCAGAGTGCGATAGAGACAACTGCAGCTCGGAACGAAAATACCTATAAAAATTGCACAAAATGAACGCTTCGTAGTCTCCTGATTTCTTCTCTGAAACTTAACAGATTTAATTTCTTTTTTCATTTAAAATATAAAATATGCTATGCCTGTGTTTCTATGTTTTCTTTTTCTAATATAATCACGTCGGATTTGTTTTCTTGTTGTTTAAATACAACGGAAAATCTTACCAATTTTTCAGGTTTTTGAAAGTTCATATCTCTCTACATAATTCAATTATGAAAAAAATCAAAACATAGGGACATGCTACTATATCCATAGATATTTTTGTAAAAAAATATATTTTGCTCTACTGGTACTATCCGGCAAGGAATCAGGGGACTACGCTTGTATGAAAATACGGCCCACTAGCTATTTGGTCATAGATTTAACAAGTTCTTTTTTAAAATAACTATTTTGTATCAAGCTTTTAACATAAACGAATCCACACCACAGATTACTAAATAGTTACTTACTACGTAATCCACACTGTAAAGTGCTTTCTAAGACAAATCAAATGAGCACAAGCACGATTGGTGTGCCTTGATTAGTTTAAGAGTCCATATGGCTGCCTTCTCTCTACTCCATCATTACCAGCGCAAGGATTCCATAATATTGTATTGTCATTCGATTTACAATGCATGCAAAATTTCAGCTCAATCGGTAAGCGGGATATGGATCAAATTTAACTTGTAAAATTTGATTACAGACAAGCATCAGGACAGGCCAATTGAAGGTGTGCATGGTCAATTGACCGTGACACCTACTCGAAATGATGATGAGGACAATTGAAACTAAATAAAAGCTTGTAAAAATGTATCTATTTTTTGGTGCATAATTTCTGTATAATTTGAATTTTTAGTTCCGATAGTCTCAGCTTTCCAAATTCGACCATACTAGTAAAGTTCGTTTTGCATTGATGTATGTTCATAACATAACAATATCTACTCATAAATAACTGTTGACAGCTTGAAGTGTCATTATTGTATGTGACTGTGTAGTTTTTTTTCTTTATAGAAGACATTTACTAAAATATTGTATTTTGTATTTTTTAGATACATACGTACGTAAGTAGGTGCCAAGTTATTTTCTTATGAGTTACATTATCTTTTAAATTTCAATTTCGTCCAAGAAACATACTTTGTATAAATGTGTTTTTTCATTCACAAAGCTATTATGCTATACTCATATAAAATTAAGAAATAAAATATAGAGAAATACACTCGGGCAGGAATCGAACCAGCTACCTTAGGAATGTACGACCTCACTACAGCTAATAACTGGAAAACCTAAATTACTAACTTTGACATAAGTATGTAATACCAGCCTTCGCCCGAGGCTCCGCACGCGAGTTATAAGATACGTAGAGAATATCATCTTTCTCAGTGATGAAAGAAGACCTTTTGTCCATTCCTGGGCCTCGAACTGTCTCTATACTAAATCACATTTAGATCGGTTTAATGGTTGAAGGGTGAAGATGTAACAGACAGGGTTTCTTTCGCATTTATAGTAAGAAAGATATGCCTAATATCGAAGTAACTTTGATAGCTTCCATCGGTAAATAACACTAAAAAGTATTAAGCACAATTTGAAATAAAATTTACGTGTATGAATGAACAACAAACACGTAAATTTTATTTCAATATTTAATAAATTATTTTATGACATGATTATGATATTTCACCTCAAATTTACCAAATCAAATAAAGCCTTTATTTGAGTTGTTAAATTTGAGATGAAGGGGCACGAAAATTCTCGAGATTTCGAACAATAATAAGAAATGACCAGTCCCCAGTGGATCCAATAGAAAATCGTAAATACAGATCATGCAAATAAGAAATCTGAAAAAGTAATCGTATAACCTATTTTCTCGACCCCGCGCCATCCCGAACGCCAGAGCATCCCGAAACAATCAAATTTACAAGAAATTTTATGAGCTCGGTGAAAGAATGAATAAAATTATCGAACATTTTCTGTACTGATCGAATTTGTTTACAACTTTTATGATATAAATTCTTTCGCTTACTAATAAAGTATTCTTCATTAACATTGTAACATCACCATGAGCATTTTCAAGAACTTTAGGGGAATTTTGTATTCGTCAAAGTCAAATACTCAATCCTAATTTTGTAATCCGCATCCTTTAGCAGTATACATACTATCACGTCTTTTTACCTAGCGGGGTAGACAGGGTCCAGGTCTTAAAGACCTGAAAGTCACGTTTAGCATTGAAGTGGGCGTGTACGTAGGAAAAAAACCATCCTTTAGCAGCAGCATAGATATTATATTATACATTATACATGGTGAATTTTCATTCATTTTAGACCCTTTAAGGAAGCCCGTGGATATAATTAACTTTTCCTATGAAACCAATGCTGGGAACTCTGTAAAAAAATGCAATTCCATACAAAAATGTTCCGTCGTCCGGTCGATTTATATGGGAATGTCAAATCAATGTTCGCAGCATTGGTCCTATAGAAAAAGTTGTCCATATCGACGGGCTGAATCATCCCTTGTAAACTTTCCATTCAGTTACGTTTTGGCCACTAAAATATTAAACATAGAAGTCTTATATGTGCAATGCAAATCTCAATAAGACTGGAATTAATACTATCTCATAAACCAGAAAACGAGTTTTCCTTGAAATCCATCTCTAGTGCACATCTTCTATGTTGATTGCATTTCACACTATTTCTTTTATACAGGTTAGCACTTCAAAAGCTTATTCATAATTAAATGAAAACACGACGTGCAATAACGTCGTTGTAGTGTATGTGATTGAAAGAGAGGGAAGTATTATGTCATCTCTAGCGCACGTGCGACCGTAAACAGCTCTGTCAGCTGTGGGCGGTAAGAGTGAGAGGGCACGCGCGTCTAAGAGCCGACAATATTGAAGGATATACTACATTTTGGCGACGAGGAGTAACTGTAAGTAATTAATTATATAATGAAAAAAAAAGGGAGAAAATATGTGTGTTGTTTTGCGATTGTGAATTATAATTTACGTTTCAAAATTAAATTGAATCGTCCTGGCGAAAACAAATGAACAGCGCGGGACTGTTTGTAAGTGACAACCAGAGAGATGTTTTTGGAAACCGCTAGGGGCGCTGCCCGTCAAGGGCCAAACCTCGGAACAAGGAGTCCTTATTCTGAGGGCGAACCACAGACAGCGCCTACGCGCAGGCGTGGATCTGTCATCGCCCCGAGCAAACTGTCTATATAGAAAAAGTAAATGATTGTTCCCGTGTACGCTGTAGTTATTTTTCATACATATTTACAAATGAATTATGTAGAAAAATTAAATTTACAAGAAGATATATAAGCATATACATTTATATAATTATTTACAATGAGGTAAAACACGTACTGTTAGGCCACAGTACCCACTTAAAACTCACCGAACGATTTTTAAGCGCGACGGGTTTTTACATGTATCGTTATGAACTGGGCATCTGTGCATGATTTACTTATTGTAAAATAAACACATGTGATTACCGTAAAGGTTTACAATTACAAGTTATATTTTACAGTCATTGCTGGACTGAGGCTTGATTTATGATTCCCACTCGAGACAGCTTGGATAATAAATTTCTTTGAAAAAAAATGCGTACCTATCTACCGATTGCATATGCAATGTAAGTGATTTCTTTACTTAATGAGCAGGCCAATGTTTGATAATTTATTATGGTATTATTTTATGATGCTCATACAAAATAGGTACATACATACTTAGCTTTTAAATGCAGTAAAGGTGATGCCTGTTACTTAAAGATGTTTTATACAGAAGCAGTGCAATTAATTAAACACAAACGATTGAGGTTGTGTTGATGTTGCCAGGTGATGCTTGGTAGTCCAGACACAGGTGACGCCTGTATGGGCATTAAAATGTTATTATTACAGGTGATGCCTGTAGGTACATGATGCGAAGTGTATGAGAGTGTGATGTAGTGAAGATTGCATAAGGGTGACGCCCGTTTACTGAAGTTCGACAATCACATACCTATTGAAGATTTTCATGGTATAATTGAATTACCTATGATGTTTTATTAAAGATGTAAGGAATAAATGATGAATGTAACAGGTTGTTAAAAGGATGATGCCCATTTGACGACCTAAATGAGACATTCTTTATTTGTTTCCTTGTCCACAGATTAAAATATGTCAAGCCTTACTTTAGAAAAATTTGAGTGCGATGGTGAAGCAGGCTCAGTGGGAGCTAGATGGGAACGTTGGAAGAGAAGTTTATATATTTACCTGGAAGCTGCAGATGTTACTAATTGTTCCAAAAAACGTGCGAGTTTATTGCATTGGGGTGGACAAGAACTTCAAGAAATACTGTTTAATATACCGGGGGGCTACGTTACAGCTGCAGAAGGAGCTGATAAAAACGTAGATGTGTTCGGAGTGGCAATAAAAAAGTTAGACGAATATTTTGCCCCTAAGCAAAATAAACGGTATGAGAGACATTTATTCAGACAAATGAAACAAGAAGAAAACGAGAAATTTGAAAAATATTTAGTGCGTCTGAGACAACAGGCTTTGAAGTGTCAATTTTCGGATGTAGATGACAGCTTGATTGATCAAATAATTGAAAAGTGTTCATCGGAAGAACTCAGGAAGAAGGTGCTGCGTGCTGGGGAAAAAATTACCTTAGCTGAAGTTATAACAGAAGCAAATACTCTAGAAGTGGTGGAACGTCAATTGGGTGATTTCAGCCAGAAAGGAAAAGAACAAACGATAAATAAAATCGAAACACAAGAGAAAGAAAAGAGATTTAAAAATAATAATAAAAAGGAATGTTACCGATGTGGTAGTTGGAATCATTTAGCTTATGACGTGAAGTGCCCAGCTAAAGGCAAGATATGCAACAAATGTAAGAAGGTGGGACATTTTCAATCTCAGTGTAGGGGAGTTAGCCAAAAACGAAATAACGAAGACACTAAATTAGAGAAGAGTATAGATGCATAAAGATTTAAAAAGTCGGGTCAAAGAGTTGAAGATATGAAGCAGACGAACGCGATAGAAGATAAAATAGAATATGTTTTCAATGTTCTCCATAATGACACACTTACATTTTTAGTAGGAGGAACACAAGTGGAGATGCTAATTGATTCAGGTTGTCAACACAACTTAATAACGGATAAGACATGGAGTGAAATTAAGGAAAAAGTGTTGAAGACAGGAAAAGAAGTTAAGAATCCAGGAAAAACATTCGTGGCTTATGCAAGTGAAGTCCCACTTAAGTTGTTGACGTCTTTTACTGCAGATATTCGTATTGGATCTAAAACACAGAATGCTACTTTTTATATCATAGATAAAGGGACACGTAATTTATTAGGAAAAGTAACAGCAATAGCATTAGGTGTACTAAAACTCGGATTGGACATAAATGAAGTTGAGACGGCTCCTTTCCCTAAATTCAAAAATATTCAAATACAAATACCAATTAACCGTGATGTGAAACCGGTTGCACAGCCTTATAGGCGAATACCAATTCCACTAGAGGAAAAAATCAATTCTAAAATAGATGAACTACTCGACAAAGATATAATAGAAAAGGTAGAAGGGCCGTCGGAATGGATATCGCCGGTGGTACCGATTTTGAAAGCAGATGGGAATGTTCGTCTGTGTATCGATATGAGGTGTGCCAATTTGGCCATAAAACGGGAAAATCACCCATTACCAACCATGGAACAACTACTACCAAAGATTCAAAATGCTGAAATATTTAGTAAATTGGATATAAAGGATGCATTTCATCAACTGGAGCTTCACCCCGACTCAAGATACATTACAACATTTATTTCGGGTAAAGGATTATACCGTTTTAAGAGGTTAATGTTTGGAATCACGTGTGCACCGGAAATGTTTCAGAAAACGCTCGAAAGGGTGCTAATAGAATGCGAAGGGGTGGTTAATTTCATTGATGATATTTTAATATACGGAAAGGACAAGAAGCAACATGACATGCGATTGCAAAAAGTAACAGAAACGTTAAGGTCAAATAACATCATGTTAAGCAAAGACAAATGTATCTTTGGAACAACCAAAGTGCAATTCCTAGGGCATGAGTTGTCGAATCAAGGAATTCGTCCACTCGATAAATATTTATTGGCTATAAAGGATTTTAGGACCCCAATCAACATTTCGGAACTACAAAGTTTTTTAGGGCTTATCAACTATATCGGAAAATGGATTCCTAACATGGCGACAATTACGGAACCATTGAAGCAACTGCTACGCAAAAAATCAGCTAGGAATGCTGATATCAGGGATTCTTGGGGGAAAAGTCAGCAAACAGCCTTTTGTACCCTAAAGGCCGCATTGAGTGACATACAGAATTTAGGATACTACAACGTAGAGGACAGAACAATGGTGTTCGCTGATGCAAGCCCGGTCGGACTTGGAGCAATCCTAGTACAAACTAATAACAACGGTCCGCGTATTATTGGATTTGGAAATAAAACTCTCAGTGATTGTGAACGTCGGTATTGCCAAACTGAAAAAGAGGCTTTGGCACTAGTATGGGCCGTGGAACATTTCCACATGTTTCTGTACGGCAAAGAATTCGACTTGATCACCGACCATAAACCACTGGAAGTCATATTTGGTCCGAAATCCAGACCTTGTGCACGGATTGAGCGATGGATATTGAGACTTCAATCTTATAAATATAATGTTATTTACCGCCCAGGAAAAAACAATATAGCCGATCCTTTATCTAGACTATGCAATTTTACCAAAGATAAGACTACGACTAGAGATTATGTCCAAGATATTGTTGACCATGCTAGACCAATAGCGGTATCGCTAAAAGATATCGAAGAACACTCTATGACTGATACTGATATAAAAAAAGTAAAACAAGGGATTTTTAATAAAAAATGGGATGATTCAGTAAAGAGTAACAAGATAATCGAGAACGAACTATGTTTCTACGGTGAAATATTGCTCAGAGGGACCAAAATTGTTATCCCGACACAATTAAGGAAACTTGTTTTAGATGCTGCTCACGAGGGTCATCCTGGGATGGTCGCGATGAAGTTAAGACTTAGAGCTAAAGTCTGGTGGCCTAAGTATGACAAGGACGTAGAGAATTTAGTGCGGTCGTGCAAAGGATGCACGCTAGTATCGGCACCAAATCCACCACATCCACTTAAGAGAAGAGAATTGCCTACCCAATCATGGGTTGATATCGCCATAGACCTTTTAGGGCCGTTACCAAGCGGCGATTACCTTTTGGTTGTGATTGATTATTATTCAAGATATAAAGAAATCAAAATTTGTCGAGATATAAGTAGTAAAGAAATGATTCGATTGCTTAAAGAAATTTTCAGCCGTTTAGGTCATCCGGTTTCCATGATGTCTGATAATGGTAGACAATTTATTAGCACGGAGTTTAAAACTTACTGTCAGGAAAATGACATAAAACTGTTTAACTCGATACCTTACTGGCCGCAACAGAACGGAGAGGTAGAGCGACAAAACAGAGATATCATTAAACGCCTTAAAATATGTCAGGTAGAGAGAAAAAGCTGGAAAGAAGCATTGACAGAATACTTAACTATGTATAACAGTACCCCACATAGTGTGACGGGGAAAACACCGGCAGAGCTTTTCTTTCAAAGGAAATTTAGGGATAAAATTCCCATGATAGATATTGTAGAACAAAGTTTTGGAGATATGGATACAAGAGATAAGGACAGGGAACATAAAGAAAAAGGGAGAGAGTATACAGATAAAAAACGTAGAGCACGTGAAGTTGATTTACAAATTGGAGATAAAGTTTATATAAAAAATGCAAACAAAACAAATAAGCTTAGTCTTAATTTTGATACAGCCACGCATACTGTTAAATCTAAAAATGGGGGAGATGTAGAAGTACAGAACGATGAAACAGGACAACAATTAAGACGCAACATATTACATTTAAAGAAAGTGGAGGGTGAATGGAAATCTGTGAACAAAGAAATGGATGGACAGAATTTAGAGTTGGCGGCGGAAGAGAATTCAGAAGAGGAGTTTTCTATAGATGGCACGCAAGATTAGAATTAAAAATTAATAAAAAATGTTAGTTGATTTTAGTAGCAATAAATTGATAAAGTAAATCTGAAATTTGTTTCATTACAAAAAGGAAGGGATGTAGTGTATGTGATTGAAAGAGAGGGAAGTATTATGTCATCTCTAGCGCACGTGCGACCGTAAACAGCTCTGTCAGCTGTGGGCGGTAAGAGTGAGAGGGCACGCGCGTCTAAGAGCCGACAATATTGAAGGATATACTACAGTCGTGTTTTCTAAGAAGTATATTAAGCTTGAAAGAGAGGATTTTGGCGCATAAACCAAAGAGGACATGCACCTTGTGCAGTAAAATTTCAATTTACGAAGATCACAATATAAATGTACAAAGTATTATATAGAAATAATTTTTAACTCGTCGCATTTGACAACACGTCACGGCGACGTGCTCAAACTGGCAGCATTCCCGCTCTACAGAGTGAAATTGAATTTAGTTTCAGGAGTGACATCGTGAAAAAAATATCTGCTCTTTCATACAAAAGTGGAATATCTACTTGGCCAAAATCTATGGAACAGCTGATTCTTTTTTTGCAATTTCGGAGTTGGTCCCATAGTTAAAGTTGTTTAGATTCGTGGTCTGAGTCACTCCTTAAGCGTTTGCTAATGAATTCAATTTCACCCTCTATAGCAATGCTGATTCGTTGAGTGAAATAATAGCCAGCTCTATTTCCCGTTGCCTCAATAAGGCTAGCTGTGATGTCGCTATAAAAAATACTCGCAACCTTGTGTTAAGACAAAACTAATATTAATCTTTTAAAAAATACCTGGAGGGAAAAATTTCTGGAATGTTTTGAAAAATACAAATCCATTGGTTTGGCCTGAGGTGCCATTGAGATATATTAAAACCGTTCACATGTGTCTCTTTCACTTTTAAGACTTCATCGTTGCGTTTAATTCTTTTTGAAATCATACATAGCGCATGGCCTTACTACGAACACAATAACATAAAGAATGCCATAGGAAAATTAAGAGGTGAAGAGTAAGGTTACCGCACCCTCTGATCTCGACAGGTACTCTACTTCGTGACAATGTAATGATCGTGATTTTCGTGTAATACGGATCATATCTAGGCATCTGGGTTCGAGGCCGCAGTTTGTTATTTCCAGCTCGGAGGGCGGAGCGCAGGATGGTGCAACCCAATATTGGAAATATCTGAAGCAATAAGAACAACTTATTCCATTATCATTTTATTATGGCCTAAATATAGACTGCCAAAAGGTTGAATGCGCATAACCATTAAAAATAACAGAAGTCATTGTGTTGTCTCAAATACCAATCTATAAGTCGCAATCACAATACACTAAACAAATATAAGTACCTTACCGTATTACATACGTACTCGTTTATCTTGTTCGTAGGAGTTCCGTTTCTTATCTTCGATTTTTCAATACAGGTCTTTGCCAAATCATCACTTCATATTAGACAGAGATAGCGCTGGTATTTACAATACCAAGCGGTAATTGATTAATCTGAATCCCCTAGACTAAATTAAGTCATATGGTTTTGCACAACAAAATCCTTCCCAAATATGCACAGCTTGAAGTACTTATGAAATCTGCCTCTGTAAACTAAGCAAGAACCTTTAGGTCGCGTCACGAGTTTCGCTCTTTACAAAATTATGAAAAGGACAATCAATACATAACGAGCAAAAAGCAAGTTTTATCTAAATTTTATTATCAAGACTTTCCAACACAATCTAGACTCTAGCTATGATTTTGTTTTACTACCTTTATTTAGTAACTATAGTAGTTTTTTTTATTTATTCAGGACTAACATCCAAACCTAAATCGTTTGCATAAATGACTCCACTCAAACTCATCGTAGTATACCTAAAATTGTTAGTTTGACAGTCGTTTCTAAATCTTTCGAGATCTAAGATATGAATGAATGAACTTTATTGCATTAAATGTGGTAGTGGTGGATTAACAAGAAAGTCTCACACATTCTACAGACCATATAAATGTCAATTAAATATTATAACTCTAATTACGTTATACAACTCTAATATGTCATTATATTTAGTGTCGGTATACAATTTATTATTATCATTAAAATTTGTAATCTTTGACACTGTAAAAGCACTTATTTACTAACCTATTGAACAATTTAGAATTTGATATTTTCAAAATGTCACGCGGTAGATTATTAAATATTTTTATATCCATAGAACTACAATTAGCACTACACAAGGATGTCTTCATTGATACTATTAAACGTAATGAGTGACTGACACAATTTGAATGACTGAGGATGAGTCGATTTGAGGAAATCTTGAGGAAACGATTTTGAATACGGGTGTACATTCCCAAGTGTCCTTATTCTAAACAGAAAAAACGTATCAACCACGCCATATATATACTTTCATCAATATCTACAGGCAGCATCTGTATATTCAACGCCTTGTATACCCGCACGAAGAATGTATTTATTAATTGATTGCTTGGTCGATCGGTCACTTGTGGTCACCCATCTCAGTAGGGACGGGTTTGTTTTACATGCGCAAGCGCTTACAATGCGCACGCCAACTCGGCTCTTCAATGATTTCCTCTATTCAAAAACTGTAGTATGGATATTTAGTACGTGGTTGTTTATCCATACAACGTGTTGTCAATTTATTTACCTACTCGAAATGATGATGACCCTAATATGACTTCAAAGCTCCGTAATCGATTTCCTTAGATAAAACCGGCAGAGTAGAGAGTAGATCGTGTTGCTAGGTGCTAGTTCAAATGTCGCTCATAGTTCGAGTCCGTGACTTCGCTCTGGAATCGGATGCCCGTCCGATTATTTACCTCCGAACTTGTGTTTCGTCAATTGCAACTTTCAAAAGTCAAGGATGATAAAAGTTTATTACTATTTTGCTGAACTATTTTGTTCTTTTGCTATGCTCTTCCGGCTTAATTCGTAAAATTAATATGCTTTTGTTTAACTTAGTTTTAATCAACTAAATTGCCATGTAAAACCTCGAAATATAATCTTTACATCTATACTAATATTATAAGGCTGAAGAGTTTGTTTGTTTGAACGCGCTAATCTCAGGAACTACTGGTTCAAATTGGAAAATTCTTTTTGTGTTGGATAGTCCATTTATTGAGGAAGACTTTAGGCTATAAAACATCACGCTGCGACCAATAGGAGCGAAGCATCAATAAAAAATGTTTTGAAAACGAGGAAAAAATATTCATCAGAAAATGCCGCGGACGAAGTTGCGGGCAACAGCTAGTAGAATATAAAATGAAGTCGCTTTCGCTGTCTGTTCGCTTAGATCTAATGCAGTTTTCAGCAATAGATAGAGTGATTCAAGAGATAGGTTTATATGTATAATTGACTGCCCCATATTATTACATACATTGCACCCGTGCGAAGCCAGAGCGGGTGACTAGTCCTTACTTATCCTTACTAATATTGTTGAATCAGTTTTTGATACACTTTTTCAAAATGGCAGAATAGCTTTGATCATCGTCATCATTTCGAGTAGGTGTCACGGTCAATCGACCATGCACACCCTGGTGTCAGAGTTCTTCGGAACCGCCTCTCGGCCTCTGACGTGGTTCCTTTAACGACTACCAGATGGCAGCCGGGACCACCGGCTTAACGTGCCTTCTGAAGCACGAAATCATCTTTATTATCAGACAATCAGGTGATTCAAGCCTGCAATGTCCTAACCAAACTGGAAACAACTAAACAAAGTATGTTTCCGGTGGGAATCAAACCCACGACCTCCGGGTCAACAGGCAAACGCCTTAACCACTGGACCACGAGGGCTGTTGCTTTGATGAGATTCGAAAGGTCTACATCTCACAAAGCCACTAGTACCATTCTCCATTGACAATTTAAATAAAGATGCGTAAATTGTATCCCACCTATAAACCCTCGCACCTGATGGGTTAATGTATTTAATAATGTCTCTTTTACGAGGACTCGACGAGTTAATTTTAAGTACGATATTAAATGGGAAGTGTCGTGATTTTGTCAGATTTTGTCAGAAAATCATTAGACAGCTTTCCTTGATTGGATTGAAAAAAATTATGAGTGAAAATCTTCCATGCTGGTCTGGGAGTTAAGAAAAAACGTAGAATATACCAGCTGCTTCTCTTCTCGCGCAGATCGTAAAGGCCGATCGAGGGAATGGGCGAAAATCTGACGAAACAATGTTAGTCGGCGATGCGGCTAACAACCGATCACTATTTTTAATCCGTTTTCCATCTAAGGCCCACCAACATGCTAAACGTAGCTTTTAGGTTTTAAAGACCTCGGCTCTGCCTATACAAAGACGTGATAGTATGTAGTATTTACATACCGGGAAACATAGATAAAAAAAAATGGCCTCTCTCTCCATACTTCTATGCCGGGAAATATATAACTACGTTTATCTGTTAAACGAAGTAAATATACAATGTTTAAAACATCATCATCATTATCATTACAATCATAAACAGTCCACAACTGGACAAAGGCCTCAGCCAAAGATACTTCGTTCAATGGGAGGACATTGCCATACTCACCACGCTTGGCAGGCGGGTTGGCGAGCTCATTTTCTTTGGCTTCTTGTGGTCCCCATGTTTTTTCCATCGGGAGCATTTTAAACCCCAGCTTTAAGTATTTGTTGGATTTGGAAAGTGAATGAAGGTATCGGGATACTACTCACTCGGATGAATGGGGGAAAAGCAACCTGCAATCACCGGACAGGCAGTTGAACATAACACCCCTGACTATATGTGTAACCAACCTGCTACTCGAGGGGCCCCGGGTTCGTTTTTCGACGTGGGCAATTTTTATTGGTATTTTTATTATAGAATAAGATCTCAAAGCATATAAACAGCGCAGAGTGACGTAAAGACGTCACTCTGCGTTGTTTATATGCTATCATTAAAACTACAGCATTTTTTTTTTTTTAATCTTTCTTTATTTAGAGGCTTTTACCTGAAACAGATATGTCAGCCTCATCATAACCTAAAGTTTACATCTACACAAACTACTAAAGATAGAACTTAACTTATATAATCTACTACTACAATAAATATAATTAACAAATTTTACTTATTCATAAAAATGTTTAAAAAAAGATTGCCCATATCAGAACAAGGTTCTGATAATATGCTTAAAAACCATCCCATCTCATTAATATTAATGTTAAACTTCTGAATGAATGCTTCTCTTTCCATTTTATATTTGACGCACTCAGCAAGCATGTGTTGGACATCATCCACTTTATCACAGATATCACAGTTAGGAGATTCTACTTTCTTCATCAAGTAACTATACTTTTTATTTGGAAAGTGTCCTGAGCGTAACCTGTGAGCAAACGTAACAAAATTTCTACATTTATTGCAGTTTTCGAACCACGGCAAACGAAGGGGCTGACATTGGATTGTCTTATACCATATCCCTTTTTCTTTGCTTCTTTTATCAAAGTAGTCCTTGTATTTATCATAACAATGATTTATGAATTTGGTCAAAGTTTCGGTATAAAATGGCAGTATTTCTAACTCAACCCCTTGTGTTATCGCTGATCTAGCCAGTCTGTCAGCCTCTTCGTTTCCACTCAAACCTATATGTGATGGAATCCACTGCAATCTAACATTAACATCAGTTTTTAATAAAATTATACAATTGGCTCAGTATCACATAAGCTATCGGAATGCCTCTGCTATGACCAGAAGCGCACCGAGCTAAGTGTTGTAAAGCACTTTTGCTATCTGTTAGAATAACAAAATTTTGCTTGTCCACCCTTTCTATATATTTCAATGCTTCTGAAATTGCAGTGAGTTCCATCGTCATTATAGATAGTCGCTCACTTGTTCTAAAGGTAGCTACAGCATTAATTTTAATTTATAGTGTTATAGTTACGATTCCATTTTTTTTATCTATAAGTTACAAAAAGCCTTTATTTTCAGTGTCTCGTGGTAACGTGAAGATTCCAAAGATAAATCTATATCTATTCCGGGATTAAGGTAAACCAGGAACAGATACATACATAAATATATAAACTCGAAAAACATTACATTCCTTTTATTTGGGGCAGTCGTATACAAAGCTTAGGTACATATGCAGACAAATATTTCAACTGTATACTGCGGAATATTCTGCGGTAAGAGCTGTGAACTTAGGCAATAAAGAGACGAGAACAGTCCACGTGGGAACTTTACGAGGGTGCAGGAGTCATTCGGTTAACTATCATTGTCTTGCCACTTTATTTTTATAGTCCTTAAGTTTTGCTTTGTATAATAAAAATATATCTTTTTAAAATAAATATGGATACTCGTATACATACAAATCACGCGGATTGAGCTAGCCCCAAAGTAAGTTCGTTGTCTGGGATACTAATTCAACGATACTATATGGTTATAACAAATACATATATAGATGTTTATCGATATCCAAGACCCAAGTCATTCTAATAAAGATCATTTTCCATCTTGACTTGTCAGCCTATTTGCTAACCATTGCTAACTTAGTGTACAATATTTTGATAGACACTTTAAAATACATAACGTTTTATCTTAAATATCTTAAATAAAATAGTCAATCATATGAAATCCGCAATGTTTTTTGAAGTGACTATCAAAACGTTGCCACTGCCACTAGGCCACAGACGCTGTCTTAATAATCTTTTCAATATAATCACAGAAGAAAACAATATAATGAAATATTTTTATATAGGTAGGTATATATAAAAGGTGTATCCAGTTAAAGCAGTTGGTCAATATAGGTTGAGTAAAAAAACAGTCTATACAGGGTTAATTTGAATTCCTATGACAAAATTTTCATGTTGGAACCAGAATCCCTAATAGAAAACTGACACGCAAAAAAATGGGCTCTCGTATAAATTTAACATTCTGCTAGTCAAATTTCTATGGGATTATTTTTTTCATAGTTTACATTACCCTCTTTTCTTGTGGATGTTATTCTATTAGAGATTCTGATTTAAGTTTAAAATATTGCCAGGGAATTCAAAATAACCCTGTATATGTGAAAAATACACAATTGCGGAAGTTATTGGATAAACAGAAATGCACCAATCAGTAAAGCTTTTGTAGGTCTTCAATTTCAGAGGAACTTCGTGCTCTACATGCAAACTACACTGGTTTGCCATCGATTAGAACTTCACTAGTTAGACCTAGTTAGGAGTTTAGTTGAGTGAAACCTAGTATGGTGTAACGGAACACTTATGTTCTCGTTCACGATTCTCAAATATCAACTGGAAAACTGAAATTCAATCATAAATACAGTCTTTTGTAAATTGTTTCACAATAATTCATTATATCCATCTTATTTTGTTTGTTATGAAGCAGAATGACATTGACAGTTTGTTTTGTCAATAATTGACGCGAGGAAGAAAATTGATCTATGATCTATGAAAAGTAGAACTTAGAACAAGGACAGGGAATGTAAAATTAAAAATATGAAATTAAAAGTATAGTTTGACTGACTTTATATCTTTAAGTAAGAACAAGGAAATAAATAATTATGATGATAACAAAATTTGATCAAATAATTGATAATTAGTTTATTCTTTTGTCTAGTTGAAAAAAAGTAAGCATTTTACGGATAATCGAGAGAATCGATTCAATCAAAATTAAACAAATATTAAAATAAATTAATACTCAGCGTAAAAGGAATTTAAATGGTAAAATTTATTATAATATCTCGTGATACCAGATTATGCTAATAGGTCGATTCAAGGGATTCTATAGATAGCACAGGGAACACTAATAATTAAAAGAAAACTATGAAATTGTCTATGGAATTGAATTTGTTACAAGGCACGCTGACCTTTATTTCATTACGATTAGGGGTGAGCATTCAATGAGGATGAAAGGGAGAAAGAGACAGGTAGTCTTAGAACGGTCTAGAAAGTTTTGAACCTAACCAATGGGAAAACTTTATTCAATTGAGAATTTAATGAAAAGGGTCTTATCGACAGGAATGAGCAAGGCAGTTAGTTATTAAATGTAGGGATATTAGTTAGATATTTGAATGAGCTTTTTAGAAAAAAATATTGGCCAACGGTTTTTCAGTCAAAGTGGCCTGATTTCTGAGAACCGCACGGTAGCGAGTATAAAAGGCTACGGCGCCATTAGTCTGGGTCCCGCCCCGACCCCTCTCCGGCTCCGAATAGCCGGAGGAATCCCACTATCCGACCCCGTCGCACTCGACACCGGAACAGAGTGCGTAGAGTAGGATTAGCTCCGATTACTGGTGACCGCCCGGCGGTCCCGGGTGACTTGCACCCAGGATAGGCCCTTGCATGCACGCATACGCTGCCCATCAGGCAATATGAGAGTTTGCTGTCTCTCCAAGCCTTGCGCACACAGGCAACGCCCAAAGCCGAGGTCCGTCCCTCCTGGGGGCCCTTTGGTGATGTTGCCTATAAAGGTTGAGGGCACTCTGCCCTCGCCTCAAACGCCCGGTGAAGTAGCGAAAGCTCACTTGGAGCTAGCTACATAGTCATTACAAAAAAAAAAAAAAAATAGTCTGGGTCTTTGGGTCTTTACGCATCGGGAATTTGAAGAATCAAGAGGAATTGCTGCCAGAACGCCACTGCAAGTTTTATTTTAAATCAAGAAAGAAGTGGTTTAAAGTGTGGGTTATCGCGTTATCTTGGCAAATTAGGATCGAAAAGTCCCGCGAAGTCCCTTGCAAAAATATTTTAGCTAAGAAGCACATTGGTATCGTGTTCTGAAGTTAAAATATTGTAGATTCTTTTGAAATATATGAATATTAGCTTGTCCAGGGTAAATTCTCTATAATAGTTTCATATACTGTAAAGTTTTGAATGATATTGAGGAAATGATGTTGGGGAGATCTTTGATGTCTTCGAAATATTCTACGAGTCAAATCTGAGATATCTAGTTCCTATTTGTTTGATTTTAATGTAAGTTTAATAGAGTTTTGTGTCGAATTGGGGAATACATGGCCAAGATCAACGCTGGACCTCTATTCCTTATGAGAGCGATTGTTCTTTATGAGGGTAGCGGCCAAGTAGGAGTAAAAATAGTTCGACGTTGTAGCTGGTCGAATGGGCTGAAATTCCCAGCCTAGTTATGCTACTTGGGGAGTCCAGACGGCGGCTACGCCTAGGGTAACCTACGGTCCGAACGGTGTGCTAGTTTTCAGCGCACTAGCCACTTGGGGACACGTCTGGGACCTCAAACCCTTGTTAGGGCGTGGAAGTCTCGATCCTGACCACAAGAGATGACCACAACCCAAGAGTGATAGGAATAATAGGTTCGTGGGCCCAAACTCTGGCTCCCTTTTACAGCTTAGAGATGACGGATCCTTGCTAGGAACCTAATCTATTTACCAGAGTAGGAAATCTGATTTTAGGAGCAGTCAGGCAGGTAGAATCATTAAAATAGGGCGAGGGAAGCTTCCTCAAATCTTTTTAGCTAGATTAGGGGAGCGATCTCTTACACCGGAGTTCGTTCTACACACACACACACTTTGGGGATGGGGGGACAGTAACTTAACACCTTTAGACTAGAAATTAGGGACTGATAGGGACTAGATTAGGCCCATTAACGGTTGCGTCAGGATAAGGAAAAGAGGGGTATAGGAGATAAAATTCCATTCGTTTTCACGGTAAATCCGGTGGTAGCAATATAACCATCCAAGCTGCTGGTGGGTAGGACGTTAATAATTCAAACAATTAATCTTCGACAGTAATTTTAAGGTAGATAGTGGTATCTAATATGAAAGTGAACTTAAATGTGAAAATATGATAACAAAATGGCATAAGCTGGTTCTGTGATTGTGACAAGTGATAATGCTGAAGAAATGTGCGTATTCTGATTGTGAGAGATTCAGGGAACCTGTTTCTAACAAAGGTATGAAATCCCTAACCTTAAATTTTTATGTACAAGGCCCTGAGACTATAATAGTGTGCAGAGTATCTACCTGAATGATTTGGGGATTTTCATATTGTAAAATCACATAGATTGGCCATGAACAATTAATATCATAACTTGTGGCATAATCTCATAGTTATTTGACAATGGATTGAGTCTGAGTTGTCTATTTAATTACTAAATAAATATCTTCTTGATCTACCTATTTTGTTGGAAAATTCAGATTTGTTTAGTCCAGTGAGATATAATAACTCTCTGACAATATATTATCATGATAATCATTCTCTGAAGGAGATGGTCTGTTGGTTCCATGGAAGTCATGTAAATTCTGTAAGGTTGAGATATTGACAATCCACATATATACCAAATGATTCATCTAATTCTGGAATAATGAATTCTGGGAGAGTAATGTTCCTTATATACTGCAAAGGGGCGAGTGTAAGGTTGACTCCAATCCCTATATATTGAAATCTAGGAATATTACAATCCTCACACTTAAATTTGTTGAATCACTGAGACAAATAAGTCTGATGTAATGTACTTAAATACTAATAGACATTTCATCTCAATCTATCTCTAAGATCTAGAGTTAGTGCATAATAGTGCTTATACATAACAGCATGGTATAACATTTACAAGCTAACATACATAGCTACATAATTCCTGAAAATAATAGGATAATGAGTAACAATTGATACAGGGAGTATTATCATGTAAGGATGCCTTTTCTACAGTGAAGGTTGAGGAATAGTTTGACTGACAAACAAACCCTTGCTATAAAACTCCATCTGAGTACCTAGTACTACCTGCTTGTTGTAAATTTATAAATTGAGTTCTTTGCTTTTACACCTCCGTGGTGTTATTTCAAAGTAAATAAGTCTGAACTCATCCCAGCGAACACAATGAGAGCATAATGCTTGTGTAGCAGGTAATACGCTTGAAGACATTTAGTCTACCCTCTCGACTCTGAATTAATAGTCAGACATAATTTTACTGACAAATTGCCTATCCTACTATTAGGTGGGAACAGGTACTATTTACTCTTTAATGGGTATCCCTTTTGCTTTCCAAAAGAAATTAGCATACGGAGGAATCACGTCCAAGTCTGGATGACGAGTGGTACTCTGGCGGGCGGATGGCGGGGCTCGACTAGTAGACCGTAACACCAAAAACGCTGGGTATATTCACTATATGGTATATCTACCACCACTGACTAACACATACAATAACAATATTAAACTATTACCTTAAACTTCTGTCCAATACCTACAGTTGTAGTCAACTATAACTCATTATAGGTCAATATAGCTACTTACATTTTAATACTTACTATACATATCCAGAATTCAATACTATAAGAACAAACCGCTGGTAGAGAAACATGTTGCTGTAGAATGCACCATGCTAGATAAGCAACATACTCCTTTATGAAAAATAATTAACCAACTCTTCATAAAATAAGGCAATTATATTAATGTGAAATAGCAGGCAACATAAAATAACACAAAGTGCAATTTAAACAATATTTATTAGGAAGAACATAGGCGCACCTTAGGATAAAGCTATTCTTATTTATAAGTAAAAATTAGTCATACGCAAGGCCGATAGCAACCTTAGGCATAGCATAAGATAGGACTAGGTTTCATCACCATAGGTTAGTTTCAAAATCACTTTATTTAAGAAGGTCCAGGGGTTACTATGATAAAACAAGGGTTACTACTGCTAGATATGATCACGCCTGAACGAATTGAACAAAGAAACAAAACATTAATAGGGTATGTAGGTTGATAAAGTAGATTAAGAGTAATACAGCTAGTATTTGGTGCAGTTAGGAATTCATAGTAAGGGTAGGCTAGTGAAAAAAAAAAAAAATATTCTTAGGGAGGGGTACAGTGGTGCATTATATTTTTACTACCTGCGAATTAGTCCGCGTTGGCTTTAGAATTAGATGGAGAGAGAAACGAAATGTGATGAACATGGCGGCAACCTTACGTTTTTTTCGAAATTATTTCTAACCTATGCAATCCAACTCTACGTTTTATCGGAATAAAATGTAGTCTGTGTTAATCAACGTAATAAATACCCTATCTATGTGCAGAATTACCTCCGAATCCGTGCAACCATTTTGGTATGATTAAGGAACAAACATGCAATTTATTGTATTTATATTATTAATTGTATTGTCCCGACCCCGCTTAAAGTGGGATAGGGTGAGGAAGAAGAAGAAGAAGAAGATATTATTAATTATAGGATAACATAGACCTATTTGGTTTCAATGCGCATCAGCTGAAGATGCAACTGGGAAATCCCTGATGCGTCGCTGCCGGGACAGTGGCAGCGGCATCCTAAAGACTTTGAGTGCTAAGATGGACAATCCCATAAATAAACACTGGATGAGAATCCATCTTGGCACAAATAAATAAATTTTAATGTAATTTCATTTTTCTTTTTAAAATATTTTGTAAGCAAATTATGGATGCATTTTTGAAATAAACGGTTATTATTATTATATTATTATTATTAAATCGCTCAGTTGCGGAAGAGGAGAACAGTTCGGTTTAGCGGCTTTAACTATACCTAATTTATTTCATTGCCTAACTTTCTGCGTAACAATTTTTTAACGTGATATCGTCTTATTAATCGATGCACGCCGGCTGCACACACGAAAAAGTATCACGTTTCGCGTACAAGTGAGAGCGCGCAACAAACAATAGAGAGTCACAATCAGCCTAAGCGTTCGGCTTGTGACGCATCTTTCTTCTCTTCGCCGTTATCACGTAAAATTATCGTCCGTAAACCGACTTACAGGCAACCATTCTTTTTTGGTTAACGGACTATGGACTTACCTCTTAACATAACTAAGTATTAATAGTTCAAAGATTAAATAATCTGTCAAATAAAAAACGACTTCATTCAAACTATTGATAAAATCAAGATTTTGATAAAATTTTAACGGGTGCAAATTGAAGGCAAATTAATCAAATAAAAAAAAAGAATTTTTCGAATCAGTTCAATTCAGTTCATAAATGACGGAGCTCTGAGGAAACAAAAATAAATAAAAAATAAATAAACATTTAACCTAAAAAAACCAAATTAACAGTACTTACTAGTCTGATAATTAATTTCTTTGAAAAAAAAAATCAATCTCTTTATTGATCGACGCTACCTACCTCCATCGGAAACATGCGTGACAAAAAATAAATTTTAAATGACACTACTGACCAGGGCTGGTATTTTAATAGGAGACTATCAAATGAGTGATTTTTCAATAGGTAAGTATTAAAAGCGTACGTTTTGATGCGGTCACACATTCCAATAACTCCTGAACTCGGGCGTACTATATGTAGAGGTAAATATAATACGTATGTAATGTACTTGCTTTTTGGGAATTATAGGTGACACTGACAGCTCTATAATATGAACAGAAAACTCTGTCCGATCCTTGAACGGGTAATTCAGTCCGTCGATATTAACAACTTTTCCTATGGGACCAATGTCCATATGTTTTTTGAGTTTCCAGCTTGGACCCCTTATGAAAAGTTGTTATATCTACCGGCAAAATTCATTTTTGCTAGTAGCATGAATGGGCCGGATCGTCCGGGGAAGTACCACACTCTCACAATAAATCGACGTTTGAGTAGGAGCTTTACCGCTTCTATGCTTCGTTCGGTGAGTGAGAGAGCCGGAGGCCCATCAGCCCCCCATTTCCTCCCCCCATGTCCTTTCCCCAATTCCTCGAAAGGCCGGCAACGCTCCTGTTACACCCTGGTGTTGCAGTTGTCCATGGGCAGCGGTGGTTGCTTACCATCAGGTGACTCGCTTGCTCGTTTGCCGCCCTACAACATAAAAAAAATATCTACGGGTCCTTATACGTTGTAGAGCCAACGCCAAAAAGACAATGTGTATATGCATGTACCTACACACATAACATTGGCTCACCCTGGTTAGAGTTATTCCGTATTTATCCCATGTATTCTCATCCCACGCGTTCAAAATTCTTCACTCATCCCAAATTTTAATTACTTAATCATCCTTTCTATTCTCATCCCATGGTTTCGTATTACATCTTCTTAACTCATCCTAAAGCAAATTTTATTATTACGAGTATTATAGTGAGATTAAAATATTATGTATGCTAAGTTTTAATTTACTGAGTAAAGTTTTAGTATTGTTAGTCAATATTTATGAATGGTAGATACCTAAGTTAGCAAGTCTTACTTACCTAGTCATTTGTTCATATATGAAGCTCTTAGTATTTCCACAAATACTGAACCACATAGAGTCATTTGTTTCTCTTTAGTGTAAGCTCTTTTGTTTCGCTAATTAAAAAGCAAGGCGCTTGTTATTCAAAAAATACAGTACTTTTAGAAATATCATATCCATTTTCAACGATGAAATATACCGAGAAAACATGTATTTTTGCTTCGAATAACGAACTAAAGCGAGTTTCATGAATATGAAAGCTCTCAGGCTTTTAATAGAACTGTTGCAATACAATTTCGCTCTTTGTTCGCAAAAAATTGAGTGAACGAAATATTGTACTTTCGGCATTTAGTTAGGAGTAGTAAAGAACGTGACGCTTTAAATTCGAGGAGTAAGGGTAGTTATTAAGAGCGTTTATTAGTTACTAGCTATCGCCCGCGGCTCCGCCCGCGTCAATGTCGATCCTCGGTAACAGTACTTTTTCCCGGGATAAAAGGTAGAGCCTATGTCCTTCTCCGCACTTCAGAGAACTATGCAAAATTTCATGATGATCGGTTCAGAAGTTACGGCGTGAAAGCGTAACAAACAAACAAACTCACTTTCGC
This sequence comes from Elegia similella, assembly GCA_947532085.1. Taxonomy (NCBI): domain Eukaryota; kingdom Metazoa; phylum Arthropoda; class Insecta; order Lepidoptera; family Pyralidae; genus Elegia; species Elegia similella. The sequence continues at coordinate 18,850,742 of OX383934.1, read as the reverse complement.
ATTTATAATATTACTAGCTTTGGACTGCTGTCCTAGTCAGAGTCGCCACATACTGGAGACACAAAATCTAATTCCTTGAGCCATCGACACGAAAAGAAGAAGAAGCTCCTCCGTGCTTAAGAAGGCACGTTAAGCCGTTGGTCCCAGCTGTCATTATTGACGGCAATCAAGGTCAACTATGTCAGATGCCAGACAGCTTGAAAATCTGACACAACTGTCGGTCAGTTACTTACACGAAAAATAAATAAATATATACGGACAAATCACACAGATTGAGCTGGCGCCAAAGTAAGTTCGAGACTTGCGTTTTGGGATACTAACTCAACGATACTATATTTTATAACAAATACATATATAGATACACATCTAAGACCCAGGCCAATTTGAAAAAGATCATTTTCCATCTTGACCTGGCCGGGGATCGAACCCGGGCACTCTCGTGTTGCAGGCTGGCGTGTTGACCGCTGCGCCATGGAGCTAGCCAACAAACAACAACAAAGAACAGACTAATAAGTATATCACAGGCAGAAACTTATATAAGTTTAGGCCCACGTTACATAAGGTGTCTATAATAAATTATCAGCAATCGTTCATGTCGTAAGTGAAACCTAGGACCCGATAGGTGAACTTCTTGTGAACTACGCAAGTGTTACAAATCTATTAGGATTACCAATATGCAAATCAATACTCGGCACATACATCATTTGTAAGCGGTTATCGCCGAATAGTAATTATGTATTTTGATTGGTTACCCACGGTCCTTTATAATAATATATCTCTCAAATATTTTTTTTTCTCTGTGGTACGACTACATACTACATACATCATTATCGTCATCAGGTCCTTTTTAGTCTCCACTACAGCGACCCTCTCTGTACTACTAGGGCCATACCTCGTATAACAAATCACAAAATGACTTTGTTTGCTGATGATAGTACTGTGTCTATTAAATGTAATGATGTAAATTCATATAAGTCTGACATTGAATCAATTTTGTCTTCTATAATAACATGGCTCAATACGCATATAATGCATTTCAGTCAAAGACCTCAAAACACAAACAAATTTCAAATTGAATATCAAGGCAATATTGTTCAAGAAGTTGATACAGCGCGATTTCTTGGAATTACAATTGATTCTAAACTAAATTGGAAAAAACATATCGAAGGATTATGTAAGAGACTGAGCAGTTCAGCATATGCTTTATATAAACTATCTAAAGAATTAAATTCTGATTCTCTACTTACAGCATACTATGGTCTTGTAGAATCTGTATTAAGTTATGGTATAATTTTCTGGGGAAATTCTACAGATAAAAATTTGGTTTTAAAATGCAAAAACGTTGTATTCGCTCTATGTTTGGTCTGCAAAGCACTGATAGCTGTCAATCTTATTTTAAACAATATAAAATACTAAAACTGCCATCACTGTATATATTTGAGATAGCTGTATTTGTACAAAATAATCCCCATTTATTTACACGTTTATCGGATGTGTGTGCAAGAAACAGAAGAAATGGCGATAGACTTTGTCTACATCAATCAAAAACAGCTCTGCTCCAGAAGAGTGTTATTTGTATGGCTCCAAAAATATATAATAATATCCCTACGGAAAATAAAACATTAAACATAAATTTATTCAAGAAAAAACTGAAATCATTCCTAAACCAGAAGTGTTATTATGATATTAGTGCGTTTTTTAATGATAAAATTTAGTTTTTTTTTTTTTTTTTTTCTATTGATTTACAATTTAGTGCTTATTGTACCTATTTGGACTTATTTAGTAATTTAATATTATTTATTTATTGTTTATTTTATGTGTAACTAAACAGTAGCTCGTCTGATACAATATTTGTACACCTTAATAATAAACATGTTGATTCCTTATTATTATATTATTTAACACATTGTAACACATGTTTGACAAATAAATAATCTTTATCTTTATCATACTTGGCCAGAGCAGCCAGAGCGCTTGGCCTACACTCTCCACGCTGGCCAGACGGGTTGGAGAGGTCTCTTAGATGTTTATAAGCTTTGTATTTTCTAAGTCGCCTTCTACGACATCCACGAGAAGACTTACTACATACATCCACGTCTTTTTTCCTTGCGGGGTAGACAGAGCTCAAATCTTTAAGACCTTAAAGCCACGTTTAGCATATTGGTGGGCATTAGGAGGAAACGGAATCAAATTATTGATGGGTTGCTAGCCGCATTGCCTACTAATATAATTCCTTAGATTCCCCCTCTCTTCCTCTGTGGTAATGTAAGTAAAACCGTAATGTAAGTTTTTACAGGTTTTAAACACTACTGCCCTGTCAAAAAATAAGGCCTATCACTAGAAATACGGCGGATACCCCACTCATCCAAATCTGTTCAGGCAAAACTTACATACACTCTGAAAACATAACACTCCTTTTTTGGGCAGTCGGGTAATAATTTATTTTCATCATTACCATCATCGTCAGCTTTCCACGACCGATGGGATGGACGCTGGGTATAAGTTTCCTTTTGTCTGAACTATCCTTCATTATCCCTTAGCAATCCCGTTCTTACGAGAAATCTGCTTTATATCGTCGACCCGCCGGACGCCCAACATTAGCTATTATGATATCCCATTTGACAGCCTCAATTCAATTCAATTCAATCGTTTATTGCTTCCTTAATGTAAATATACAGGTCTTATCTTACAAAATATGTACTGAGTAGCAATTAAGGGCCCTGTCGGGCGTTGCAATGAGAGAAGGGCCGCATTGGGTTATTTCGGATATATGTCAAAAATTATATCATATAAAAAAAAACTTATAAAATTATCATAAAAGCATTCACGGAGCAAATTTGTCTTCTAAAAATTCATGAATTGTATAGTAGCATTTATTAGTCAATAGTTCTTTTACATGTCGCAAAAATGATTTAGTGTTCTCTATATCTTTGATGGTATTTGGGAGTTTGTTGTAGAGTCTTGTACACATCACTAGTGGACTAGACGAGTGTAGGTGGAGACGCGAAACAGGCAGTTGTAATTTATTTTTATGTCGAAGAGTATATTTCGTCATTAAATCTTTTCTTTTTATGAATGAATTAGGATATTTTCGCACAAATTTACAGGATTCCAAAATGTAAATGCACGGCAAGGTTAAAATTTTATGTTTTTGAAAGTATGGTTTGCAGCTGTCTGTCTGTTTTATATTGGCTATGATTCGTATTAATCTCTTTTGTAAAGTAAAAGCTCTGTCCCAGTCAGTACCATTGCCCCACAAGAGAGTTCCGTAACTGAGCCACGAATAGGCATAAGCATAATATGTAACTATCGCAGTTTCTATATCAGTGGATTTTTTTACTTGTCTTAGTGCATACGCAAATTTGGATAGTTTAGCACAAAGTTTTTGTATGTGCGACTTCCAGTTTATGTGGCTGTCAATATTTATGCCTAAAAGGGTGAAGGGTGCTTTAACAACCTCTAAGTCTATGCCATTTAAACAAATTTTTATATCCAATGGTGCTTTTTGATATGGATGAAAGACCATTAATTTTGTTTTAGAATAGTTGATCTCTAAATTGTGTTCTTTAAGCCAGTTTGATGTTTTTTGGAGGATTTCTGATATACGTTGACATCATAGGTTTGTATTTTCTTTAGCGGAAGTTAGGATGGAGATGTCGTCTGCAAACAGGACACAGTGCTCTTTCATTATGCTTGGAAGGTCGTTTATGTAGAGTAGAAACAATAGACACCCGATAACCGATCGTGGAATAGACGATGTGACTGATTTGCAGTTTGACCGAATAGTTTTAACTGTGCGTGTTTCGTAATCAAAATGCTCGATAGCCTTACTCCACCTACCATCGTTCCTTCTCGTCAGGTGTCCTGCCAGTTCTATTTTAGAGTTGCAACCCGAAAATCGTGAAAGCACATCGTAAACTTTCGTTCGGCGTCGGATTGTTTTACTTACCGCGTGTTGTTTGTTTATTACGTGGCCAACACAGGTGTCAGATTGTTTAAGCTGCCTAATCACATCTGACATAGCTTAACGACTGCCATCAATGATGACAGGTGGGACTAACGGCTTAACGTGCCTTCCGAAGCTCGAGTTATTTTTATGCCACTTGCGGTCACTCATCCCAGTAGCGACCGCGCCCAGGATTGCTTAACATACCCGGAAGCGCTAATAACGCTCAGACCCACAGGACTATCGGGCTCCTCGACTAAACTATGTAGTATGCCTCATCATGTACACTGTACTTAACTTTAGAAGGTAACAGAAATAAAATATCTAGACTTTTACTCACAAGTGCTCTTTCAAAGTTAAATCGATTGATCATTAAATTTTGATGAGCTAGATGGCCCAATACCCGTATACCTGATTAGCGCTTATACATGTTGGGTAGCTTTGGGCGAGGTATGGGTGACCACAGTGGCATAAAAATATCTCGAGCTCCTCCGTACTTCGGCGGGCACGTTAATCCTTTAGTCTCGGCAGACATCATGAATCGTTAAGCTAGGTATGTTAGTTTTTTTTTAGTTTATTAGTTATAGTTTATTTTATTAGTTAGATGACGTGTGTCAGCACACCGGCCACAGTATGATGTGTCGCGCGTTTGTGACATACAGTCCCACGGCAAATTTTGCCAAGCGTGATTCCTACTCAGTGCAACGTTACAAAGTATATTTTGCACTTATCCGTGCATTAAAAGGCGTATATAGAAAAAAAGCTAGCCTAGATTTCAAACTATAAGTAGTCGATTTTTACCGGTGAAAGGACTATGAAATCACGCGCGGTTTAATGAACTTTAGTCATTAGTAAAGATCTTTATTCTTGAAAGTAATTCTGTACCTACTAAACTAGTGGTTCTGCGAGAACAGTAGACCTCGCGAGCCCTTACAATCAACATCCACATTTGCCCTTCTGTGCTCTGAAATATATCTGTTACTGATATGCTAATTGACTAAAGGATGATTTCCTTCAGATACTATTTCCCAATCCCCGCTGCTCTTAATTAGGTACCAGAGGAAACGGAAATTTAAACCTACATTCCCTTACCAGAAGACCCGACCGGACCCTTTTTTTAAGAGGAAACACTAAGCTCAGAGAATTGAAAAATAGATATTTATAATATCTATTGCTGTCGCGCCGCGTGCCCAAACAAACCCCGCAGAGTGCGATAGAGATAACTGCAGCTCGGCCGGAAAATACCTATAAAAAGTACACAAAATTAACGCTTCGTAGTCCTCTGATTTCTTTTCCAAAACTTAACCGATTTAATTTCTTTTTACATTAAAAATTTAAAATAAGCTATGGCTGTGTTTCAGCGTTTCTTTTTCTTATACCGCGCGATTTTGAACCTCTGAACTATATTGAAATCCTGGAGTCAGAAGCCCTAAAGAAATATAGAATTGCAAGAAAAATAGCGGAAAATCGATAAAAAAAATTAGGTTTCCCATACAAAGTCGCCGATCAGTTGGACGAATTTCTATGGAAGGTCAAATTTTTTTTTTCGTTTTTTACCTTTTTTTCTTGCAATTCTGTATTCCATTAGGGCTTCTGATTCCAGGATTTCAGTATAGTTCAGAGGTTCAAAATCACGCGGTATAATTGCCCAAATTTGTTTTCTTGATGTTTGAACACAACGGAAATTCGTACCAAATTTTCATGTTTTTGAAGGTTCATATCTTTTTAAATAATTCAATTATGAATAAATTTTAACATAAGGATTTTATTAGTAAAAAATCATTACTCTATTGGTACTATCCGGCGAGGAATCAGGGGACTACTCTTGTATGGAAACACGGCCCTTGAGCACCATGTTTAGTATGCTTTTGTACACATTAACTAAGTGAATATTTTAATGTCACATAATAATTCATATAAAGACATCTCATAGTTATATACTTAGAACATATAATTATACATTTTCGTTTCTGGAATGATATATTTCTACAAAATAATACTTACTAACAACTAGAACTAGTATAACTGTATAATATGTACACTAAATAAAAGTTATCTATAAATAAAAAATGTCACGCAGATCATTGCCTTCCGGTAGAGTGCCTAAAAGGCTGGCCGCATTGCCACGTTGGATGGCAATGCTAATGCGTTGTGCAAAAAAATTGCCAGCCCTTTGGTCACCAGATACCTCGACCAGTCGCTTATTTATGGTTTTAAATAATTTATGAGCTGAAGGGCCCCACGGACCCATAGTCTCCACCCCAAACGGCTCAAATATGTAGCCATTGCCAAGGCATGCATATTTGTGACGTTTGAGGGACTCGGCGGTGGCCGCAACTGCGCCAGCCTTAGAACTAGTGCCATGGAGGTGGGAAGGCGCGAGTGTGTCAACACACGTGGCGTCCCACACTAATGGCCTCCCCAATCTCCAGGGCACAAGAGTCATGCCATCTGGTCTCTTGCCATCATCTCGCGCCAGGCCATTTGGTTCCAAAACAGCTGGTAGCTCGATGGTGACAAGAGCACGGTGGATAATGTTGTTCAGGTTGGCATGGCGAGCTATGCGGCCAGCGCTCCTGGAGCATGAAAGTCCGTGGCGTCCAAACTGGTCGACAGCATCACCGCAGAGGCAATGATGCGGGACATTAGTGACGGCTCCTAAACGTAGACACGTCGCTAAGCGGAAGGTGTGGTCATCTAGGAATGTACCCAGGTTATAAGATGGTAAAGCCTGCAACCATAAACCAGACTCCCACTCAGCAGTTGCAAGGAGACGAGCGCACTCAGCAGGGTTGCTGTCAGAAGATTTAAGGAGATTACTCTGAACAACCCTGCATAACGGCTCGTCCCACTGCCTCTGCGAAGAAGGAATGTCGGGAAATTTTGAATTTAGACTTACCTCTGACCAAACTATTTTGGCCTCCGCCACATAGGGAATTTCATATGTAGGTTGTTTAAGGATATTTTGAAAGAGGTTTTCTACACTATGAACAGAGGACAAAAAAGCAGGAAGGGCAACACTGGAAATTTTGCGTATTCCAAGCCCCCCTAACCTGACGGGTAAGGAGGCTTGGTCCCAAATACGTTGGTTACTTAAATCAATATTCAGAATTGATGATAACGAATTTCTTATAACATCATCTAATTTTGAAAGGAGGTCCGGGTATTTCCACAGATGACTGCATCGGAGATTATATGTAAAATTGGGCACGAACAGACAATATTTTAATATCGTGAAAGCAAAATGAGAATGTATACTCGCAAGGCGGTCGGCGGCCAGTTGAAAATTTTGAATTTTGTCCTGAATGAAATTTGGAAACGATTCGTCAAATACGGGGGATCCTAAGAGACGGAGTGTGGACTTGTCAATAATTTTAATATTGGGGGCTAATGAATTAAATTGTGAGATAATTTTGATTTTTGATAGCAGTGGCAGGTCCTCATCTAAATATAGTTCGCACTTGGAAAAATTTAGGGATAGTCCAATGGATTTAAATTCGGTTTTAATGATCATTAAATCTGTTAAAACTGTGGCCGCACTTGAACCTAGCGTTGCGTCATCCAAAAACCATGCGTTATATTTCGACTTTAATTTTTCAAGTATGGGATGGATGGCGAGGCTGAAAATAACCGGACCCAGAGGATCACCTTGCTGGCATCCAACTTCTGAGTAAAGAAGATTGTCCTGGTACATTAATTTAGAATTTTGACTGTAGCACTGCCAGAGGAAATTGTAAACGGAAGGAATTTTGTGAAGTACCTGTGTCAGCATGGCACCTCTATCTACCGAATTGAAGGCGTTTTTTATATCCACCTTCAGCAGGACTTCTGGTTTTTCAGCTGTTAAGTATGCGCGTAGAGAATGGACGGCGGCTTCACAACCACACTTAGATCCGAAACCTAGCTGAATAGGCTGAAAATAATCACTAAGAGTGGTTGCGACGACTCTGCAACATATTTTGGCTGAAAGTTGACGATAAGTCGTACCTACAGCAATAGGTCTAATACCACCGTCCTTTTTTTTAAGGGCACATAAATTTGCTCCATATAAAATTCCTGTAATTCTGCTATTCACCTTACCCAATAGCATGAAGTTTACTAGAGCTGTGAGCTCTCGCAAAAGTGCCCCGCCAGCGATGCCACGGTCACTGTTTAACAAATCTTTCAAATGTTGTGGCGATAGCCCATCTAAACCGCCAGCGGAGCCACTCTTGAAGGACATGACAGACCTATATACCTCGTCTTCAGTGGCTCTTAAAGTATTTTCATTGCTATTGGGCGGGTCAGGGAAGTTTGGGTCAACTGCGGAAGGTGGATGTTTTTAACTAAGTTGGAGTGATCCTCTTCAAGATCGGAAATATCGGAATAGCGAACTTGGCATGGGTGAATGGGAGGCAAAGTTTAAGTACCCGGTTTCATAGTTGTTATGTTACCAATTGGTAAAAAAATTAATAGGACGCTAATTTTCAACTATTAAGGCAGATAAACATGCGAACTTTACGTTAAGAAGTGGCCGGCATCTATAAGCCCTGGGTTCAGTCACAGGATAGCATGTGAATCTTTTTTATTTATTTTTAATTTTTATTTCAGGATTCTTTCAGTGTAGCAGTTTATTCAGTGTTTTCAATTATAAAAGTAATACGCAGTATCATGCTTTAAGCCAAAAAATATTTTTCATATTTTTATTTTTGTTCCTTAGGGAAAGTTTTTCAATTTCACTCCCTCTCCCACTTCACGTACTTCAACTTCTTTCATAAATATACAGAAAATCGATTTCAGACAACTTTTGGGCAAATTGCCGACTATTTCACTTTAAAGTATATCGTATAAAAAAGTTGTTCAGACAAAAAAGTTGCGTCTTAATGAGAATAACAAAAAAAGTCTAATGACATTTTTGATTTTTTTTCCAAATACGAGTAGCTGTGCTATGAGTATTTTTAAGTTTCGGACCCCCATAATTCCGCCATTTTTTAAAATTTCGAAAATCTGGCACGCCTAAAAAATTTTATATAATTACCGAACCTGCTCACAAAATTTCATGAGAATCAGTTGAGAAATGCGACCTGTAGGCGAGAACAGACTGACAGACAGACGGACAAAAGAATTTTGGGCCAGTGGAAACTGAGACGCTTCGCTCGCTTCGCTCGCTCGGTCAATTATGCCTACGTAACTAAGTGTTCTCAGCATCAATATCAATCTATAGCAGCGGTATCTTTCTGATTTCGTTCAAAAAACAAAGAGTATATATTATAACAATATTTGAAAACCTACAAATTGTAGGTGTCATATTTATATTGCAATATCATACATATTAGCAAACATAATCGAAATAATAGAATGAAAATATATCTAGGTAAAATATTTTAATATTCTTTTAATTGGATTCTGATTTAAATCCGAGAAATTCAACTTTAACGACCGAATTCAAAAGACCTAATTTTAATTATAAATTTGCGATATACGTGAAGGGGAGAAAAAATGGACTAAGTTATGAGTGGCGACAGTTCGAAAAATCTGACAACAAATCTGGCCACTTACACACACGAATATATACAACATTCCATATTTATTATACCTTCATGTCTTTCTTTGTGACTTGCACGGCAGTCTCTGGTTTTCGATTTTTTTTATCTGAGGCGCTGCATTGGAAAGTTTACAACTTAAAGATTTCTATGGAAATGATGCATTCTTGTTACAATCTCTTAGGAAATTATTTGATCATTACAAATAGGTTAGTGGGTATAAATCAGGGTGTATCTCAAACTAAAAAAAGAAATGACATTCAAACGTCTGACCCTGACCCAAATAGCTCGACAATCATCAATTATATCTACGCACACTTCTTTATTACGTAGTTTTTTTTAATATTTTAACTAAATATAATAAACTTTCACGAAAAGTGTTTTAATTTATATGTTTTTTTTGTTGTCACTGGATATAAACTGAAACAAAAGTTTAAATCTTACAGCTAAAAAGTTAATTTGGTAAAATTTGGAATAACTACAATGACGTTGAATCCCAAAAATTGTTCTTCTCTACAGGACGCGTTATAAGAGTATTTCTCAATGTTACACCTGGTGTGGATCCACACACCCAAAGTCATAAAATATTACAACTAAATCTAATTGCACACATATCAATCAGCAGCGCAAACAAATCTACAAAATATCTCTTCATCGAGGCCTTTCTTTACCCGTGCTAAACATTTGGTATATTTTATAGAGCCTTTATATTAAAAAGTCGCGACTCTTAATGATAACGAAAACATTATAATTTTACTAAATAAAAACCTTAATATAGTACTTAATGGGTTCAAACGACTACTGTTATTACCCAAAGGAATTCCTTAAACAAAACCTCAAGGCGTGGACGGAGCTCGGATTCACTGCCGATATCGGCAGTACACGCACAAGGTGAGGCAACCGAGAAAGGGCAATTCGGAGCAATATAAAACGGGGTACATCCTCGCGGACTGTATTCTGCAAACGGTCGAACTAAGAGTCTGTTCAATTAGTACAATATTATAAAATGTTTCGTACGGTAAGTTCAAAGAGTTCTGTGGTAGAGTTTTTGATCAGTTTATAAGTGGAATTTGAAAACGACTATCATGGGAAAAATTCAATCTTATAACGTGCGATATTTCATCTATCGAAACTCAAGAGGGAACCACTATTTTGATTCCCGACTTTTCTTTTCATGCTGGTATAGGAAAAAACCGTAGAACCGTAGAACAACTGCTTCTCTTCCCGCGCAGACCGAAAATGGGCGATAATAAGAAATCATATAAACTGACGATGTGCCCACTTTGATCTTAGGCTCTGTGTACCTCGTAAGTGATAAAAACATGATAATATGTTTTTGACTTTTAATACAGTTTATTTATGCATCGTTTCCCGTAGAAAAATCCCTGACTTAACGGATTTCATTGCACTATTTGCTGTCTTAATAACAAGTACTTAGTAGAAATAATCCAATAACTATTCTTCCCTTAGATTGCCTTGGTTTCGGCTCTGATAGCCATCAGCTCGTGCGGCCGCTTGGAGCCTCAATACCTGCCACCCAGACCTGGCAACGGTGGGTTTGGTGGCGGCTCTGGGGGTGGAGGCAGCGGAGCCTATAGCAATGCCGGTGGATCTGGTGGTGGATTCGGTGGCGGCTCCGGGGGATCAGGTGGTGCAAACATCCCCATCACGAAGTTTGAAAATGTGAACAATGGCGATGGCACTTATCATTTCAGGTGAGAAAATAATTAAATGTCAATTTGTCCTGTAAATTCAGTGTCCATTTATTATCCTTTCTACAACAGACAATGATGGTTTTTGCAGCTATAAGAATTAAATCTTTGCGGATTGTGGTCAAACAGTTTGGTCAGTCAGATAAACATTTACTATTTTGTATTGTTTGGCCAAAATATGTAGATTTGAGTTAAAAAATATAAGAATGAAGTTTTTGCAAAATAAAATTCAAAAATTTTTTTACTCATTTTTAGTTGTACTAGATTCCTAATATAGAAGGTATATTAAGTAAAATAAAAAAACAAGTGCGAATCAAACTCGCATGGGGAGGTCTATATTATTGAATAAATAAAATTGTTCAAGTCCTTTTATTTGACAAGTCTAATAAAATGGTTTGAAAAACTTTAATTTTTTGATTTGCGAACCCGAAACGGCCCCCGTAACTTAAAATTAAATGTTTATCGCAACGTGGTTGCGTTTACGTCACATAAATCTATAATTGTGCCAATTTTCAACTCAATCGGGTTATTAAATTCGAAACAAATTGGCTATGACAAAAGGACACACACGCGAGTGATCCTGTAAGGGTTCCATATTGTCATTCGGTCGTACGGAACTCTAAAAATGGGTTTTCTATTAGCATAGTACTTCTCAACAATAAACGCTAACATTATTACAGCTACGAGACCGGCAATGGCATCTCAGCTCACGAGAGTGGAGCGCCCCGAGCTCAAGGTCCCGAAGGGCCCGCGGTGACCGCTGAAGGAGGATTCTCGTACCGCGCACCCGATGGCCAGCAAATCGGCCTCACATACACTGCTGATGAGAACGGCTTCCACCCCGTTGGACCTCACCTCCCCACCCCTCCCCCGATCCCAGAAGAGATACTTCGCTCCATTGAGTTCAACAAGCGTAACCCATCTTCGTAAGTTAACTTGTTCTATCTATTTTTTGATCTATAATTACCGATCGAGTTTTACTCAAAAAAATTGGATTCTTCCAGATGGAGAGACTTGGATCCAATTTTCGTTCCAAAACCTTTTTTAACTTACGTTAATTTTTACTAACTTACTTTATTAAGTAAGTCATCGAAATCGTTGGAGCCCATACCGAGATTCTTATTAATTATCACATAATTATTTACAACTTCATCATTATTATATCACCTGCAAGAAATGATGTGACATAGGCCTCTCCTAAAGATTTCCTAAATTACCGGTTGAAAGCTTGCTGCATCCAGCGTTTTCCTGCGACTTTAATTAATATATCCTTTTCTATAAACTCCCGTTTTATAGAAAATCATAAAAAAACAAGTTATATAAAATTAAAATATTAAGCACCCCTCACACGACATCCTTCTATCTATTAAACGGCTGGAACGATTTTGATAATACATATCTAAGAACCTTCGCTAGAAAACCTGTTATCAAATAAAAAAACACATCTAAATCGGTTCACAAGTTTAAGAACTACGGTGCACAGACAGACTACACACATAGCAATTAAACTTAACACGACTCTTTTTGCGTTGCGTGACAATAAAACTAAGAATTACTAATAATTCGTTTGTAACTTTTTCAGTGAGGGTGCTTACAACGGCGGTGGTTCCGGATCCGGAGGCTCCGGTGGCGCTGGCGGTTACCGCTACTGATCTCATAATCACTAATAGCTGTATCAAATTAGAACCACAAAGAAGAAATATCACACAATAGATATACGTTTAAGAAAAAAGAAAAGTCAAATGTATGACGAACAAAAACTTTTACTATTTCCATACTATTTATTCCAATCTACGACAGTATTTAATTCTATCAGACAATGTAAAAAAACGACTTATTTCGTAAATTATTCTTTCCAAAGTCAATTTGCGTCTTAAGCTCTTAATTTCCTTTTCACACTTATATTTTTAGACCAATCAACTGGAATTTATTTCTAAGTAAGTTCGCAATATTGATACTCCATTTTTTTTTCCATAACAAACAATTTATATATTTCGATTGACCTTTCTTATTGTTTGTGGTGATATTTTATAGGATTCTAATGATTAAGCTATGATAATTGGAAAACAAGGACTGTGATACCACGACACGCTATAACGCACTCGTTAATTTATTTAAGCTAAATATATAATTAAGCTATGTACATAATATAATAAAAGCATGATGAATAAATAAATATTTTGATACCAATGATACTCGTAGTGTTGTTTTAATCAATTTACTATCTGAAGCTAAAAGCAGTTCAAGGCTCCAAGTAGTTATCAAAAATCCTATTAGTTTCAGATTTTTTGATAAATCACGATAAGTTACGATGCTCTTTGTATAAATTACTGGAGACCGACCGAACGATTCTTTTTGTTTTTTTTTTTAATAATTCTACCCTTGTGTCATAAATCTTAAAATAAAAAACAAAAAATAACACTTTCATATAAGAAGTATAGACCAACTACTGGTTCTAGAATGTGGTGAGGTGACTACACAAAAAAATTTCACGAATATGTCATTTTCGGTGACGCCGGAGCGGAGTACCGGCTGATTTTATGATGAAACAAAAACTGTCACCGAAACTACGTTTCTTTCGAAACCGGGATAAATTACTTCATTAAGAGTACTGTGCTAATGTTAGATTTAAGATTTAAAATCTTACATAAGTACAATCGGGGGCAGATATATCTGACCCACCTACGATTTAAGTTTTTGGGTTGGTTTTATCTGTACTAGAAGGCAGGTAACTAGATTTGTAAGGCTTGATAAAAATTGTTTAACTTTGACTTTATAACATACTAGCTTTCGCCCACGGCTTCGCCCGCGTCAATGTCGATCCCTCGGGAATAGTACTTTTTCTCGGGATAAAAGGTATGATGACTTGTATGCAAAATTTCATGATGATCGGTTCAGTAGCTACGGCGTGAAAGCGTAACAAACAAACAAATAAACAAACTCACTTTCGCATTTATAATATTAGTTAGGATTCTGTGCTGTAAAATATGTACTAACCAAATTTTATATCTAAAGTTCATAGCTAAGATGTAAATATCGAATAGAACAGGGTGATTTCATAATGTGGTTTTCCACTTGTCCATACAAAATTTCTGACTTGCAATTTATATAAGTCATAACAGGACTTATTTTAAATCTATACTAATATTATAAAGCTGGAGAGTTTGTTTGTTTGTTTGTTTGAACGCGCTAATCTCAGGAACTCCTGGTTCAAATTGGAAAATTCTTTTTGTGTAGGATAGTCCATTTATTGAGGAAGGCTTTAGGCTATAAAATATCATGCTGCGACCAATAGGAGCGAAGCATCAATAAAAAATGTTTTAAAAACGGGGAAAAAATATTCATCTATACTAATTAATCATAATAACAGAAATTGCCGCGGACGAAATCGCGGGCAACAGCTAGTAAATAAATATATACCGACCAATCACAGATTGAGCTAACCACACAGCTTGAGACTTGTGTTATGGGATGTTAACGTAAACGCTACTATATTTTCATAATATATACTACGCCGTTTGTAAAACGCGCAATCATACAATTTGCCTGATACATATACACGGTGAAATTTTTATCGTTCTGGACCCCTAAAGAGATGGTTCAGCCCGTTGATATGAACTTTTCCTATGGGACCAACGCTGGGAACTCAATTTTATTTTTATGTTCTTATACGAATTGACCCGGCAGCCGAATTTTTTTGTATGGAACTGCCCATTTTTCATTGCGTTCCCAGCATTGGTCCCATAGGAAAAGTTGATCATATCGACGGGCTGAATCACGTCATAACGCAGCACCTATTACTTTAGATACCTACAGCAAGCCAACTATATACTTATAGCTTGAACATGCAATTCATAATTCGTTGAAGTCGGTGAACACATATGACCAAACACGCGTCAATCCTACCGGATTTGTTCGGTTTTTCCTTTGTAGGTGTCGCCGTACGTAGGTATGTTTTCGATACTTATACCTATATACGGGGAGTGAGACTAGCCTGGAGCTACCAACCAACACGTTTAAACGTACGTTTTAGATGCAGATCTGTGACGGACCGAAAAACAGTGGAGTCTTAGTAATAGCTTCTTGTTTTTATCAATTTAGTATGAAACCCCAAAACTTATAGATTCACACATTAAGTGACAGAAATAGTCTCCTTAACAAACGCAATTATACCGTTCAATGTAATTTGGCAGACGATTTAATCATAGCAAATTTTAATTACTGCAGCGATGAGGCCGCCATCACGCGTTATTTTCAATTTCGGCCTGTTGTTGGACATTATATTGAAAGTTCCAATGACATTAATTGCTATATTGTCATTAACGTACTGTTTAATTATGCTGATTATTATCTCTGGTAGAGTGATAATAACATTGATTGTAGCCCAATTAAACTCCTTTAATGATGTATATTCAAAAGTCTATAAAATTATACACTTGAAACTTGTTATTTTCTCTTTATTATTATTTTGCGTTTGCGTCATTTCACCCCACGAGCTGTTTATATACTATTACTATGTTGTTTATATACTATTACTATGTTCGAATAGTAGAGCGCTCTTATTGAAGGCTTTGTTTTATACCAGTATCGTTCGCTAAATAGGAATCAAAACCAAGCTTGAAACTTTTTGTTCAGGTTAGAGTAATATGTCACAAACAAAATACAAAAAAAAAACTACAGCTTTTGTTAAGGTGGACATAAAACGGTTATTTATAACAGCCAGTAGATATTAAATTTAAACAAGGCCAAAATTCTCCTATAAGTATAAATGAAAATGAGAAATATAAGTTGAAGGAATGTTACAGTAGCATGGGGTAAATAGCTAGTGTAGGTGGACACGAGGAAAGACCCATTCCGCAGGTTGGTCTGCTAATTTACTTTAAAATTGAATTAAATTGGCGTAGTGAGGCTCGGGCAGGGGGAGCGTAGTTGCCTCAAGTAGGCTAGGCTAGAAGGCTCACGAACTTAAAATAATAAAGCTCGTTCTGGTTATTTCAATTTTAGGTCACTGTTATTGAATCCTGGCTACGCCGTTGTTTGAATTGTATTGCCTACGCATATTATTTGCCTACGTATAAGTAGGCAGTAAAGTGTAGGAGTCCAATCCTCACTCAGTGCGTGGTATATCTTTCTACCTGTCTTCAAGTTTATAAACTATTGATCTAATTCATGTACGGTTATATTCAAAACCGTCTTTTGCTATCGGTGAAAAAAATCCCCGTTTATATGCTACGTAATCGTAATTAACGTTAGGATTTTTTACCCACGTACGTCTGGGGCCTACCCCTTCGAATTAAACTTTTTAATTATAATCTTTTTTGGCATAACGGGGTTGGCATATAGTTGCTACGCATAAATTATGAAAGGCAAAAAAATTATGCAAAAAGCATGTATGCCAATATATTACATTTCGTTGTGTTATGTGTAATACTTGCATTACATTTTAAAATTCCTGCCATATGACTATAGAGAGCAGACAAACTACATATGCTATCATTAAAGTCTATTTTCTATAAATAAATATATAAGGAGATATCACACTAATTGAGCTAGCCCCACAGTAAGTTGTGAACTTGTGTCATAGGATACTAACTCAACGATACTATATTTTATAATAGATACATATACAGATAAATATTCAAGACCCAGGTCAATTTAAAAAATACTTTTTTCATCATGATTTAACCGGGGATCGCACCCGGGCACCCTCGTGTCGCAGGCTGACGTGTTAACCACTGCACCACGGAGCTCGCCTAATATCTCTATTTATATGAAGCTAGATTTTAACTTGATTGAAATAGGTTAACTAATGACCACATAGGCTTAATAAATAATGCATGTAAGTCTTAACTTGACCCTAACAACCTCAATCACCATATTCAGTTAAAAATAGCAATGCTTTAAAAGGAGAACGTAACATCTTCATGTACTATACATGTACTCATTAAACTTAAATGTCTATTATACAATCTAGACCATGGCACGAAAATAACTACTTACTTCAAACCAAAGTTTGTATTGGCCAGGGGTGTCATCCTCAACTGCCTGTCCAATGGTTGTAGTAGCATCCTAGTGAGTAGTATCCCAATACCTTAATTCTCTCTGGGAAGAGAATTAAGGTATTGGGATACTACTCCAATCCAATCCAACTAATTTTATTAGCCGTGTAGTTTCCGGCAGATTAAAATAGGATAACTCCTAGTATTCCCTGGAGGTTGTAAAAGACGACTTAGGAAATACAAGCTAAACAAAGCTAATAAACATCAATGAGACGTCTCCAACCCATTGTGCATTTAAATCTTTTAGTTGTATTCTATTTTATAAGCTCATTCTTTGGTGTACAATCAAGAGTTAATTCATTCATACAGTCATTCATTCCAACCCGTCTGGCCAGCGAGGAGAGTGTAGGCCAAATCCTTTGTCTGCTTTGGCTGTCAAGAATGGCTCCGGTAGTACAGAGAGGATCATGCTCCTACAGTGGAGACTAAAAAGACCTGATGATGACGATGATCCAACAAATTCATATGTTTTCGTTCGCTCGCCAACTCGCCAATCAAGCGTGGTGAGTATGGCAATATCCTCCCATGGAATGAAGAATCCTCGGGCCAGGCCTTTGTCCAGCAGTGAACTTGTAATAGCTGCACTGTTGATGACTGAAAGTTTGTATTTACAATGATATTGTGTTATTTCATAATGTATGTTGGTACATTTCAATATGATAGTTAATTTGATGATATTAAAGATATAAAATATGACGATATGCATTCTTAATACAGGATGATTTGGAATTCCCTCACAATATTTTAATATGGAAATGAGAATTAAAAAAAATTGTACGTGTACATTCACCAATCAGTTGGCCAAATTTCTATAGGAAGTTTATTTTTTTTTCAGTATATTTCCCTTTTTTCTTGTAGATGTTATAGGTATTCTATTAAGAATTCTGATTCCGTCCGAGTTCAAAATCAGCCTGTATTATAAGTTTATTGCCGTCGGTGCAATTAACATTATATGGAATTAAACGCACACACTGACTGTTTTTAGTTGAAATATTGTAGTGTTTTGTCATACAACATTTATGATCCATAAATGGAAAAGTGATAACAATATCTCATGTCATAAACTATCAATAAGGTATCTGATCATAGCGAGCCGGGTAAGAATGAATGAATATATTTATTGCATAAAATGTGGTGAACAGATGGATGAATTTTAAAAGTCTCACACATTAGTCATCTCTGACATGCAACAGACAATAGCCAAAATTATTATTCATTGTTTTAAATTATATAATATATGTCATTTTTTTAAATAGTCTTAAATCTGTAGAAGCACTTAGGCAATCAAATAGTTTTCGTTTGAATAATTTTATGTTACATATAGTTCTTATGTCTCTTGGTAAGTTATTTAACATTCTTATGGCCATAGGATAACAAGTGCAAGTAAGAAGTGCGCTTTGTCAGGCCTGTCCTGTCTCACTCCCCGTGTCGGTATCGCAAACATACATAACGCGGTGACCACTTCGAAGCGGTAACACAAGCAAATCCGGTAGGATAGGAACCACGCGCGTTTGGTCACATGTGTTCACCGACTTGAATCGTTTGTTCAGAGCTGTAAGTAAGAATAATATTGACTTGCAATTGCAATGGATTCTGTAGGTAAACAAAAAGGTGTTGCGTTCTGACGCGAGCTAAATTACACCGTGTCGCTAACTACGCTGAGTTGCTATTTCTTTGAATACCTTTGCAGAGGGCGACTTGTATACGTTAGACTAGTACTTATCCTAAGGCTTTGTCTGAATTCAGCGTTGATCCTGTCAATTGGCAAATCAAAAAATGGTACCTCGCCTTTCCTGATTCATATCCTATCTTTATATATATCCTAACTTTGCATAGGACTTTATGTATAGTGCCCTGTACTGTAAAACAATCAAGAATAATTGCGTCAAGCAACAGCGTACACGTTCAAACACAAGATCAACCTAGTTTGACAAGCGCGTCGGCAGGGAGAAGTATGAAAATTCAACGTTTTAATACAAATGCCGGGCCGGATCACGGCTTTTGTTCGAAAATGTTGTCAACTTTTTAATTTTCCCCATTGGTCCCATTGGAAATGTTGTTTTTGATGGGCTGATTTGATGGATAACGGTGTTAACATCCTGTATTAAATAACATCATAAATATATGTATATATGATGATAACATGGTAAATAAGTCATATTTCCATACCAACTATCAACCCACATTTGACTCAGATAAAAAAAATATTTTTGAAAATCTCATTTAAGTTTATTTTAATATTTACCCATATAGATTAAATAGTGATAATAAAAAGGGCCTTTTATAATAATGGCTTGTAAAATAGTTAAGTTTCCTACTAACCTGCCACCACAATTTGAAACCTTTAGGGGATGTTTTTTGAAAACCTTCACTACAGTTTGTTTCATTTGACTGATTAAAGTATTTGCTCAAGATGCTCTATTGAAGAACGCTCAGTAATTCAGTAGAATGCTAAGTAAGTCAGTAGACTTACTTAGCTATAACTTTTAAAAAAATCGAGTGAAAACAATGTGAGATTTTTTATTTTATTTCTGATAAGTGAGCTAACTACAAAATTTGTTATTTCTAACTTGAAAACTCACAGACTTTCATACAAACTTGTCTGGGGATGATTTTTCAAAAATCCCTCCGTGGTGATTACTTACATTATAAAAGAACTTTAGTGCACAGTTTCAGGTTCCTAATCCTTGTAATCAATGGATCCTTACAATGGATTTAAGTGGGTTGAGGGCTTCCAACTGTGCGTTGATACAATATATCTTAGATCATTTGATCTGAGCATTTCATCAGGGTTGTCATTCTCAACCACTTGGCCGGTGGTTGCAGGGATGGCGTCGGGTACGCGTGCCCCGCCTCCCGAGCTGCTATTTGCTTTTCCCCCAATGTCTTCATTCCCTTCCCAAATACAACAAATTTCTATTATTCCCTTAAAAATGATTCCGAAGATCTTCGGAAGCACAAGAAGCCAAAGAAACTGCCCTCGCCAACCCGCCTGCCAAGCGTAGTGGTCAGGCGTGTCATCCTCAACTGCCTATCTGGTGGTTGCAGGTTTGGCATCAGGTACACGCGCCCGGCCTACCGTGCTGCTGCTTGCTTTTCTTTCCCCCAATACATCCGAGTGAGTAGTATCCCAATACCTTCATCCCCTGCCCAAATTCAACAAATTCCTATTATTCCCCAATTTTTACAAGAAGCCACAAAAACTGCCCTAGCCAACCCATCTGCCAAGCGTGGTGTTCAGTTCTAGGTATGGGGAACCCCCAAAAATTTTTTTTTTTTTTGCTATTTTTGTGTGAAAATCTTAATGCGGTTCACAGAATATATCTTTACTTACCAAATTTTACAGTATAGTTCTGTGACGGACAGACAGACAGAAGGGTTCCGTTTTTTGTCATTTGGCTACGGAACCCCAAAAGGGTGATGATGATGATGATGTGTTCCTGTGATCCCTTGTCAGGGACATAGGGCTCGCAGAAGAATTCTCCACTTCTCACGGTCCTGGGCTGTGACTCTTAACTCGCTCCAGTTGAGTCCAGTTGTAGCGACTTCCTTCTCGACTGAACGCCTCCAAGTTTTACGAGGGCAACCTGGTCTTCTCTTGCCCTGGGCATTCCATAGGAGACCTTGTTTGGGCAGGTGGTTATCAGGCCTTCGCAGCACATGTCCTATCCATCGCCATTTCCTTAATAGGATTTCTTGCTGGATGGGCTTTTGGTCAGTTATCTGCCACAGTCTTGCATTGGATATGGTTCGTGGCCAGTATATCCCTAACAGGCGACGTAAACATTTGTTAACGAACACCTGTAGTCGGCTGGTGATGTCGTTCTTGACGAGCCATGTCTCGCATCCGTACAGCAGGACTGACTTAACATTGGAGTTGAAGACTCTGATTTTAGTGCGTCGTGTTATTACGGTCGATGTCCACACCGGCTTCAGTTGCGCATATGCTGCGCGAGCCTTGTTGATGCGTGCTTCGACATCGGCTTCTGCTCCCCCAAACGGATCAACAACACTACCCAGGTAGACAAACTGCTGGACCTGTTCAACTACCTCACCATTTATATATATAGGTGCCACGTCTTCGGTATTAAGGCGCATTTCCTTCGTCTTGGAACAATTAATGCGCAGTCCCTCTTTCGCAGCAGCATTGGCGAGGTCGTTAGCCTTGGTTTGTAGGTGGGCCCGTGATAACGCAAACAAGCAAAGATCGTTAGCGAAGTCTATATCTTCCAAGGTTTTGTCTTGCACCCATGGTAGGCCCCTGTTTCCCTGACTTGTTACTCTGCGCATCACGTCATCCAAGACAATAAGAAATAGCAAAGGCGACAACAAACAACCTTGCTTCACACCGGCAGTAACTGGTATCGGGTCTGTGAGTAGGCCTTTGTGCATCACTCGGCATGAGGAACCCACGTAAAGGCTTTGGATTATTCTGCAGACCTTGTCTGGTATACCTCTTTTCTTCAGCGAGCGCCATATACTTGACCACTTGACCCTGTCGAAAGCCTTCTCGAAGTCTACGAACAAAGTGAAAAGTTCGCTTCGTAGTTCATTGCACTGCTCCAAGATCATACGTAAAACGTTAATTTGGTCGATGCAAGAACGTCCTGCTCTAAATCCACTCTGCTCATCCCTCAGTGTTTCGTCGACAGCTCTCGCCATTCTGTTTAGCAGGATTCTGCTCAGTACCTTCGAGCATACTGGCAATAAATTTATGCCTCTCCAGTTGGAACAGTTTGTCAGATCTCCCTTCTTAGGCAATTTGATGATTATGCCTTCTTTCCAGCTTTCAGGTACTTGCTCTACCTCCCATACAGCAGACATTAATGGGAACAGAATATCTGCTACTGCATCTGCATTGATTTTTAGAGCTTCCACTGGGATGCCATCATTTCCTGGTGCCTTTCCACATTTCAGAGATGTTATGGCTTGTGAGATTTCGGACCTGTCTGGAGGATCCACTCGGATGTCTAGCTCTTTGTATATCTCAGCATGCTTTATGGGTTCATCCTCCTCATCTGCCAATTCGTGAAACACCTCTGTAAAATGCTCATGCCATCTACGCATTTGTTCTTCTTGCGTGGTAAGCAACTTGCCGGTTTTGTCCCTAACTGGACGATTGGATGGTGGTTTGTTACATAGCTCTCTTCCAGCACGGTACAGCTCTTTGGTGTTACCAGAATTTGCAGCATGTTCCGCTCTTTGAGCTATCACTGCGGCTCTTACGCGTTTATCTTTTCGGGCACTGCGTTTTATGTCACTTTCGCAAAGGAAGTACTCGTAAGCTAAATTTTCTTTAGTGCTTTGATCTTTTGCAACGTTAAGCTTCTGTTTTAGCGATTTCCGATAGAGGATTTTATCCCACGTATCATTTGAAATCCAATCTTTGCGCTTAGTACTTTTGTGACCCAAAAGAGATTCGCAGCATTTCTGAAAGGTGTTCTTGACAAGCTCCCATTCCTCCTCGACTGTCCCTCCTTCAACCTTCAGTGAATGATATTGATTGTGCAGTTCGATGTTGAACGCTTGATTTGTGTCATCGTTCTGCAACTTTTTTTTTTTTTTTTTTTTTTACAAAATTTGAATTAGGCATTTGTCTCCCATCTCACCTGATGGTAAGTGACGATGAAGACGAGGATGTTACATGCCTATCCAAGAGATACCCATTTATTCTACTTTTGAATGTCCCGGGACTGTACTTGTTTGGGAATATAGACGCAGGCAGTTCATTCCACACCTTAGCTACTCGAACCAAAAAGGAACTGTCAAAGCGTTTAGTTCGACTCTTTGGTATTCCAACGATAAAAGGGTGAAATTTCAGTCTGCGCCTCGTAGTCCGATGGAGGAATGGTGAGGGTTCAACTAGCTCAAAGAGCGCTTTCGCACACTCTCCAAAATGGATCCTATAAAATACCGATAGGCAAGCGACTTTACGGCGATGCTCCAGGGATTGCAATTTCCTATTTGAGACCACGTCGTTGTTTATGAGCCTGCGGGCTCTTCGGTCAACAGAGTCCAATGCTTCAAGTTGGTATTTCGCTGAGCCATCCCAAAGGTGACTGCAGTACTCCATGCAAGAGCGAACCTGGGCTGTATAGAGATTGAGCAGCCGTTCAGAGCTGAAGTACCGCCGAACCTTTGAGATGATGCCCAACTTCTTGGAAGCAGTTAGTGCCATCGACTCAATCTGTTGGCCGAAGCTTAGTTTGGACGTGACTGTCATGCCTAAAAGCCCAAGGTGGTCAACTAACGGCAAGGAAACACCCTGGAAAGTGGGTGCAAGTGGGAAAGCACTCTTTTTTGCAGAAAAGAGACACGCCTGTGTTTTGGACGGGTTAAACTTAACAAGATTGGCGTCTCCCCAATCGGACACCCTCTGTAATTTCGAGTTAACCCGTTCAATCATAAATTCTCTAAGAGACTGGACTTCTTGTGGACTTGCACTGGCACTAGATGTATAACTCTCTACAACGGTGCTGTCATCAGCATAGCCAATAATGCCAGATTTAAGAAGGTCATTAATGTGCAGCAGGAACAAGGTTGCAGAGAGAACAGATCCCTGAGGTACCCCGGCATTAATAGCCATTAGGTCGGAAGAGCAGCCATCCATAACCACTCGAATCGACCGTTCCCTCAGGAAATCGGATATCCAGTTGCAAAGGTCCTCTGGTAAACCATACGCTGGAAGCTTACTGAGGATAGCTTCGTGCCAGACCCGGTCAAAAGCCTTGGATATATCTAGTGAAACAGCAATTGCCTCACCGTGACCCTCCAAGGCTTCGCTCCATAAGTGAGTGGCATATACCAGTAGGTCACCGGTTGAGCGACCCTCGCGAAAACCATATTGGTTGTCACTAAGGAGCTCGTTGGTTTCCAGGTATGCCAGGAGACGATTGTTCAATACACGCTCCATAATCTTGCACAATATGGAGGTGATCGCAACAGGTCGATAATTGGCCGGGTCGGAGCGACTTCCCTTTTTAGGTACTGGTTGTACATTGGCAAGCTTCCAAGATCTTGGGACTTTGCCAGTCTCTAGAGAAAGTCTATAGAGGCGTGTCAGTACAGGGGACAACTCGGGTGCGCAGCGCTTCAGAACCACTGCTGGAATACCATCGGGTCCACTAGCCTTATTCACGTCTAGGTTTAGCATGCATTTAAGTACCTCTTTTTGGTGGATTTGAGCGGCCCGCATCTTGGGGCCGAACGAAGGTAACTGGGGTGGGCTTTTATTGCTACTATCTAGACGCGAATTATCTGCAAATAGATTGGCAAACAAGTCTGCTTTCTCTTTTGCACCATGGGCCAGAGAACCGTCAGGTTTCTGCAATGGTGGCAGCGATGGGCGACAGAAGTTCATCTCCACTGACTTGGCTAGAGACCAGAAGGCTTTACTTCCTGAGGGACAGGAAGCTATCTTGTCTCCAATACGGCCAACGTGGTCGAAACGAGCTCTTCTGAACACCTTTTTGCAGGACTTGGCAGCAGCGTTATACACTCTCTTTCTGTCTTGAAGATCATCAGCTTTGATTCTGCGGGCATCAGCCCAGGACAAATATGCTTCCCGCTTACGCCTTTCAGCTAAGAGGCACTGAGCATTGAACCATGGGCGAGCTTTGTTTTCAAGGGATACGTCAGCAAAAGGAATAAAATACTCCATTGCCTTACATATCACACTCGAGACAGCATCAGCGCAGCATGATGGATCCCTAGAAGAGAAGCAAACCTGCCGCCAAGGATAAGATGCGAAAAAATGTCGCATCTCATCCCAATCTGCCGACTTGTATCGCCATACTCGCCTGGTGCCTTTGGGGCTGGTGTCAGGAAGCGAGTAGTGCGATACAGATTTCACCACACAGTGATCCGATGTCCCGAGCGGTGGTGATACGGACACCGAATGCCTGTCAGGATCGGTTGTCAGCAGAAGGTCCAGGCAATACGCAGTGTGGCCAGCAACGTCAGGAATGCGCGTCGACTCGTTGACAAGTTGGGAGAGACCGTAAGTCAATGCAAACTTATAGGTTTCTCTCCCAGCATGGTCGGTGTCCCGGTACGGGTACAGCCACTCTCCGTGGTGGGCGTTAAAATCCCCCAGAAACACCAACTGCGCAGATGGAAAACGTTGCTGGACCTTATCTGCAGCATCGCTGAGATATTCCATGAGCCGAGTTGTCTCAGAGTCTCCGCTATGCGAACGGTAGACACTGGCGTAAACAATATGATCAAGGCCAGTATCTACATGAACCCACAAAACAGAAAAATGCGGAACTTCCAAGTCATGGAGACGCCGACAACAGATCTCATCCCTGACATACATGCACACGCCCGCGTGGGGGTGGAATTTGGCCTCCAGGACATAGCCTGGGTAATACAGGTATGACAGGTCTGATGGATTACTGATCTGCGTCTCGGTCAGAAATAGCAAGGCCGGCTTGGCAGTCTCGAGGTGGTAATGGACTGCATCAAGATTGGAATGTATCCCCCTAATGTTACAGAAATCGACTAAAAGCTTAGGGGGCTCGGCCGGAGAGCGCTTGCTATGTTGGTTGTAATTTGGATTCTCAACCTTCAAAAGCGGAATTTTGCCCTCCCCAGAATACGTAGGGCAGCCTGAGCATTGTTGCCCAGGGAGGGATTCTCCTGCGCATGAACGCAGGTACCCTCCTGGGGTAATTTTCTCTTTAATTGTCGCTATCATATTGGAGAAGATCTGTAGGGGTATTGGGCTACCGGAACTCTCACTCACCAGGCGAAACACAGCAGCATTTACATGCTCCTATTTGACGCCGGTATTCTGTGAGAGGGTGGTTGCTAGCCGGTTCGAGCCAGCCCGATTTATGAGCTAAAGATGATGCTGTAGCTAAGAGTAAGTAGGCTCTACCACCGGGAAAACTTCGTGACATCGTATCGCCGAGATAATTTGGTTGAATTGTTTTGCACCTTTGCTATCTTCAGGCTGATCTTAGCGACAATAAGGTGGTGGTCGCTGTTCACATCGGCTCCTCTTCGGTTTCGGACGTCCAGCAGAGAGTGTCTCCATTCCTGCTTATCAGAACATGGTCCACCTGGTTTTCAGTGCGTCTGTCAGGGGACACCCATGATACCTTGTGGCAATCTTTGTGGGGAAATATTGAGCCTCCAATTAGTAAATCATACTCACAGCAGAAGTCAATTAACATGTTGCCATTTTCGCTTCGCTTTCCTAACGCATGTCTGCCTACCCATGATTCTATGCCTTGGTTGTTGTTCCCGATCTGAGCATTGAAGTCTCCCATACAAATAACAATATCGCCCTTTGGTATATTTTTCAATGTCGCCGTGAGTTGATTGTAGAACTTTTCTTTTTTATCGAGCTTCGCTAAGTTGGTTGGTGCGTAGCACTGCACTATAGAAATGTTTCTAACTCGAGACTTAAAGCGTGCAGTGATGATTCGGTGAGAAATTACCCCAAAAGGGTAATTTCGTTAAATTTAATATGTGTGTAATGTTTTTAATGACTTAAGTATAACATGTAATAACTAATTCAATCATCATCATCATCATTTCGTGTAGGTGTCACGGTCAATCGATTTATCAATTTAATTTTATATACAGCGTGATTTTGAACCTCTGAACTATATTGAAATCCTAGAATCAGAATCCCTAATGGAGTACAGAATTACAAGAAATATCTACGGTAACTTAAAAAAGGTAAAAAACTAATTTAACTATGGATTCTGATACCGGGATTTTATATATTTCAGAGGTTCAAAATTAGGCGGTATATTATATTATGTTACAACGTAAATTTTGCATGCTATAAATGTAGTTGAATAAGTAGTTAAATCGTATTTTAACACCTGTAGGTACTGTATTACCTTATTCATGAGCAAATAAACGCATTCATTCAACCCCCGATTGCACCATCTCGTCGAGAACATACCTAGGTACTATTTACAAGGAAATATTGATTGATTGCTGATTGACATGTCATGTACAGCCGAAACTACAAGGATTAGGATCCTATTGTGTGCATTAAAGTTCATTTTATAATGTTATTGTGCAACCTGTATAAAGAAAGAATAGATAGATAACATTAATAGATTGCTTTATTAATGAGAAGGAGGAGTTACTTCTTATCTGAGCATTTTCCCGGCTGCATCCACGGCTGGACTGCGGCGGAGCCCGGGGTCCACTATAATGACAGCATTCATGTTGTTAAATCATTTGGTAAAAAATATTTGATTCTGATGTATAAGGACTTTCATACGACCACTTTTATGTGTGAGATCAACTAAACTCTTTCTTCGTTGACACTATTTTTCTTAATTATGTGTGGTTTGACCTCTCGGTAATAAACAAGTAGGAGCTTTTACAGTATGACAATTAAAGAAACAACACCAAAAAACAAGTTTCCTGTGTTTAGGTTTCAATACAGATATAATACTTAAATGTTTTAATTAATTTTAGTTTGTTTTTATTATTTGTTGTTGTAGCGGCAAAAGATATACACATTCTGTGAACATTTAATATGTAAAAAATATGTAATAATAGGTAGAGACTTGAAATTTTCAATAGATACAACCATGTGACTGACGGATAATAATACATGTGACTTAGTAATAGGGTCCCGTTTTAGCCTTTTGGGTATGGAACCCTAAAATTAAAGTGCAATTATTCAAAGCTTTTAAACTATGAAAAAATCATAGATGCTGATGAGCTGTTGTTTAAAAGCTAAACACAAAATCAGTTCGGCGAGCGAGCAGAATTTTCAATGCAATTACGCCGCTCGGCGCAATCAGTTGCAGAAATGTGTGCAGTCAGGTTGCAGTAGGCGTGTACGACGTGAGTCATTAGGGCGCATCCGATGCATTTGCGGAAACATTCGCATTCGCAGCTCCCAGTCTATATTTACGGAGCTTTGAGAATTAACGCTGAATGATATCAAATTGCTATGTGAAATCAATCTAAGCGCCTATCAAACGCATTTACATTGCAAGAGAGGTGGTTCTAATAGAATCTTGTGAGAATCGTAAGCATCCATGCTAGTACTTTTACTCGAAAAGACACTTTTTTTTCAGTATAATTAGTTTCTTTGCTAGATGGACTATTAAAAGTGAGGTACTATATAGGTACCTAACCATTATTTGCTAAAATTATGCCAAAATAATAATCCTAATCCTAACTAATATTATAAATACGAAAGTATGTTTGTTTGTTTGTTACGTTTTCACGCCGTAGCTACCAAACCGATTATCATGAAATTTTGCACACAAGTTTTCTGGAGTACGGAGAAGGACATAGGCTACCTTTTATCCCGGGAAAAAGTATTATACTATTCCCGAGGGATCGACATTGACGCGGGCAGAGCTGCGGGCGAAAGCTAGTTATGAGATAAAGGGACAATGGAAATAGGCATAATTACATAAAATGCGATAATTATTTATTATAATGATTTGCTGAGGCTCAATCAACAGATCTTTAGAGATCTCCGCACAGTAATTTCAATATTTAAGTATATAGATGATAAAAATTAAATGTGTTTCTCTCCTCGTACTCACTTTTCCGACAAACCATTGTTCCCTATGGTCACCTTTGTAAGATGACCATATCAGGGCAAAAGACAGAAACCGTAAAGCCTAACACCATAACTAGACTCTTTGCGTTAAGACCGTGTATCTATCTGCAAAGGTGATCTTGCCAAATCCATGGCGCACGCCACCAATCATCGCTCCGCAGGGGGTGGCCGCACCGGAATGCGCTAAACACTGTTCTACTTGTTTCGATCTCGCAACGGTATTGATTCGCGCTAAATCTGTTTGACAAATATACATTTTGATTGGTTGAACAGGCATATGAATATTCTTATACATATTGTGAAGTAACTCATATTTGACATCAACACTATTAACTAACAAACAGCACGTGGGTTCAACGTTGTAGACAGGACATTAGAAATAGCTTTGAGGAGAGTAAATAATACAAGTAATAAAATAAATGAAATTGAATAAAAATACTGTTAATAAAAATTAATGTACTCATCATCATCATTTCGTGTAGGAGACCGATGTGGTCAACCGACCATGCACACCCTGGTGTCAGAGTTATTTGGAACCGCCTCTCGGCCTCTTTTAATATAATTAAGATAATAAAAGACACTCATACTACAGAAATATTTTTATTTCTTTTTTCATACAAAGGGTAACCAACAAATTGAACAGAACAGATTACCTTACATCATTAAAATGAAGTAGTTATTAAAACTGAGTATCCACTTCGAGACAAGTTTTGTTCGATTTTAATTGCAATTAAACCATAAAACGCCCGGTGAAGTAGCGAAAGCTCACTTGGACCTAGCTACATAGTCCTTCCAAAAAAAAATAAACCATATTGCGACAAACTTCTGGTCTCGGTATAGTTACAAGTACAATGCATCATGTAGTTTTAGGACGAATCGAAACCATCGCGAATAGGGAACCAGCCGTCTAGTCTAAGCGAATATCCTCGAACTCATACCCTGAGTGATATGTAGCGTTGGAAGGGCAGCTCTGATATAAAAAGATTGCTCGCGTTACTGACATCATTCTTTCAACAGCTTTGTTCAATAGATCAGCATCTTCCGCCATGAGCTCTTTAACGGTAATATTTTGGCCTTTTTTTAGGAGTCGTAAAAATATTTACAGTACAAATTGATCCCTCATAAAGTTATGGCATCTCTTGTAGGATAATTTCTTTGCGACATTTGCTCTTGGTTTCTTTATTACTGTACAAAACAAATTAGTTCAATTATACCCAATAATAATTACAAAAAATGTGTTGGTCGTATAACGCTATTATGAATCTGAATTCAATTATGTTTTCATCGGTGTTATCACAAAGTCCCAAATTACCAATCTACGTAAACAAAATGATTGAGTGTGCCTAATTATAATTACCTAATCATTAAGTGCAAAAAAAGTTAATATGATTTGCCTCACCTAAATGGTACAGTCGTTTGTATGTTCTTATTATACTCTCGAGCTCTCCCATATTTAAGAAGGTCTTGTTGGTGTCTGTATCAAAGAAATGCACACTTAAGGAATAATAAAGTGCAACAAAATCTCATACTACTTCAAAGTTACAAATATTTTAGAAGAGACAATCAGCAGCTTTTGATTGTTTCCAGGTCGTGTCTAGCCTAGCCCTACTGGCAGTTGTATCCGCCGGTCAATACCACTCGCAATACAATGGAGGTTTCGGTAGCAGCGCAGGATTCGGTAACGGAGCCGGGTTCGGCGCAGGCGCAGGTTTTGGGTATGGTGGTGCCCATATCCCTATACTGCGGTATGAAAACGTCAACAACGGTGACGGCACGTACAGATACAAGTAAGTTATTGGTTATGTTTAAACAATAATAATGAATATTTCATTTCCATGTAACAGTACTTAGATAATAAATTTTCTTCTGTAGTAAAGCTTATACAGATACACGAAGTATTCTGTGTATGTGAAAGAAATAAAGAAAAGAAAAAAAAACTATTTTCAATAAAAGTAAGAAAACTTTAATGTTACAATTTAATCTATATGTTTTTATACTTGTAAGATAATGGCTAGTTACGGTTACAGCCTGTTTAATAAGTTAACCTGTCAGTAGCCCTATTCATTTCATTTAGCATTGACAGTATAATCATATTTCATCATGCAACATAAAATTCCAAGGATTTCGTTAATATAACATATACCCTTTTATTTATGACACCAGCTACGAAACGGGCAACGGCATCTCAGCCCACGAGAGTGGAGCTCCCAGGGCTCCAGGACCTGAAGGACTGGCTGTGACGGCTGAGGGTGGCTTCTCTTACCGCGCGCCCGACGGCCAGCAAATCTCGTTGTCCTACACGGCTGACGAGAACGGCTTCCACCCGACCGGCTCGCACATCCCTACTCCACCCCCCATCCCAGAAGCTATCCTCAGATCCATCCAGTTCAACAAGCAAAACCCCTCATCGTAAGTAAATTCATCTTAAGCTTCTTGTAGATTATTTTTAAAGGATTTTTTAATAGCTCAATACCACAACGTTATTGAACACGATCATTGTTATAAAACCCCTATGGGTCACTATTAAGCAGTGTCAGATACCTCTTCAAAAATCTTACACTAGTTTCAGCCACTAACATCAGTAAATAAGAAAAACGCTGGTTAAATGTCCATGTAACCAGTCATCTTCAGTTGTGAGAGACTTCTTTTATTGGCGCATCTCGTCTTTTGCATAAACAATACACAAAGAAGAGCGTATACCTTTCGACTTTAAATTTATAACTTACGAACAATATTAACAAAATCAATATCATACGATAACATTGGATTGTTTCAGCGGAGACGGGTACTACAATGGTGGCAGATACAATGCCGGCTACCACTATTGACAGGACAACGATCCCACATCAACGGTACGGACTGTGATAACGACGTAAACCTATTTATTATCTAGCAATGTCTATTTATATGCAAAACATGCAAGCTGTAATAAACTAAGTGTGAACAATTAAGAACTTGACATATTTAATTGGATCCCTTTTCCTGAAACCCCAAGGCGGCTTAAAATTATTCAACGAGGAGTATGCTGATCAGTTTATAGTTTCTTGTATTTTAACACATCAGCAGTTCCTTAAAGTTAGTTACGGGTACAGCCTACGCGAAAACTTTTTGTATGTACTCGTACCTGAAATGCTTTCAGTAAAACTCGTGGCTGCGTGACTTCCCATAGAAATTCGACCAGTTGATTGGTGGATTTGTGTACGAGATCCGTTTTTTTAATATTTTTTCCCCTTTATCAAAAGGAAAAACAGAACCTTTATAGGATCACTTGGTTGTCCGTCTGTCCGTCGGTCTGTCAAATAATAAAAATATTTTGAATAATTTTTCGACACTTGCAAGGGAATCAACACCCACAGAGTACTTCCCCGGAACTCAGAATTTTAAAACTCAGAATAATTGCGAAAAGCATTAATTTTGAGTTACATAATAAAAACATTTTTAATAATATCAAACTAATTATGTATAATGTACGGAACGGCCGAAATGCCCGTTTCTTTTTGTTTCAATTCCGTGTATTACTCTAAATTCTAATGCCATGTTCAAAATATTCTCAGTAGGCTTAGATTCAACCGATTCGTATTATGTTAAAAGATAAATTAATCTTCCTTATTAAAAAAAACACCATCAATAAAAATACTGAACCGATTCTGATAAAATTTACATGGGTCATAAATGACGGATTTATGCTATTGCAAACATTGAGACGTGTGGTATCCGGCAGAGTAGAATAGGACCACTCCAAGTCTTCCCGTGGATGTCGTAGAAGGCAACTTAGGAAATACAAGCTAAACAAAGCTTATAAACATCTATGAGACCTCTCCAACCCGTCTGGCCAGCGTTAAGAGTGTAGGCCAAGTCCTCTGGCTGCTCTGGCCAAGTATGGCTCCAGTAGTACAGAAAGGGTCGTGCTCCTGTAGTGAAGACTAAAAAGACCTGATGATGATGAAACATTGAAAAAATTACAACTGATTGAAACCTCCTCCTTTTTAGGGTACCGTACCTCAAAAGCAAAACACAGAACCCTTAAAGGATCACTTTGTTGTCCGTCTGTCAGTCTGTCAAGTTCCTTTTTCTCAGGAACGCGTAGAGTTATCAAGCTGAAATTATGAATTTTTGCTACTCAGGTCTACTGTCCCGTATAGCCGTGAAAAAATCAAACTTCTAAGCCAACGCAATCAAAAGATACATTTTAAAAAGAGAAAATACGTATCTATTATTTTTCGATAATCTATAAGACGAACTAATTATTTTAAAAGGCATTTTTTTTAGAAAATATGCCTTTAATGTTATAATTAGAAAATACTGTCACTGCCACTATTGGTGTTGTGTCAGTTTTGGAGTGGATGGCAAGAGGCTAGATGGTGTTTCTCTAATTCCATAGCGGCAGGGTAAGTGGCAAATGACAAAGGAGTCGCTGTGGCCACTTACTGGTCAAAGACTGTATAAGAAAAAGTTTTAATTATAACCATTTTGACTCGAAAAGAAGAAGAAGGGTAAGTGTCTCGTCTGGGATGCCACATGTGTGGAGTTGTAGACACTGTAGCACCTGCGCACTTACCAGCAATATCTAGCCAGGGTGGTGTGGCTGACTGCGCTGCGGAGGCGGGCAAAAGGAGTAAATATGTGGGTCTGGGAGACATATTTTTTTTCATTTTGCTGTGGGAACCATTTGTCCTTGTGATTCAGATGCTAAGATTTTTTTTTAAAGGGACATTATAACTCGGCCGTTACTTCGCTAAACGAATGAGCACTGCTATACAGCGCGGTAATGCTGTTAGTGTTTTAGGCACTTTGCCTCAATGTAACGAGTTGGAAGATTATTTCTATTTATAAGTAAAATTTCGTACATTTATATAAAACCGGCAATATTTAGTTGGCAATACACCCCCACATCAAGGGTTTGGCTTCTAAATTCAATGTTATGTATTTAGACGACGGGAACTTAGGCGGAGAGCTGCTTCTGTTTTATCAGTTTTTGAAAAAATACATAATCATTTAGTAATATTGGTTTAGAGTAAAACTTTACAAGATGTGAGTTGTATTTCAGCGAAAGACTACCGGCACAACCTCGTTATGAAATAGTAGGCGGAGCGACTCGTCGTCAGATTAGAGTTATCTGACGACGAGACGCTCCGCCTACTCTTTTCCCAAAGTTTTAGAGAAGCAAGTATTAAAATTTTAGGAATCTTCAAGCCATTATAAAATTCTGTCTCTGCCTTCTCAAGACTACCTATACGCTTCGCTGTACACCGCTTTGAGCCCACAATGAACTCCTCTCCCGCCTAGATGAGACAGTACAAGTAGCTTTAAAAAGCACATTTAATTGTCCTCTGAACGATAGGTGCTGGGCCAAAGCAACCTTGCCTATTCGCCATGGTGGTCTTGAATAAGAAAAATTTCAAGTGTAGCACTGCCAGCCTTCCTGTCCTAGGTTTATAGTAGCATACTAGGCCCGTCACTCTGCGGCTTAGAGGTTGCCTGTTTGGCCGAGGCCAGAGATTAGTTTTAGTTTATTATAGTTTTAAAGTTGTATTTGACTGTGCATTAATTAATTAAATAAAGAAAAGAAATTTCTGCTGAAAAAAATTGTATTGAAGGTCTGCTGGAAGATATTTGTATTGAAATAAGTAGCACCTATATGCTTATGTTTCTTTCAGTTACTTTGTTCTATTTAATATATTATGTGTACGTGAATAAATAAATAAATGATTTCGTAAAACTTTACTTTTTTTTTTATTTTCACGCAACTTTTAATTGTTTTCTGCCATAAAAACCTTTTCCTTATAAAAACTAAAGTATTTTTGATCTCATTTTCGCACCAATATACCATTATACAATTAACCAAACATATTTTGATTATAATATACCAGCGATCCGTCTTCGCACGGACGCAATCTCTGAACTTCCTATGATATTTTTTTTCTTAACAAACTGTTTTCACTATTTGAAAACGGCAATCAATGCGACAATTATTGAATGATTATTGCGCCATAATCTATAAAAGATATTAATGTAGTTCGCAACGTTTAGAAAATTAACTTGATATAATTTTAATTTCAGATATAAAAGTATTCTAACAGTATCAATCAACTTCGTTTAATTAGTGTATAGCCAGTGTTACCAGCAATAGATTTTTGAAATTGCTGCTTTTTTTCAGGGACAGCAGACTCTAAAACTACAAAAAAGTATTAGCCAAAACGTTCCGGCCGTTACTGTGACAAAAAGAAAATAGGAATTCATTTATATATAGATAATAATAAAAGCACCTAGGTATCCTGAAATCTCTTTAATTAATAAAATCTTACTACACAATGAATGAATAAGTACGTATCATAGAGTCAGTAAATGAATTTTCACAACTCTATAAACTGATAAAGATCTCCATCTATGGCATCATCATTTTCACATTCCACGGTTTTTTTTCTGACAAAGAAGATTACGAAAGAGATGTCACGGAAGACAATCAAATTCTCCAAACTCTAAACTCGACAGTATTCCCAGTATTCCTTAAACGGCAACCCTGTCCGATTGTTTGTATTCCCAGCTTAAAGATCTTTTATATTTTTGCTAGTTTAATCGTAAGTATGATGATTGATCTAAAGCTTTCACGATAGGCTTTAATTGTTGTATTGTAACTACTTAGATGTAAATATTATGAATTATTACTTTATAATAAATAAATAATTAAAAATAAATAATTGTCAAATATTTAATTTTTAAATTTAATACAGATGATGTCCATTTGTCCATGATTGTCCTTTAAAAAATATTTTTTCTTTGAATTGTTTACAAGTTGGAAAATTTAAACAATTGTAATCTTGTGGAATTGTTCTAGGTCAATGATTTCCAAATATGGTCGACAACAAGTAAAGAGGAGCGCAATCCCATGGATGACTCAAGCACACACCACCCCCGCATTGAGTCAGTGTGCCTTGTGCTTATACTTAGGCCCAAAACAAATTAATAAACGTAGATTTTTAAAATACAAGTATGCATAAAGACTATATATAATACTCTTTTTTAACAACGTCAAAGCCAAAAGGAAAATTTTTAATTTAGGCGCAGGGCGGCGTGACAAAAACTATGGGAGCCTTTACTAAACTGTTTTCATTACATTAGAAATGCTATAGGTTTAGTTGACAAATCATGGCTAGTAATACTAAGCAGAAATTATATACTTATTAACCAACATGACAGAAATTATTAGCGCAGTAGCGTCAAAATGATTGACGTTTATATATCATATGAAAATTAATTTAATGTTACACTGTGTAACTTTGATAATCATTTCTCCTTCACTTGGTAAATGAATTAGTCGTGCCGTAATAGTTGGGCTAATCTCTTTGGCTTTATGTGAAACTTGCCTAAAGTAATCCCACGTTAGTTTCTATAAACTATAGGTACTTTTATTGAGTAAGCTATGTTAGAGTAAACGTAAAAGTAATTTTATTTAAAAAATAGAGTAAACGACATCAACCCGAGGCTATTATCCGATGAAACGGAGTTTGTAGTGTTATTGATACATTATATGCTGCATCACATAACTGCTGCAGCTTGTAACCCTTTATACCGGGTATAACGTTGCGTTCCACACAGACTCAAGAAAAATGTTTGACTTAGCATACGAGTGTTTAGCCCACCGGGCGATTTGTATAGGATTGTCAATATTTTTTTTACATTCCCCGCATCGTTAATATTGACGGGCCACGAAAAGTTGTTCTCATATTGATGGACTAAGTCGCCACTTCATGGTCATTTACTAATAAATAACAAAATACTATCTATAAATGTTTTATTTGAATTCTTTTATTCAAGCGTTACGGAAACTCTGCGATCGTAAAGTATATATTTGCATTCATTTATGTTGTATATCGTAAAACGTATTATAAACAATTATATTAAAAGGCCTCAAACAACCTCCATATCAACCTATTTTATCACAATAGGTTTAATAGTTGGAGGATGAAGTGGAAACAGATATACAGACTGACAAAGTAATTTTTCGCATTAATAATATCCGTATGTAAAGTATGGATATTGTTTATTATATGAAAGAGATCACTTAATATTATTAAATTATGGTGTTATTAAAACCGTGTATCCATTTCTAGAAGATTTCCGTTCGATTTACTATGACGTGACAAACTTCTGTTCTCGATATGATTTTAATGCATCATTTAGTTTAAAGACAAGTCGAAACCATCGCAAATAGGAAACCAGCTATCTATACTAAACGAATATCCTCGAACTCATACCCTGAGTGATATGTAGCGTTGGAAGGGCAGCTCTGATATAAAAAGATTGCTCGCGTTACCGACATCATTCTTTCAACAGCTTTGTTCAATCGATCAGCATCTTTCACCATGAGCTCCTTAACGGTAATATTTTGGCCTTTTTTAAGGAGTCTACAATATTAAAGTGCGAATTGATTCCTTGTAAAGTTAGTGCATATCTTGTGGCAAAATTCAATTCTTAGCGGCATTTGCTGCTTTCTTTATTTCTTTATAAAACAAATTACATCATACCGAATAATAATACCTAAATAGTGTCTAATAAATAACGCTATCATAAATCTGAATTCAATTGTGACGTTCCATCGGCAAGTGTAACTGCTGAACAGAGCTCTACAACTGTAATATTTTTGCCTTTTTTTTAAGTAGTCCTACAATATTTTAAAGTGCGAATTGACCCTTCATATAAAGGCCAATTCGTACTTAAAAAATTGTATTAAATTTTACCACAAGAGATGCACTAACTATATATAACTATATCTCTTGTGAAAAAAATAATTCTTCGTGACATTTGTTCTTGCTTTCTTCATTTCTCTATAAAACAAATTAGATCAGTACTGAATAATAATGCCAAAAGTGTGTCTAATAATAAAGCTACAATAAATTTGAATTCAA
Organism: Elegia similella; assembly: GCA_947532085.1. Lineage (NCBI taxonomy): Eukaryota > Metazoa > Arthropoda > Insecta > Lepidoptera > Pyralidae > Elegia > Elegia similella. The sequence continues at coordinate 18,813,040 of OX383934.1, read as the reverse complement.
TTGTAACTTTCCACGGGTAAAGGTAACTTCTGAACAGTGGCACTCATGACATGATTCGTTTTTCTAAATAAATTTAGTGCTAGCGTCCTTTAGGTACTTTTACCCGTGGAACGTCACAATTATGTTTTCATCGGTGTTATCACATAGACACAAATTACTAATATATATAAACAAAATGATTGTTTTACCTAATAATAATAAATCATTTAAGTATTTTACACAGTTCAATCCAGTTCGACAATGCGCGTTAAAAAAAGTAAATATGATTTGCCTAAATAGTGTATTCACTTCTAGATTCTAATTATACTCTCGAGCTCTTCCATATTTGAGAGGGTTTTGTGTCAAAGAAATGCACTGCTCAGGGAAGGTATAATGAAGTGCAACAAATTCTCACACTACTAAAAAGTCAGTAATGTTTTTAAAGAAGGAAATAAACTGTTATTTATTTATCTCCAGATCGTGTCCAGCCTAGCCCTTCTGACAGTTATATCTGCTGGTCAATACCACTCGCAATACAATGGAGGTTTCGGTAGCAGCGCAGGATTCGGTAGCGGTGCCGGGTTCGGCGCAGGCGCAGGTTTTGGGTATGGTGGTGCCCATATCCCTATACTGCGGTATGAAAACGTCAACAACGGTGACGGCACTTACAGATACAAGTAAGTTATTTATTATATTTAAACAATTAATACGTAATTAAGGTTTCCTTAAACATGTTTCAACTCAAAGTGACATGTATTTGATCATAAACTTTCTTCTGTAATAGAGCTTTCATTAAGAAGATTTATATGTATCCAGATTCACTTACTATTCTTCACAACAACAAGAACACACGAAAAGAAAATCAATCAAATCTGAAACGATACGGGTTCATTATACCTACTGTTTCTTACTATTCTATCACTAGAAGACATCAATGTTGTTTTTAATCTATAATTTTATATTTGTAAGGTAATGGTGATAAATGTAAGTAGCCTTATTCGATTCATTTACCATTAAATGTTTAATCATATTTCATCTTGCAACATAATATTCCAAAGATATCTTTCGTTCATATAACTTATACTCTTTATTTATGACACCAGCTACGAAACGGGCAACGGCATCTCCGCGCACGAGAGTGGAGCTCCCAGGGCTCCAGGGCCTGAAGGACTGGCTGTGACGGCTGAGGGTGGCTTCTCATACCGCGCGCCCGACGGTCAGCAGATCTCGCTGTCCTACACGGCTGACGAGAACGGCTTCCACCCGACCGGCTCGCACATCCCTACTCCACCCCCCATCCCAGAAGCTATCCTGAGATCCATCCAGTTCAACAAGCAAAACCCTTCATCGTAAGTATACATCTTATTCTTTTTGAAGATAATTTTTATTTAAGGAACTTTTTTATTGCAAAAAGCTCTTAGATAGATACTTTTAGTAAAAGTCAATCTTAAACGGTGTCAGATACCTCTTTAAAAATCTTACACTAGTAACAGCTACTAACATCAGTGCCTACCTACATTTGAAAAACGCTTGTTTGCATGTCCATGTAACCTGTTACCTTCAGTTATTGTGAGAGACTGCTTTTATTGGCGCATCTCGTCTTTTGCATAAACAATACACAAAGAAGGCATAAACAATACATAAATTCCGACTCTAAATTTATATCTTACGAACAATAATATCAAAATCAATATCATACGATAACATTGGATTGTTTCAGCGGAGACGGGTACTACAATGGTGGCAGATACAATGCCGGCTACCACTATTGACAGGACAACGATCCCACATCAGCGATACGGACTGTGATAACGACGTAAACCTATTTATTATCCAGCAATGTCTATTTATATGCAAAACATGCAAGTTTTAATAAACTAAGTGTGAACAATTAAGAACTTGGCGTATTTAATTGGATCCCTTTTCCTGAAAGCCCAAAGCAGCTTAAAATTACTCAATGAGGAATATGCTTATCAGTTTATAGTTTCTTGTATTTTAAGACATCATCAGGCACTTAAAGTCAGTTATGGACACAGTAGGACCTAAAACTTACCTAAAATTTTTGCAATAATACTCGTTGCTACGTCACTTTCCATAGAAATTGAACCAGCTGATCGTTGAGTTTGTAAGAGAAGAGATGTCATTTTTACATATTTTTTATTATTTTTTTCCCTTCCAATACCTCGTGATATTAGGGATTCCAATTCTGTGATAAAAATATCCCCAGGATGCTCGGAATCAACCGACTTACTTATACTACTCGTAATGTGTTAAAAGATATAAAGATAAAAGTGCTTCCTATATTATTTTGATTATAACACTGAAATTGGTACAAAAGACCTGAGCGCCATGGCACTTAGGATCTTTGTAGCAACTTCCGCAATTTAAAAAATATCCAAAATGTGAGTAAAAAAAAAACAATATAATAATTAAACCTGCTCATACAACTTCATAAAACTTTTTAAGCTGGCAATGACATAGACGTCCAATTTGCTTTCAAAGCGATTGCACTGATGCCTTTAAAAAGAAACTCCCAAATCTGCATGAAAAAGTCCAAAGGTTTTAAAGAAATTATAATCATGAAACACTTAGTTATCCAGAAATCACTTCAGATTTGCATTTTGTTTTTAACACTCTAACCCATATTGTAATTTATAAAATTCCTAAACTCATAATCCTCTGTCTGCTCTGGCTAAGTATGGCTCCGGTAGTACAGAGAGGGTCATGCTCCTGCAGTGGCGACTAAAAAGACCAGATGATGATGATTCCTAGACCCATAGCAACCATATATACAATGCCGGAAAATCGATAAAAGCTACCTAACTTAAATACATGCAAAAAACTAGAACCGGAACTTTTTAGATTGTAAAAGTATTTATGAGAGACTAGTTAATTAAAGTTACAAAACTTAAATTATGCAAAATTGATATGTTCATAACTTAAGTTGTTATAGTAATATAATTAAACTAAATATAGTTTTATTTGTTCTCTTTTATTCTAATACATCATTTAGTTGGCTTGGAAATGTGCATTGTCCTTTTTAATTCTTTTTTTAATCGTTTACTAGTTAGGAAATTTAAATAGATGTAATCTTGTGGAATTGTCGGGTCAATGATTTTCAAAATCCCCTCGTGGAACGTGCCAACAAGTACAGAGAAGCATAAGCCCGAAAGATGACCGCAAATAATAAGTACTCACCGCTTCCTTGTACTTTAGCCCAATGAAAGTATATTTTTGAAATACAAGTATGTATATAGGATTATCCTCTTTGTTACCTACGTCAAGGAAAAAAAAGGCATTTTCAATTAAGCCGCAGGGCGGCGTGACAAAAGCTATGGGAGCCTTTACTAGACTGTATGTATGTAGTTACAAATCTTCTCTGGTTACATTTAACGGAAATTATTTACAAATTAACCTACATGACAGAAATTATTAGCTCAGTAGCGTCAGAATGATTGACGTTAATATCATAAGAAAATTAATTTAATGTTACACTATGTAACTTTGATAATAAATTTCTGATTTCTATTATAACTTGTTAAATGAGTTCGTCGTGCCGTAATAGTTGTGCTAATTTCTTTGGCGTTATATGGAACTTGCTTAAAGTAATCCAACGTTAGTTTCTACTAACTAGGTAGGTAATTTAAGTAAGCCGATGAATCGAAGATTTTAGTGTTCTCCTTGCTAATATTATGAACGCGAAATTTTGTGAGTATGTATGGATGTATATAGATAAGAGGATGTATGGATGTTTGTTACTGAATCACGCCAAAACGGCTGAACAGGTTTTGACGAAATTTCGCACACAGATAGGTTATCACTTGGATTAACACATAAAGGCTACCTTACACCCCGGTAAAAAGTGCTGATCCCGCGGGATCGACATAAACGTGAGCGGAGCTGCGGGCGACAGCTACTAAGTACATATATTCCTATGCCAATAACTGCTGTGACTTTTAACCCTTTGTACCGGGTATAACATTGCATTCGACACAGACTCGAAAACATGTTTGTCTTAGCATAGCAGTGTTCAACCCACCGAGCAATTTGAATGGGAATGTCGATAATTTGAAATTCCCTGCATGGTTCATATTGACGGGTCTGGATAAGTTGTTCATATTGATGGACTGAGTGCCCCCGTAGTTATGTCAATAAGTAATCTTACACCTAGGTATAAAATATAAGAACCTATTTTGAAATACAGGTCACTGTTTAAGAAATGTTCAAACAAATAAATTCTTCTTGTTCAAACGTTACGGAAATAACAGGTCTAAAACTGTAACGATAGATTTGCATTTATTTATGTTTTAGATCGTAAAAAGTAGTTTAAAAGTATATATTAAAGTACTTGACCGTTATTTGAAACTGTACATATTGGAGATAGGCCCTGTGTTTTCTGCTTTCTCTTTCTACCTATATAGTGCTGTCTCGCTCGCACGATCCCACCATCTCATCTCACCAGGCAGGGTGGGGGGCCCTTGTGGGGGCGCCCGCCATCTTAGAATCATTGGCGTCCTGTTTTCTGCGGTGCACGGTCGTGCTAAGGACTGCGTAATATTCTGGTAAAATGAATTACATTTTAATTTAACCGTTTTTCTTTCTCATGGAAAATTACGGATAACATTTTATAAAATGATTACTTAAATTAGTAAATTTACAAAGTCATGTGGTGACTAATATAGTAATAACGGAGTTTCCGTTCGAATTTATTACCATTTATTTTAAATTCTACCTTTTTAATTAAAGTGTTTGTCTTAACCGTGTTTTAACACGACTTTTTCCACAGATAAGTGAAGTGAAAGTATTGCGTGTGATTTATAAATCAATATGGAGTCTGTTGACAGTAATAAAAATAATTCCCCCCGAGCGGGCTCATCTAATGTTGAGAACAACAGTTGTAGAGGAAATGTCGCGCAGTACTTCTAGTAGCAAGTTTACAAGTAGTTATTGTTCGTCGTCTAGTTCTAGTTCCTCCGATATTAATAGATGTAACGAAAGAAAAGGGGGGGCAAATATCGCAGGCGCAAGTCACCTTTTATGAGGGAAACAGCCAAAATTGTGTAAACAAAATGACTGTTGTTCATGACAATTTAGTGGCGAACTGTATGATGTCAATAATAGTCCGCCCCAATCAGTTACACGTGATTCAAATTTAATTTTCCAAATTTATACAGTTAAAGGAGCCTGCTGTGCCCAAAACTTTGGTTGAGTATTTAAAGGACATGCAACATTTTGATAAAAGTGAATGGTGCGAAGTCCGTTACGCGGACACGCAGAAAATATATAATCCTTCACCGGGGTTTGTGGAACTAGAAGTAAATGACGAGCTAAGAGCTTATGATTCATTACGTCATTTCGCAAATTCTGAAATAGCCTACGCTGCTTTAACATGTTGTGTTCTCAAACAACGCGATGTCTTATAATCATCTATTCGGGATCTTTTGGAATGGGCCCAAGAATCTGAAATTTCTTTTGACGGTTTACGTGGAAAATAGAGGAATTGTTTTTAAAGGGTGATGTGTTCAAGTTTCATCAGAATTACTTCAACTCATTTGTGGCCACAGAGCTGAGGTTATACAAATGAGCAGACATGGAATAATTAACGTTGTACGTGACCCACTTACCAAAGTAGCTTTGCGTAAAATTCCACCCTCATGTCAACATTTATTTAATGCTAAGTCTTTGACTTCTGTCCTCAAAAATGCTGGAGGAGTAAGGGAAACATTCCTACCCCCACAAAAATAACAAAACAGCACTAATGCTCCAGCTGCACAAGCTGGTACGAGCAAGCAAACTTGCCACCCCCCGCAGGGGCCGGCAACTTTTAATGGACCCTCGCAGGGTACCACAGACTCACATGGATGTTGTGCGACGCACGTTTCCCATGCTAATCAACCCCCACAGGGTTGTTGTCACTCATGGCCTCCGCCAGGACATGCTAATTATAACGCTGACTCTTCGATGCTTCAGCTGCACAAACTGGTACGAGCAAGCAAACTCGCCACCCCCCGCAGGGGCAGGCAACTTTTAATGGACCCTCGCAGGGTACCACAGACTCACATGGATGTTGTGCGACGCACATTTCCCATGCTAATCAACCCCCACAGGGTTGTTGTCACTCATGGCCTCCGCAAGGACATGGTAATTATAACGCTGACTCTTTGATACTCCAGCTGCACAAGCTGGTTCGAGCTAGCAAACTCGCCACCCCCCGCAGGGGCAGGCAACTTTTAATGGACCCTCGCAGGGTACCACAAACTCACATGGATGGTGTGCAACGCACATTTCCAATGCTATACAACCGCAGGGTTGTTGTCACCCATGGCCTCCGCAGAGACATGGCAATTATAACGATGACTCACTCATCGCCTTCTAACTCTAGAGGTTCCTTTCGACCCAGAGGAGGTCGGCAGACCTACAGGTCCCAAGAGTATAATAAGCGCAAGTCATCGAGACCAACCTCAGACTTCAAGATGCGTGGGAAGAAACGAGGCAAGTATTGACAACCAATTCAGAGCGGGGCGACTACTTTTATTTCACAAAAGGTGGGAACGGCTCGGTGCTCCACCGTTCATTTTAAAAATAATAAGACGATAAGTCTGGAGCATAGGAGGGTAATCCTCTTCACCAAAACCACCACTCTCGATGCCTCATCGGATCGAAAAAAGACTCCACACTTCTGTATCAGAAGCCATTACAACCGTGTTGTCACAAATGAAATAGCAACATGTCTTAGAAGTAGTCAAACCATCTCCAAGCTTTATTTCAACTATGTTCCTTATACTGAAAGGCGACGGCACTCACCGTCCCATTTTCAACCTTACGTCTCTGAACGATTATGTAATAACTGAAAAGTTTCGTCTTATAAAAGTACAACGCATCCCGGATTTTTCGCAACCGAGAGACTGGCTATGCAAAATCGATCTATCGCAAGTCTATCTTCATCTTGGAGTCCAACCTTCTCACATGAGGTTTATGCGGTTTCTTTATAAAGACCAGCTACTAGAAATGACGTACCTGCCATTTGGCCTCAGCACGGCACCGAAAGTCTTTGCTTCCCTTACAAACTGGGTGGCGCAAAGCCTAAGTGAACTCTGTTTACAAATTACAGTCTACTAGCTTTCGCCCGCGGCTCCGCCCGCATCAATGTTGATCCCTCGGAAACAGTACTTTTTCCCGGGATACCATACGTCCATACCAATGAAATGTACCATATGTCGTACCCCAGATAACGTGTATACAAAATTTCATGATGATCAGTTCATTAGTTACAACGTGAAAGCGTAACGAACAAACGCACTTTCACGTTTATGATATTAGTTAGGATTTGGACGATTTCCTGGTGGTCCAAGACCAAGACCGACAGGTCCCAGTTCACATGTCCGCATCCTCTTAGAGAGACTGCAGTATCTGGGTTGGCAAGTGAATATGGAGAAGTCAATCACAACCCCTCAGCAGAATCTAGTATTCCTGGGTGTGAATTGGGACACTTGAACCAACAAGAAATCGTTACCCTAAGAAAGAAGAGAAGTGTATTACTCTCTCTGCGAAAATAATGCAAATTTTCAATCAGGTTGCAGTCGAGCTGAAAACCTTACAAAGTCTTGTGGGCTGTCTCACTTTATGGTGACGGATGCATCCAATTTAGGTTTTGGAGCCCAATTGGACAACCAGTCTTTTTCGGGTCATTGGACCAACCAAGAACAGGGATTGCAATGCAACCAAGAAGAACTCCTTGCAGTTCTAAAGGTCTTGGAAACCCAAAATCAGAATTTGGGCCAGTCCACTCTGTTGTGGCAATGCAACAACAAGACAGCAGTTGCTCACGTGCGGAACGAAGGAGGACCAAGTCGACAATGCTGATGAACATAACAGCAAGAATTGATCAAATTGCTAGATCACTCTCAGATTCAGATATCTGCTAGTTATATTCCAGGCAAGTACAATTGGCATGCAGATCATCTGTCTCGCTACCGTCTACTCCTAGAACGGCATCTATTGCCTCTTCAAACAAAAATATATTTATTTGTTTTTTAAAATACGGTGTTCCTCTCATGGACCTGTTTGCTTCAAAGAACGCACAAGTTGTCTGCAATTATGTCTCCTTGGACCGAATGTTCAGTCAAGTCTTTTATCACGATGCATTCACCCGGACTTGGGACTACAACCTAGCGTGGGTATTCCCTCCCCATACCTGATACCCAAGGTATTAGCCAATCAGGCTCGAGATGTATTCTTGCTAATAGTCCCACGATGGGAACGAGCATTTTGGAAAGCAGACTGGAGTCCCGAGCGATAGCGGCTGGATTCACAATCCACAACCTACACCAGTATCTAATCGATACTTCAATTGGTCTGCCTCCACCCAAACTCCAAGACATGACCCTGGAAGTATGGAAATGTGGGGGAAGGCAGATAGCCTAACAACCTGGAATGACTCGCAGATTAGTTTGGCCCTAAGTTCCTGAAGAGCTTCTACTAGGAAAACTTATAAAGTAGTCTGGGGTAGGTGGCTATCTTGGTGCAATAAATCGCATTAGAGTCCATTTCATCCTGATGGCTCGATTCTGGCTAAATGTTTAGCTGACTTACACCTAAAGGAAAAATCTTTCCTTTAGTACAATTTTGCTTCATAAATCAGTAGTTTCCACACTATGTGGTACTGAAATTTCTGGTCAACTGAGTTCTTATGTACTGGTCAAGCATAGTTTGATATGTATTGCTTTAAAAAAAAAAAAAAAAAACGATTAGGTGTCATGGTCAATCGACCATGAACACCCTGGTGTCAGAGTTCTTCGGACACGGACTGCTAGGTGGTAGCCGGGACCACCGGCTTAACGTGCCTTACGAAGTACAGAATCTTCTTTATTATTAGAGAATCAGGTGATTCAAGCCTGCAATGTCCTAACCAAACGGAAAGCAACTAAACAAAGTATGCTTCCCGTGGGAATCGAAACCACGACCCCGGGTCTACAGGCAAATGCTTTTCTCTTGAAATATAGCTTACACATAAACGATTTATTTTCCGCAAGTAGACACACAGCCATATTATGCTTTCGGCTTCACGTACTTTGATTGGTACGAAAATTGTAAAATATTAGGTATATTATATAGACGACATCTTATCAAGAGGTAATTGGCAATCTGGTGATACATTTAGAAAATTTTACAGGGAACAGGTCATACCAACTCCCGTTAATAGAAACATCACTAGTTGTTTATTCCAATAAGTTGATTGTGTATTTTCAATACAAAAGTGATTCAAATTGTTTCATTTTCTTTACTTTACGCATACTTTGTGATGTATATGAATCGCATTTATAAAAGTTTATTTTTGAATTAACTTATCATATTTTTTTGTAAAACATATAAAAACTTATTTACTCGCACTTCCCACTTGTATATCATCTCAATTATTATATAATAATTGAGATTATTATAGTTGGTAAATTCATTTTACCATGGAAATTATTACAAATGATACAATCGTATCATTATTTAATCTTATTCGTCTCACATTGGCGTCCATCTCACCCAGGCGATAACAAACACGTCTCAATATGTACAGTTTCAAATAACGGTCAAGTACTTTAATAGAAGCGTTTTACCTGAAATAAAACGCATATTAAATACTTACCTTATTTGAAACTGTAATTTCAATTCCTGCCTGGGTACATATTTCGTCTCAATGATTCTAAGATGGCGGGCGCCCCCACAAGGGCCCCCCACCCTGCCTGGTGAGATGAGATGGTGGGATCGTGCGAGCGAGACAGCACTATATAGGTAGAAAGAGAAAGCAGAAAACACAGGGCCTATCTCCAATATGTACAGTTTCAAATAAGGTAAGTATTTAATATGCGTTTTATTTCAGGTAAAACGCTTCTATTTTTTAAGATCATGTACGAGTTTAGGTATGTACTGCGGAATCTGAGGTCGTAAAAACATGACCTTTGCTAACTTACCTTTATTATGTGACTGAAATACAAACTGCTCTTAATACCGTGTATCACAATATACAATCACGAAAAGCTATAAAATTAAATATCAAAGATGTTAAATTAATTTAACCGTCGCCAAGTTTACCATAAACAAAACAAGTATTTTTTTTTCAAAAAATACAGTTTTTGACAAGCTTTTATTAAAAACGAATCCACACTGTAAAGTGTTTTCTAAGACAAATCAAATGAGCCCAAACACGATGGGTGCACCTTTTTTAGTTTAAGAGTTCCTACGGCCACCTTCCGTCTCCGTCATCAGACGAGCGCAAAGATTCCAAAATATTGTATTGTCATCAGATTTACACATGCATGCAAAATTTCAGCTCAATCGGTAGACGGGAAGTGGATCAAATTTAACTTGCAAAATTTTATTACAGACGAACATCAGGACAGGTGAAAGTAAATAAAAGCTTGTAAAAAGATTCAATGAGTAGAAATAAAGAAAAGCATATTTTAAAATTCAATCACATTTATTCATAAGTTTCACAGATAAATAATATTAAATAGTAAATGATCCATCGTATCACAGTCCATGTTCTGAGGTAAGACTCGTATTTATTTTAATGACTTCAGTAACGGTACGCATTACGTCCTTCATTGTAGGCGCCATTGTCCCTGTAATGAAAAATGCCTTTGTAAGCTCTTGAATTTTTTCACACAATAGCACTGGTTTTAGAAAATCATTATCTTCTTTTCATTAATATCACCTACGAAAAAGTATAAATATATTTTAAACGCTTCAAGAGTTCATTGGATGTAAGTTTTCATAACCATAAACACACATTCAGTGAATACCACACAACTAAGTCAAATCTGAAAAATCTGGTTAAGATTATATCCATTGCCATTCAAAGAGGTACCACCGCTGGTGTTATGAGTACCTTTGAGCCGGGTACAAACCGGGGTAATATATTTGATAAAAAAATGTATCTGAAGTCAAATCAAGATAAAATTAAGTGATTCAAATGTTCATTCATAGGTAACCTCTGTAGCCGAGTGATCATCATGTTCAATCTCCGGTCAGGTCAAGAAAATTATCTTTTTCACCTTGACCTGGGTCTTTAATGATGATCTATAATCTGTGTTTGTTATAAAATATAGTATCGTTGAGTTAGTATCCAACATAGATATTTAAAAAAATGCGTCTCTCCTTTGGTATCCCATAGCACAAGTCTAGAACTTACTTTGGGGCTAGCTCAATCTTTGTGATTTGTTTGTATTTGTATTAATATATATTTACAGCGTCCAAACTAAATTTAAAAATATGTATTCTTCAATGAAGTTTTTTGAACGTTGTCCGTTGAGAAAAGATTTTTGCAACTTTAATACTTACGACGAAGGATGTTGCCTGTTGTACTCCAGAGATCTGAGGATGGCTTCCGGGATGGGTGGTGGGGTGGGGATGTGCGAGCCGGTGGGATGGAAGCCATTCTCATCAGCCGTGTAGGACAGCGAGATCTGCTGACCGTCGGGCGCGCGGTATGAGAAGCCACCCTCAGCCGTCACCGCGGGCCCTTCGGGTCCCTGGGCCCTGGGCGCTCCACTCTCGTGCGCTGAGATACCAGTTGGCGTATCGTAGCTGGAAGGATTATAACAACAACAATGAAAATTAACAATCATACATAATTTTTTTTAATATAAAGTATCTACACTAATATTATAAAGAGGATTTTTTTTTGTTTATTTGTTTGCTTTGAATAGGCCCCGAAACTCCTGAATCGATTTGTGAAATTCTTCTCATTCTGGAAAATCATACATTATTGCTGATGAGCATAGGTTATAGAATATTTTAAAAGTTAAGGATCTATCTGAAATCTTCAAAAATGTAACCCAAGGTGTGAAAAAAATCCAAATACGTAGGTATTTGGTTTTTTTCCCTTCATCATCTACCCGAGCGAAGCCGGGGCGGGCCGCTACTAGCATACTAGCTATCAGTATACAGCTATTATATATTTTATGGGAGCTAACAAAATATTTTTTTTAAATTTCTTAACCGCTACTTAAAAAATTTTACGTTATTGGTAAATAAAATAGATACCTAGTGTTACTCCACAGCTAGACTTGCTACAACACATCAAGTTTGTACAGTTAGATGAAAAAATATATCAAGTACCTGAAGCGATATGTTCCATCTCCATTATTAACGTTTTCGTAATTGGAAGGGGGGCCGCTGAAGGCTCCCGCGCTGGCACTGCTGTATCCTTGTGACAGGTGTTCTAGACGACCAGCTGATGCTAACGACAGGACAGCAAAGGAACACACGAGGATCTAAAAAATAATACACTTTGAAAAAATCTTAACACCAAATGTTTCGCCTCTCATACACACAAAATACTATTTACTAATAAACATTATTACTTCCGTAACTCAATATTCAGGTTTCCAAAAAGCCTTATTTGCTACTGAAGATAACCTAAATAAATACTCTACTTAAAAATTTGATCAATTTACCTCTAGTATCAAATTTTGTAAATGTACTTATTTTATAAAGACGCGTACAATTTCCATCACCAGATTTTAAGATAGGCTTCTTGTCGAGAATATTAACAAGGTGTCTGTCTTGTAATGTTTCCACAGTGTTTACCTTATAGACGCATCTTCGCTTTACACAACCATGTTCAAAGATACACAAAACCTCGTTTTAATTAACGCAAGTTTAAAACAAGATTCCAATACAAAGAACTTGATAACACAAACATGCACAAACATTTATATCGCAGCTTGTATAACAATAAATATCTTCAAACAAAAATGTTTTTACAGCTAATATTACAATAAATATTTACAAACATAATTGTTTTTGGTAAAAAAAGATTATAACCATGTCTAAAAAAAATTAACTACTTAAGCGCCTGACACAAACAATTAATTTTGAGCCAAAAACATAAACTTGGTTATTTTTTTTTTTCAGAAATATATTTGATATTTATTTTTATTTCGGAAGATCGGATGCTTTGAAACAATGGGTGTTTATTCTGTTCCTTACCAGTTTCGACATAATGGAGCAGTGGAACAAGTTGTCAGATCGTTGATAGGTGCAGCGTCGGCGATGGAATACAGAATGCAGGGATGTAACCGTTTTATATCGGCCTAGGTTGCCCTTTCGGCGGGTTGCCTCACCTTGCTCGTATTGTTGATCTGCTTAGATGACGGGTGGTGCAAATTGCAGGCATTCGCGGGCGTGGATATACCCTTTTGCACTTCGCTACTCTGGTATGAGATTACAGTTTGGTAAAATTATGTGGACATTTAATTATCAAAAGGATTTCAGTAACAAACACATTCGAAAACAAAACTTCGTCCCAAAAAAAACAACATATTTTTATAATATAAACTCGTGCCCATTGCTTCGTTAATAAAGTAATTTTAAGCTTAGAGCTTGAAATATAATACTAATTCAATATTTTTCGTTAAAACCTCACCATCTTTTCACAAAACTAACTGGGAAAGTTGGTGACGCGTTCCTAATATACATTAACTACTGAATTTATTATTCCTTATACTTTTCGATATCATAATTTTCTCCAACGATCAAGCTTCTTATTTATAGGTACACGTAGCTTTAGATACAGATACATTTTTGTTCAATTATATTAAATTTTCTTTCGATGAGTTGTTTATCCGGAATCGCTGTCTCTTGCCATTTGGACGTCTCACATTTCCTCGCAGGGAACCGAGACGCCCCGCAGCGCTCCGCCCCTTGACTCTGCACACAAGGTGAGGATGTAAACCTGACAAAAGGTGTAAAATATTTTTACTTACTAACTTTCAACCCGTGACTTTGCATGCATAATGACACATCTTTGATCGTTTGTTTAAGAACAATAAATCTGATGTAACTAAATTCAAACTACAACCAAATATACGCAACAGCATTTTTCCAATTTCAGGGTTCATCATAATCATCATCATGGATCCATTCATAAAAAGCCATAACAAAGGCCTTTCCCAAGGATTCTTGTCTAGAATTCTTAGGTACTTAAATATAATAAAATAAATAGAGTTAGTTCTAGTTCCATGAGAGGATATTGCTATACTCACCATGCTTGGCAGGCGGGTTGGTGGGCGGGTTGGTGGTGGGTTCAGAGTTCGTTCAATTGTTCAATGTTCGTATTATTATAAGATTACCTTTCAGTTCGATACAAGTCGGAAATTAGTGAAACGACAAACGTTGTAATCGATGTTAATAAGATTCATAGCTACTTTTAATACAACAGGTGGTTAATTTTCTAATTTATTATTAATTAATAAAACAATTATAGATTTTTATTCCTTTTTTTAAATTTGATCGTTGTCTTGCGATATGAATCAATCTATTTGTGTCGGGAATAATCTTATATTTTTTTCTTGGATAAAGTTGATTCTGTTATTTTGGTTAGTATTTATTTATATTCGGTAAATACTTTCGATTCCGAAACCTTCTCATATGACTCTGCACTAAGAGTAACCTTACTCTTTTCTTTAACTGACTCCTTTCCACTCACGTTTCCGGTTCCATCTTCAGTAGAGATGCTCCAGAGCACGGGGTACGCTTATCGGCGTTTTATTTACAATTCGAATAGTCTTTGACATCTTCAGTGAGCGAGAACTTCGCACTGATTATGCGAGCTGATGATTATGCCCTACCTCAGATTATCCTTACAGCTATCCACTAGGGTTCGCAGTCTATTGAGTGATTTTCAAACAGAACATGGCCATGGTATATTGGTTTTGCCATGGCAAGGTCTGACTGACTGACCAGGGGACAATTTAAGCTATTTCAGCAGAGAAATATAGAAATTTTATAACACATTCATATGTATAGATACCAAGGTAATAGAAACCCCATGTTTAATGAATGCTTTACTATGCCTAGATAAGAATTTACGGTTACATTGATATATACTGAATTGATACGTTTGCTAGACAATAGAAATGTGAAGCACGTTTATTGAAATATCAAAAGTTCCATAGCCGAGTTGATTGATTTGAACCAATGGCATTTCAATTTCATGACTGTACCTGTTGTTTGCCTGTATTGTATCGATTTTTTTTTAAACTCCAAAGTTATTCGTTTTTCGGTTTTTGTTGTTAGGATGTATTAAATATATTCGAAAAGAGAGGGTGGAAATAAATAAGTAGACTAAGTGGAGCTCAGCCTGTTAATATGCAAACATTATAACTGGACATTTCTGTACGCAAAATACTCCTTGGTCCTGAAAAATGTTTTGTTTCTCGGGCTCGATCGAACATCAACTTCTTCTTCTTATCGTGTCGGTGGCTCAAAACATCTAACTCATCTCAGAACATCGACTTAAACTGAATAATGCACCGTAAATATTTGGAAATACTTTATAAGTGCATATAATTTGTCTAATTACTAACTCATAAAAAGTATATGAATATATCGCGTACGAAATATGAAAGTACTTTATTAAAATTAAGATAAATAATAGGCCAATGAATTATGTCATGTCGAGTGTATGGCGCATAAGCAGTTGTAGAGCTATCATTAAATCTTCCGTTTCTATTGGGAGTAGGTATGTTATAGAAAGCAGACCGACATCTCAACCCAGTTAGTATCTCATCAGTATTTACATAGTATATTCTACGGTATTTATTAGGTAGGTTCCAAGTAGAATAAACTGAATACTATCTGGAACCTTCTATAAATATGTTTCATAACTAACAATATTGAATTTTAAAACAACACAAGTGATAAAATGGCAGTAAAGCATATACGAAGTCTTTCTGCATTTATACAATACTAGCTTTCGCCCGCGGCTCCGCCCGCGTCAATGTCGATCCCTCGAGAATAGTACTTTTTCCCTGGATAAAAAGTAGCCTATGTCCTTTTCCGTACTCCAGAGAACTTGTATGCAAAATTTCATGATAATCGGTTCAGTAAGTACGGCGTGAAAGCGTAACAAACAAACAAACAAACAAACAAACAAACTCACTTTCGCATTTATAATATTAGTAAGGATAAGGATAAGGATGTAAAGAAACTCTGTTCGATCCTTAAAGCCCGTCGATATGAAAACTTTTTCTATGGGACCAATGCTGGGATCACCAAATTTGAAGAATCGGACACGGTTTTCTTTACATATTGTATAAGTCTTAGATTACGGAGAGTTAAGAAAGTTCAGATTGTGAGCACTGAAAAGTGTTCAGTCAGTCCAGAGCTAATTACAGAACAAGATTCGATGTCCTTACTGCTATCCGGTTTGATTAGCTATGATAATAATATCATTTCAATTATGTACAGAACTTAAAACACGTTTCAGTCGTGCCTTCAATGGTAAGCATTAAAAAAGTTCAAAAAGGGACTACTTTATCCCCTTTTGAACTCATTTTATTGTAAGTATTAGCTTTCGCCCGCAGCTTCACTCGCGTCACAGTCGATCCCTCGGGAACAGTTCTTTTTACCAGGATGAAAGGTAACCTGTCTTTCTTCGTACTCCAAAGAACTTGAATACAAGTTTTATGAGTAGTGAATAGTAATATGCATAACATTATAAATTCGTTTTTATTTAATTAATAATAATATATTGCTGAAAATAGTTTTATGATGATCGCAACAAACAAACTCACTTTCGCATTTATAATATTAGTAAGGATAGTAAGGATAAGGATTTATTTTAAAAAGTTCTGGTAGGTTAATCTTCCAAAGTGACTCATCTATATAGGAAAGTTTATGAGATTCTAAACTTTGCAAGACTGGATAGATATTACCTAGATAACACGAAACATTTAGATTATACCACGCCTCGATCCAAATGCCAGGCTCATTTTCTTAACTAGGAGCCATTATAGGCGCCATATAACAAATTGATAAAGGATAGATGAAACATTCAGCATTATTAGTCGTTTTATTATCTGTAACCTACGAATAAGTAATACGAGTCTTCTTATTCGTAATAGTCTGTAATATTCATTTAGCTATGTACAAAGATCAACAAAGGCATTAGCGACTTAGGTATAGGCTAGATTCTAACCTATACCTTAGTTGCTTCCGAAAAAGTAAAAGAAACCATCGCCACTAATAGAAAATGGCGAAGTGGAGGAAGAGCTCATTCTGATAGAAAATTTTATGAGATTCTGAACTTTTCGATACTAATAACAACGAAACTTTTGATTACCACACCTCAAACCCATATTGCATTAGCTAATGAAAAATATTATGGTTTGGACATGATCCCTCAGAATTTCGCCTATTACCTCAATCTATTTTTAAGATCTGCGCTAGAGATGAAGCAGCTTGCCCATTCTACGTTTTTCTTTTCTCTCAGTCCAGTCCAGCATGGAAAAGCTAGTGCAGCGCCATATATCAAATTGATCAAAGATAGTAAACACATTCTCGTGCAGCGCGCTGCCCCCATTTTGGCATATTTGCAGTAAAACCAAGATCGTTTACATCCACCTAGCGGTCGCAATAAATATGGCGAATCGAGAGGTGAATTCAAAGCGTTATTTACGCGACGCTCGCGCCAGCGTCGATTGTGATCTGATAGATGTGCTTGAAGTAGGCGATGTTTTGTTTGTTGTTGTTTATAGTGTATTTTAGTGGTTAACACTGGTGTCAGATTTTTCAAGCTGCCTAAAGGGCATAGATTACCGTCTAATCAAGGTCTCTAATGATAAAGCCGGAACCAACAGCTTAGCATAGCTTTCGAAGCACCAAGGAACTCAAGATATTTTGATGCCACTTGACTTGACACTTGATTCTCTTGTGGTCACTCAGCGGGGACCACATCGCTTAACATACCCAAAAGCTTATAATACGATCCGGGCCATCGAGTTTTGATTGTGAATTTCGGTTTCATAAAACTTAAAAATGGTTCGTACCTAACCAAACTATCCCTACATATCATTTATAAATTTACTGATAGTACTTTATACATATCCTCCAACTCCCAACGGAACTGTTTTAACGTTCTTTGCAATCAATACTTATTTAATAAAATAAAGCATAAATTAATTATGCTTTATTTTATTAAATTAGTATTGATTCATTCAATAAAGTTGCTATCGAACAGTCCACAATAGTGTATTATAATTTACTAACATCTCAATAGTTTCAATACTTTCCGTTTACTCGTATGTACGCCACCAACATGCTAAAGCCTCTTAGCCCCAAGACTGTGTGTACCGCGTAAGAGAGAATCGAGTGGTTTGTACCTAGCTCCGTGGCGCAGTGGTCAACACGCTAGCCTGCGACAAGAGATTGCCCGGGTTCGATCCCCGGCCAGGTCAAGATGGAAAATGATCTTTTTCAGTTTGGCCTGGGTCTTAGATGTGTATCTATATATGTATATGTTATAAAATATAGTATCGTTAAGTTAGTATCCCATAACACAAGTCTCGAACTTACTTTGGGGCTAGCTCAATCTGTGTGATTTGTCCGTATATATTTATTTATTTATTTATTATTCAAAGATTTCAGTCTTGAAACTTTACCTTGTTGGTCCTTAGTAATTGATCAATGGATTTTTCCAGATGGTATTAAACGATTTTCCTGTCTTTACTTACAAAATGGTCATCACATGAGTCTAGACCCAAAGTATAGAATTGAAAGAAAACTATAAATTAGTTTCTATTATCTACGTCACTAAAGGTTTTCTCAATTTTATTTGCACTAAACCAAATTGCATGTTCTTCCATGTATTTTCTCGTTTCGTTACAACGCCTCGGAGTCTAAAGTACCTACACGAAAGATTACGTTTCAATCGATTTCCGTACGTATATCAAAATAAAAAAGTTGAAGAGTCAATTTGCACGAAATATAATATTGCGCCCGTTGGAGGACACTGCGATCTTGACCCAAATAATAAGGCCCTCTTAAGTACCCATTTATCTGTACCACGGAAGTAATTATAATTAATTTACGTGCCATCATGGGTACTTCGGTAGCTATAAAAAAGGATAAAATTAAAATGACCTAATCATTTTCAAAAATATTTTCTTGGTAATATGCACATCAAAGACAGATAAATTTTTGATGTCATCATCATTATATCAGCCGTAAGACTGCTGGACATATGCCTCGAACCCCTTCAAGGATTTTCAGAATGACTGGTTGGAAGCGGCCTGTATCCAGCGGTTTCATGTGAGGTGCCCGACGGGTGTCGGACGCTGCGCCTGCCGGTCCATGATCGCCATTAGAGAACCTTTCCACATCGGTTCTACGCGGTATATTAAATATTTTAATATACCTATCCCAAATAAACGAAAACGGCCTCCATGGCGGTTAATACTTCATTATAACAGGTCTTCATCTACACATTTAAAAGTACCCAAGAAGTACTAGCGTCATCAGGCGAGCGGCCGGCTATTACATCAAACATTTTCCATAAACAGCATTATTTTTTATACGAGTATGTTGTCCCAGTAGCGGGCCCAATGCGACCGACCGACTCACCACAACAGACTGAGGATCCAACTGGAAGAACACTTAAATGAGTAAGTTATACCTACACCAATAAATAGCATGACTAGCTGCTGTTTAGCTGACAAAATAATTGTCTTTTATACAATATCATACAAAATTGAATTTTCGGGAAAGAGAAAATAATACTTTTAAAAGTTTACTTACACGATAAGGCATAGCAAATCCTACTTACAAGTAGTAAGAAGTAAGACGACAATTAAGGATATTAAGTAAAGTCCAAGATTCTAATACGAAATTCAGAGCTGTATTCCCGAAAATCATGAGCAAATGCATTCCAGTGTGTATTATGGATAACCTACAATCCGAATCGAATACACTGCATTCTAGACATTACAATGCATCGTATGCAACACTGCAGCTATCTCATGTACCGGAGTATCCGGAGTAACACAATAACCATATTACCCATCAACATACTTACTTTGAGATAAGACATGAGCCGGAAAATGCTAACCTAACCTGTATGAAATGTTCGAGGTTTTTGTTGACATAGACTTTCCGTGCAAAATATACCCCGTTATTCATAAAAAATAACAAACGCTGGATAAACCTATTTTATTTACTTAAATCATGTTTTGCCCTTAACCCTCTGCCCAATGCTTGACATTGCAAAAGCGTGGCAAATTTAATTACCGATTATTATTATTTTTATGAATAAGAGGGTTAATATAGAAGGAGGAATATAGTAAGGAGGTAAAAATCATTAATTTTTTTCCCAATGGTTAACACGATAGCGCACTAACTTGGTACAATTCAGTGACAGATATGGAGCTGACGGATCATGGAGATAACAATTTTGAAGAAGTTATTAAACGAATTCCTAAGAAATATGCCAAGACAGATAATAGATAATTAATTATGCACATAAATTCGACAAATGATAATATATAAATAAATCTACGAAAGTTTTTCACTTATTTTCGGATGTATTTACAATTTCATGACAGCGACCGTCACTATGCCTTAATTTCACTGTATGAAAATCTTCCCAAGAGTCGTTTTGTAAAAGCCATAGAGATAAGATAATCATGGTAAAAGCTAACAATTGGAGAGAGAGATAATGACAAAACGTATTTTAACTAAAATGGGTTAAATCAGCATTTGAGGGTTAATCTTTTTGCGTTCTTGCGTGTCACAGGACATAAGGCCCCGTGTAAGCCCAATCACATGATACTGATTTCAGTCAGTGACAAGATTCGCCGCAATACTTTATAACTTCATTACTGTCTGATATAATGCGGTGTCCCTCTCCTCAGTATGTAATACTAAATCCAGTAAGGTCCTATTGGGTTTTCATTTGCTCAAATTGTTATCCACATAATCTCATCGGAATCGACATCAGAACCTCACGTTGACAGAGAACTGCTTCAAAGTTTTTTTACCGATACCAGTGTAAACTTCTAATATATGTACATACACATACATACATAGTATTACGTCTTTATCCCTTACGGGGTAGACAGAGCCTAAGGCCGTAACGTTTAGCATGTTGATGGGCTTAAAGATGGAATACGGAATCAAAATAGTGATAGGTTGGTAGCCGCACCGCCTATAATATATATGTACATTCAAAGTAAACGTATATAGCCACTATCCACTTACTGAAAACAAATATTCTTGAAGCCGTTTTTAGCAAATAACTCCACAAAAACAATACGTACTGCAAAAATGCTATTGGTCATTTATAAGTGTAATATTACCATCAAATTAAGTAATATTTTTCAGAAGTGAATTGAACAGATACAATATAAAGACAAAATAAACTAACAGTGTGGCTAACATTTATTTTTCTCCGAAATGGACTGTAATTTCTGTCTCTAGCGCTATTTGTATGGTAAGTGTTAACAAACTAATTTATTACTTTTCCTAAAGAAACTATAAAAGTTAGCCATGATAAGCTGTTTTGTTTTTAGCGTCTTTGAAGGATCTAAAGATCTTTATAGGATCAATTCAGCTTTAAAGATCACTTCGCTGTCGTCTTTCATCTGATAACACATCAAGTAATCTTTCTTGTGTTTTATCTTTCATTCTCATGGCTATTTTTGATATACCTACTCTTATTAAATTAAGAAATAAAATATGGTGAAAAAATATCATGCGGGCGGGATTTTAACCAGTGTTTTACATTGTGAATACAAAATATATTGCATGGATTCCTTCATACTTTGATTACAGTTATCAAAGCCTACATATTAGTTATTTTCAAATTCATTGTAAAATGATTTGAATTGAATCAACTCACTTGTAAAATTCGGGTAGTTATGTTAGGTGACGTAAGCCCTAATACGTATAAGGGGAATGGGATATGGTGGAGAATTACGGCGTCGAAGTTGAAACATGCGGTAGCTCAGTTGGCAGAGCGTAGGTCGTACATAGATCTATGTCAAACCTGGTTCAAACCTGGTGACTGATTGTTTAAATTAATCCAGTATAGTAATTGGGTGATGGATGGCACACAACAAATACGACTTTTTGTGTTAGTTAACGTCGCTTTTGTGTAACCTATAACAAGGTTTCTAAGTTTTAAACACTGCATTATGGTAGTGGGTAGTACGATAGTACGGTGGTAAATATGGTGGTGAACAAAATTACGGTAACCACTTTCAGGCGGGCCGTATGCCTGTTTGCTTACTTAGTTGTATAAAAAAACGTTTCATACGAGTGTTTCTATAGTTTAAAACAGTAGATTTTCAAACTTTTTTTGCAGACGGAGCCCTCGACTAAAAACAATCACTGGAATATTGTTTCGTATAAAGTGAACGTGAAAGCTCGTGTAACGAACCTTCCTTTTTGACGTTCGATGGATTCAGTTAGCTCGAGTCAGTTATAGGGACTCGTAAATTGGTTTACAGCATGATACGCTCTAACCAAAAAAATGTAACAGCAACAAAATTACTTAAGTTAGGTATATTTTTTAAAAATAAATTTAAATATTTGTGATTTAAAATTTCGTACAGGTAATTTTTTTTGCCGCCAATGTTCTTACTGCTGGCTGCCAGTAACACAAATGAAGAGTTTCGTTCAGTCCGGCACTTTGCCAAATGCTAGTACGCTACAAGCGAATAAAACAAACTAATCACAAGCATGGAAGATTTCCTTCCACCATGGTCTATGACGCACAAGAGCACGTGTACTACGTCTAATATAATGATAACGTTGTTATTGTTTATATAATATCTTTTCATGTATCTACTCACTTCGCTAAAACATTATTTCGCATGTACATTTTACTATATTTATATATTTGTCTACATTACGTTAGATTAACGTAAATTGTTTCGATAAAATTATAAATTCAGAGCAAGTAAAACTCCTTTTACATATTTGCAGCAATAGTGCAGTAACGCCACAAGACATCCATGTAGGCGATGTAAGGTCGAAATATACCTATTCTATTTCTAATTTATATGCACTCAGTATTTACTTAGGTATAGAAATAAATAATGATTTACTTTGTACCCGTAAGTATAGATACGATTATAGTCAAAGTTTGCAACCACTAAATTTGCAGGTAAACCATTGATCAGACAAAATTCTGTACCTATATCGCCAAAATACGACATTGGTATTGTATAATATATCGGAAATATCTGTCCTTCTGTCTCACTAAAATTCTATTGAAATTACCGATGGATTTGTATAGTTTACTATTAGTAAGCTTAGATAAATCTAAAGGTTTGCTGGTAATTTTTGTGCATATTGCTGTGCGTGTATATTTTCTTCCCATAGATATTTTCTTTACTACTATAAACGCAATATATAAACCAAAAGCAGAAGTGTGTTGAAGCCCTAACCTAAAGACAAACAACTGCAGACACGCTGTCCAGACGCGGCGAGCATCGACCTTCGATCCAATCCGATAAACGATAGATCTCGAATCTGTACCATCGACCCGATTCAATTCCTGGAACGAAATCAATCGATTGCAACGCAATAACTGTAAAATGGCCATAAAATAATTCTAAGAACTTGAATTAAATGGTATGTAGTAGGGGCCCACCTATGTCTGTCACCCTAGGTTATTTCAATAATGTCATTATTCACCTTTCATGATGTTGTGACGAAGACGGTAGAGGAAGGAAAAGTGGAGCCAAAAATATTTTTCTATTCGTCTTTTGCTGCTCGCCCTAAATCTGCCGCCCAAGCTTCATCCTTTTCAGGCTATAGGTAAAACCGCGCTCCCGTGTAATTGTACAAGGAAGACCCTTAATATGTGTAATACACTTAAATTTATTTATGTAGTAAAATTAAAGAAAAAAGTCACCAATAGAATATAATTTTTTTAATAGAATACATGTATTTTTTCTTTGTTTTTGCAAATTGGAATAGCTACTCATACCTAGAGGTTATGGATTAATTACTTCTCATAATCTTGCCAAACGTAACATAAAAGAACAAAATTTTATTTTAGATTAATCCTTCAAAAATGACGAACTTTCGAGTTTCAAAGCATTAGTACAAAATAACTTAAATTCCAATGCAGCCAAAATTAGTTTCAAATCTCTACTACACAACAATCTGGGTAGATACAGATATAGCTATCTGTATCCAATATAGTCGCCTAAGATCTATAAACGAATACCTTATAGATCTGCTTTCAAGCGGGAAGTTATTTGGTGTGAAGAATAAGCAAAAAAAACCTGCCAAGCGCGAGTCGCATTCGCGCTCGAAGGGTTCCGTACCGTTATCCATATAAACGGCAAAAAAAAATCATGTCCATTGTATGGGAGCCCCCCTTTAATATTTATTTTATTTTCTTGTTTAGTATTTGTTGTTATAGCGGCAATAGAAATACATCATCTGTGAAATTTACAACTGTTTAACTATCACGGTTCATCAGATACAGCCTGGTGACAGACGGACAGACAGACAGACGGACAGCGGAGCGAAATTAAAAGGGTCCCGTTTTTACCCTTTGGGTACGGAACCCTAAAAAACGATGTATGTTACACCTACACAGTTGTTTCTCATCATCAACATCAAATTTAAGAGCCGGGCTCTTTTCGGTGTAGCTTTTTCATTCCTCTCTTTCTTCCGCCAGTTCCTTCACTTCTCTATAAAAAGTAACTTTTATTTGTATTTTCGGTCCTCTTTTCCCGTCTATATTTCCTATGATGTTTTTGATCAAATCGTCGTGTCCTATTAGGTATCCTACCATCTGACCTCTTCTATTCTCAATAATTTTCAATATGTCTCTTCTCTCCTATCCTTTTCAAGACCTCCTCGTTAGTCGCTCTTTCTACCCAGCTTATTCTTTCCATTCCTATCGTTATCCCTCATATCATCACATCTTCCAATGGAACCAATGACTTGGAACTTGAAAAAAAAACAACATTTCCATATAAAAGTGTTAGGCCAGCCTGGCAATTTGTATTTACCTTAACATCCTGTATGCGTGCGTGAGTCACCATGATTGTGTACTAGGTAGGTACAAACACAAATTATAACTTGAACTTCAAAGGCCCACATTAGCGTACGTAACATATTGAAGAGTAGGTACATCTTTATGTGTATTAGGCTTTTTGGCAGCTCTCCAATAAAACAATCCGACGTTACGACTAAAGTACACAAACACATGCAAAATTTATTGAACAGTACCAGACTTGCTTTTTTATAATCGACTCTTATTTAGTGTAATGAGTAAACCATTCGGTGGTTTATTTGATTTGCCAGTGCACTTGTACTGGGAATTGGTTATTTCATGCGCTTTTCAAATAACAATAATGAAATCCATTTTAAAATCTTATTCTTCATACTATGTTTAGATACGAGCACTATCTACATCGAAAAAAAGGGTTTTACATACATACATATCCCATCTCTATCCCTTACGGGGTTGACAATCTTAATGCAACGTTAAGATTGAAAATAGATATGTAGATGGGAAAGGGAATCAAAATAATGAAGTGTGCTAGCCGCACAGCTTAAATTTTGATTCCTGAGACACAATCTGCGCGTAAAGCGCGTAACAGCATGTACATTCTTTGTTTTTTAGGGTTCCGTAGCCAAATGTCAAAAAACGGAACCCACTATAGGAACTATAGTATCGTTGAGTTAGTACCCCATAACACAAGTCTCGAACTTACTTTAGGGCTAGCTCAATCTGTGTGATTTGTCCGTATATATATTTATTTATAATGCAAAAAAAACGGATCGCCGAAGACACATCACAACTGAGGAGGCATCACAACGCTCGGATTATGATGATAGTCCAGAAATACCTACTCTGGACTATATTGTGTGTGTTCTATTTTGTAAGGTTTTTTTTGCGTAAGATATGGTAAAAAAATTAAAGACATAAGATATGGTAAAAAAATCCGTACATAGGGTCGCATATATACATATAGCTAAACATCCAGGACCCAGGCCAATCTGAAAAAGATCATTTACCATCTTGACCTGACCGGGGATCGAACCCGGGGCCCTCGTGTCGCAGGCTGGCGTGTTAACCACTGCGCCACGGAGCTCGCCATTATAATACGGCAAACGAGCAAGCGAGTCACCTGATGGTACGCGATCACTGCTGCCCATGGATAATTGAAACACCAGGGTGTGTCAGGAGAGTTGCCGGCCTTTTATGGAGTTGGTAGGGAGGAAAGGGGGGGAAGAATGGGCCTCCGGCTCTCCCACTCACGGAACAAAGCAATATAATTAAGTACTAAATTATGTTCTCATTACATTCTCTTTGATTCCATAATATCAATTACAGCTTTAAACTAACAAACAGGTATGATAACCCAGAATCAACAGAGCCCACAAAGTCCCCTTGGGATAATTAATAGACTTTGTCATCCGTTAAACGAAGCTTAATTTATCCAAAGTCAGCGGTACATCGTATTTTCCCTTATTGTGAACAACAAAAGTTAAACGAGCCATGGCCTTAAGCAGACATTTCCGATTGTCCCATTTAGTTTAAATCCAATGGTCGAGAAAAAATTCCCAAGAGAATAAAAAATAAGATTGTAGGTTTGCTTTTGGAAGGCTAAACATATATTTAGAAATAAAGCAGCAACGAAAATTGCTCTGCAAGCTTTCCTTGCAGAACTAATATTACATCACATAGCTTGGCTTGGTGAAAAAATTTAAAATTCAAATATATTTTTCTATCTAGATGTTAAATGTGGTATATATTTACAGTGATAGTGATAGTGAGACGCGCGTTGATGTCTAAAGTACATGTATAGGGAAATAGGTTGAAAATCCTCGGGGATATCTTCTACTGTAAGTGATAAATTGACACTCACAGGTTAGGGAAAATATCGTCCTAATATACACCGATAAATTCACATTCTTATTTCTCGTAAGACATTCATTTTGCAGACACAAGAGTAATACACCCTTAAGGCTAATCTATAAATCTTCGCAACTGTCAGTGTCTTAGCTCGTTTCCAATTTAATTGGCTGTGTTTAAAAGCATTACGTCTGATCTCGATTCGTTTATGTCTCTGAACGTCTTTTACCTTCAAAGACGGCATTGTTTTTGGGTCACATCTTTACCTGTTTTAAGTAAGTAGATTGTGTCACGAGGACGCTAAACAGGAGAGCTCATACGGAACTTAGAATGCTCAAGTACTTCGTTCTGAGTAGATTAGGGAATTACACCCAGTGAGAGTACTGAAAGATGAAAATAAGCTTACTTTAAAGAAAATTTAACATGCAATGGAATACTACCTATGAAATGGCCAACTTGGACTTTAAAGAGAAAAATAGTGCTATTTTTTGGTGTTTAGAAATTCAGCCTTCAGCAAAAAAAAATCTTTCAGCTTGCCGATAGACCGTATTCCAATGCATTTTATGTATATGATAAGATAAAATACTCGTATAACCGTGTTAAGAGTAGTCTCTTTAACACAATGCTATAACTATAAACACAGACATGCACTTCATTGGTGAACTTAAATATCCAATTTCCTACATTCGGATAGGAAGCGTATAGAAAGGAGGTAAGGCAACTTGAAAAGTGTTAAAGTCTAAAATATGTAGGATAGATTACCTTGATAAAATTCTTTATTGCCACGAATGATAGTATCACGACTGGCTGCGACATATACAACGACATGTTATACAAACTGTCTAATCTAGACTCCAAACATTGCCTTATAGTTGAGACAACGGTCTATCGGGCAGTTATAATTATGAAATAAAAAATAAATGTTGGTATGATAACATTGAATTTAAAAGTTTTACGAAATATCCAAGTGTGGTTTTAAGAGAACAATGAAATGCAACGTGATCTGGTTCACCTTGACATTTCCATTTTTTGTTTGGCGCCACCGATGATTTAACATATCAACATAAATGTTCATCTCTTCACGAACATGCATCCATTACTTTCGTACCATTAATCAATCAAATTTGATTGAGTTACCTACTGGTAATAATATATTTATTTTCGTGTCGTGGGGGAACATAAACATAATTTTTAAAAGTCGGCTAAGGATTTTTTAAATGTACATGTATGGAATAAAACCTTTAACAAATATCTATCTATCATCATATCTATCATTTAGTCTCCACTGCAGGAGAATGACTCTCTCTGTGCTACCGGAGCCATACTTGGCCATACTTGGAGGAGACAGCGGATTTGGCCTACACTTTCCTCGTTGGCCAGACGGGTTGGAGAGGTCTCATTGATGTTTATGAGCTTTGTTTAGCTTGAATTTCCTAAGTCGCCTCTTACGACATCCAAGGGAAGGCTTGGAGTGGTCCTATTGCCGGAAACCACACGGCTACAGAAGGAGTGAAAACTAAGGGGGAGGGGATATTACTTCCTCTCCTACGCCGCGCCGGCGGTCTTAGGTCACGTGTCCGTCTTACGAATTTTTGATCAGGTCAGGTGTCCTGACGCGAGTTAAACATTTTTAACCCATCTCAAAAAGTGCATAACGCCGTAAAGTAGTTTTAACTTCAAAAATAACATGACCTCGAAATTTGTGCCTACAATATCTTAAAAATATAAATGTAACGAGTACATACAATTTGAATTAATCAAGAAAATCTTGAATACTTTATAGAATTACCTAATGACAATTCCTCTTTAATGGTCACACCACATCGCACTGAAATGCCATCCAAAGGAATAAAAACACTAATAAAATTGTACGCATTCTTCGTACGGCGATCCACTGTTTACAATCTTGTTCGCACCGACTACGGCAATAAAATTTTTTTGTATCCCTTTTCGATGCAAGAGAGATCTGAAGAGTTAAATGTCGGGAATAGACATTATGAGGGCAGGCACTCTTTTTGGTACCGAATATTAAAAACCACAAACACATAGAGACTTATACTGGTAGCTTAGCTAGCTCATTGAATCTGAGCCATCGAGCGCCTCGTATGTACAGAGTCTTGTTTCCCACAAGATAAGTTAAAACTTTCGATGTTGAATAAATTTTACCAACCGATTCAATTAACAGAACATCTGAATTCATAGTATTGCCAAGTATTGCGTAGATTTTTAGCTCGGTGTTATTATATTGACATCCGACTTAAACTAAGTAGTATGTTTCCTCTGTACTGTAAGTAAATTTACAACTCCAATGGTCAACTACTTTAAAAAAAAATCAGTTTCAAATTTTGATCCTATAAACAAAAATAATAAACGAGCAAAGTGAATAAAACCTTTAAATAATCACACAATGTCGGCTCTACAATAATGTTGGCTCATTGTTGGAAGCAAGAAAGGCCCATCCATGTCTATGCGCCTGCGACGATATTGTCAAGGCCGATGGAGGCCGCGTCGGAAACCAATGCGGCTGCTTGGTGCACACTATGTGTTTTCTTTTCATTTATGGCTGGCGATCAGTAAAAATTGCTTATTTTGTATCGGAAATCGATTTTTTCTTTTAATTATTCGAAGATTGTCCCATGGGGAAAGTTATTAATATTATAGTCCCTTAAATATTATTTAGTAGTTTTGTAACACCCGGTATATTTATGTATTATCTCTCTCTTTCTCTTGACTTGTAAATACTACTAGTCTGTTCTCGGTCAGGCGGAGTTATATTCCTTGACATATCATCTCTCGCATCGTCTGCAATCACCCCTTAATGTATCTACTCTCAACCTCCGGATCGCTGATTCCTGGGATCAGATAAATGTCAAATTAGTGTGAATTTCCGTTCATAAGGAAGCAAGGCGGCATTTGCAGTGTTTTTCAAATGTGAAATTGGCCAACACTGGTTTCAGATTTTTTAAACTGCTTAAAGGCATCTGACTTAACGTGTCTTTTGAAGGGTCCAACGGCTTAGCCTTTCGAAGTACGGAGCAGTTCAAGACCACTCGTGGTCGCCCATCCCAGTACGGACCGTGCCCAGGATTACTTTACAAGCGGTAATAGCAACGGACAACGGCGGAACTGCGCAAGCGGCGCATAACGTCAACAGCGGCAATTGGCCGGCCTGTGTAAGTGAGTGAGTAAAATCCATGCAATAAATCCATCCCATCAACTTATTTCATGACGAGGAATATGAATTATGGAGTTAATTCCTGATATCCCTCTAATACACATAGTGTGAGATGTCAGTGCAATGCGTTACATAACCAGCGAATGCGATGCGTTCCGTTGCGCAAGCGCGCGTCCGGGTATCGTAACGGTCCGCGGGAATCCGGAATGCCGGCGATTTGACGCGGCGCCGGCTGCAGTGTTGCCACATACACATTTGTTATTACCCGAAGGTCGTTGTAACGTGAACGTTGCATTTTCGGCGTAATTAATGTCGTAATTGAAGCGCCACGGGAAAGGTCCATGAGAAAGCCGCTATGTTTACTATTTGTTGTTTATCGATTGATAGATTGGTAGCATTGAAGTATTTGTAATTGATTATTGAGTATTATGACCCAGGGCGTAAGCCTATAAGTGATTACGCAGATCAAGCAACCCCGGGGCCCGGGGTCTGTCGTTACTGGGATGGGAGATCGCAAATCCATAGTTCCATATCTACTAATATTATAAACGCGAAAGTGAGTTTGTTTATTTGTTTGTTACGCTTTCACGCCGTAAGTACTGAACCGATCATCATGAAATTTTGCATACCCGTTGGCTGGGGTACGAAGAAGGACATGGGGTATATTATCCTGAGAAGAAGTACAGTTCCCTTGGGATCGAAATTGACGCGAGCGAAGCCATGGGTTAAAACAAGTGACATATACATTTCTCAAGCACCTCCGTGCTTCAGAAAGCACAGTCATCAGGCAGCTTGAAAAATCTGACACAGTGTTGGCCAGTTTCAGACACTAAACATAAAGCAATTGTTTTAACAAACCAGGAGCACCGCTTGGGTAGCCTTGACACTCCTAATTTACGAACTAATTTCACAAATCGGCTCATATCTTTGACATGGCTTGGTTTCTTCGCAAACACATTCGTTATTAAAATAACTTAATTTCCTTCTAAGCTTCTGACATGTTCCATTGGCACAAATGAGTGAAGGTTCATGGACAAGATTTCACCACCGGTCCGACGTAACCACACTAGGCGCTGTTATATCACATATTTAATGACCTCTCTGGGTCAGTGGTGTGCCTTTGTATACCTGGGTTCGATCCCTACTCAGGTCAAGATAGAAAACATAATTTTTCAGATTGACCTGGGTCTTAAATGTTAATCTATGTAAAGAAAACCCCGTCCGATCCTTGAAGGGGAGATTCAGCCCGTTGATATGGACAACTTTTCTTATGAGATCAAAGCTGGAACTCAAAAAAATTGTCATTTAAACAATTTACAATAAACAAAAATATTCGGCCGCCCAGCATTGGTCGACACAAAGAAATCTTCAGTTGTATCTTACGTTACAATCATATTATGACAGCTAGGTATAAGTAATTAATACATGCTGTTGAATTCAATTAGCGAAATGTCGTTCACGTCACCCACCTACGTCAATACTACACGTCACCGTGACCACTTTCGCTAATGACTGACACGCTCGTGTTGTGAAGGTGTGGCTTTGAAAACTGTAAACACACATTGCAATTGGGAGAAGTAAATTCATATAATATTCATACGCATAAATATCACATAAACGACGTTAATATGATGGAAGGGATTCGGATACGGTGCTCTAAACATAATGCAACCACTTTAGTTTGGCGGTTTGGTTGTGGTTTCGATTTCAAATCCAGTATCTGGAGAAACTAGTTACATTTCGTCAGTACATCCTAGTTACGCCCTTCTCTCTTATCTCAGCGTGTCGTTCCTAAACTCCAACAAATACTTAAATAAATTAAATAGAAAATACTTACAGGTTAGAATCGTATGCCCTCAGCATTTGAATAATACTTACACCCTGCAGATTTTATTCCTTGTTCCGAGGAAATGCCTCCTGGGCACTAACTTCATGATCTACATAGAATTTCTTAAATTGCCTCCGTACTGGGGTAGAACGATATAGGCATGATTTGGCAAGCTGGGGCAACATTGGTAAGTATCGGAGGCGCAGTGACAGTGTAGTCATGAATATCAAACCATGTGATCTCTCGCACTCTTCGTGCCCACTAGGCTGCACAAAAGCTGTCCTCTGTGAAGCTCAGATGCCAATGTGATGTCCTATTAGAAGGACAAAATATACTTTAGAGCCAGCGACACGACCAGAAGAAGAAGCATTTAAAAACAGATTGCTTGAAAGGGTAAACTATTTGTAAATTACGATTCGTAGATATAAAAAGGAAAACAACTTCGTCGAGCACCACATACCTAAAACAAGTTTTCCAAAGAAAACACCCAAGTTTTATTTAATTATCACCATACATGCGTGACACCAAAGTTGAAATATATCCGCAGCTGCAGACCATACGGTAATGGATGTTACATCTATGCAAATAGTAAGTGTCCATAAATTTGGTTGAATTTATGAGATCGCTCGACTTCCAGCCGAGTACCGTTAATAGATTCTTAACCCGACGTAATGTACATATTAGTCATCATTCGTCATGGTCCCGGCTTACTGTTATTTACTTAGTAAAAAAAACCACGACACTATTGAGGAACGGATTTGTTGATTTGAAATGTAATAGGTATTTGAGGATAGTCTAAAATAACAACCTAAACAAAAGCCATTTATTTTTTATCGGGTATGTAAGTACTCAGATGATTTGGCAGCCTATGATAGATACTGTGTTTTATTTCAAAAATATGGTAGTTAAGAAAAACATCGTTCTTTTGCCATTTTACTCTACCTTCATTTACCCCATCCCATTATTGTACTGTATTACGAAACGAAGTCGTTACGATATCAAATGACTTAAAAAAATTGAGGGTTATTATTTGAAGCTACTTATGCGTAAATTTGAAGGCATATTTGCGTTAAATTAGGTTATATGATTTGAAAAAGACACAAGTTAAATTTAAGGGAGACAGAAAATATCATTTGTAAAGGAGAAACTATTTTTTCATGTAAATTATGTTTATGACATTCGGCTTGTTTAAACCTTTTCTTTAAGTTTGTCAACTTTTTTGTGCCAATCGTAATCCACAAGTAAACAAAGTCCTGTTCAGAATCGTGCAAAAAGTAACCAAAGTCGGGTTAGTTGCACCATTTATAACTCAAAAGCGGCTGGACCGACTTTTTTGCTCTTTTATATTTTTGGAATTGTTTTCTTTTCTTTTTACAGCTCATCACATCGACTGCAGGATATAAGCCTCCTCTAATGGACTCAATTTATTCCGGCGTTTGCTTTTCTCTTCCCGTAACTTTGGCTATGTCATCACTTCAGTGAGCTTGCGGTTTGCCTCGGTTTCTGTATCCTGTCCTGGGTCTTCAGTCTAGCAGCTTTTGGCCCTTATCTTCCATCTTCCCTTCGGCTTACGACCATTTTCACTTAAAATCTACCTTTGAAACATAAATAATATTAATGACATAAAAATTACGAAATGTATTTTACTGGAACAGCTAGTAATAAGAGCGTTGCAAGTTAGCCTGAATAAACGCAACACAGCGTAGAATTATTTAATTTTTAGAACTAACCGCCAGTCCGTCTAGCCTTAGCACATAGTTTAAGTCTATAAGAGTACTTTCTCAGCAGCATTCGAAATAAAACAACATAGGAACTTAGTAAGTATCTATTGCATTTACTTAAATCTGTATCTTCCATTTAGTTTTAGGCGACAAATTGCTACAGTTGTAGCTTATAATATACAACATTGTGTTGCAAATTGTACGAGTAAAACTGCAATCTCCAACTGTGACATAGAAAACTGTATTTCTAAAAATGTAGTAGTTAATAATAGTAAGTGTAATTTAAACTAAGAAATAAGACAACAGTCAAAGCCAAAGAATTAAATATTATTCACCAGAATATCCAAGGCCTGACTAGCAAATTATTAGAATTAGAGTTATTTATAAATAGTAAAGATTTACATGTAGTTTGTCTAACCGAACATTTTATGCAGTCACATCAACTACAATTTAATATTGAAAACTACTCTAGGGCTAGCTCATATACCAGAAGGACAAAAGAGAAAGGAGGCAGTTTAATTCTAACGCAAAATGACTTGAAATACAAAGAACGTAAGGATGTTGTAAGTCTTTCTATAGAGTGTAGTGTTGAATTAGCATGTATCGAGTTAGAGAATTCTATTATAGTATGTGTATACAGTCCACCTGATTCAGATTATAATACATTAGAACTTGTGATTGAAGATGTTTTAAGGAAATTATACTGTAGTCGTAAAAACGTCATAGTTTGTGGCGACTTTAATGTAGACTTACTAGTAACTACTACTGAAAGTGTAAGATTTTTAAATTTATTTAAGTCTTTTGATTTATTTAATTTATTTTTGGAGCCAACCAGAGTTCAAGGTAATTCTGCAACGTGCATAGATAATGTTTTCTGTAATTGCACTCCTGTTGACAAAGTTATTATTAAAAACCTTACCTCTGATCACTTTGGTCAGTTCGTACAATTCGCAAACCACGTCGAAGTAGATTTACAACAGATCACCTTTAGATCTATTACAAAAGACAAAATCAAGGTTTTTAAAGATAATTTATCAAAAATAATGCCCCTTATTGAGGAAACTAGGGATGATCCAGATATACTGTATAACAAAATGTTTAATGTTATTGAATCGGAATTTAACAATACGTTTAAAATTAAAACAAACATTAAACGTAATCGTAAAAGGTTTAGTGAATGGGCTACTCCAGGTATTTACGTCAGTAGAAATAGATTATATGAATTACTAGCCATGAAAGCCTATAATCAGAATCCTGATTTTGTTAAATTTGTTAGAAATTATTCAAAAATTTTTAAAAGGGTATGTGCGTGTGCGAAATCTTTATATACCAGACAGACTATTTTAAATTCTAGTGACAAAGTAAAAACAACGTGGAAAATTATTAATACAGAAACAGGAAAAACGAAAAAACGCGCCATTCCAATTGAATTAAAAATAGATAATAAGGTCCTCAGTACTAGCGAGGAGATTACTCAATATTTTGAAGACTTCTTTACAAATATTCCCGTGAATACTACTGCCTCCTTACTTTCATCATCTGTGAAATCTAAAAAGTTATTAACTAGTTGTATACCGGAATGTAACAGTCTTCTAATATTTGAACATGTAACCCCTCAAAAAATCATTGATACGTTCAAGACTTTGAATAATAAAAAAACTGGAGACCTGTGGGACATCTCAGTATCAGTCATAAGTAATATTATAGAAATAATTGCTCCTTATTTAGCGTCTATTTTTAATAAATGTGTAGATACAGGGACTTTTCCTGATCTAATGAAATTAAGTAAAGTTATACCGTTGTACAAATCGGGTAATAAAAATGATCCAACAAATTACCGTCCAATTTCTATTCTGCCAGCGTTAAGTAAAATATTTGAAAAGTTAATTTTTAATCAGTTACTTTCTTTTTTAATCTAAATGGTCTATTTCATAGTGAACAATACGGATTTACGAAGGGTCGATCAACTACGGATGCGGGTGTTGCGCTTTTAAAACATATATATTGTGCTTGGGAGAGAAAACAAAATGCTATTGGTGTTTTTTGTGATCTCTCCAAAGCATTTGATTGTGTAGACCACGATACCCTGCTGTCCAAATTGGAACACTATGGGATTAAAGGTAAATCTATTGCATTAATCAAATCTTATTTGAGTAGCCGAATTCTAAAAGTTAGCGTTGATAGGGTTCAATCCTCGGGATCATCTGTTAAGATGGGCGTACCCCAGGGCTCTATACTAGGCCCCTTGTTGTTTCTTATATATATTAATGATCTGCCATACTATGTTCACACATGTAAAGCTGTACTATTTGCCGATGATACTTCTCTTATTTTCCCTGTTGATAGGACAACAGACAATTTTGACGAGGTCAATAGTACATTAGCTCAAGTATTAGAGTGGTTTACAGCAAACAATTTGCTGTTGAACGCTAAAAAGACGAAGTGTATTAAATTTTGTTTACCGAATGTTACAAAAGTACCAACACGCATAGTGGTCGAAAACGAAACGATAGATTTGGTAGATAAAACAGTATTTCTTGGGATGACAGTTGACTCGGGACTTCAATGGGGTGCCCATATCACATCCTTAGCGGGTAAACTTAGTTCTGCTGCTTACGCTGTTAGAAGAATAAGACAGTTGACTGACGTTGATACTGCGCGTTTGGTATACTTCAGCTACTTTCATAGTGTCATGTCGTATGGGATATTACTATGGGGTAACGCAGCAGAAGTTAATACCATATTCGTCCTTCAAAAACGCGCTATCAGATCTATATATAAACTAGGTGCTAGAGAATCTCTTAGAGAATTGTTTAAAAATATAAATATTTTTACATTCCCCGCGCAATACATATTTGCAAATATTATGTTTGTTCGTAATAATCTTCATCTTTACGCGAAAAATAGTGATATCCACAACAGGAATACGAGAAATAAAAATAAATTAGCGACACCAACTTTGCGATTACAGAAAACAATGAATTCATTTTTGGGACTTAGTATACGCTTCTATAATAGAATTCCTGAAGAAATATTGGCTCTGTCATTAGGTAAGTTTAAGACTGCTGTTAAAAATCAATTGCTTAAAAATGCCTATTATTGTATTAATGACTATTTATCAGATAAAACTCCATGGAAGTAATATATTCAATAAATTGTACATCGGTGATTACTTAATGTAAAATAATTCAATTTGTTATAAATATGTGAAAGTGTAGCCCTTCAGGCACGTAGGGACCAATACTGGACTGAGTTTCTTTCGGCGTATTCTTCTCAGCAGTGGTCGTTTCGAAACGCTAGTAGCTTATCGATTTTGCAAATATTAAAAATAATAATATGACGTTCAGAAAGAGATACATGATATCCAAATTTGAATAAAATTCTATTTCATTTCATTTCATTTCATTTCATTTCATTTCATTTCATTTCATTTCATTTCATTTCATTTCATTTCATTTCATTTCATTTCATTTCATTTCATTTCATTTCATTTCATTTCATTTCATTTCATTTCATTTCATTTCATTTCATTTCATTTCATTTCATTTCATTTCATTTCATTTCATTTCATTCATTTCATTTCATTTCATTTCATTTCATTTCATTTCATTCATTAAACATGTAATTTTTTTTATCTCACATTTCCACACTTCCACGCTAATATTATAAATGCGAATGGAACTCCGCTTTTCACACTTTAACAAAAGGCGTGTTTCCTAAAAAATACCTTTTAAAATCTTTTTTTAAATAATTAGTTCGTCTTATAGATTATAGAAAAATATTAGATACGTATTTTATCTTTTTTCAATCAAACAAAAGAAGGCGAACCGCGCATAAAGCGCATCGTTCAGGAGTGGCTCGCTCATGACCCAACAAGCTGGTAAAAGTATACCAGTCAGTGAAGAAACTTTAACGGGCTAAATTATCCATTTTTATTTGATTGACAAAAAATATACTTGTCCAATACTTTTTTAAATCAACTGGATGAACTAATTATTTTGAAAAGTATTTGTTTAGAAAACATGCCTGTTACCTAATTGGATTTCGATGAAATTCGGCATAGAGATAGTTTAGGGTCCCGGAACATCATCTTCCGGAAAAGGTTACTGTTCCCGAGGCATCTAAGTATACTTACGCGAGCAGAGCTGCGGACAAAAGCTAGTCTATACCCTTATTATCAATCGATGGAGAGGCTGGTGTACTGAGATACAGGCTCTGCTTAGTTCAGACACCAGTCTCTCACCATTTTTTATTGTTTTCATTTTTGTAAGGCCTAATGTGTTCTGTATATCAAGATTGTAGAGAAGAATAAAAAAATTTTGAAGTTGAAAAAAAAATTTGAAGCGAAACAAATATTTGCCGGGACAGCTATTATTATATATTTTACTATTGCATGATTATAATTAGGCTCTTCGTGTGATCCCTAATGATTGACGTCTCAAGAAAATACCCAGTCGGCAGGAAGGCGCCACCAGCTTACACGGTCCATCTCCAATCGGCCCAGATCGTATTTATCAACACGGGATCATAGATACTCTACTTCCTACCTATCAGTCATGTGTGAGTAATGTTACAAGGTTCTTATAGCAAACGGTAGAATGGTTATACTTAGGTTGACGACCTCTGTGGCCTAGTGGTCATCATGCCAGGCGGTCACAGCGTAGGTCCTGGGTTCGAACCCTGGTCAGATCAAGATGGAAAATCATCTATTTGAATTTTTATTTATATAATGTATTTTTATATAATAGAGTATCGTTTAGTTAGTATTCCATAACCAGTCTCGAACTTACTTTGGGTTTTTTGGCTAGTTTAATCTATATGATTTATTCGTTTATCTAGGTGGCTCGTCTGCTCGTTTGCCGTCAACATACATTAAAAAAACTAGGTAGGTATACGAAAAAATTGCTCAGTCAATAAAAGGGTGCAACCGATAACATATAGGGCTGGGATGATGAATGATAATCATTTATTTAGTTTCATATTTTTTTATGGTTTTCAGCATGCGAGACTGCTGACCGAAAAAAACTTACATTCTCTTCTCATCTGCAATATTCTACTAAAAAAATATAATAATAATAATTTATTTCGCAATTAAATTCCATAGAGTGGTACTACATTAGTACACAACACAGTAATACTTGAATTATTTTGCATTGACCAAAGCCGGTCTTAAGCCAACATTCGTCTGGTTCCAATACCTTAAGATAGGACAAAATAAAAAGACGGCAGGGCCGACCTGGACCAGGATCGCCGCATCACGATTATAGTGGAAGTCCCATCAAGAGGCATATGTTCAGCAGTGGACGCAAATATGCTGAGAAGAGAAAAGAGGGCAAAAATAGCGACTCCCTATCCCAGCCAGAAAGCTGTTGGATATAAACACAATACATTCAAATTCTAAACTTAACCTTCTTGAGTAACACTCATGTTATCACATCTATCGCGTTATCTAAATTAATGACAATATCACCCAAGGTTTCGTGTTGGATCCCAGAAGATCGTGGGAAAATGGAGCACCCAGATGTGTCTCCAGTCAGGCAAGAGATAGCCTATTGTTTACATGCGATGACAAAACATATTACACGGTTAATCAAAGTATGGTCATGTTTGTCTATTTGCATCTCTTTCTTTCATTACCGAATGTCGTGTATGAGTAAGAGACAAGTAGAGGTCTATTTTCTATGTCTGTACTAGACAAGTCGTGACACTTGAATAGTACCGCGGGATTCCGTTAATTAGAACTATTGCAAAAAGCGTTCCGCTAATGATCTTATAATAAGATATGAATTACTGATGTAACATATTGCTAGAGTAGTAGGTCATAACATCACTGGAAAATAGTCTCTGGGCATCAATACTAATGATAAATTTGTAAGGGTTGGTCATGGAGTCAGCTACTTTGTTTTCAGACATATCGTGCTTTTAAGCTCTATACATGATATTGAAACTAAATTGACGATTTTTAGATTTTTTCTGTATGTATGTATCATCATCATCATCAGGTCCTTTTTAGTCTCCACTACAGGAGCACGACCCTCTCTGTACTACTAGGGCCATGTATGTATGTTCCTCCAAAACTCTTAAACAAATTAACGGAATTTTATGAAACTTGGTATATAAACATTTAGACTTACAGGACCCAGGATAGGCTACTTAATTTTTTTTCTCCAGTAATGATAAGATGTGGCCCCATACAAATGTATGCAAATGGAGTCGCGGGCACAGCTAATCATACAAAAGAAAGGCTATTGCCTACCTTACCTATTTAAGCAGACTATTTAAATGCATTTTTGGGACATTTAAGCTGTATAAAGAAAACAGCAGCATTTTAAACTGTATTATAAAGGAAATTCGTAAAAATAAGATCTCTGGTGTTTAGTCTTAACTATTAACACTCACAGTCAATCGATATTTTTTCCTATTAGATATGTGGTCCCTTCCTATGAGCCTCATAAGAAAGCTCAAGGTTACCCAAAGAGCTATAGAGAGGGCTATGCTCGGTGTTTATCTACGAGACCGCGTCAGAAATGAGAAGATCCGTAGAAGAACAAAAGTCACCGACATAGCTCAGCGGATTAGCTCTCTGAAGTGGCAGTGGGCGGGGCACATAGCGCGTAGAGGGGCAGAAAGAGGCCGCTTCCAACCGGTCATTCTGGAAATCCTTGGCGGCTGATATGATGATGACGATGATTTTTTATTCATCATGTCGAATTTATAACACCCCTCTTTTTGCACGTAAAAAAGCTACGCACTCTCCAGTTCACACAATTTACATAATAAAAAAGGATGTAGACAGAATTTTCCCAAACATCATCATTTCAGAAGATATAAAAAAAATCGCAAATTATTTGATTTAGAATTAAACTGCGAAAATTCCCGCCATTCTGACGATAGGCTATTATTTAGGCTATTTACATAAACATAATCCATTGATCACGAAAGCTTTCGAGCGCGTGGTTCCTGCGAATTCGGTAGGTGGCCGGAATCAGATCATTAAGATGGAGATCAGTTCCTGCCGACACGCTAATTCCGGAAAGAGATACTTACCCTGTCGACATCAAGAAAACTAATTTGTAAAGGTAGCTACCTAATTTAAACGCTTGAATTTGCGTACCTACCAATCTTAATAATTTAGCTTGAAGTGAAATACCGACTAATAAGAGAGTTATATTTAAACGTTACATTTCTTTTTTTTTTATTAAATCACTTTAATATGGGTTTATCGCGTTTTTAACATTATTTTTACGGTTTCGAATACTTTGCAGCTTTCATGGTCGCACTTAGTCTACCTGCGATGTGCGCAAATGTGTAACAATCGCGAAAACATTATAAAACTTCACCCGTTTCCTGTGCAGGGCCGGACCGAGATCATGTAGGGCCCAGTGCTAATCTACTTGGATTCTGCCAGTTTAATAATTAATCTTGCTTTCTCTACCACTCTCCATTGTTGACCGATTCGTCATGTTGTGCAGTAGGCGCTTGATGTGTCGAGCACAATTTGGAATGGTGCACTCCATGCTCCCATAGTACATATAAGGCAGCAGTGACAGCATCTTTAGTTGATTAATTCATGGGGACCTTGTATAACCACGGGGCCTTAGGCTACAGCCCAAAAATGTTAACATCACCCCTGTTTGTATGTGTATGTCGTAGTCTCAAATCAGATAGACGAATCAAAATGCGGTTTCGGGGTTCTTAACGAAACTTATCCTGTGGAATTGGAACACATAGGTAAAAAAAATTCATAAATCGTATGTCCAGCATAGCCGCGTGGTTCCCGGCTTTAAAGTTTGGACTACTCCGACTCTACAAACATGGCATTCTGAATGCCTTGCGGGTCTCAAGGAGATTACATAAAAAAAAACAGTGGGTCTTGAAAGGTTAAGGATGTCGTACGAGACGACAAAAGAAAGAAAGCTTTAGCATCTAGCGTGTATTTTTCCTTTCTAGAAACCAAAAACCTATAATTATGATTGAAAAAGTGTTTAATTCATAATATGTTTACAAATACCTACAAACTATAAATTAAACACCTGTTGCCTTCTTTAGACGGGTAGTATGGTAACATCGTACCTGTCTAAAAAACGCAATAATTGAAGATTTCTAGTTACATTTATTTAGACATTCCTAAGGACTAGCCTTAGCCCTCCGTTCGCCTTAATATCGATCCCTCGATAACAATATTTTTTTCCGGAATGAAACGTACTCTTTGTTCTTGTCCGTACAGACAACGTGTATGTAAAAGTCCATGATGATTGGTGCAATAGTTTAGGTGTGAAAGCGTAACAGACAAGAAAATAAATAAGCAAACAAGGAAACTCACTTTTGTATTTATAATATTAGATTAGGAATATTATCTAATTGTATTAAACATGTAATCTTATCCAAAAATGCTAGAAGGAAAACCTTAATCTAAAACCACTATTAAGAATGCCGCTGTCGATAGGTGTAATTACTGGCATGTACTTTGAAAAGCTGGCCCTAATTAATCGAGAAAATCTGTCATTTACCGTGTCACAGATCAAAATACCGTAAGTAAAGAAAGATAATTCAGATAGGTATTTCATAAAGATAGACATGTGCGTGCTTTGCTTAGGTCAATTTCATCAAAATTAAAAATTTGTAACAACACACCTAAAAGTTCTTCAACACAGAGATAAACCCAAAGGGTGTATGACTAATCAAATTAAAACTAAAAGTTACATGGCACCTAGATTTAAGTACAAGAAAAGTGAGCTTTATGCCGTTTTTTGTTTGATATTAATAACGGCACTAGATGACGCTTGAAATATT
The DNA here is from genome assembly GCA_947532085.1 of Elegia similella. Lineage (NCBI taxonomy): Eukaryota > Metazoa > Arthropoda > Insecta > Lepidoptera > Pyralidae > Elegia > Elegia similella. Next base: position 18,770,885 of record OX383934.1, on the reverse strand, counting down.
CAAATATTCTCCTCTTTCATTATGGGAACCGCTAAGAAATGGAACAGCCTCTCCTCGTCTCTGTATACCAACACCTAGAATTTAGGGGTTTACAAGGCAAGAGTAAAAAGGCAATATTTGATTGTGCGTGAACTACCCTTGACCTCATCGTTACTTCCCATCAGGCAAGAGAGAGTTAAACGCACTCAAATCAACAATAAAAAATACGTGCATGTTTGCATTAAATTGGTTTGCTTGCTTCCTGCATGCTTGCAGGTTGCCTGGATTTTAGTGCAACAGAAACAAAAGCGAAATTATCATTATGGATTCGATTAACATTACTTCGAAGTTTTGTAATAATAATCGAAGCGAATCGTCTAATAGTTACTTATAACGTTGAGCAAAAGTGAGAAAAAGTAACAATCGGATATCAGGTAAAGGTATTACAGGTTTATGCCAGTTGTATTTTTGGTGGAAAAAAGGAGGAAACTATTTCAGCCGAACAAAATAATATTTAAGATAGGTAAACCTCGGTTCACTTTGCTCAGAGGAGGACCTTCGGCTGAGATCAAAAAATTTCGGCCCGAAAATGACTTTATAGGTAAGTGACAAAAAGATCGGCAATGCAGTTAATTCTAGTAGTACATTTACTTAAAAGATATTGTATAAACATTATATACCAAAGTGTCAGTTATACGTGCGATTCTTTTAATCGCACGTTTGCGGTTCAATCTTCAGGTTACCTAAAATTCATATTACATAATTCATGTCACATAAGTCATGTCATTTAGTCGTGGTAGAGCAACGCCGGATGCGCTAAATGAGTTGCTAGTAGCATGAATGGGCCGGCTCTTCCCGGGAAGTACCACACTCTCATAGAAAATCGACGTCTGAGTAGAGCTTTACCGCTTCTTTCGTTCGGTGAGTAAGAGAGCCGGAGGCCCCCCTCCCCATTTCCTTCCCCCAACTCCTTAAAAGGCCGACAATGCACCTGTCACACCATGGTGTTGCAGTTGTCCATGGGCAGCGGTGATCACTTACCATCAGGTGACCCGCTTGCTAGTTTGCCGTCCATTAAAAATAAATCAAATCATATCTTTTTTTATTTTTTATTTAATTATTGTATTTGTATTAGTGTTTTTCTGTAAGCTCTTTACATTGTAACTACAGTGCTACATACGAGTACGTTCCGGGCGTATCTCCGGAAGTCTCCACAATATTTCCAGCGTTCTGGAATGCTGGCCGTCGGCGGCTTGGCGCCACCAAAATGCATCTCTGCTAGTTGTACACGCACGGTTACTAATAGTGACTTTATAAATACTACCTCTGTTACGAAATACGTTACTAGAAGTAAATTAAATAGAATTTGCATTTATAAATACTACCTCTGCTACGAAATACGTTACTAGAAGTAAATTAAATAGAATTTGCATGTGTATTAATATTTTTCCACTAATATTTCAGGCACTAGCTAGATATCTAAACAAAATTTAAAAAAAAAAGTGATACATGACATTTTATAAAAAATAAAAGACACATCATTTTATAAAAAAAAGTGATACATGTATTTTATAAAACAATGAATATTTGTATTTTTACGTTATTTCACATAAGATTTTGACTTTTTACGTTATTTCACATTATCAAAGACACCTTTTAGATGGGCATTTATTCGGTAAAAAATATGAATATCATTAATAATAATAAATAATATTTTTTACTTACCACTTAATTCAAAAATGTCCTGTGTCTCACTTTAAAAATTTCGAAATTTCATACAAACTGGTAACCCCTATTTTACCCCCTTAGGGATGGAATTTCCAAAAATCCTTTCTTAGCGGACGTCTCGTAGTCACAATCTACCTTCCTGCCAAATTTCATTTTCATTGCCTAAATACCTAGTTATCGAGATTTTCTGATGAGTGTGAGAGCGATTTTCACTTTTATATAATATATATAGATATTTAGTTGGAATTGACAATGCGTCTCCTCGAGAGGAATTGACAAGTAACTGGTGATCCAAGACCTAGCAGTTTTTTAGGGTTCCGTAGTCCACAAGGAACCCTTATAGTTTCGTCATGTCCGTCCGTCCATCTGTCTGTCTATCCGTCCGGGCTTGTCCTCCGCCGCCACTGCACTGATTTTCACGAAAATTGGTGAAAAGATAGATTTATAAGTTCCAAAAGTTAGTTTTTAAAACAATGAAAAAAATTTTTTTTAGCGCCCGCCCATATAACGAAAAAGTGAATTTAAAAAATTAAATTGGACTAACACCAACGTGTGAGATATCGTTGAGAAGGTCTTTTAAAATGAAACGAAAACTGATTTCAAACTACGAGTATGTAGATCAAACCACCCAGTCTTGTTATAATCTAATACAAAGTTAAAAATTGACGTGTGACTTTTGAAATAATACTAAAATAATTCTGGGACAAATGTGGTATATACTTTCAGTTAAAACTATATCATAGATAGTTATTTTTATACAACTCGACCAGCTTATGTCTGCTAAACAAAATGTATGGAGTCAACAGCAAAATGAAATTTGTATATACAACATTCGACTTTTTTGCCGTTTTTATAGATTACGGTACGGAACCCTTCGTGCGCTAATCCCATTCGCACTTGGCCGGTTTTTTTTTGAACAACATATGAACAACATATCGGTCTCTCTGTGCGACGGGGAAATGCTGCCAGCATTTTGGGTACTTTGCCTCGATGTGGTGCGTTGGTAGTTTTTTATTTGTAAGTTATTTATATTTTTTATATTTATGTTGTTACACATTAAGTTGATAACCGTTTAAATATATTAATGATTTGCATACATACATAGTATCACGTCGATTCCTTACGGGGTACACAGAGCCTAGGTCTTTAAGACCTTATGGCCACATTAAGCATATTGGAGGGCGTGTAGATGAAAAAGGAATCAAAATCCGCGTCGCCTATTGACGTGATTCCGCAAATTTTAGCCCAATCCCTTGATCAGTTTTTACGATCTGCGTGGGAAGAGAAGCAGCTGGCACATTCTACGTTTTTTTATTTTCTCCCAGACCAGCATGGAAGATACTATGATAGTCCGCCAGATAAACATGTATTGAATATCAAAACATCTAAATAATTATGTGTAATGCATTTACTTCGACGTAGAAATCTTCGATGTTGTAATCTCCGATTTATTTTATACCGTTTTGTTACTTTGTAAAAGTAACTTTGTAGTATACTAGATTTTCCTCGTAGTTTCGCCACATTTCCGTGGCGCCGGTAACTGTCGTGTGCACCAAACTTTAACCAACTTTAACTAACGAATGGGCTTCCAGTTAAACAAGTCTAATGAATTTAAATTGTTGTTAGTTGTGTTACCCACTCTATTACTCTGGCGGATAATATTTAGGGTCATTGATTAAATAAATAGATAATAACGCTTTGACCCAAATACGTAATATGTAAACGCCTTAATTTTTATGGTTTATTGTTTGATAAGACAAGATGTATGCGTCTAACAGGAAAATCGGTTTGAATTATGAAGCTAACTGTGATCTTTTATTGTGCTTTCACTATAGAACTATCGGTATATATTTGAGGGGTTTCGTAGTATATATTTGAAGGATATAACAGCAACTTTATCTAAATAAAATAGATATATTGAGACAAATCATACTGATTGAGCTGCCCCACTGTAAGTTGTGAACTTTTATCGTGGGATACTAACTCAAAGATACTATATTTTATATTAGATAATTCTATAGATAAACATCCAAGACCCAGGCAAACCAAGAAAAGATCATTTTCCATCTTGACCTGATCGAATAATTAAAAATGTTATTACATACATTCCCTCTTTCGTACCATACAACTGTGCCGTATGGTTTTCGGCCTAGAATACAGGACAACTCCATTCTGCCCTATGGATGTCGTAAGAGACGACTAAAGGGACAAGCACATACATCCCGTGCAACGAAAGCATTCCCAAGGAGGTTTGACGTAAGGCAGGCGGCCAATCGTAAAAATAGGCCGAAACTTTTCACAGCATGGCAAGTATGAAAGACTTACATGCTATCGTGACCTCATATAAAGTGGGATGGGGTGTAGGAGAAGAAGAGAGTAGCATACTTACAACTAACTAGTTAACAAAATCTGATAAGAATACAAAAAGAAAAAAGATTTGTAACGCTTTACCTATGTATTGTATGTATGTATTGTACACTTTATTAGAATTCTTATTTAGAAAGCCACTTAGGTACTCAGTCAGGATAATAATTGAAAGCGGATGCCACAAGAAAACAGTACAATCTCGGCGAGGCCGGGTAACCTGATAAATTAGACAGCGGTACCGATATAGAGCAAGCAGCAAATTGCAACAAATGCAATGCCGATATAATGCCACTACAGATTCTGGGTGCTATTGTGTTGTTTGTACATTGTATATAGAAAACCATGAATATATTTCCTAGATTAGAATATAATAGAATATTAATGTTAATTTACTAATTTTACTTTCATAGTGCATACAAATGCATAACGAATATTGATTCAAATCAATATTGCTCTAACTGCTTATCTTCTAGTCTTCTAATATACAGCGTGCTTCAAAATAACCTCCTAGCTATATTGAAATCTGGGAATCAGAATCCCTAATGGAATACAGAATAGCAAGAACCTTCTCGGTCAGTTGTAGATCAGTCGGGTAAAAATATAACCATATCTATTTTTTACATAAGAAAAATAAATAAAAAACAATTGTGCTATTAGCTATTATGTTTTGAAATCTTCATATGCTCCCTTATAAATTACGACTGAGCTCACTTTGCAATACTCAACAGAACGAGATGTGGCAAATGCAATGCCGATGCAATATACACTACAGAGACACGTGCTTTTTTTTTAAATGTCGCTTGCAATTTTATAAAAAACCCTTCCAGTATATAACTTTATGGTTTGTCGTAGGTCCTGTTTCATATTTTGTGTTCTTCAACAAACCACATAAATTTACCTACTTTACCAGGCCGAAAAAAATTTGCCCACGAAACATTAAATGTTCAGTAAATGGACAAGCCTTGTCCACACGACCGACATGTTCTTTTATATGACCCGAGCAGTTGGTCATTAGAACCTGAGAACGGAAACACATGCACAACAATCAACTAACGATCTCCCTGACTAATGGACCGCACGTGACATGACTCACCTTTATTTAACATATTTAAAATCTCTATGGTTTTCAGTAAATTCATTAGTGTGAGAGGTAGCTAATAAGGAAATGATAGAAGGACATGATCGATATATGTAATCATAATTATATTCGAAACAATTGGCAATCAAGTTCCTTATGAAACTCAACATGATTTTATTAGAATTATGAAAAGTTTATTATATTAGTATATACTAGCTGACCCGACAGACATAGAACAGACGCCAACTGTCAAACAAATGGCAATATGATGCTTAGGTTCTTAGGTTACATTTAAAAAGAAAATAAGGTCGTAAAATTTTCTCATTTTTTTTAATTTTCTGCGCATCTGTGATAAAATTTTCTTTCATACGAACCTTTTCTTGAGAAAAACAAACAAGACAAAAAAAATATTCACATCGGTCCAGCCATTCACACGTGAGGCCGTGATCAACAGAAATTCAGATTCATTTTTATTAAATAAGATTGCACTCAAGAGTAAGTACTCTTACATGTTGCATAAGTATGCAACATGTACCGCTAGGTATTAAAGGCAGATATGAGAAATTGGGCATTATTTGTTGCATTGTAGTATTTGGGTGCCCTTTGTTTCGCGTAAAATTGTAACATCTAATTTCATTTCGCCGAACCTAATTGCTCTAACCTTGTAATATAAAATTATCGTTTAGCCTAATAAATATTTTTGCACAATAATAGTTTAGCCTCTTAATTGTTAACACTAATTTTAGAATCTCTAATATTCTATAGATGAAAATCGATTGGCATACATATCTTTAGAAGTAACGATAACCTTGTATAACTATTTTTGAAACAAATATTTCTTACTATAATAATATTTTCAAATGATAATAATATTATAACTTTCACTTAATGCACCACTTATACATTTCTAAAATAAAAGCAAATTAAAATCTTGTGACAAAGCGCTTTAGTTAGATTCAGGTTGCGGCGGGGTGGCCGCACTATTTTGTACGAATAGTTTGTGCGCAAAGTATATTAAGAATATAAAAAATTAGGGGAACCAATATAGACCCTTAGTATTTCCTAACATCTGCACGCAATGGGCCAGTAATATCGAAAACGGATTGCCTATAGCACCGTTGATTTAATACCATGTGACTACCAATGTGTTTCAATAGTCAAGCTTGATGGAGGTTCTGAGTACCTATTTACCGTTAACTATAAATCTGGTATATCACTGAAGAGTTTCCAAGTAATTCCCTATTACATTACTGTGAGGAACCAGATGGCCCAGTGAGCGTGAGCATTATTAGAGCGTGAGCGATAACGTATGTTAAGCAACCCGGACGCAGTCCCAACTAGGGTGGGCAACCGGATGTGGCATTAAATATCGCGAGCTCCTCCGTGCTTCGGAAGGCACGTTAAGCCATTGGTGCCGGCTGTCATCATTGATGGCTGTCATAAAGCTACGTCAAATGCCTTTAGTCAGAAAAATCTGACACCAGCGTTGGCCACTTACATTCACTAAAAAAATAAATAACAGACTAGTTTCCTAAAAAAAAATTAGTCCGTCAGTTAGATAATAAGAGACGCAGTTTTTTTTAAATCTATGGACATTAAAAAAATATATACAAACAAGAATTAATAAACATATAGCTTTTGAAATTCCGTGTGACGTCATAGTTTACTATACTTTTTAGCAAACTTTGACGTCACGAGCCCCTAGTCATGAACTTTGACGTGCCTAATCTTTATCATTGACAAAAGAAAAAATACGTATCCAATATTTTTTGATTATCTAACTGCCGAACATTGATGTTCCAATACCAAAATAATTCAAGATTTTTTTATTATTATTCCGAAAATAGGCTTTTCAGGCATATTTCACGTCAATTCTAAAAAAATTACTTTAAAATTTTAATTATATTTCAATTATTTATTATTCTTCAGAAACTACAAACTACAAGCGTTTCGGAACGGAGCAATGCAGAGAAGAAGACGCCGAAAACAACTCTTTTCAACAGTACTGGTCGTCTAGTTGCCTGAAGGGCTTTGTATGATATTTTATATGTTTATCTTTCCTTTTTTCTGATTTCATCTATACATATAATAATCTATACATATAATAAAACAGTAAAATTATTTTGTCTGTACATTTCGAATTTTTGACTGAAATGGATAGAGGGACACTTAAAAAGAATAATAGAAAGCAAAAAAATTTTTTTGGAATTTCTTGTCTGTCTGTCTGTCTGTCTGTCTGTCTGTCTGTCTGTATGTATGATCACGATTATCTCCGAAAATACTGAACCGATTTACTTCAAACTTTCACCAATTGCTTTGTTTTAACTCAGTTTAACATTTAAAGTTTGTTTCATCAAAATCGGTTCATTAAAAAAAATGTTATCGTCATTTGAATGAACTCAAGGCATGAGTTTGCCTGCAAACATATAGCAAAAATAAAATAAAATAATAAGCGACATAAGAAAATTAAAATCCAAAGTTAATTCATCATCATTATACGACAGCATTATACCTACCCATACTATCCATAGTAATCCATACTTAAAAAAAAGGAGAAGCTGACTGACTGACTGACATATGAACGCAGGGCCTAAACTATAAGGGTTAGGAACTTGAAATTTTGCACAGGGGTTCCTTTTATAACGTAGGGGAGCACTAAGAAAGGATTTTTGGAAATTCATCTCCTTAGGGGGAAAAACGGGTTGCAAAGTTAGTATGAAACTTTGTTGTTTTTGAAGTTATTCGAATGAAATGCAGCATGAAGGTTCTTTACTGAAAGGTATGAAACACGAGTAAAATATTTTACTCAAAAATCATCCCTTAAGGGGGTAAAATAGGGGTGCAAAGTAAGCATGAAACTTTGCCATTTTTGAAGTAATTCGAATGAAATTCAGCATGAAGGTTCTTTACTAAAAGGCATGAAACACGAGTAAAATATTTTTCTCAAAAATCATCCCTTAAGGGGATATAACGGGGATGCAAAGTTAGTATTAAACTTTCCATTTTTGAAGTTATTAAATTGAAATTCAATATTAAGGTGTTTCATTGAAAGTCATAAACTAATGTATTCCGGGTAATTCTACTGTTCCTGAGAAGTCGACACTTACGCGGGCGGAGCCGCGGGCCAAAGGCAAACCTGACTTATATATCAACGCACAGCCGAAACTACTGTGCGCAGAAACTGAAATTTGGCACAGGGATTCTTTTTATGATGTAAATGAGCACTAAGAAAGGATTTTTAGAAAATCAAAGGGGTTGAAGTTTTATGGAATTTTCTCATTTCTGGACTTAGAAGTTTGAAAGTAGGTACGCAAGTTCTCAATTAAAATTAAAAAAAGATCTGTTAAGGTGAACCAGACAACATTTTCCCTTGAAGGGGTAAATAGGGGGTAAAGTTTGTATGGAATTTTTCCATTTCTAGACTTAGAGGTATGAAAATAAGTATATACGTTCTAGGTTACAATTAAAAAGATCTGTGTAGGTGAAATGTACAAAATTTCCCCCTTAAGGGATAAAGGGGGGATTGTATGGAAATTTTCTCATTTCTGGACATGGAACTATAAAAATAAGTATATATGTTTACATTACAATTAAAAAGATCTGTGTAGTTAAAATGGTCGAAATTTCCCCTTGAAGGGGTAGAATAGGTGGGGTAAAGTTTGTATGGATTTTTTTTATTTACTTAGAAATATGACAATAAGAAGTTCTCCATTACAATAAAAAAATATCTGTGTAGGTGAAATGGGCAATATCCCCTCCTTAAGGGCTAAAGATCTATGCAGGTGAAATGTATTAAATTCCCACTTAAGGGGAAAAAGCAAAGGGGCAGGGGTTTGTATAGAATTTTTATCATTTCTACTGTTCCCAAGGGAACGACATTAACGCGGGCGGAGCCGCGGGCAACAGCTAGTGATATATATAATATTAATTTACATCAATTTTGTGGAACATATTACAGAATAAGAACAATAACCATTGTAATCGTAACCGAAACCACTTGCATAATTTAGCCGCCACCAATTAAGCTTCACCATTCAAAAGTTCATAACACTTTCTAAATCGTTGTCTCAGAAACAAAAGCTGTAATATTTTACGCATATTTGCGTTGATTCATAGTGAACCCGGTCTAGGGCTGTCATCTTTTTAAAGCCGAACTGGAAATAGCCATCACTGATGGAGACCTTTTGTCGTTATGGCATGTACAAGTTTATACTTATACATGCCATTACTTTTTAACAAAATTGAAATTATTCAAATGTAAATTTTGTTAGAACTGAATTTACAAGGATACAACTTCAAACACGGGAACTGTCGATCCATGGTCGACCATACTTGGAGTGAAGATCTGTGTTGGTAGCTTGGCTAAGAGGATTGATGTTACGATGAGCTGGAGGCCTTTATTAAGCGTATCCCTATAATCATCATCATCAGGTCTTTAGTCTCCACTGCAGGAGCATGATCCTCTCTGTACTACTGGAGTCATACTTGGCCAGAGCAGACAGAGGATTAGGCCTTCACCCTCCTCGCTAGCCAGATGGGCGTATCGTATATATATCGGGATGTTATTGAGTATGGGTTGTGCGTGTCGTACCTTGGTCTACTTGGCCGGGTCGTCAATGCAGATCTGTTAGGAGTTTTGTTTGCCATGGACTGTTACTAGTTTCATACCACTAGTTTAATTTAATTTGATATAGTAGTATAAATATATACATATCGAAACAAATGTAATGATATGATATACTCTTACGTAATTTAGTAATTTAAGAAATTAATGTTAAAGCTAATTACATATACTATTGCGTAAAAAAGAACAAATGTTTTGATTATGAAAGAGCGGAGTATAGGCACAGAATTAATATAAGTACTAACGTGTATAGGCGTACATTTGCTGTAAAACGTATTAATTAATTACCTAATATAATTTTTTTTTTAATATTACATTTAAATGTAGTTATAATTATTTTATGTTTTGATACAGATAACATATTCAACCTGAAAACTATTTTGTTTATTTACCAATTGTAACAATGATATTTTATATATTATTTTATAGTCCCACAGATAGTCGCCGAGAGAACAGCGCTGATAATGTACGTACTGTAAATGTAATTTGAGCAGTTTGTTTAAATTCCCGATTCCTGGGCGCAAGTCTTTTTATTGGTGACCCTACAACTCACAGACTCATCGATGTCATGACTCACATCTCTATAATGCTTTAATAAATATCTTCGTATAAAACAAGCCCACTGCCAATCTGCGGTTAGCTCAACATGAGTCAGACCAGATCGAAAAAAAAAATCCAATAAGAAAACGCTAAGTGTGAAAGAGATACCACAACTAAATTAAAAATTCCAATGGCACCTGCATGAGTCAACTTATCTGGAAGTTAACACATTGGGGGCTATTTAAAAAGACATTACCCACTAGCCCTAATAAGCTCCTGTTAGATAGCTGCTGTATCTCAAACTCCTTATCACCTGTGGCGCCAGTAGTCAAATAGACTTTGACCAGTCCGTCTTACAATTAACACCTCATTTAGCTAAGCTATCACTTAAAAATACTTACTTACATACCCTAAGGCTCTTGCATCTATACAAAAGGCTATATTATGAAATTTATTGGTATTTTATTGGTTTAATTTGCTCATATCAAATTAACTTGCTAAATGATGCATTACATTATTTTCAAACAGATATTCATACATTTCCGTATAACTTTTATACTCGTACAAGCTTTTAATGGAATAGAGGTTTGAGACCTCGTCAAACGATAAGTACTAGATTAGTCCCAATTATAAATATAAATATTGCGTCATTTTTAAAAAGAAGAAGAAGTCCCAATTTTTCGATAAAGTACTTTATTTTTAGTTTTATTTCTTTCTTTGCGATTTTCACTAACATACAAAACATTTCCCGGATTGTTACGTTTTTATGAGCTCCATGACCTAGTGGTCAACATGCCAGGCTGCCACTCTGGAGGTCTCGATCCCCGGTCAGATCAGGTCAAGATGGAAAATTATCGTTTTCAGATTGACCTGGGTCTTGGAGGTTTATCTTTATGTGTATTTGTAAAAAAATATAGTATTATAAGTTGAGTTAGTATCCAATAACCAAGTCTCGATATTTCTTTAGGGCTAGCTCAATCTGTGTGGTTTGTCCTTATATAGTTATATTTATTTATGTATAATACACGTCCGTATTACTGGGGACCGTCGGTTTCGAGTCGAGTTAAATCTTTAATAACATTTGCTATTACAACTACGAGTATCAAAAGCAAGCTTATTGTAATTTGTAATGAAAATATTTAGTGTTAATTTAAACGCAAACGAGGTTTGTGAGTAAAAGGATGTCATGGCTCTAGAATCTCTGGCAATGGTCTAATAATTGCTGGCCAATATCCGATCGGAGATGGCTCTGGCGAAGGGTTTCAAGGCATTTGCTTGAGACGCGGTGTATTTTTATACGCACTTAGCCAGCCAAGGTTACTATTGGAAGATTAAACGTACATAGGAATAGGTTCAGGGACTATAGGAAACATGACATACATGCATACATACATAGTATCACGTCTTTTCCCTTACGGGACAGACAGAGCCCATGTCTATAAGACTCGAAGGCCACGTTTAGCATGTTGGTGGGCATTAGGTGGAAAATGAAATCAAAATAGTGATGGGTTGCTAGCCGCATTGCCTATTAACACGAATCTTCAGATTTTACCCATTCCCTCGATCAGCTTCTGCGATCTGCGCGGGAATAGAAGCAGCTGGTCATTCTACGTATTTTCTCTTCTCCCAGACCAGCATGGAAAAGAAGAAACATGACATCGTGTGGTATAACGTAGTTTGAATAGTTATTTGCATACTAGGAACACAAGCTCGCTGATATTTGATCTAGGAGGACACATAGGTCTCTGCCCAGCCAGGGTATCTATCCCTTTTATCTTGATTTATCTACAAGGATCATCAATATCATGGATTTTTTAAGGAAAACATTTTAGGGGCGTTGTACACTTTTTGGGATGAATAAAAATGTTAAACTTGCGTCAGGACACGTGATCTGATTGAAAATTGGTAAGACGGACACATGACCTGAGACCGCCTATAGGAGAAGAAGTAATATCCCCCTCACTTTCTACCGCGCGGAGTTTTCACTTCTGGCGGCACTCCCGCAGTGCAACCCGTTGTTTTTTTACACTTGTTACATTACAGCTTTTCTTTCGATAAATTATAATGTATCCAAAGACCATTGTTTTATGGCCATATCTTAACAACTGGTTTAAAATTTGTCGTCTTTTAAAATGATTCCCTATGTTTGTGCTAATTCTTTAATTAGCTTATAATGGTTTGCATATGAGGAGCCACAGCTAACATATTCAAATGTTCCTCGACCAATACTGCACGGGTAGCAATACACCGACGAAAATCCAGTAGCATGGTGTCAATCATCTACATTACTCACAGTTCACTGGAGGCCATAAACTTGACTTTGTGTACATAGGTACGGCGTGTTTTACCGAAGCACTTGTAACACACTGATTGGCGGACAGTTGTAAACAGAACTCTTGTGATCTGTTTTCATGCTCGAACCCGACCGGCCCCGCTCCGTCTGGTTCAGCTGAAACTTATATAGATTGCTTTTGGCCCTGATATTGCCCATGTGGTTATAGTTTTATTAAAATGTAAACAGTTATTATATATCTCTTTTTTATATATGAATGGCGTATATATGAATTGCGTATATATAAATTGCGTATAATCAGTAACTGTTTTCTACGTTATAAGTTTAAGGACTTTATTGAGAATATCTACCTATTTGTGAAACGACAGGCTACATAAGGGCAACTCTTCTAAATAGGCTTGTTTCTTTAAAATTTGTCCGTCTTATAGAATATATAAGTCCGCCTTTGTACCAACTTTGATACTTTTTTCTCTAAACATAACTAATTTGTCTGTTATTCGGTGCAATAAAGAGTAATACTATTCTATGATCGAAAAATATGAGACAAGTAGTTTTACTTTTAAAGATGATAAAGACAAAGCGCATCAAAGTTCAGGAGTGGGGGCTCATGACGCAACAGGCCGGAAAAAATTGTACCGACCAGTGATGTCACGCGGAACTTTAACGGGCGATATCTTTATAATTTTTTATATGATTGACAAAAGAAAAAATAAGTGTCTAATATTTTTAAATAATCTACTACACGGACAATTTTGAAAAGTATTTTTATAGGAAACATGAGCATTAAGAAATAAAACATGGTGAAAAAATTCCGCGCGGGCGATGTTTAAACCAGCGACCAGAGGTCTATGTACGACCTACGCTCTGCCAATTGATATGGATATGGTGAAGATTTTCGATGCCGAAATTTGAACATGCGGTAGCTCAATTGGCAGAGCGTATGTTTTTTTTTACCGCGGTGTGGTACCCGGCAGAGTAGAATAGGACCACTCCAAGTCTTCCCGTGGATTTCGTAGAAGGCGACTTAGGAAATACAAGCTAAACAAAGCTTATAAACATCTCAGACCTCTCCAACCCTGCTAGCCAGCGTGGAGAGTGAAGGCCAAGTCCTCTGTCTGCTCTAGCCAAGTATGCGAATCCATGATCCGGTGGTACAGATAGGGTCATGCTCCTGCAGTGGAGACTAAAAAGACCTGATGATGATGATGATGAAGTTTGTTTTGTCCACCATAGGTATTTTATTTCTTAATTTAATAATTTTATGTTTAATAAAATATTACATTAGGCAAGTTCTTTAGATAACGTATGCAACTGAAAAAGCTAAAATACATTACAGGGGCCTAATCTTACGTTTTTATACCTTGTAATGCATGCATTAAATTGGTAAAGAAAATGCAGTGCTCTATGATTAAATTAAGAAATAACATAAGGTAAAAGAATCCACGCGGGCAAGAAATGTTTTGGTCTTTGTCCGAAAAATGCTTTATCAATAAACTACCGCGCGAAAAAACTTTTATAAGAACTAAACTAACCAATGTTTTTAGTACAGTGTTACGTGACCTACGGCCGGGATGATGTTATATATAATAAGATGTTAAATGTTCAGGTCAATATAATAGTTTGGGTAGACTTACTTAAACCTCAAGTTGTGTGTGTTAGCTTAAAATGTTCTTTGTTAGCCTTTGAACCCAGCGTGACCCTAGCCACATCCTTCCACTCACGCATAATCTTGTGTTATTTTATTTCTATGTAAATATAACTTTGATATATTGGAGTATATACTGAATTATAGAATAATAGCTATGCCCGCGACTTCGTTCGCGTATATTTGTATAGGGGGCACGTGTTATCAAGACTGGAGAAAAAAATTAAGTAACCTATCCTGTGTCCTGTACATCTGTTTTTCTACCAAGTTTAATAAAATTCTGTTAATTCGTTTATGAGTTATGGTGGCACATACATACAGAAAAAACAACCTCAATTTAGTTTTAGTATATACTCATATAGAGCTTATAAACACGATATATCCGTAAACAAAGTAATTTACTCCATGACCAATCCTTACAGATGAATTATTTATTAGTATTAATGATAAAATACCATTGATGGTTTTAGGAGTTTTGTATGCCAAACCTAACAGTTAGTGAAATGGTTGCGTGATTTGCCCTCCAAGTAGTTTTTTGTTTTGACTATAAGCTCGGTGCATGCAGTAAAGAAAAAAAGCGTGATCATTCATTAATTAATTTACGTATGTTAATGAATGCAGATTTATGATAGACAATAGTTATAAAATACAAATGCGAGCTAGATAATGCAATACAGAACACGCATCAGAGAAATACACATGAGATAGAGGATTATGTGGTGTTTGGAGTATCCCCATTTATTATCCTTCTAAGAGGAGAGGGTACCGTTTACGTGTAAAAAGGCAAAAGGTTCCCCTTCATTGATTTCAGTCCACCAGACATTCTATCACTGCAGGTATAGTGAGGTATTTTACGCATGTTTGTTAAAAATCATATAACTGCCCAGTGCGTGTCGGACGTACGACGGGGATCCATACCATTATCTATACAACATTAGGCACTATATTATAATTTAATAGTTTCACCTACAATTAATAAAATCGCGTTTGTTGTATGGCAGTCTCCATTAAATATTTATTTTATTTTAATTTCATTTAGAAGTGAATATAAGTTATAACTAAATATTCTGTAAATATCTCAAGCTATTACCTGCTATCGTGCCAAAAAATCACGTTTGTTGTATGGGAGCCCCAATTAAATATTTGTTTTATTCTGTTTTTAGTATTTGTTATTAGAGCGGCAACAGAAATGCATCATCTCATCTGTCTACATTTCAACAGTCTATTAGCTATCACGGATGATTGATGATTATATCCTGGTGACAGACAAACGGACAGTGGAGTCAAAGTAAAAGGCTCCCGTTCTACCGTTTGGGTACAGAACCCTAAAAATAAAAGATTTTTTCTACTAAATTTCTATTTTATCCCAATCAACTCTGTTTAATGGGCAGAGGATTATGTACTGCGTCATAGGATAATTTAATCATTACCCATGTCGAGTTATATAACTTGATGTAACATTGTGTCTTGTGTCAGATAAATTTTCTGTATCAGATTCATCTAATGCTTTAATGCTTTACTGCGAGGATAATAATGAGTATAGTAAAATTAGAGTAAAACAGAGAAATAGTTCTCTGAAGGCGTCGAGCCCGGTAAGCTGTAATTGAGCAAAATGCGGCATTTGTTGCTGCTGGTCAAATATTATCCAATGGCAGCGGCTCATCGGACTTTACGACTCCATGCTGCTATCTGGAGGTAATTATTTTAGAAAACCCTATTCGACTGTACCGTTCACTATGAACATCGATATAAAAATATTAGTGGTATTTAATCAAGGTTCCCCCTTTTAAACGGTTCGCCACAACCTAGCGACATGCAAGCATGTGAATCACTCATACACTTACGTTGGAATTCGGATTCCCCGCATCGTCAGCAACAGGTAGCAGCCCTGACCCACTTCTCACTTGTTGATTTATTGCCACATTAACTTATCAGCGTTGTTAGCGACTAATCCGATTACACTTGGGTCTACCCTCGTTTTAAAGCATTTGATACTTTTCTTAGCACCTCTCATTTTATATCCATGCTTGAGAAAGATTTATGAGTATAGATTCATATTAAAATTTCTTATACCAAAGAATAAAATTATCAAGAATTACGTTTAAAAATGGGATTTGTGTATTGTCTGTCATAACTATGATCACAGAATTTATATTTAAATTTATATCAATATAATGAATTTATTATATCCTAAATTAAATATATACTTACATAAAAAGAGTAATATTTGTATATAACTACACTTCTTTGTATAAGTGGATCTTGAAAGTGACCTTAAAGACTTCAATAATATTTAATGTAGGAATAATAAGTAGGTGTGTGTCATCCATATCTCATCTCAATAAAGCGTTTTCCCAGCAAATCTCAGACGCCTAGCTAGTTTTTTTTACAAATGGATAACAATATAAATAAAATTCGTTTTAATCTTTTAATAATAGTGCCATTTGAGGTTTTCCACCGCAACAGCGGCTTTGAGAATAGGCGGCGCCAGAGACCGCCCCATTCTCGAAAACATCAGTAGACAACAGTTATCTCATTCTGTCTCTTGCCATCATCCCTAGCCGGATTGACTAGAGATTTGGTTCTAAAATGGATGGTATGTTGATAGTGATTAAATTGTTAAGGCGGCGTGACGCCGTGAACGGTCGGTACTTATGCTTATGCGGCAAGAGAGACTCGGCTGGCCCAAGTCATCAACACCATCGCCGCATTGGCAAAGATATCGCTCTGGAATAGCGCCAAGGTACATTAATTAACATATTTAGGGTACCGTACCTCAAAAGGAACAAACTGAACCCTTAAAGGATCACTTGGTTGTCTGTCAAGACCCTTTTTCTCAGGAACGCGTAAAGGTATCAAACTGAAATTCATATCAAATAATCAAGTCTACTGTTCCTAGGAGCCGAGAAAAAATCAAACTTCTAGGCCACCGCAATCAAAAGACAGCTGGTTATGCCGCAAATTTTCATGTAGTTTCGACATTCGGAAGGGAATCAAAACGTACAGGACACTTCCCATGAACTCAGGATATTTAAATTTGGTGCGAAGCAACGTCCAAATAAAGGAAAACTTGCGAAAAGTATTAATTTTGAGTTACATCATATATTAAAAATATTTTTAATAATTTCAGACTTCGTGCCATATACTTCGTGTGCCATTTCGAATCGTACTTGGCCGGTTATTTTTATATCTAATATTTTGGAGTTTTTAGTAAAACATTAATAGAACATTTACGTTACAAGGAATAACCCAATCTAACCTATCTTACTGACCATTATTGAAGGATTACCTACATCTTATCATAATTTATGACTATACTTAATTAGATAACATTCGTCAGCTCAGTAAAGTTCACGACATCTAATGAATACTTGAAATACCAAGTTCTCAAGCATTTAGGGTTAGCAACTAGCCTGATTATGCCATTTTAGTCCATCAATTTTTCCTGTATTTCATGTTTTTCTTTGTCCGAATCTTCAATTTACGCGGATTTTTTTTAATTACTCGTAGAGGGCACTTTTTAGTTCCCTAGCAATCGCTGTAAAGGATACCATCCAGTCATTAGTATATTGAAAATCGTAGATTTTAAATATTTTTTGAATGCGGAATAATTTGTTCAAATCCATAGAAAACTTAAGTGTTGCGATATGTCAAATCCTAAAGGTGAGTACGAGGAATAGTGACCCTATACCTATGCACTAGGATCAATATAAACTACGAGTAATCACTGACATAATTTATGGTTTTCAAATTACTCAATGCCTTTGTAGTGAACTAATTAATTTATGAATATATAAAATGGTTTGAATTGATCAAATGATTCGGTACCCGCGAAATGGACAGGGAAATTAATTAAACCTTTGTTGATATAACAAAACCAACGGGTTTTTGGAATAGCTGGGTAATACAGATATCATTACCGTGGTAATACTTTTTTAATAGGATTAGGATTAGGATTAGGAGGTAAATATTTGTTATATTACTTGACTTGAAACATTGCTAGATATAGCTTTATGCTTTATCCTAAATGCTTAGTCTGGATATGATTGAGTAGCTTTGTATGACAGCTGTAGACATCCAAACTGCCACACTTTAAATTATATACCAATCATTAGAGACTTATCACCAAACTTGCATTATGTCAAATTATTATCTTAGTATCTTCTCATGTTATTTGTTTGTCCATTTTCTTCGCCATTTTAACTGTCGCTAACCAGGTTCATATTCCGTCATATCTTCAACCTAGCTCTGAGTCAACAGCCAGTGAAGCATACGAAACCACGTGCTTATAAGTAATCGATAATAAGAAATTAGTGCAAGGAGAGGCTGCATCTGAAAGTGTCACGTGTCGGGCTCCGTCACGTGGGGGCAGCGTCGTGGCTGTCCCCGGCATATTGGGCGCCTTGCTATATTTAGAAAAGGGTTGAGAGCAAATAAGAGTAAAATGTGGATTAAATATTTAGGATTACTATTTTTAATATCCATAATTTTCCCCATATTAAAAAGTGTGATATAAATGAGAATTACGTTTGTCGTTTTTATAGAGACAAGAAATTAAGATTGACGTGATTTTTTGATTCAGATCAGGGCACTTGCATAAAGAGTAGATTTCGAAAAATAATTCCGATTATTTGAGCATCCAGCTGGAAAATGCTGTTAACTATCTTATAAACACTTTAAATTTGATGCCGATACTGCCGATACATTAAGTTTGGTTATCGGTTGGCAAAACTCCATGAATCAAGAATCAAGAATCATTTATTCCTCTGAACATTTACAAAGATGTTACAATCCAATGATGCGCAGCATATTCTGCCATATGTTGGTAAGAGTATGAAAAATTTTAGAAAATAAACTTTATTTTTTTTTGTTTTCCCTTCACAACGCTATTTTGATATTTTCATATTAAAATTAAAAAATCCTAAATTAAAAAATAAAATATGACGGGGTTCAAGCCTCAAGCCAATGTAATAAGAGTAAATAAACTTAACTTCATGCAGGCCGCTTCCAACCGGTCGTATTGGAAATCCTTGGCCTATGACCAACAGTGGACTTCTTGCGGCTGATGATGATATTATGATGATGATGAAATAAATTTTCGATATAAGGTCATTCCCATAAACACAATATTTTAACATACGCACCGTTCAAATACTAAATAAGTGGTGCCATTACTCTAAAGTGTTCTCAAGGGCCCGTTTACGCCGAGACTAAAAAATGTGACTTTGTAACCTTTACATCTTAAAGAGATTTCGGGTTAAGAAGATATTTCCCATGTGTCCTCTCAAGACGCTGCAAAGTGATTTACCTAAAAACTCTTAAAGAGCTCTATGGGATCGAGGGTAAAATATTTAATTTGATGCATTTTATAGTAATGGAGCTCGTTAATTAATTTAGGTGGCAACTCGGACGATTCCACGCCAAACTCATTGTTCAAGGATGGCTGGTGTAATAAATAAATACATTTAGGGACTACATCGTAATGCGACGCGCCTACAGCCGCGGTAGTCAGGCGAAGTAGAAGTATTGGTCCGTGTCGATGACGGGGTCCGCGGCCGGAGCTTCCTTGACCCCCGATCCCCGCAGCTGATCCTCGGCAGGTGGGGCGAAACGTCGCGACACTCATTGATATTTTTTAAAATTACGAAAAGCTAGCGACTGTCTGACCGAGCTAGCGCGCTGCGCGAAGCGCCAGCAGAAGCATTCCCGTTGCAGCTTTCGTATATCTATCTGTCTGTTCTCAACTACAGGTCTACAGGTACTTTTGTTTTGTCATCAATTCTCGAATTTTGTTCGCAGGTTCGATTATTATCCGTTTTCTTTTTTCCTAAAATGGCGGAAATTGAAATTAAGGCTCTTAGCGTCGTTGGAGTCTGTGGCACTAAGAACCATTGTGACTATGCTGTGAGTTAATTGTGACAAGATTAGCGAGGTCTATAAATCACAGAGGCCAATTGAGTAAGGATTACTATTTCATTATTATTGATATTAGATTACGCTACAATCGCAGGCAAAACAGGCACAAATATTTAGCTGTCAGAAATGCAACATAAATCCGTAATGTTATGACGAGCCGCGAATAGCCGCGGAAAATGTTTACAATTGTAACAATACGAGTAATAGAGCGGTCGGATAAGGAAATAGGGAATTTACCTAAGCGAAGGATAAAGGTGTAAGCTGTGGCGATTTTGCAAGCAGGCTAAGTTGTTCGGCGGCAGATTTTTAGGATGCCGTGAATTCATTTGTGAATTGGGATGGAATACATCATCATTATCAAGTCTTTTTTAGTCTCCACTGCAGGAGCATGAACGTCTCTGTACTACCGGAGCTATACTTGGCCAGAGCAAACAGAGAATTTGCCTACACTCTCCTCGCTGGCCAGACGTGTTGGAGAAGTCTCATTAATGTTTATGAGCTCTGTTTAGCTTGTATTTCCTAAGTCGCCTCTTATGACATCTATGGGAAGACTTGGGGTATTACACTCCTGCCTATTCTACTCTGCCGGAAACCACACGGATGGAATACATAAGCCATCACAAATTTAAGTGATAGCTTTCTAGCGCAAGATCAGTAAGCCTACTCGCTTACTTAAGACAACTATGGTGTACAACGTTTTGATGGTTTCTTCATCATCCTTAACGGTTTATGTATCTTAATTATAGATAGTCTATCATACGACAGCCGCATTGTATTTTGAAGTGACGCTCAAAACTTTGTACACCATAGTTGTCAAAGTTTGCCAGTAGGCCGGCTAGTCTTCCACTCGACGCTGAAGTTGAAGTTACCATCAATATTGGCTATTTTGGGTAGTTTAGTTTCCTCGGGTCATTCTTTGAACCAGGACACGACTTGATGAAGATAACAGGAAGCAGGTAGCGGGGGATGAAACTAACGTACGCCGTGCCACCTTTAGCTCGGACTTAATACCTTTTTTAACTTGAACCTAGGATGATTCGCTTATAGGTAGCTTTTAGACCACTACCGCTTTCGGCGTACGTAAACGTGCCGAATTAAGAAGAGTTAGTTTATAGTTCTTTGGCGATAAAATAGTTTACAGCTAATAGCGGACGTAAAAATAAAGAATCGTGTCGTCTTGGTCACGCTCGCGGCACGTTTGCCGGAGCCGTGTTTAGCAAACATCCGTCACGTGATCTTTGAGGCTTCTATCCGATAACCTGAGATTCCGAAGGCATTACTGTTCCGTATGTGAGTACACATTGGATTACGAACACATTTTAAGTGATTAGTTATAATAATTATTAGTATGACAGTAATAACTTATGACTATAATACATTGTATTTGAAAAGTTTGTTATTTATAGGAATTTTTGCCACACGAAATATTTCCTTGGCCTATTTACATATACTGATTTAATAAATTTAACGGATAGGTACACCACAGACACATACCGTTGAAGTAGAAAATTGACACTTATTACAAACAAAAACGTATTTTTTTGTCTTATCTAATAACCATATGGGCCAGAATTTTTAGATTTTTAAGTTTAGTTATATTTTAGTATGTAATTTATGGTAGGTTAGCTTATTAGTTTTATTTTTAAATTGTATGGTTTACTTATAATTAAATAAAAGTTTTTAATGTATAAACATTAAAAACTTTTTGAATTACGAAAAAAAAGGTGTAGGTATACTTTTTAGGTCCTCTATTCTAATTTAACGAAAAGAATCTGAAATTAACTATAGAGGGAAATGTGAACAAAACATTTAAATACTTATCTTACATGCCATATTAGATTGATTTGTTTAGCTGTTAGTATTAATAATTGATATATTATTATTCAATATTGACCGACTGAGTCACCCCTTTTAGGGAATTTCAGGGGTATTTTGCATTACTGAAGAAAAACATTCAGATTTTTTCATTATTTTAATCACCTATAAGTTATTTTTTAACTCATAAAGCCCTCAATTAAGTATACATATAACCCTATTCAAGAGCATAGTAGCGTGGACGGGTACGGCATGGCGTGGACAAGTGCAATGTGCGCGAGCGCATGCCGGAGCAACGCGCTTTAGCACGTGCCGCGAACCGAGTACTGCCTGCGTGCACGTGAGGAGAGGTGTTCAACTGTTCATGAATAAATAAGTGATAAGCTATTATATTCTTTCCCATGTTTGAACAGGGTTGACAACAACGAAAACATAAAGAAAGTTGTTTTTTTTTTTTTACTTTGCGCAGTTTATTAAGTTGTAGGTTCATTAACGAGCATAAAGTGGATACAGCAAAGTGGGTATCGCAGCTGTTTATTTCTCAAAACTTCTCCTATGCCGTGGTATATCCAAACTTTTATAATAATAAAGAAAGAATGCAAATATAGCGTTGCATAAGGAAGCCGTGCAGACTGGTATAAGTGGCGCATCCGGAATAGACCATTAAAAGTTTTAACTCCGTTTGCTATACTAAAGCTTAAATATTATAAAGTAGGATATTATCAATTGGATTGTTCTTTTTTATATTTATTACCGCGTAGCTCAATCAGTTAGGAATCGACTTTGAAAAATCTTGTTTTTTTTGTTTGAGAGTATGCTTTCAAAACGCTTATATTTCTTCAAAATATAAGCGATAGTCCACTTGTTTGATTGAATGAAGTCGAGTTTTTAATATGAAAGATTATTATAGATATTGAATGTAAAATAATAAAAATCGATTGAATTTTTGTGTTCCTTTGGTACACAAACATGCGAAGTTGTTTCCTCTGGTTCATAGTTTTGCGTCATTACGACATTTCACTCATCCCTTAGGGACAATATGTTTTTCCGGTATGACAGCTACTCTTTGTCCTTCTCCATCCTTAAAAACTGATCACTATTTAAGCCGAGAGAGCATAAAAATCAACACTTTAGCATTTATAACTAATATTAGTTAGGGTAACCACGTTTTAATCGAATGGTGTGTCCGACGCTATGGCGCCATCCATATCATATCATCACCTTACAGCCATATCAGCACCTTACAGGTGCATTATTTATACGATCAATCACTAAGGTTTAACCATATAATGAAGTAGCCGTGCGTTTAGCTTTTCATATTGTCAAACACTAATTATTTATTGATCTGGCCAAATCATATCATGACGACAGCATTTTCCATTTCTTGAAATACAACCATTTCATAAAATGTTCGATCATATCATTAAATGGTCGATCACATCACGAAGTGATCAATTCTAAGATCTGGCCACAACATATATACGATCACGGCTTACACACTCTCATACGTGCAAACAGAATTAAATACCGAGTAAGCGGTGAACACACGTTCCTCCATGCTAAGCACAATAACAACATCATAAACACGAATCCAGCCGACTTCGAGAAACCCGTAGCCCGGATTTATATAGTCAGGGTTGGTATAAAGTTTTCTTGGCTTCAATTTAATCTACATACACAGTATCACGTCTTTTCCCTTGCTGGGTAGACAGATCCTAGGCCTATAAGGCCTTAAGGCCACATTTAGCATGTTGGTGGTCATTAGGTGAAAAACGGAATCAAAACGTGAACTAAGTCAAGACTGGCTTAGACCTGAGACCATCTCTAATAAATAAATAAATATATACGGACATATGACACAGATTGAGCTAGCCCCAAGGTAAGTTCGAGACTTGTGTTATGGGATACTAACTCAACGATATATATCTTATAACAAATACATATATAGATAAACATCCAAGACCCAGGCCAATCTGAAAAAGATCATTTTCCATCTTGATCTGGCCGGGGATGCATATGACTTTTGCTGAAGGGCCCATGCTAATAACTGGGGACCCACTGACACTCAACAGGATGGTAAATTTGTACAAGGATACTGAAATTGATTTCAAGTAGCATACGTAGTATACGAGCAAAACAACATATACCCGTGGAAAGGTCCCAAAATCGCGAGCAACCGTGATTCGATAGCCCTATTATACCAAATAAAAGGCTGGATTTCAAATAATACGTGCGCACTATAAGTTTCCGGAATGAATATGAAAAAATACTATTAAAGGTACAAAATTAATTTATTGTTTTTCAAAATAATCTCCCTTGGCGTCTATGCACTTTTTCATTCGATGAAACCAGTTTTGAAAACTTTTGTGCCACTCCTCTGTGGTGACCTCTGAAACGTGTATTTCATACTCCTCGACAGCCTCTTCTGGTGATGAAAATCGTTGACCGCGTAATTGGTTCTTAATTTTTGGGAACAGAAAAAAGTCACAAGGTGCCAGGTCGGGACTGTATGCAGGATGACTCATGAGTTCTACATTTTTCGCCTTCAAAAAGTCGTTTGTCTGTCTGGCCGTGTGAGAACTAGCATTGTCGTGGTGCAGGATGATACGGCGTTTACGGTTATTTTTACGGAGTTCGTCAATAACTTCCGGCAAACAAATGGTCGTGTACCAGTCACTATTCACTGTACGACGATTCTCTAAAGCAACAGTAGCCACGTGTCCAGTTTTATTAAAAAAAGAAGCAATCGTCCGCTTAGATGCACTTTTCACGTGCGCCACTTTGGTTGGTTTCGGCTCATCTTGAAAGACCCATACGCTCGATTGCTGCTTTGTTTTGGGATCGTAGCAATAAATCCATGTTTCGTCACCTGTTACTATGTCCCACACCAAATTTGACGCACCTTCGTTGAATCTGGTAAGCATGGCACTGCACCAAGTGACGCGGTCCGTTTTTTGAGCCTCGGTCAATTTGTGTGGGATCCACCGCGAGCACAGCTTTCTCACACCCAAATGTTTGTATAGGATTAATTGTATTTGACTCATGCCTATTTCTAAGGATGCGCGAATTTCATGGTAGGTCACATGCCTGTCTGTTTCAATCATACGGCGCACAGCATCGATGTTTTTGTTGGTCACAGCGGTGGACGGCCGACCATCGCGAGATTCGTCACTGAGATTGATACGACCACGCTTGAATTCTGCAAACCAGCTATAAACAGTTGTCTTGCATGGTGCTTCATTGCCAAAAGCTGTTTCAAGCCGAGCGATGCTCTGTTGAGCTGTCAAATTAAACTTAAAATCGTAGAAAATCATACTACGAAAATTTTCCCGAGTTAAATCCATGTTGATGCACACACACAATTTTTTAAATGGCGCCACAAGGTAAAAACAAAAGACAGTCAAATGAAACAAACTGCATTCTACAGCCAAAGAGTTCTATTTTCAAATGTTGCAATAAATTTTTAAATATTGTTTATGTAAGTGGCCAGTTCCGGAAACTTACAGTGCGCCCTATGTATCTACCAAAACATGTAGGTATATCGAATTGACATTAACTTTCTGAGAGGTACGAATACAACGTGCCAGGTGAGCCCCATAAGCGTTCTAGATTGATAGGTTCTAGATATCATCTAAATATAAATCTAGTTATATGTATCGAGTAATTATAGATACACCTAAAACTTTTATATTGTAAAAATTATATAAAGTTTTATATTGTAAAAATTATCATTTGAATATTTCAGACGCAGTGCTGTAACCTAGTGGACTCGTGTAAACCAGGCACAACAGCGTTCTAGATTCTAAAATGCTGGGTGTGAATCACCAGCATAAAGATCTCATATGGGTGACAAGCCAATTTAACAATTGAGGAAGTTCCAATAAACACTTGAGCTTAGTTTCATATCGGCCGATATCGCCCATACTCGTACATATTGTTTCAAATGAAGCACCGTTCTTATGATCTAAAACCGTCTAGTTAGTGAAAATGACTCGGCACGTAAAGTAGGTCGATTGCCAAGTGGGATCATGTCATTATTAAAGTGTATTCTGAACTCTCCGTAATGACAATGAATACCAAATAATTAATACGCGTTTCGAATAGAACTACATGCGAGATACATTATTTGTGCGTTATCTTATTGTTTGAAGAATGAATTGTTATATTGTACATTTCTATTTTACAACTGAAATATAAATTAAAAATCATTTAATAAACATATAAATATAATTAACATAATCTTACTGTTAAAGAATGTAATTATTTAATAACTCATAAACTACAACAATATTAAATTAAAACAGTTCTTAATTGGGAGTAAAAACTCTACTAGGTGTATGAAATATACTTTAAAGTATATTTCATACACCTATAAAGTATAATTAAAATTTAGAACCTATAGTAAAGTAAAATTTAGAGTGTCCAAAAGTCTGGCGGAATTTCGTTATCAAAGACATGCTACTTGCTTACCTAGCACTATAAAGCGCCCGACCTACCTACTATGATCATTATCACTTTATATTTTAATTATTATGATTATTAAATTATCATGTCATTAGCATTTACCATAACTTTGAAACAGTTTAACCGATTTACTTAACTTTCAGTTTCAGAATGAACAGATCAAATCTTTTCATTTGCTCCAATATCGGCATCCATAAAGTCTGCGAATGCATCTTCACGCCTCAGCTCTTCGCTCCTATGTTCTATCGCGCCTTAGCAATTCGCACCTTCTACTTTCGTACCCAAATTACAAACTCCATCAACATGCATATAAAAAATTCACTCAAACAGTAAACATCGCGTTGTTTAAAACTTAAAAGTCCACATTCACTATTAGTAATCTTACACCAGCAGTGCACCAGCATACAAATTAGGTACATATATATTAAAAAATATCTACTCGTGTCAATAGGCGATGATCGGCTAGCAACACATCACTATTTGATTCCGTTGTCCATCTACACGCCCTCCGCATGTTGGAGAGCTTGTAGATGGAAACCGGTTGTAGATGTGGCTATAAGGTCTTATAGACCTAGGCTCTGTCTACCCGCAAGGGAAAAGACGTGATACTATGTATGTATCTAGTCGTGTTTACAGCAAGCTCGTGCTTCTTCATCGGAACTACCAATATTCATGTTCAATCAATGATAAGATTGCTGCAACAGAGTGGCGTCATTAAAACTTACGGTTTAGGCTGAAGCATTCGTATATGTTTCTCCTTTCAGTTCTGTAGTAGCACAGAATGAATATAAGAACTAACAGCAATAAATTTCCAGTAATCTAAGGTGACGTTCCGTAGCGATATTTATACAAGCCAAAGCGTGCGTATAAAGCAACGAGCAAAAGCAAGTATATACAAAGCAATACCAATAATAAGTCTGTAACGGCTGGTCGAGGACATGAAGTAAGTTATTGACGATTTTTAGATTTTTTCTGTATGTACGTGGGTATGTATGTTCCTCCATAACTCTTAAATGAATAAACAGAATTTTATGAAACTTGGTAGATAAACATTTAGACGTACAGGACACAGGATAGGCTACTTAATTTTTTTCTTCAGTTATGACAAGACTTGGACCCCATACAAACATAATATAAATGTACGCAAACGGAGACGCGGGCACTGCTAGTTATAGATAAAACGACGAAGCAGATTGCAAGCGAGTGCTTCTTCATTAAAAGTGCCAACATTCATAAAACTGCTACTTGTACAACAGTAAATGTTGGCGTCATTAAAAGTTACAGTTTGAGCTTGACCATTCATTTGTTTTTCTCTTTTCATCCGTTTGTAAACGTCATCTAATTTTTTTTAAATCAATGGTAAATGTCAGTCCTATTTCGATAAGCTTTTATTTAAGGCGCTGTACCCCTTAACTGTTTGTAGCGGACATTGCGCGATATATGATACACTCGTAATGAAATAAGGTTGAAAGTGGCGATAGCGGTTGTCCTGTCACCAGTCTCATTTCAAACCCGTGTCTGCCATTTCCGTGTTAATATTGACTCAATTTAAAATTCTTCAATTTAAAAATTCAATAATTATAACCAAATATTGTAAATTTTTTAGGTATCCATCTTGCTCGTTTGGTTATACTTTTTATAAAAGTAAAACCGTTGGTAGTTGTCGCTGAAAATATGAAGTAATTCGCGACGAAACATTTTCTGGATATAGCTTTTTTGTCATTTTATATTGCTAGGGCTATATATTTTTTTGAAAATAATTTAATGTAATAATTTTTTTTTTGACCTTTAAACTTCATACTTTTTCATACTAGCATTCCATGAAAAATAAGGCTAACTGTGCGTCGAAAAAATAGACGTTTTACGGTATTCTTCTGATGCACAGCGCCTTAATTTACGGCAAATAAGAATGTGTGGGTCAAACCTTGGAAGCTAAACTAGAACCATTTTATAGCGTGAGGTTGAGCTGAATGACAGTTTACATTACAATATTATTGAGTCCATAATCTGTTCTGATGACGGAATCAGCAGTCAATCGGGATCCCTTCTGACTCCATCATCATAAAAGAGCTTACTATACTAGCCATAGGAACTCTAAATTATCAAGATAAGCCCGTGTTTAAAATCACTTTTCAGTATGAATACCCTCATAATAAAAAAAATTGTCGCAATAATTGCAAAAAAGACGGACAACCGAGATAGAGGTTATCTTTATCTGAGCTTCTTTATTCCACCATAACTTTATAACTTCTAAATGTCTTAACGGATTTAGAGGGTTATCGTTAGAATCCATAATCATTTTCATCAACCAGTGCCTGCTTCCGCTGAAGGCAAACAATGTGAGACAACCTGCAGACTAGTAGATGAACACACCCTCCCGAGTGATATGTCACTAAAAATTGTGTGCCGAAATAGTTGTACTTTATTTAAGTAAAGAAAAGGCTTAATAAGTAATGAAAACAGCATTTCTATGTATATAACAATGATATTTTTTCCTTTAAGGTTCAATCATGAGGTCCTTCACCAGCATTGCATGATACATGCATAAACTAACCATTTTGTTTAACTATAAACGGATCCTGGGTCAGTTAGCTGGATAACATTGAAAATAGATACAACTGTAACGTAACACAATAAACACTATAATTATATTTAGATCAATGATAATTATTTTTATTATAACAAACTGTAAAAAACCAAATTAATCACGTTCTACAAATAATAAAGCAAAGTTCCTCTGAGGAATTATCAAATTGCATGCAACATACATATTCTGACGACCTATATAATTCGAAATTTTCGCACGGTTTCGTAAAGCGGGATCTGGGTAGTCCCATTCAAAACGGGACGTGTGGTCATTTTAAACCTACATGGAGGAGCTCCAATTTGATCACACCACTTTGTGTGTGACTGACGGTTAAGATGAACAGCAAACAAACGCTTAATAAAAACCTACGTAGTAAAAAGCTAGGGCTTTCTATGGTAGATTGTATCATTGTAGGTAAACCTTTTAGCCAGTCCATTATTGTGAAAAATAAAAATAAACCTGCCAATATGTCAATGTGACCTCTGTTTGCTTAGGCTCGGTGATAAAAGGCTTATAGTAGTTTATCGGGGCTGATATCACACAATGTCAAGAACGTTTTGTATGAGGGCTCTTAACACGCTAATTCGTTTTTTTGATGGACAGTGCATTAAAGTAATTCAGTGAAGAGGCGTTATGAATTTTCCATGGTCGAATCAAGGACATTATGAGTATATTTGCAGCGAAATTATAGGTTAACTAGCTTTCGCCCGCGGCTCCGCCCGCGTCAATGTCGACCCCTATGGAACAGTACTGTTTCCCGAGATAAAATGTACCCTATGTCCTTCTCCGTACCACAGATAACGTGTATGCAAAATTTCATGATGATCGATTCAGTAGTTAAAACGTGAAAGCGTAACCAACAAGCAAACTCACTTTCGCATTTATAATATTAGTTAGGATAGGATTCGGATAATCTTTTTTCTATGTTCCATATTGATTAATTCAAATAATGCCTGCTATATAATTAGTAGTAAATAGTGTTGTCTGCGTCAAGCTGAATGATATTAGTGATATTTCGACAACTTCGAAGCCTATATGGTCCCAAGCAGACTGTGGAACAACGGTGGACGTTCAGCTGGCAAGGGTGATCGTGTCAGTTTACATTCTTCCCTCGTCACTTATAGCACGAAACTTTACAAACAACTTATTATTAAGGGCCCGTACTACCTCACACTGCTTTGCATGATTGACTGTTATATCAATAATAATGAAATACTCAAGTTGAAATAAAAATGCAGCAAAGTTCAGGACTAACTCTGGTAACTATATGACTCAAAAACACGATTGCGTTAAATTTTCTCGATAGAAAAAAATTGCAAAGTTGCCTCCAAATCACGTCTTATTTACTCGGTATATAGCATTATTCACCAAATAAATTAAAATTTACCTTGAAACTTTTGATTATTATTGCATTACAGATAAGGCAGCCATCATATGTTTTTCTTTTTCGAATAAATCCCTTGAATATTCCTAAAAAACGAAAATATCCAAAGTAGCCAACGCGTTTAGACCATCCGCGTTTGTATCGCCACGCCGCCTGGCATATGTCGGGCTCTTAAATAACATGTCGTTTAATAGACAACATAAAAATAAATCTTGATGGACTTTTTTAGCGTCGTTGTGGAGTCAAAATTCATGAAAATTATTATAAATTGTGTACTTCGCACTAGATGATAAATTACTGATTTGATTTAGCCGAATTCGAAATATTTATGATTAATGAACTCAGATCTAATCGCACAAAGTTGCTTGTTTGAGACAATTACACATTTCACGGATACTCAACAAAGTACCGGGCTAAAACAATAAATCAAGCTAGAGCAACAGCTCAGAATTTTGCTTATAAAACTATAACTGTAAAACTGTAAACAGTAACTTATGCACAATAAATGTACACCAGAAAATTGTATTTTATTGTGTACGAGTAGGTACAGCTTATATTAAAAACAAATCATAAATCACTTTTCGCGATACAGTAACGCCGTTATTAATTCTCGCGAACTTTTATTGAATAGATAAGATAATGTAGAGGTTTTAGTTAAAATTACATAGCTGTTACTTTATTATACTGTGACATACATGGGCATAACACGGAATATGTACGAGAAGGTACTCGTATTCCATCAATATTCTACACGCTTATGTGAGAGTGATTCAACAATGACAAGAATTATATTTATTGTTCTTTAAATCTGAATTACGTGCCTTAACGTTGCAACACAACATTTTCACGATTTACCAGGATTGCATAATACCTACCTACATAGTTTAACAACTATAATGTGTTTACATCTAAAATGCAAATGAAATGCAGATTAGTTATCATTTAAATTTGCGCTGTAACAATTGCAGCTGTAAAAACAGCATAGGTTCTCAGTACTGAAAATTAAAGAGGAGATCGCATTTAGCAAAATAAAATAAATATTTGTGTATGAAGTAAAATATACCCGTCCTGAGGTCTGGAGCCGCAACGGAGGCAGCAGAGGACACCAAGCAGCACAAATATGCTTCTCTTAATAATTAATACATGTTGGTCCATGAGGTCCTAGCACTAAAAATTCTTTAAGGCATTAGCTCTCAGGCTTTCAAACGCCGCTGATGACAAGAGGGCTGTGTTCTTGGCCCTATAGCGTTGGCCTATGAGCATCTTCGCTATTCACCTCAGTTTAAATTTATAGTTTTTTATTGTTTTGCTTTATTTTGTTTTTATTTTTAGTATTAATATTAGTTAGTCATTCTATTCTTTTCGTTTAAGATACTTAAGTTATTTTAATTTAGTTTTTTGTATTGTAAGTTGTATTAAAGGGTAAAGTATTACTAAATTTTTAACTTTAGTTTCTGCATATTCTAAGATTAATTTCCTGTCAGGCATAAATTTACATAAGGTAGTATACGCAAGCGAAGCCTCGAGGAAAAGGCAGTAGTTACCGGTTGCATTCAGAGCTATTTGGAGCCCAGTCCGATCAAATATGGTAAAAAATAACTTTTCTAAGTTGACAGTCACACACCTTCGATGTTTGATGAGATGTTAGAAAGAAGTAACAGTAGCTTTTTTTTTAATTCTAATCACTACATGAGAAAGATGAGAATCTATTACGTGTATTGTGTAAAAAAATCCCACCTTGTCACATACAACAAATATTCACTTAACAGCTTACAAGTAAACATGCACATTAATTCTGATACATTAATTCAATTTTTAAATTGACCATATCGTAACCCTGTCCAGATTGTCAGAAGTGACAACATGATTAAAAGTTTTGCAAAAATGATCAGTATTTTCATTCATGTATGTATTCATGTATATTCGACTCTTCCATACTGGTCTGAAAAAAGGAAAAACGTAGAATGTACCAGCTACTTCTCTTCCCGCGCAGATCGTAAAAGCCGATCGAGAGAATGTGAGGTTGTCAAGGAGATAACAAGACGATTAAGACCTGAAAGATTCCAATGTTTACAATGATTCGCTCTTTACTTACCGAACTTTTTCGATAAACTGAATGTTTGTTCTTGGTTATAAGTCATTTATTAAATCACATTAAACATATCAGACACCCCACATTGTCAAAGGTGATTATTTGATTACATAAACGAACACAATATTCCAGTAGTAACACTTTTACACCTATTATTAACAGATTTAAAGTGTTACATCATTGAAACTAACGTGACATAAAGACCGTATAAAAAATAATCTTTCATATAAAAATAAACCGGTCAAGTTCGAATCGGACTCGCGCACGAAGGGTTCCGTGCCATTATCTATAATAAGTTAAAAATTATTAAAAATATTATTATTATATGATATAACTAAAAAGTGATACTTTACGCAATTTTTCTTTTATCTGTGCTATATGACGTTGCTTCGCAACAAATTTCAAGATTTTGGGTTCACGGGATGTACCCTGTAGGTTTTGATTCCCATGCGCATGTCGAAAATTTGCGACATAAAAATCAAAAATATTTTTATTAAATTATGTAACTAAAAATTTATGCTTTTCGCAATTTTTCCTTTATCTGTGCTATAAGACGTCGCTTTGTAACAAATGTCATGATTCTGAGTTCATGGGAATAGGTACCCTGAAGGTTTTGATTCCCTTGCGAGATTCGAAAATTATTAAAAATATTTTTCGCTCATAAGGGTAAGATATTTAAAAAAATGGTCTTATCAAACAAAATGTTAAATAATCAGATGTCACATCATGTTTTTCTCACATTTAAATTTACTCACCGAGTTTTGGACAGCCAAGCATGTACTTTCATATAGCTTTGCAAATACCTGAATATTATGCGTGATGGAAGAAAGTAGAATCGTGACATCTGTCTCCACTCTCGAGAAACGCGGCTTTCTACAGAACCAAATTATTGTATCAGGCGTAATGCGGTTATTACGTTATTGAAATTGCAATACATTAGCGCTCGCTTTTGACTAGTCAAATAGACGACAACGAGACATACTACGACAAAGACATGTTAATGACGTAATAAATAAATGAATATATAGGGACAAATCACACAAAATCATCATCATTTCGAGAAGGTGTCACGGTCAATCGACCATGCACACCCTGGTGTCAGAGTTCTTCGGAACCGCCTCTCGGCCTCTGACGTGGTTCCTTTAACGACTACCAGATGGCAGCCGGGACCACCGGCTTAACGTGCCTTCCGAAGCACGAAATCATCTTTATTATCAGACAATCAGGTGATTCAAGCCTGCAATGTCCTAACCAAACTGGAAACAACTAAACAAAGTATGCTTCCGGTGGGAATCGAACTCACGACCCCCAGGTCAACAGGCAAACGCCTTAACCACTGGACCGCGAAGGCTGTTATCACACAAATTGAGCTAGCCCTACAGCCCTACAATAAGTTGTGAACTTGTGCCGTAGGTACTAACTCAACGATACTATATTTTATAGTAGATACTTATATAGATCGGGTTATTCTGAAAAATAACGTTTTCCTTCATGACCTGCCGGCTATTTGCTAACTCAGTGTACAACGTTTTGATAGTCATTTCCAAATACATTACGTTTTATATATCTTAAATGAAAATAGTCAATCATACGAAACCTGCAATGTATTTTGAAGTGACTATCAAACCGTTGGTCACTGAGTTAGCAAATAGGCTGGCTGACCGGTGATCGAACACGGGAATCTTCGTGTCGCAGTCTGGCGTGTTAACCACTGCGCTACCAAAGAATATAGCGCTACGGAGATCGCATAATGTAACGCTAAGCTATGGGTTGGTAATAAGTCATATGTATCATAAAATTTTTATTGTCTAATTAATAAATTATTAAGATTTGCGCAGATTGTAAAAATCGGTCCGGGGAGTGTGCGAAAATCTGAGGAATCTAGTTAGTTGTCGATGCGGCTAGCAATCATCACTTTTTTGTTTATTTTTCCTCCAACATGCTAAACGTGGCTATTAGGTCTTGTAGATTTAGGCATTGTCTACCCCGCAAGGGAAAAAGACGTACAGTGATAGGATGTGTGTAGGTATGTATGTAATAAGTTATTAGAGCTGGACGGATCTAGTGAAGTATATCCTAAGGATTTAAGATTATAAAATATGTTATTAGTACTATAAAACACAATCCCGCTTTTATAACCTGGTCTTGAACGGTCTGAGCTTTTAATCCTGCTATTTTTAACTAACTTTACCTGCAGAGGAGTGTTAACTCTTTACCGAACAGTGCACGGCTATAGCCGTATGACAATAAATTTTATTGTGTCTCGTTATGTGTCCGTCAAAGTATCAATATTGCCTTTAGTTTTAGATGGACCTGGGTCTTGAATGTTTATCTATTATAAAATATACTATCGTTGAGTTAGTATCATACGACACAAGTACACAACTTACTGTGGGGCTAGCTCAATTTGTTTGATATGTCCCTAGATATTTATTTAGTATTTTTCATGTGTAAAGAATAGAAAAGGTGTGCAGTGCAAAGACACACGCCCCATAATTTGTTTTGCGGTCCGTACGTCTGTCTGCCTGTCCGTCCGTCCGTCCGTTGAAATTTTTACAGATGACGTATTTCTGTTGCCGCTACAACAACAAATACTAAAAAATAGTATAAAATAAATAGTTAAGGGGCTCCCATTCAACAAACGTGATTTTTTTGCTTGTTTTGCTCGATATATATAACAGCAACAGGTAGACGTTTGAAATATTTACAGAATATTTAGATAAATATTCACTTTAAAAATAAATAATTAAATAAAAAAAATATTAAAGGGGGGCTCCCGTACAACAGACATGATTTTTTGCCGTTTTTATAGAACGGTACGGAACCCTTCATGCGCGAATCCGACTCGCACCTGGCCGGTTTTATTTAACGTTACTCGACGAACAGTCTAAACAATGCGCACGCCAAAAAGCCGCAGGCAAAGGGAGTAATGCATTATAAATCCCAGTTCCCACCCCCATACCGTAAATACAGATTGTGTAATGGGGGAAATCAAGGTCACCACAGATAATCCTGCTCGTTACGACGCACCAGCTGATCCCAATTAAAACATGACCCTAACGACATCGCTATACGAGATGAAACGAATTTACAACTCAATGATTTTTTCTAATGGTTACCGGACGAATTCTAACTTTTTGTTCTAGCTTCACCTGTTAATCTATCGAAGTTATATTATTATCATGACATAGGCCAACCATACTCAAAGCATGCTCTGCGGCTCATTAAGGACTCCATGAAAATACTGGATATTATTAAAATATGTAACAACGGGTTACTCACATACGAAGTCAGCTACTGGCCGACGTTTTTCGACCTCATCCGGAGGTCTTCCTCGTCAAGTCGTCGTGATACGCACGGATTGGGATTTCGAGCTATATCTCACCTTAGTTTAAGTAAAAAAATATTGGTAATTATGGGAATTGATTATAATAGCAAAAATTTTGTTTCATAAGAAAATTCATAAGTGACGATTAGATGATTTGATCATTACACGACTGACACTGAATTATAGTTTAGAACTAATTATACTCCGTTTCAACTTGTGCATTAAAAAAGGGGCCCGCCGCATTCTTTTACATACATACGTACATAACTTTAAAAAAACTACTACTAGTATCATTGACATCTGATAATGATGATGATTGAAGGTAAATGGAAAAGCTGTAGTCTCGTGATTCAGTATTACTCTATATTGCTCTATTATATTTTTATTACTTACATATCTACAATACCTCTCCAACCCGTCTGGCCAGCGTGGAGAGTGTAGGCCAAGTCCTCTGGCTGCTCTGGCCAAGTATGGCCCTAGTAGTACAGAGAGGGTCGTGCTCCTGTAGTGGAGACTAAAAAGGACCTGATGATGATGATGATGATAACATATCTACAAGGGATAGCTCCCTTATAGATATGTAAGGAAGGAAATGCACCGCAAGCAAGTTTACAGGCACAGTCAATAAATTAGGCAAAGTGGCAAACGGTTGTACATACTACGAATAAGTAATGTACATACTAGGAAATTGTCGCAATGACGTAATTCTCCAATTTCCTACACTACACAATTGGGTTAAAAGGACAAATGAAGGTTGTTTTTTACATAATTGTACTTTAATTAATGACTTACTTAAACGAATTAAAATACTTAGTAAATAAATAAGAAATACACGGTGAAAATTTGATCGTTCTGAACCCTTAAAGGGGTGATTCGGCCCATCGATATGAACAACTTTTCCTATGGAACCAATGCTGGGAACTCAAAAGTAAAATGAGCAGTTCCATACAAAAAATTTCGGCCACCCGCAAAATTTTTATGGGAACGTAAAAAAAAATTTCAGTTCCCAGCATTGGTCCCATAGAAAAAGTTGTTTACATCAACGGGCTAAATCATCCCTTTAAGGGTCCAGAACGATCAAAATTTCACCGCGTATATCCGTACAAATCACACAGATTGAGTAAGTTCGAAACTTGCGTATGAGATATTAACTCAACGATACTATATTTTATAACCAATATCCTTACTAATATTATAAATGCAAAAGTGAGTTTGTTTGTTACGCTTTCACGCCGTAACTACTGAACCGATCATCATGAAATTTTGCATACAAGTTCTCTGGAGTACGAAGAAGGATATAGGCTACCTTTTATCCCGGGAAAAAGTACTATTCCCGAGGGATCGACATTGACGAGGGCGGAGCCGCGGGCGAAAGCTAGTACTTTTTATTTTTTTTTGGACAAATCACACAGATTGAGCTAGCCCCAAAGTAAGTTCGAGACTTGTGTTATGGGATACTAACTCTACGATACTATATTTTATAACAAATACATATATAGATACACATCCAAGACCCAGGCCAATCTGAAAAAGATCATTTTCCATCTTGACCTGGCCGGGGATCGAACCCGGTCACTCCGTGTCGCAGGCAGGCGTGTTGACCGCTGCGCCACGGAGCTAGTCAAAGTACTTAATATAGTACTTAATATAGATAAACATCCAAGACCCAGGTAAGTTCGAAACTTTTGTATGGGATACTAACTTAACGATACTATAGTTTATAACAAACATCCAAGAGCCAGGTCATTCCGAGAAATATGGGATAGAACCGGGCAAGTCACCTTTGGTTTGTTTGGGGCCCTGGGCAAATTGTAGGACCTTGACAGTCTTTTTTACTATTTTAAAAAGTACTGTATAAAAAATGTAACAATAAACAATGTTGTATTATTTATTGCATTTCATTAATTATGATATTAAATTTCAGTTTAGTAAAATAAACTTATTCCGTAATTTATTATGAAGAATGTGCGCATGTATTTACCTGAACCCCTAGCATGTGCCCAGGGTCCAGTGGGAAAGAGGGGCCTGACCTGAACCCGAGTCCTTCGGTGTGACAGCTTTAGAGCTTTAGTAATCGAGATTCATGTAACTGCAAGCAGCTACATAAATCTAAACATTGGAGTTACTAGTTTGATTTTATTATCAAAATTGGATTAGAATAGAAGGAAATTTAGATTTTTGTATCATAAAACCTTAATAATAATTGAATCCATCTCAAGTAATGATGCGTCAGATCAAGGATTAGGCTTTATTTCTATGGAATAGAGTTCTTACAAAGCATAAGTATGAGGCAGTCCTGACCCTATTGAAAAGTCGTGTTTGTCAACACAACTAACAATCGCATACTTAGATAGCAGTTTTTGTAACAAGTGGCAAACGGTTCACTGCAAGAAATATAAATAAAAGGTGTGGTTATAAAAAGTAATGGCTCCCACAGGTAGAGGCATCTTTAGCCTTACAATGTAACGTGTAGCAGCATACAATTGTAGTCCACCTGGTTGCTTCTACCTGCTGTTTATATAATTTCGATTTTAAATCGGTTTATCTTTTGATTTACATATTTTTTTTATTGGAAAAATCGGTTTACTTATAAATTTAGTACTATTTCAAATTCAAAAATAATATTATTGATTTTATACAAAATATAAGTCTAAACGTGAATTTACTGTGCTTACTAGAAAAACATAACTAAGAATCTGAAGTGAGAAAAACTAAATGTTTAAACTTTAGACACGTCTTAAACATGCATAGGAATTATATAGTGGACATGTAAAAGACAACTTGAAACAGGAGTATTTTTATAAGCAATTAGGCACAGTCAACAATTTAATCAAGTATGCATTACTTACTACGTAATGGTAGGGCGCGGTTGGGCGACCGCTCAGGGCGCCGGACACAAAAGGGCGCCGCAGGTGCCCCTTTGTTAACGGTATTTATGTATTTATACGTAAATTCTCTTAATTTAGAGGAAAATCATTATGTTGGCAACACTAAAAAAATAATTTTTTTTTTTTTTTTACTAAATGGTTATTTCATTATGTCCTTTGCCTTTTTAGGGTTCCGTACCCCGAAAGGAAAAAACGGAATCCTTATAAGATCTGTTGTCCGCCTGTCTGTTCTTCTGTGAGTCAAGACCCTGTATTTTGGGGATGCCTGGAGGTATCAAGCTTATATTTGAACTGTATACTCAAGTCTATGGTCCCATTAAGTTTGATAAATTTGGACACTATCAAGGGTAGCAAAACCTATAGGATACTTCCCGTTGACCTAAAACTATGAAATTTGGCAAGTTACATCGTTGTAGATCACAAGTACAGGAATAAATCAGAAA
The DNA here is from genome assembly GCA_947532085.1 of Elegia similella. Taxonomy (NCBI): domain Eukaryota; kingdom Metazoa; phylum Arthropoda; class Insecta; order Lepidoptera; family Pyralidae; genus Elegia; species Elegia similella. Next base: position 18,731,714 of record OX383934.1, on the reverse strand, counting down.
ACTGAATATTTGTGATAAAATCTTTAAAAAAAATAGTTTAAAAATGAATATTTGCTTACCTCGATGGTATAATCGTATTCGCCTGCCTATAACGTAATTACTTTGAAATGTATTTTTGTTTGCTGGAACCCTACGAGTGTGAATCCAATTCGTGCTTGGCCAGTTTTTTCGAATGAGTTTGCAGTTAGAAGGCGCGAGTAAAATAAGGAGGAGGGGGCGCCGTATGAATCTCGCCCAGGGCGCTGGTAGTGCTAAAACCGGCACTGGAAAATAATATTAGTATGAAACTTCAGAAAATAGGTTTCAGTAATATGTTTAAAATAATTAGCTTCTGATTTACATATTTGTTTTATTGAAAAAACCGCGGCCTTGCATGCATAATTATGTTGTTGACCGTACTAAATTATGTTGCATTTTCAATATCATGAACGCATTTACTTTTACGTGAAAATACCATCAGGTGAGTTTTTTTTTACATATATTGAAGTAGACATTTGTCTCCAACAAATGCCTACTTCAATATATGTAAAAAAAAATGATTGTAAACGAACGTATCGAAAGTAAAGGTACCTACTTGATCAAGCCCGTGCCACCTTTGGGACGCGCCTGCAAATTGACATGGAAGTGATTTCAAGAATATAGTGTTGAGTTCTCAGGAGAATCGCCGCCACTCCACATGGTTCGGCTTATCAGTATTTTGAGCCTTGGCGGAGCATATGAGGCATAACATGAGCGCTGTTTATGCCATTACTCTGTCATCGCTCCAAACGTAAACACAGTGTGTTTTATTTCCCTAGCTCCAACAATATTTTCATTGTGCTACATTGCAAATTCCATACCACATGTGATTTTAATGATATTATGATTTAATGGACCGAAAGGTCATAGTGCAGTTGCATTGAGTATGTTACTCATCTCTTTATTATACAGCCCTCAGTGCATATAAGATGCAATCTTCGTTCGAATTGGAACCAATCTGAGGCATTGAAATGTTTTATATGTTTTTATTGCTTGTAATATTTTCTAGAACAATCCTTTAGACATTTTACGATGTTGCTTCGTACCAATGTACAGTCACGAGCATTAATAAGTACACAATTATATTCCATTTTAGACCATATCACATCGACTTAAGAACTGATGTATACATTTAATGCCTGTGACTGTACATGTATTTTTTAATTATATATTAAAGCCAATAAATGTGTCATTGAACTTTAAAATATGCTTCAATAACCATAATCTTTTATATAAAAACCCGACTGCAATCAAACTACTAATCCGATATTGACCAATCGGAAAGCATTCCTTTTCAATTAAAAAAAAACATAAAGGACGAATTATGATGTAACAAACATTACAAAAACATACAAACGAATTGAGAACCTCCTCCTTGTTTTTAAGTCGGTTAATAAAATTATGCAAAGATATCAATGTGAAAGTTGTTTTCGATATCTTTAAAAAACCGATACACTTTCTTGATCCTGTTTACCGTATTGAAGGTTATATGGTGTCCCATTTAAATATAGGCCTCATGGCAGCCTCGAACTGAAAGCAACATTTACGTGCCCCATGGGCCAGGCGCAAATTCATGATGGCAGGGCTAACTTTTTGTATAGATTTGGAAATTACGAGAAAACACCTATTTTTTGAGAATTGCGCATCCCTCATGACATGACAGACATGACGTTTAAGTACAAGTTTAAGTACCGATACAAGCTGCAATAATCCTTGGAGGATCAGGTCCGATCCGATACAAGCTGCAATGATCCTTGGAGAATAATTGCAGCTTGTATCGGATCGGACCAAAAATTTTTTTAACACTTCTAAAACCCTTGAAAATTTGTTTTCATATGTCATTATTTATTTTACATTTTTGTTTACTTGGTTTAACGGGCTCAGCCCTAGGTAATTGTTAAAAATTGTAGGAGTGTAAACTGTAGTGAATCAAAATACAATATTTTTTTAAAAGCCCAACTCGTATAAGATCAAAAACTACTTACAACATCTTGTTTAACCATGGATGATAAGTATTGATTTTGCAACCAATCAAAACAACAACTTCCGTTTCGCGAATCAGATAAACCGATCTAAAATAAAATTATTATACCGACTCCGAAACAGGATATAACAACTTAAGCCGTCAGGATTTGTAATACTGTCGAAGACTTGCTTCCCCACCGGATGGAAGAAGATCAGCGATTACATGCATATTAGATGCACCCAGTCAATTTTCCTTTGCGTGGGGCTACGGAAACCGTGTCTGGTGTGGAGTTACCAGCCCGGGGCAAGCACGCGGGTTCACCTCCCGTCTACACTGCCACTCGATGCTCGCCCGACACGAGTTCGAAATTCGAATCATTCCGAGTCGGACTCTCGCGCGGAAAGCACGTTGCCCGCAACACGCTCTTTACTTCGAAACTTTACTCGCACACATCGACGAACTGTGAATGAAGTGGTGTTTTGAACTATTAGTTTTTATTTGAATACTTTCATTTGCTTGACAGTTTTGATTTGTGTTGTTTATTTTATATTATTTTGGTTCTGTGACTGCATATTGGAAGTGTTCGATTTATTTCACCGTAGCAGATTACGGTGAGTACGTGTTGAATTTTAATTTACTTATTTATGTAGAAGTTTAGTCCAGCCGCTTATGCGGACGAGAGGAGCTCGCGGCGTGAACTGCATTTTGTGATGAAGGTCGGTCGTGCGTTTCGTTGCAAACCGCTCGGTTTCTATGTCATTCATCTTTTATAGGGTCAGAGGTCTACTTATCGGGTGTCACTGTCGCTGGTGCATCGGTAATTACTACTGGTTAATTGATTTTCTGGTTAACGCATTATAATCGCTAACTAGCTTTGTTACTTGCATATTATGCTTTAATTATTTTTGTGTTCTTGCTAATTGATTTTTAATTAATTTTGTAATAGTCTGATACCACTAAAATGAATTAGTTGATTCTTCTTATATATCAACGTATGCAATAAAAATAAAATAATAACCAATTAAGTAGGTTTTTAACTGTGTAATTACAGAACAGTCTAATTAATAAAGCTTGATTAACTAAGAATCACAAAAGTTATATTAATATATTAATATAATTTAAAATTAAATGTAAAAAATAACGAAAATTCAATGATTTTTTTGGCAAAATACATATTTTGTGCGTTGAAGTCTTTTATTAGAGATATTACAAAACGTATCAATAGCCTTAATACATTTAAATGTATGAAATTAAACTGTTAAGTGTAATTGCTGAAACCATATGATTGTTCAAGATATAGACCTTACAGTTTGTAATGGTGTTCACCGGGATATAATATTACTAGAAAAAAAAACAACTGATCCTCTCCTGACATGGCTGCATACTAAATACGCTACATGCTATTGCATATCGGTTGTGTGTATACTAGTTTATCTACCGGATTTTATATATTGATAAACAACTATTAACAATGGAAACAATAATAAACAGGTCACTACTAGATGACTTCATGAAATGACAAAGTATTATTATTTTTTACTGTCTCAATTAAATGCCAGATATTTACATAGCTTTACTGGCTATAATAGTGCTATAAGCAAAATCCTATATGTATAGATGTGAATACGTTTGCTTCTCCTTGTCGCTAAAACAACTGATATGATTTTTGTGAAATTTTACAATATAACTTATACATTGTAAATTAATTATTATAAGCTTAAACCTCAATCTAAATACCTACATAGGCGTTATTAGCTTTACATGTTCACCCATTTTGATCTTCCATACCATCTTCCATACTGATCGGGGAGAAAAGAAAAAACATAGAATGTACCAGCTGCTTCTATTCCCGCACAGATCGTAAAATCCGATCGCGGGTGCGGAATAAAATTTACGAATCATATTAGTATTTTTTTTTTTTTGTCTAAAATTTACTTATATTACTAGTACTCATGATTCAAATGCTCTTCTAATTAGTTACAAATCAGCGACATTCTATAGCTTTTTCTTATAATTAGGTAAGTAATAACAATAAGTCTATTGGCCATTTAGAATCTAGACCTAATTTTAAGGCATTTTCTCAAGAATTTCTCACCTCGACGATATGATGCTTCCTCAATCGAAATGTCGCGATTTTCGACTCATTTTCATTCATTGGCTGATAATATAATTTTAAACAATATTAAATACAATTCATTTAATTAAAATCAAGGTAAAAATTACAAAGATATCCGTCAATTATATAGAATAAAATACACAGATAAAAAAACCATTAAAATTCACCACTGGTCGCTTCCCGTGCAAAGGTACCCAAAACGCTGGCAGCATTTCCACGCTGGATCGCTATGGCCATCCTTTGCACGAGAAACGAGCCAGAGCGGAAGTCACCTGTTTTCTCAGCTATTCGGTGGCCTATCTCTCGAATAAGACGTTTTGCGTCAGCGCCCCAGCAACCCATTGTTTCGACCGCCACGGGAACAAAACAATATTGCGGTTCCAGAGCCGCATACTTTATGCGCTTCCTCTCAGCCGCATCCTCTGCGGCCGCCGCCGCTAACCCGATTGTACGACTGAGGTGGCTGGTATTAGTATTTGTTTTCTGCGGTAGTCGGTTTTGAAACGTTAGTATTCTGGAGCTTTTGAACATTAATGAATCAAACAAATATTACTAAATTAGATCCTTACAATGTGATTTGACGTGATTATGTGCCTAAAAAGGCCATTTTCTGTATAAACATTATGATATAATGATGCTTTACTGGCTTGCCTAATCCAATAATTATTAAAAAATAAATAAAAAGATATTGATTTTTTAATAAATTTAATCTATATAGTTAAACTCGTTGACTTCATTTACCTAGTCTGTGTACGAGGAAACCATTTTGACACTAGTGAAACCGGAGAGAAATTCTCCATTCTCATGAATTTCTCCTCAAGGAAATTTGCGGGAAATTTCCAATAATTCTCGAGAATTTCTATAATTCCCACACTTGAAAGAAAGAAGAAAAGATTCTCAAGAAAAATTTCCGACCCGTGCTTACTGTTCTCGAAAATTTCGAGCACGGCACAACTAATTGACACACAGAAGGTTGAACTTGACTTAAAATGAACAGAACAGATAATTTTAATACGGTAGGTATTGAAGATGAATATATTTAAGTACATTGATCTCAAGGTAATCAGCTTTTGAATGCATAAAACTTTTTGGCTGTATTAATTATGCTGGAATAAGAACAATCAGAAATTACACCAATGCACTTGTAATATCTACTTACTGACATACATTAGGTACTTAGAAGCTGATTACTCGCTATTGTGCGTTTCCACTGACCACGTCATTTAATAATAACGATGGATTAATTTGAACAAATATTTATAACTTCTTTGGGTAATAATATTTCACTTTGCTCACAACACGAACAACATACAATGTGATCCAATTAAAAACGGGAAAGAACAAAATCATTTTTTTTTTATCGTAAATTTGAGTGCCTTTCACCTTCATCTTGCCTGATGGTACACGCAAACTCAAATAATGCCTATTCACTAAAACTAAATTCATTGCAGTGAAAAATACATAAAATTATTTCTTACTAGCTTACGCCCGCAGCAACGACGTTCCCTTAGGAACAGTATTTTTTTTTCCAGGTTGAAAGGTAGCTTAAGTCCTTCTGCATACTTCAGAGTACTTGTATGCAAATTTCATGATGATCGGTTCAGTAGTTACGGCGTGCAAGCGTAAGAAACAAATAAATAAACAAACTCATTTTAGCATTTATTATAGTACATACATTATAGAATAGTATGGATTAGCTGTATTGGTATTCTTATTTGTCATCATGGGCATATATAATCTACACTTATATAAAAAGCAGGCCAAGTGTGAGTCGGACTCGCGCACGTAGAGTTCCGTACATTATATAGGTATTATAAGTTTAAAAATATTTTTATTGTGATCTAATTAAATATTTAAACTATTCGCAATTTTTTATTTATCTGTGTTATTTATGATACACATTCGCATGGTTGATTCCCATGCGAATGTCAAAAAAACACGAATATTTACGGCATAATCAGCTGTATCTTTTGATTGAGTTGGCTTAGAAGTCTGATTTTTTCACAGCTCCAAAGGACAGAAGATCTGAGTATTTGTAATGAATTTTAGCTTGATACCTCTACGCGTTCCTGAGAAAAAGGGTCTTGACAGACGTACTACCAAGTGATCCTATAAAGGTTCAATTTTTCCTTTTGAGGTACGGAACCCTAAAATTGTAAAAATATTATGAAACTTATTTCGATAACGCTAAAAGAATATGAAAAGTCCATCAGCAATTAGATTGAGAGAGATAATTACTAATATAAAAAAAAAACTGTAATTTTCCGTCGATTACTAGTCGATTGTATCAAATATTTTCAGGTACTTATTCGTACTATCAAATAAGTACTTATTCGTAGCTTTCTAACCTAGAAATGTTAAGCAATCTACAATTGTTTGATATACGTTACCCGAATAAAGATAAAAGTACTTACTTAAAATTTGTAAAGTACACAATCTAAAATGGGATATTTTACTCAAGGAACATCATAGCAGGTGCATTCAACTCATGAAATTCTTGTGAGAAAAATCTCGAATGTGTTAATAACCTTTAGTATTTGCTTTAATGATACGTAGGTACATTACCATTAGAGAGATTAGCTGGAGATTGTAACACCATAATTACTGGATATCTGCACAAGAACTTAAAAACACTCTTTGTTTCAAATTTTTCGTGAATCTTGATTGCGTATCAGTATATTGTGATGATTATCAATTTATTGTTTGGAACCATATTGTACTAACCAACGCGTGATTGTTCATTATTTTCAAATCTTTTGTGTCCAAAAATCACTGAAGCTTCTCCTAGCTATTATTTCATGTAACTCGAAGGTACTAGAGAGTAGTTAGCAAGGTTTAACTTCCAGAGAAAAATAAATCATAATTTAAAAAATCTTTATGTCAAGGCTTATTAGGGACTGCAAAGCATAATAAAGCTTATTAAGCCTTATTATGCAAAGGTGATCTCCAATTCTATAAAATTGGAACAACATATTGTATAGACAAATACATAATAGCATTTCACAATAGTATTATACATATTTTACTTATTTACAATATATAATATTTTTATGTGAATTACTTAAAGAAATATACAATTTTCATGAATCTTCAAGAAAATGCTCCTCATTATTTGCTTATAGGTCAAATATTTAATGAAATTGATACCGGTAAAAGAAAAAAAAAAACAACTACACCAAAAACAACATATGTCAAGCGTGACTACGCTTCAAACATGTTGTTTTTGGTGCAGTTGTGGTCCGTCTCCAAATGTTAACCCTACAGTTTGCAAGTCACCAGACACCACGGCACCGAAATAAAATAATGGAAATAAATTGATGTGACGGTAAATGTTGATTGCGGCGCTACAAATACTCTTTAATCGTGGTTCACAATAGTGAGCGTTCACCAACATTGTTTAGCACGATCCAGACACAATGCGTACCGTAATGTAAACTCCACGCGCACCGCACGCCGCAGGCATCGGATTACGGGGTGGATCCATGCAATGTGATCGTCACATGATCATTTAACGCCTTCCAGTGCTGGAATGGAGCTGTTTTACTTTTCAGTCCTCGGGCATTTTAGAATTTAAGGAGAACCTTAATTCCTAAACTAATACTCATAAATTAATTGGTATCTAGTTAACTGGAATTTTATCAGACGGCCCAGATAGGCACTAGGCAAACTTTTAAATTTACAATCTTTAATGCATAATTTGATTGTAATACTGACAGCAAGAAATAAAAAAAAAAAAGTTTAGCCTCCAGTGAATACAATTAAGTTATCTTCAATACGTTAAGACTACAGACTTGTAATCTAGCGGTAGTAAACAGTTTTGGGTAAAAGTGGCACCGCGTGGCAACAGATGTATTGACATTGGCACGAGAGCCGGAGGCGACGGAACTCGTCGCGAAACTGCCTCGGCGCACCTGCCGACCGACAAACCTTAACTATGATCGTCTTTACACAACTCCACATTGTGACGAGTAGAATAGCGAGTAGACTTGCACTCTCGAAGAGCACTGTTAACAGTAACCATTACTTATTCGTAGCAGTAACCTAATAAATGTATTGGCATTGACATTAAAGGCAGCGGGGTTATGTAACTTGACGCTAACTGCCGTGGAGACCTCGAATTGTACTAGGCATATCAAGTAATGTAACAGCTAAATTTTGATAGTCCGACTAACAGATACAATCTTTTGTCAATCTATAGTCACTAAACCCATAGTAAATTAAACTTTAAACAGAACTTTCTCAACAGATTGATAACATAATATTAGAAAACTTAGACTGACTTGATTATCTATGCTATATCATCATTCCGGTAGAAGTGATAGATTTAGCTTGCCACACGACTCGTCCATTCTACTAGACCAATTGGATTAGAACACAGCTTTACGGCCATCTCCTATCGCTTCAAGAGAAATTGATTCTAAACGCGAACCGACAACATAAGTTTAATAGACCTCGTTAAGCCATCAAAAGTTACAATTAATCATTCGCAACCTTGCATCGCTACCATAAAAATGTTAACCAAAATGCTTTTAAATAACTTAATTTAGAAGCCCTTGCCGAAGTAGGTGAACAAATGATTAATATATCGTGTTACGTGGTTAAACTAATGAACAGTTGTTATTTTGAACACTTTTTGTGGTCTTTTAATTAAGTAAAAGTTAAGAATACATGTTTTATTTAGCATCAATTTACATGTTACTTTCACCTTTTGAAGTTACCGTCCTTATTGGATGTTGGTTTTATGTCTCACCAGTGACGCAGGCGATTGAATTGTGATTTTAAGAAAAGGTTACGGAAGTTATAGTTATAAAATATATATTATGTTATGTGTGATAATCTGCTGCTTGGCCTGCGTAAATCGGAAATTTAATTATCTCTTAAGAACTTACGAGGTTCAGTATAATATATAATTATCTATACATATAATAAAACAGTAAAATTAGTTTGTCTGTACATTTCGAATTTTTGACTGAAATGGATAGAGGGACACTTAAAAAGAATAACAGAAAGAAAAAAAAAATTTTTGGAATTTCTTGTCTGTCTCTCTGTCTGTCTGTCTGTCTGTCTGTCTGTCTGCCTGTATGTATGATCACGATTATCTTCGAAAATACTGAACCGATTTACTTCAAACTTTCAGCAATTGCTTTGTTTTAACTCAGTTTAACATTTAAAGTTTGTTTCATCAAAATCGGTTCATTAAAAAAAAAGTTATCGTCATTTGAATGAACTCAAGGCATGAATTTGCCTGCAAACATATAGCAAAAATAAAATAAAATAATAAGTGACATAAGAAAATTAAAATCCAAAGTTAATTCATCATCATTATACGACAGCATTATACCTATCCATACTATCCATAGTAATCCATACTAAAGAAAAAAGGAGAAGCTGACTGACTGACTGACACATCAACGCAGGGCCTAAACTATAAGGGTTAGGAACTTGAAATTTTGCACAGGGATTCCTTTTATAACGTAGGGGAGCACTAAGAAAGGATTTTTGGAAATTCATCTCCTTAGGAGGAAAAACGGGTTGCAAAGTTAGTATGAAACTTTGTTGTTTTTGAAGTTATTCGAATGAAATTCAGCATGAAGGTTCTTTACTGAAAGGTATGAAACACGAGTAAAATATTTTACTCAAAAATCATCCCTTAAGGGGGTAAAATAGGGGTGCAAAGTAAGCATGAATGTTTGCCATTTTTGAAGTTAGTCGAATGAAATTCAGCATGAAGGTTGTTTACTAAAAGGCATGAAACACGAGTAAAATATTTTTCTCAAAAATCATCCCTTAAGGGGATATAACGGGGATGCAAAGTTAGTATGAAACTTTCCGTTTTTGAAGTTATTCAATTCAAATTCAATATTAAGGTGTTTCATTGAAAGTCATAAACGAATGTATTCCGGGTAATTCTACTGTTCCTGAGAAATCGACACTTACGCGGGCGGAGCCGCGGGCAAAAGGCAAACCTGACTTATATATTAACGCACAGCAGAAACTACTGTGCGCAGAAACTGAACTTTGGCACAGGGATTCTTTTTATGATGTAAATGAGCACTAAGAAAGGATTTTTAGAAAATCAAAGGGGTTGAAGTTTTATGGAATTTTCTCATTTCTGGACTTAGAAGTTTGAAAGTAGGTACGGGAGTTCTCAATTAAAATTAAAAAAAGATCTGTTTAGGTGAACCAGACAACATTCTCCCTTGAAGGGGTAAATAGGGGGTAAAGTTTGTATGGAATTTTTTTATTTACTTAGAAATATGACAATAAGAAGTTCTCCATTACAATAAAAAAATATCTGTGTAGGTGAATTGGGCAAAATCCCCTCCTTAAGGGCTAAAGATCTATGCAGGTGAAATGTATTAAATTCCCCCTTAAGGGGAAAAAGCAAAGGGACAGGGGTTTGTATGGAATTTTTATCATTTCTACTGTTCCCAAGGGAACGACATTAACTATAAGACAAAATAATATTGATCCTGTGTACCACCTGCCTACCTACGTACCTTCAAATATCAACTTTAAGACTAAAATCCAATAAACAGACATACCAAGTATTGCATATTCATGAAACATTGTAAACTATGTTATATTTTCTAGAACCGATTATGCATCAGAAGTAGAACTTAGTAAGAATTCTAGAAACAAGTAATGTTGTTTGTTTCCGCCTTTTATAAATAGTGGACCTTCAAGAATTGCATCAACTCTTCAAACCTCTCGGTTTGATGATTTTGGAGCGTCTCCAATGCAAATAATTATTTCTTCATTATTAACGTTTGGAAAACCTCGTAAACCGATATAACTTCAAAGCGTCCCTCCGTGGCATCCTCGTGTTCAATTGCTTCAATTCTCACATTTCCTTTAATTAATTCAGATGCAATTGGCTTCCAATAGCAGTAAAAACAACGAGCACATTAACGATGCAGTTAAACTATCCTCAAATGTTTGCTGTTAAATGACATCTCTATACAACGTTTATCGGAAAGGGTGAAGCCAGGTTAGTTTACTCATCAATATGGATGAGTAAGCAACTATATTTTTTGGGATTTCGGGTAAACTTTAGTATAGGGCCAACCTCAAAATCGCAAATATATAGTTCCACACCTATTTCGTCGCAATACGATGTATATAGATAGAACAGATATATTTTTTACACGACTTTGGCATTGATTCCTCTGTAAAACTTGTTCGTATCTCCTTGTTAAATTTTTCCGCCTAATACTGGATACCTTATACATTTTAAAGATAGAAAAATTTAAAGCATCCGTTCCGCATCCATATAAGAATTAGTTATATTGGTTCTGATTTCACATAGTTGATGTCGATAGTGCCTTGGCATTCTTCATCAACATTTGACGTTTTTCCGAGCTGGTATTCCATGTGAACAAGCACGGAGCGGGATTGTTCCCCGCGGCAGCACTCCCACGGCTGGGAGCCTTCCGTCTTCACCTCGTGGACATACAATAGCTACTTACGTTACTGCTTATTTTTTCTCGATCTTTGTTGTTTACATTAATGGTTAATGTTCATCAAGAATTCCTGGAAGAGAAACTTGTCTTTTTCTTGACAGTTTATAGAATCGAGACTGCTTCCGCGTATCGATTTTTTGCCGATAATACCATCGATACCAGTCCTTTGGAGCCGACCTGATCCGATTCCAATCTGGGACGCTTTGGTCAATTATAGACCTAATCGCGTAAATAAATACTATTTTTGATGACATTCTTTACTTAATGGTTTATTTTCTTTATTTTTATAACAGCCGCTAATTACTACTCCGTTCGTGATGGTTTTAATGATAATCGCAGACTGGTAACATGCGGTCGATGTGTGCGCCGACTCTCGAGAGCTTGAACCCGCAGAAGCCAAACTGATTTCACTGGGAACTATGCCATCTGGGTGCACTAAAGTTGACAACCGGCCGACTTCGACTTATTTATTACCCTTTTCAATGCGGCCCTACACGACATCGTTTCGCTACTATGCACCTAGTATGTATAATCATCAGCTTTTTTTGTTAATGACTACCGGTTTCCACGATGTTCATATGGTAGTATGTATTTTGTGTAAATTAGTATTTGATATAAAGAAAAAGTAGTGAGTAAAGTCGATGATTAACACAAATTTCAAAAGATTTTAATCTAAGACGTACCACTTTGTTTGATTTTAATTACCGTGTTATCAGCACAGGCATCTCGAGCATTCGTTGGTGGTATACTGAAGACAGGGTTTCGACCTTACGCCGACAAAGATTACCGTTGCTTACTGTCATTTTTTTATTTAATTCCGCGAAGTGGCGTAACGGTGTCGCGTCCATTTGTTTTGGTTCGCCACTGACCGTCGCGAAGGTTGTTGCATTGCACAAATTCGGGTGCGTACGCGCAAATTATACGCGCGCTATGTAACTTATTAACAACAGCCATTTATGATAAAACTATGCAAGTGTATAAAAGTGGATGAAGTGTGATAAGGAAAGACCCTAAATAGACCCTAAATCTATAAATGCAGGTTGTGATCTTTGTCTTGCATTTTTGAAGTAAAAATTTCTTTAGCGGCGTTTTGGACAAGCGACCTGATCGAAAATTCATATGACGGACTCGTGACCTAAGACCGCCGGCGCGGCGTAGGAGAGGAAGTAATATCCCCCTCACTTTATACCGCGCGGAGTTTCCATTTCTCCCGGCACTCCCGCAAAGTAACCCATTTTTTTTTTGTAATTTCTTAGCTTAGAGTATTAGAGTTATAGTTATAGTATATAGTTAGAGTATATATATACTAACACATAGTGTCAGGATTACTAACTTTCTTATGGATCTTAGTTATCTGAATAGAAAAGTTTTTTTTATATTATTAACTTAGCAAATATTGTAGAGAAACAAAACTCATAATCAGCAGTATAAATGCAGATTTAAGATTCAGTTGGCGAAAATGTTACTTTAGTCAGAAATAATATACCTTTGAGCTAAAAAGCAGTCCGCTCGTATCAACACAGAGTTGCGATTGTGGAGAGTTCTCCTATATTATTTAAATGTCTGGTTTCGTTACAGTTTATAACGTAACAGATTACTTTAGCACGTGGACCACACTATTTCTGTTTATTGCGCTGTGTATTCAGCAACGTGCTGAATCTTGGGACTTGATAAATAGAAACTTCTACATTCACTTACTCACGTCTATTTTTATTTTTATATCTCAAACAACGGTGTATCCGTGCCTTAAATGCATTTTCCTTGTAGTACCGAAATCGTAAATTGAATAATTCTACTTCTTCCAATCTTTTTGTATCGCAAAGAACCAACCTTTTAAACTTCAAAATCCTTTTAGCCGCGTTAAACCTTTTCAATGTTTAAAACTACTTACTCAAAACCGTATTTGAGTTACGAATAAGGTTTTGAGACAAAAAATCACTCGAGTTCAAAAAGAGGATGAGTAATTATTGAAATAGGAACGAATACTGTTAACCCTATTTGCTTACACTTTTCATGTCTTCCATGTCTGGGAGAAAAGAAAACGAAGAATGTACCAGCTGCTTCTTTTCCGATCGTAAAAGCCGATCGAAGAAATCAGCGAAAATCTGAGGAATCATGTAAGCAGGCGATACGGCTAGCAACCCATTACTATTCTGATTCCGTTTTCCACCTTCACGCCCACCAACATGCTAAACGTGGCTTTTAGGTCTTATAGACCTACGCTCTGCTTACCCCGCAAAGGAAAAAGACGTAATAGTATGTATGTGAAAAATAAGTCAAAAACTAAGTTTTAGTCAAAAAAACTGCTAATATTAGATATAATTATCTGCCATGAACGAACATACAGAATGGAACATGTGAGTAGTTAATTAACACGAAATGTTTGGAATGTGTGGGAACCGATTAGATTGATGCGTGAAGAATCTGCTGATACAGGTGACATATGAACCGGCGATATCACGTACATGAAACACGCAATGTAATTTGAATCCTTCCTTTCATTTTGTAATTCATTTTTGTAAAAGTAATTCAAATTACCTACTTTGATATGATGAATTATGACGTGAAGAAGAAAAGTAGACTCTTTCTCGGAGCTGTGCGATTCCAACAGTAACGGCTAAAATAAATTACGGTAACTAGAACGGTATGCAGTGATTTAAGGACGTGCCTACAACTTCGTATTACAATTTTGCCTTGTATTTTTACAAATTTACAAAATCGAATTGAAATGTCTTTTCAAAATTCAGGTACATTAGCCGTAATGTATTGATTGTGAGTTTCTTAATTTTACCAGTATCGGTCCGCTCCGGCTTCGCTAGGGTAAATATAGGTATTTATTCTATAGCCTATTTTCATCACGGATAGTATAGGATTCTAATGGTGAAAGAATCTTTTAAATCGATCGAGTAGTTTCGGAGCTTATCAAATTCAAACTTTTAAACCCTTAGACATAATTTCATATCAGCTATATTTTTTTTTTGGACGTGTAGAAGTGTTTCTTTTTATTTGTTGATTTCATAATTTAATTTCTTTATACAATGTCCATTTAAATTAAGCGCAAATATTTTAAGGGCTGGGTCTCATAGGCAAAGAAATGCTTTAGTAACAAATTTTAACAAATCGATGCGCTAGTTTTCTTTATGTTTTCATACAAAATAGTTATATTTTTTATTTATATCGATAAATCAGCTGCTTTGATTGTCGACCTCAGTGACTTAGTATCTATAGTGAAAAGTTGTTGGCCAAGAAAGTGATATTTTGTACACAGAGTGTTTTTTCGTCTGTTTTTCTAAATGTTCAGGTCCAGATATATCTAAATTAGCATGTCGATTTTTTCATGTTGATTCTGAAGCATTTTTCTGGCTTATGGGTGCAGGCGTTTAAAATATTTGCGCCTAATTTAAATTGACCTAATATACATGGTGAATTATTTATCGTTTTGGAAACCTTAAAAGGGTCTCAGACCATCAATATGAACAACTTTTTCTATGGGACCGAAGTTGGGAACTCAAAAAAAATTTCGTCATTTCCAAACAAAAGAGTTCCACCGCCCAGCCAGTTTGTATGGGAGTGTCGAATTTTTTTTTGAGTTTCCATCTTTGTGCCCATAGGGAAAGTTGTTTATTTTGATTGTCTGAATCACCCCTTTAAGGGTCCAAAACGATAAAAATTTCACCCTTTATAAAGCTGACATAGAATATTTTCATTCAAATTCCATTGCTTGTTATCACCGCAAAAAAAAGTATTGAACCGCATCGGTACGGCTCCGCATGCATATTTTAGGTTCATAAGCCGAAGTTATTAGCCGCCGAGACAGACAACTCCCATAATAGAATTTTGTATGCCGTGACACAGGTAAATAAACTTTGCGTCCATAACATTATTAGAAATGGAACAAAAACGTATTTTTTTTCTCTCTCTAGTTTTGCTTGACATTTCGTTGTATCCATAAAGTATGTTAACTTCATTGAGATGCTCACTTCTTATAACTCTTTGTACCTAGTTTTACCCCCGTCGTTACTAAAGTCAGAAAAAAAACCGGCTAAGTGCGAGTCACGTACGAAGGGTTCAGTACCATTATCTATAATAAGTTAAAAAATATTTAAAATATGTTTTTTTTATGATGTAACTAAAAAATTATATTTTTCGCAATTTTTCCTTTATCTGTGCTATAAGACGTTGCTTTGTACTAAATTTAAAGATTCTGAGTTCAGGGAGAGTAGCTTGTAATTTTTGATTCCCTTGCGAATGTTGAAAATTACGGCATAAATGGCTGTATCTTTCTTTTGAATGCGTTGGCTTAGAAGTTTTTTCTTTCACAACTTCAAGGCAGTAGACCAGAATATGAATTTCAGCTTGATGCCTACATCCACGCGTTCCCGAAAAAGAGGGTCAAGACAGACGGACACAAAGTGATCCTGTAAGGCTTCCGTTTTTTCCTTTTAGGTACGGAACCCTAAAAACAAAAAGTATGGACCTCTAGACCTGACTATCACACTCTTACCTAAAATTAGGCGCCAAACTTATAGCATTCCTTCTTTTGGTCGGTGTTTGAAACTGGATAATAAAAGGATAGTGAAGGGCTATTTGAAATATAAGTAGGTACCCTCTAGTGGACGTTGTGTCGCATAATGAGACTTCCAGTCCATCAATCTTGTCAACCTGTCCAACTGGTGATCCTTGTTTCATTTGCCGTTTACTTCTAACATGAAATATTAATAAGTTACTTCTAATAATACGTAATTACTATTAATACGAACGGAACCCTTATATTATTATTATATTTTAATCAAAATATATGTAATGCAATTTTATTATTTAAACAATTTGACATAATGAATTAAGATATTTCACAATGCCGGAACAGGTATATTTATAAATAGTTTTAAGACCTAATGTATAAGATAAATATACTGAAAATGCAATTTATAAATTGAGTGAATAAATGAATATGAATATAGGATAACTTTGTGATCCGTCTGTCTGTTAAGATCCTTTTTCTCAGGAGAGCGTGGAGGTATCAAGCTGAAATACTTATCAAATACTCAGATCTACTGTCTCTTAGAGCTGTGAAAAAATCAAACTTCTAAGCCGCAGCAATTAAAAGATACAGCTGTTTATGTCGCAAATTTTCGACATTCGCTAGGGAATCAAAACCTACAGGCTTTCCGTCGACTGAGAAGGAGCTCAAAAATCATTTACATAATTATAATATTAATATGGACGCTACAGTTAATATTGCAGTGAATCAAAACATTGCTCCAAGGCCTCGGCGAACAAATGAATTGAAACACATGTCAAGTTCAATATTTAATAATCATTATATGAGGTTATCTATGTTCTCCGATGATAATGCTATGTTTGTTTTTGATTTGTCAAGTGATTTGATTGCGCAACATATAAACATGTGCTTAGGCCAACAATTATATAATGCAATCTGTACTAAAGGGATATCAAGCATTTCCAAATTTGAATACCTATTTGTAATAATTTTTTTTAGAACTTGTAAACAATACGAGTATTAATAAACCTAAGACAAATATTGAGAGAAACAAAACTTAGATCGCTATTTTCAATGGTTTTTTTTTTACTCAAGATCATAATAATGATAACACGTCATATAGAATTAATATCTGTCCAGAAATTTATGAAACTATAGCAAATTTCAAATGGTATTTTGTTTACATTGTTTACAATTTCTGAAAAAATGTACTGTCGTGATTGTGATTGCTAGAGATAATAAACACAATTTGTGATATCCCGATCGCCTTGTGTTCTCTGAGTAGTTCATGGTAACGAAACCAGCAGTTGTTTTCGTTAAAATTTATTACAGAAGGTAAACCATTATTTTTTTTAATTCATAGTAAGAACTACTTGCGGTAACTTGAGGGCTCGTTTATAAACATTCCAGTTATGTATTTAATTTGTCTGTAACTACTTACTATACGCAAAAGAAATGATTTAACAGTCAATATAAATGATGAACAGCGATGTCATCCGTCGATGCAATTTATCAAAACCGATTTAATCGTAAAAAGTTTTGATAAATTGCTGAATCATAACATCATTACGCGAATAAGCCTTCCTTTTAGACAGGACAAGGCGAGGCGCGAATGAAAGTGACAACCGCGGACGAAAGTGACTTTAGATTTATTTACACTAGTTTGAAATAGACTCGAACGCTTCTAAAACTGGTGTCCACTTCACATCAGCGGACTAAGCCGCTATTTATATCGCTGCGGGCGAAGATCAGACGCCATTTACGGCAACTAGAATGCTCCCTACAACCACGGCAATTAACTGCATGTTTCGTACATTGAGATATTTTTATTCGCTTTCTTTGTTCCAAATGAATTGCTTACACCGTTTGTTTCCTCCACGACTTTTTTCAACCTGAGACACATTGTTGAAGCCTGCCTTGCAAGAGTTTGTTGAACTACGCCCCTTTAATAGCCCTTTGTTTGTAAACAATGTGAGATTTGACACTAAGTGGTTGTCGAGGAAAAATCTTGTCCTGCATCTTGATCTCTAAATATTTCGTGTTCCAAATTAATTGAACAGAAATGTAATGTGCAAGTAACATCTCATATATGTAATATTGTTTAACCATACACTTATCAACTAAAACATGTATGAATAAAACAAAAATCCAATTTAGCTTTTGGTTTGCAAAATATACAGAGACAACAAAAAGGAAATCGTATTTTGCTGTCGTGCGCCGTCACAGAGTCAACTCAATGAAGGATGTTTGACATTAGGTCAGCCTCAAAACACTATCCTCGTAAATAGAGCAGTTGGTAAACAGTCCAATGATCGTTGTGGGCCATGCGACCCAATTGAATAATGCAGATAATAAAATTTGTTGTCATGTCACACTCAACGAGGCAAAGGATGGAGGAAAGACATTGTGCACCCAAGAGTTAGTATAGCATGTACCGCAATATTTACCTCAAGCTTATGCATAATGTTTGCAAAGTAGTTTAAAAGTACAGTTATGTTGTTGATTTATCGATTTCAAACCGGTTGTGAATTCAATTTAAAACATCATATCTAATTCCTGAATGCATTAACTACCCGACTCTAAAAATCATGTTGGCTTTGCAATCTTGTAACAAACATTTTAATGATGATCAATTTGAACTTGTTAATGTGATGTAAATTGCTTAAACCAAAGATATTACAATTAACCCAGCTATAAGACAGGTATTTTTAAGTTGAATGTCAAGACTAGCCATACAAAAGGCTTTTTTTACTTCTTGTGTAACAACATTGTTAACTTCCTGGAAAAAATAAAAGAAGGCACTGTAGTTACTTTATGTAACTGCCTGTTGTATGTTAATTCAGAATCTGTATTCTGAATACCCTGTGGTAAATTGATACCAACTCTTAATGATTGCATTCCAACAAAAGTAACTTAGAAAAATGTAAAGAATTTCGTTTACAACATATTTCCTACATTCCTACATCACGTCCGATAAAAGTAAAAACGAGTGGGGTCAATTATCAAAACTACCGAGAGAGAAATGGAATGCCCCATGTAGTGAGATAATTTCGATTTCCTTTTATAGAAAGTAAGATTATATCGATAGGTGGACAGTGTGGACTACGCGGCGAATACCGCTGCGTTACTCGGGAACCAGTTTGTATTGTATAATGCGATCTCAAGTTGCATTTAGGATGTCGAACGACCAAAATTAAAGTGATAAGATCGTCAGATCGGAGTTTAACATTGTTGATAACAAAACGATCGATGTGAGATGGATGTTCGATTTCATAGACTTTTAATAAAAGAGTCAATAAGCTTTTTTAATGTACGCGAATCCAGCCGTCGTTACACCTTTAACGGATATACCATAAAATTGCTTGGATATGGCCAGAGTATACGGTTCTTGATGTTCGTATTGATTTTGTTTTTCGTGTGTGTAAGTAGGCAAGGATTGGTGTCAGATTAATGAAGCTGCCTTAAGGCATCTGATATAGTTCAACTTCTGCAATCAATGATGACAACTGGGACCAACGGCTTAACTTTATTGATTATTGATAATGTAACTTGTTTGCATGTAACTTGCATAAGCAGGTTTTACTATTGATAGATGGGTAGGTATTTAATTTTTTGTTCAGTTCAACGGTAATCAAATTATACAAATTATTTATCTTTGACAGTCTAAGTACATACAGAACCTATAAAAGTAAATAATTTGATGTATTCGCACTTTCGTTGCCTTTCCTACATTTTATGTCTGAAGTAGTCATAAACTCCTTTGTCAGATGTCAACCGAAAAACCGCGTTGTAATAAAGTTTTATAGACATTCGAAGTTAAAAATTCATTGCAATACAACCTCCTAGTACCTTCCTGGGGTTGGGCCGCTACCCTCCAGACAGTCATATAGGAATAACTGTGCATAGTAGTATTACTCTAGGGTTGTTGCTTGGAGGTAAATTTTATAGGGTTAACATAAAAAAGTTTAGTGTGTGTAACGTTGGTAGAACGGTATATCTAAGGTAACTCTTTTAGGAAGACGTTTCTTATATATTTATACTGAACATATTTTGAACAACGGTTCAATGGATCGGTTTTTTTATTACTTAGATAAGGAATGTATTTATTTTAATCCTGATAATGTATGAATCCTGTAAGAGTGTCAGTGGTAAATAATTGCGTAATTTGAATTCCATAATAAATAATAATTAGTGATACTCTCTGCCAAACAAAACGCAAATATCGTTAGCAAAGAATATTATGTAGAATGTCAGATGTCTAGAATTTTCATATGTAATCTGTATGCCCGGAAAGTCTACAAATTGCATACACAGTAAGACAAACAGCATAATTTAAAGAAAACCGATTCACTGAACTATTACAGTATTTATTCACAGCCTTTCTTTCGACGAAATCGTTTATTTCAGTAGGATTTCCTATTTTATGCAACATGCATTGTATCTTTTATATTTTTAACGACTCAGTAAATTTCAATCGGGCTACAAGATCTGTACAAGAATATATTAAGTTATTTAAAATGTAACGTTGCGTCGACTAATGTAATAATTTTGATTGTAATTCAAAGTGAAATAAGTACTATAAATTATTAACTCATCATGAATACTTAGACACAACATTGCCTTTCCATGCGCATTCTAAAAATTGAGCAAACATGCTAAATTTTTGCAACAGACACTTCTACAATTTTTACTTTTTTTGATGAGTCGTAGCGACCTTCGCAGCAACCGCTACGATCGCTACGGTGCTACGACTATTATTTTATAAATCATTACACATTTTTATACGGTTAATAATCAAACATAGCAACTAATTCATGTTGATTATAATTTAATTGAAGCTTTATTTACTTAAGATATCGATGTTTCCCTTACAAATTTAGCCCTACATATTTGTTTGCAAGGAATGTTTCGTCTTGATAAAGATATATTGTTATTTGTTGCACCAACCAACTTAATGGTCGCTCTGTGTACTATACCTGTCTCCTTCAATTACTTTGAGTAAGAGCAAAGCGGGACGAAGGGTAGATCGCTTTTGGGCAAAATAAGGGTGAATAAATATATACGTATGTTGCCGTGTGCATTCTCCCTAGGGTGCAACTTTACAGTTTCCCCCGTTGTTTTGTTTTTCTTCCTGCGGTAATGAGCAGACCAGACGGAACGGAAAGCATCTGTTCGAAGGTGAATAAGGGCGTAGTGAAGTACGGGCAAAGAAGGGGGCAGCTGCCCTTATCTAAACGGTCACTGATTACCTAGAACGCTCATACACTGTAGAGTTCTTATTTTCTTTGCACTATTCAAGGTTCGGCAAGTCAACTTCTAAATAAATGAGGTCCAGATGCTGTTCAAAAAAATTATCACGGTCCATAAAAGAAAATTAATAGTAAAATATTTAAGTAGTCACTTAATCATTCGCACTACTCAGTTATTATTTTACTTACAAATAATGACTTATTTTTTAGGTTGTATATAAAATATGCCTATTATTCTGCCAAAATCAATGCCAGAAATTACACAGGTGCCAGTTTTTCGAATTAACAAATAATCTGATTTGCTTAAATATTTAAAGTCGAACAAAGTTGTTAGAGTGATATATAACTTATTGCACAGAAAGAAATATGTATCTAACCATTTTTAGCGATTCGAAAATTGACCTTCCGGTCCACCTGGTGCCCACCGCTGCACTACATATGGCATAGATAGATGATGATAAAAAGATATGGAGTGATAGATATAGATAGTTTTTCGTTACACTAATCGTGTTAAGATATTCAACGATGGCAGATATACAATTGAACTGATTCCTGGCATAAAATATTTATAAAAAAGCTTCTTAACGCCGGTATATAGGTATTTTGTAAGTGTTTTTTATTTTGCATTTACATTTTGATGTACTCTTATTAAATTAAAAAATAAAATATGGTGAAAAAAATTCATGCGGTCGGGTCTTGAACCTATTTTTCTTCGCATGCCCTCCCCTAAACAGTATCATGGTAACGCCCTTGAAGGTGAACAAACTGTAATTACAGTTAGAAACGCGAAGAATACTCCGTGTCATACACTGCTATTAACAATGTGCGCTAATCGATAAAGGAACATTGCATAAGTATGTTTATTGTTGTTTACTCGTGGTTGTAATTCTTTCTTATGATAATAATTTTACATTGTTTGAATGACTGTTACATTACGTGTTGCATTTATACAAAAGGTTTGTATTTTAATAATTAGTTTTTAATATTACTATACTTGTAAATAGATGTCGTTTCGATGTTTTCTCTAAAGCACAATGCCGTGCATTTTTTTTTGTCGCTCTAAACATTTGTTTTATAGCAAACAGATTTAGCGTTAATAGATACACTTACACTTTTCGAACTCTAAAATTGCTAATTCAGCTGCCTATTTGTAGAAAATAAATATATATGGACAAATCACACAGATTGAAGAATTGTAACAATCGCGAAAACATCAGAAACCATCACATAGATTGAGCTAGCCCCAAAGTAAGTTCAAGACTTGTGATAAGGTATACTAACTCAACGATACTATGTTTTATAACATATGCATATATAGATAAACATCCAAGACCAAGGTCAATCTGAAAAAGATCATTTTTCCATCTTGACCTGACCGGGGATCGGACCCGGAACCTCCGCTGTGGCAGCCTGGCATAATGACCACTAAGCCATAGAGCTTTTAAACACACTTTCGGTTATTACAGTATAATTATATGGATGTGACATAACATTTTGTCAAAACTAAATATACCAATTGAAACATAATAATCCTCAATTTAAAAATGCAGTTTCAGTATTGAATTATCCTTGATATGCGGCTGAATGTTCGTGCTATTTTACGTGTATACAAAGGAATCTGGATTCCGATACCTGGAAACTGAACTGACCCCATTCCTGACTCTCGGGCTATATTCGTGCTATGATTTACGTTCAATTTTGCCAAAATCATTTATTTGGCATACGTTTTTGAACATAGCTAATATGCAGTATAATGACGTGGTGAACGCACTTCCATGCACAAAAAAACGTATAATGTACCTGCTGCTTCTCTTCCCGTGCAGATTGTAAAAGCCGATCTAGGGAATTAACGAAAATCTAAGGTATCTTAGTAGGTGACCCATCACTATTTGATTCCATTTTCCACCAATACCACCATGCTAAACGTGGTCTTATAGACCTAGGCTGACGGAAAAAGACGTGATAGTATATAGTACATATATGTTCTTGGTTTCGATTAATTTATAAATTTACTCATTGATATTGGACCTACCATACATTTATAATATTGCTATATAATATTGCTAATATTGCTTTATAATATAAGCTGCTGGCCGCGACTTCGTCCGCGGCAATTTAGGTTATTATGATTAATAGTTTTTTTATCAGTATATATTAATAATTTTCCTCCGTTTTCAAAACATTTTTATTGATTCTTCGCTCCTATTGGTCGCAGCGTGATGTTTTAATAGCCTAAAGCCTTCCTCAATAAATGGACTATCCAAAACAAAAAGAATTTTCCCAGTTGAACCAGTAGTTCCTGAGATTAGCGCGTTCAAACAAACAAACTATTCAGCTTTATAAATATATTAGTATAGATTAGTATATATAATATGTGTTGGTTGTGTATGTAATCTCTTGTTCCTCAGAAACTGCTCTAACTATAAGGTATATAAGGTATGACAAAAAGAAAAATCGATATTACTATGAACTCATTCCCAGAATTATATATTCTCGTCAAATCTAGCAAATCTTCATCGTCAATGTATTCAAATAATGTGAGTTCATATTAAACTATATTTAGGAATGTTATCGATAAGCCAGTGTAGATATCTTTTTCATTACATACATCTTAAATCTTGTACATACTCGACGGTCAGTATAATTTACATCCTGTACGATGCAGGTAGGTATAAATACCACCTTTCTATTCAACAATGGATCGGATTTATACAACACAGAGTTTCGAGAAACAGTTTTTTGTATCTACTTAGGTACCAACCTTCTTGTACTTGGGCTCCTATACATTTCCAATGAGTTATTGCATGTGATTTTTCCGCTAGAGCCTCTAATACAGCGTGAGTTATCAGAAAGGACATTTAATAGGACTAATGCATGAAAAACCGAAATTTAGACGGAAAAACTTATTTTAAACCCAGATTTGAGACCCATCTATACCGATTTTCGCCCCGAAAACCCGCTAGATACAAGTTTCGTCAAATTGATGAAGCCTTTCTTATATATTCTTAGAATCAATTGGTCAATGTAATAAGGTTATTTTATGAAGACAAATGCATAATATGATTGAAATGTAAACTTTGTTTCCACGAGTGTAATAAAAACTTTTTTGGAACAACTTAACAGTGGTGCCAACTACAAAAAAAATACGGTAGCTCTCATGCCTGTTAATCGTCTAACACGACTGCCCAAAAATGGAGTCTTTGTTCATGTATGAACACATTTGGATGTGTGAGGTATCATTACACTGCAATCATTATCCCGAGTAACTTATGTATGTCATATGCAGCATGAAAAATCTGCCACCAGTATTGGCCACCTACACACACGAAGAACACTATCCCGAGTGACATGGGCTATTACTTTTTACCGAACAGTCGTGTTGTAACACGACTGTTCGGTAACTGTATTCTCTTTAAAAATTGATTTAATATGGTACTCGGTTTACTAGCCAAAGTTTTTAATCGTCATATTAATTGAAACATCTTCCGTTTTTTTCCTATAGCAGCAATATTCCGTCGTCATAAAAGGAAGCGATCAGTCAAAAAGCCCCGCCACATGTTAATGTAGTCAAAATCAGAATTCAATCGCCGATAGCGAGCAGGAACCCTTGTCAGTCACGTTGGCGTATGAATATTCTACTCGCTTTCCGCAACACCCTACTTCACAGTAGCCAAGTAGACGTTTATAAAAATTGGCATAGTGCAAGTAAAACTCGCTCACCGAGGGTCAGGCTCACGATACAGACTTTTTTTAGATCTAAAAACAAAGGTTAGATGTCACTGGATTCAGCTATAAGGGACCTCAGACATATGAACTTGATATCTCTTTTGGTTCCTGAGAAAAGTTCTTAACAGACGGCTAGACTGAGGACGTGTGACGATCGCTAAAGTTATGTATAAGCCTATACGGGTGTCTTTCTTTAGAGGTACGAAAGAATAAATACATTTTTTACTTGATGAGAATAGTGGTATACGTAGCATGAAATGTGACGTTTTTGGCCCAATCCACAATAATTTTCCCTTATTCTCTCTTTGTATTATTCTCGTAGTTCATCACCACATTATTGTTTTGTTACTTCACATACAGCTAGCTAGTTTCCAAACAACAATAACGCTAGTGATGTAAAAATCATCAATAACAATAAGTTTTCATTCGCATGTATTCCACCGGTGTTAACTACTTGCTACTCGACTCACACATTCTACTCGACCACTGTGACCTTTACCGTCGTATCGCGACGGATTCGTCAATTGTCAATGATTGTCAATATGTATGGGTAACCAAGCATTCTCCTTGAAAGTCCTTTGTACAGACGGTTTACAATTCGCACCAAAATGTCGCCAAACATGAACGTGAGTGCACTAACTAAATGGAGAAATTAGTAAATTGTTTTCAGCTCTTCTGTCATACATAATGTAATTTGATAGTCATTTTTGGTAACGCTAAATTACTGAGGCGAATAAATCCTTTGCTAGTGGGACCGATAGGTTTGGATTTGGTTGTGGCAAGTTTCGGCATAAAAATAGAGTTTCGGTGACAGTTTTGGTTTCGGCATAAAATTAGCCGCGCCGAGACTCCTATTCGGATAAATTAGTCTCACGACACGTGAGACCAATTCAGCCAAGTCTAAAAGTGGGTAAACTTACTCATCAAAAAATATATTCAAATAATGAAAATGTTGACTGTTGATATTTTTTATTTACATGATTTACCTCTCTGTATATGTGTTAAATATGCTGGATTTTAAATTAATTTCTGAGACCCAAATCGAACGTTAGATTTTTTTTTCCGTGATACAGATTATGCAACGACAGTGATACTTAAATCTGTTTTATTTTGATCACCATACCAATAAAACCAATTAGATTTAACCAGCTTTACATATCTAATAAAAGAAACGAAGGGCACCAGAATATTGCCATGGCAGAGTAATACCCAGTCAATCTATATTAAAGCAACCAACCTTCGTCACACAATACATTGTTACTAGTCACCAAAGCTCTGTGACCTTCGGGTCAATAATAAGTAATGGTCATCTCTACCTACACGTGAAACTAATCCTTTGTTATGGGGTTAAGTATAATGCTTAGCACATAATTTCTTTTTTATGTATTTAAATGTGTAGGCTTTATCGTTATTATAATTAACGTAAGTATCGATTTCAACATTCTTTTAATTCCTAATCCTTAAGGAGAACAGCGATATAAAGTGATCCACTTAGTTCATTTGTTTATGTAATGACATCAATTACATTTTTCTTGTGATAACCTACTACTAGCTGTCGCCCGCGGCTCCGCTCAAGTTAATGTCGATACCGCAGGCATTGTATTTTTATGAAAGATAGCTTATTGTTAATCCAGGTTATTTATTACCAATCTGTGTGCAAAATTTCGTCAAAATCCGTTCAGCCGTTGTTACAAATATCCATACATACTCACAAACTTTCGCTTATAATATAAGCAACGATTGCAGGTGAAACCTACACATTATTTTGATCGCCCTGAAAAATGTTAGAGCAGTGAAATGTCCCTACATTTCACTAGCTCTCATATCTTTCGGAATATGCAGGGGCATATTCCAATGTCGATCTTCATTATCCGCTCGGATTCCAAAAGTTTCACGGAAATAGGAACAAAAGGCCCAAAGGCGCGGAACCGTCAATATTGCGCGGCGTTATCCAATACTTCGTGACATGCTTCTTACTAATTGTCCACGAAAAGTGCGAATCCAAACAATCGGCGTATTGTCCGATTGAGCGACTGCGGATAATAACGGCGTGCTTCACGCGGTAAGAACACGAACAAACAATGGAATTGTGCTATTTGGTTCTCTGCTTTCCCTTTTCCTTTGGACGATCTCCTTGACTACCGGAGTAGTACGAGCGACATCCATAGCCTATCCTCAGACATAAACTTTGAATAGGTATATAATTAAAACAAGATGATGTCATGTGCTGCTGGCCGTACCAATAATATGAGACGGTAGTCTGTCACATATTTTTGTTATAAAATATAATAAAAAATACCTAATAGAGCTTAGGCTCTGCACTAGTCGACCTTTGTAGCTCAGTGTTACCGCAAGTCCCTTTGTATCGCAGGGTCCTGGGTTCGACCCCAGGTCAGGTCAAGAAAACAATATTTTTCAGATTGGCCTCTGGCTCTTGGATGTTTATCTAGGTATTATAAAATATAGTATTGTTAAGTTAGTATTTCACGGTACATGTTAACACAATTGTTAACACAACAAATCACACTAGCTCAATCCGTGTGATTTGTCCGTATAATAATTTACTAACCCTTTTTTTCCTACTGCTGAGCAAAGGTTTCCCCCATCATCTTCCACGAATCTCTATTCTTCCCAGAAAAGGGGCTATTCGAGAACGCGATGCAGTGACGACTTTCGCAAATTCGACAAGCAGTGGCTAGAGAAGACATTTATTATTATTATTATTATTATTTAGTAATATAAACAAAAAAGGTCTTACTTAAGTGTACTTGAACAAACCTCAAAGAAGACAAAAATCCAATGAAAAAATTTGCCTTCAAATCAAACTTGTATGTTAATCCTACGATTTTTCAACATAATTTACATCAATAGCATATCATTCAAATAACTCAACAGAATAATAATGCTAGTCATCATGAGTTTGTAGCTTTCATGAATTACAATGAATGCCAAGAAAGTATTGTACTCGAGCAACTTTTTACGCAAGTGCGGTCAAGGAACTGGCCGGCCCTAATCGATTAGAGAATTAAGAATCAAGTCTGACCACGTGATTTACGTTATGAGTAGGTAAACGCTCAAAAATCTTTTAATTGATTTTTAACTTACTGAATAGAAAGAAAATAAAAAGCAGCTAAGTGTTAGTCAGAATGGCACAAGGGTTCCGTACCACCATATAATATTTAACTACTAAAAAATGCTAAACATTACTAACACTAAAACAACGAAAAACTAAAACGAAATCTAGACCGCCCATAGATATTTAACAGGCGTATTTATATGTAAGTACGACTACTTTTTGTTTCCTTTTGGACGTGATAACATCTCATAAATTGATGAACATCGGCTGCACGCGCGAAGAATGTCACGTTCCGAAGCAGCACCAGCTGGACTAATAGTATCTATCACGCATTTATCTCTCACCTTTATCACGTATAATTATCATCCGTAAACCGACGTTACCGACAACCAATTCTTTTTTATTGGTCGTCCCAACGCAATTTTATGATGTATGATAGAATTTGTAGATTAGGTATGGATGCACACTCCATTGACCATTGATGGCTGCCACTTAGCCAAAATGTACGTATTTTGAGACCTGTAACATAGTCATTAATTTCCTTTTCTTACGAAGCATTCAGAAGATATAAAGTTTTGTTTGTGACAGCCAGCCGTGATCAAAAGGACAGGTGCATGTTTAAAACGGTCACAGAAATTGGTCTATTCGATCTGAATAATGTCGATCGTGCTCATAAAGATATTTAGCACAATCGACCATAATTTTGTGATAAATTATGCTTTTTAACTGACAAAATTCTTCCTTCCTATTCGGATGTAAGAATTTGGTCCAATGAAGTGCACTACAATAATGAATGACCAACTGGGTTGCTCCTTGATGAGATGATCAGCACAGGACCGAGACGGATGCCGGAAGCGAATAAAGGCTTACGCTCAGCAGTGGGCGGAAGACGGGCTGAGATAATGATGATGAAGATGTTGATGAAGATAAAGTGCGCTCCAAGCACTATCTACAATTCTACACATTAAAAACTCGTGATTACACATAACATTTCGTTTTTCAGATAAGATTCAGATTTCTAGATTTAAATAAAGCCCGATGGTTCAAAATAAACTTATATAACACAAGTGCCCGCCCCGACTTCGCACGGGTGCAATTAATTATACATATAAACCTTCCTCTTTAATCATTCTATCTATTGCTAGACAGCGAAAGCGCCTTTTAGGCTTTTTAGGATTTCGAGCTTTTGTTTGATTGATTAATATTTTCCAAATCCAGCAATCACTTTTCCACATAGATTTAAAAAAATCGCTTCATACTTCTATGGTTTTTCGTGTGTCCTTTTTAGTTTCGAATGCGAGAAGCCGGATGGTCCAGTGAGTCTCAGCATTATTAGCGCTTACGTATGTGAAGCAACCCCGGGCGCAGTTCACACTGGGGTGACTGCAAGTGGCATAAAATATCTGAGGTTCCTCCGTGCTTCGCAAGGGAAGCCGTTGGTCCTGGCTGTGATTATTGGTTGCAATCGTTAAGCTATGTCAGATGCCTTTGGCGGCTTGAAAATGTGACACCAGTGTTGGCCACTTACACACACAAAAACAAACAAGTCTAATGCGGCATTAATTCACCATTTCATTGCAGAAAATATATTTTTGTAGCTAAGTAAATATTTTAACATGTAAAATGGTTTCTGGCATGCATGACGTGAAAAGCTCGAAACATCCAATTATAATGCTGCCCGCCCGGTTGTTCGATGCAATGTTATTTTATAAAAAGAATGCATTACCTACAGTAACCTATTATTAATTTGTATAGACGTACATGGCTATTTCATTAGGTAACATGAATTACCAGCAGACTCCCGCGACTTCGGCCGCATGGTTTTTGGTTTTATCACACAGTCTAAGCCCCCGGACTCCGGGGGGTTCCGAAGAATCTCAGAATGTAACCGAGAACACAGAGGCATCAATAGCTCGATCATTGACGTTTATTGGCAAATTTTTAATACCTTGGGGATTTAGTATATGTTTTCTATTGGTAAAGAAAAAATTTAAATCGGTTTTGAGGTAATCCATTACAAATAAACAGTCAAACTCACCTCTCCTCTTTATAATATTAGTCTAGATATTTTAAATAAAAAAATCTATCTTACCGACGGATTGATGAGCAGTACAGGTATCGGCAGGAAACTAGACCCAATGTGCGCATGTACACCGTATACAAGTATACGGTGCGCGGGTGCACACTACGATCAAATTCATTCATTCTCGTTTCCCCCCCGCAAACCGCACCTCCAACTACACCTATTATTCGTTTCTGCGCATAGTCTATCCCCGTGCCGATTACTGTACGTAAGTAACATTATATAATTTGAAATGTGAGCTTTTTTACACCGTTTGTATAAATAAAAATAAGGGTTTTTAAATTACTGAATTTTGTATTCTTTGTTATAATTTAGTCTTCATGATACAAAAAGTACACTTCTTAGATGTTTTAACGTTTGTTATAAAGTTATAATTATTTGCTGAGTGAAATTTAAAGTATAAAAATACGGGTTGCCATATACCTAGATATTACTGTTGATGTAGATATAAAGATTAAAATGAGATAGCCTGAGATAGTTTCAACCTACTCAAAAATTAAATGGAGAGATCTCACACCTCTTTTAAAGTAAAAACCCTTTAAAGGTTTAAAACTATAGTAATATCTACGAGTTGACGCCGTATTAAACAGATTACACACCACACAATGCTCAAAGCAATTAGTGACTAAGGAAGTGTGGTTATCACACTCACTCGTCATTAGGAGAAATTGCTTCTCGGAATGCCAAACGACATTACCTGGTGTGATAGTGACACTTCGGGTTCTAAATAATCTAAGTTCTCAGTGCAAGTGGACGCTGTGTGATGAAACGTGCCCAATATGTACTCTATAGTTAGTTTTACGAATACAAGAGGTGAGTTAGATAAATGTGTTCTGTATACACGAAAGTTTATGTTTGCTATAATAATGCTTTGGTTTTTTTAAATATCTTTTTTATCTTATTAGAAAACTAACTGAGATCAAAATATCAATAAAGAACAAACATTGTTGTTTATGATGTTAGCAATCTAGTCCTCGAAGTAATTAGTGTTTTTCAAGTAACTTTGTTGTCCAAATATCTACAAATTGTACTAAAATACAAACGACCTCCGATCCTCGTAACTGCATATTCTGGCATACCTATTTATAATAAGCAGTTTACTCCGCATTCTTTGTATTCTATTAAAAATAAAATATTCTTTAAGGAAAGTAATTTGAAACGTCTACTGTAATAAAAAAATGTTATGAAATAGTACAACTATGTACATTACATGGTAACACTACGAAGTTAAAAAGAAAATTGCAGCTATGCGTTTTGAATTTCATAATGAAATTCAAATTACACACAGAGTCTGAAAATTCTGCGTGCATAATTTTACAATTTAGTAACTAAGCCAAGGTGCATACATTACCTAAGCCGAGATTATGTCACTGTTACTCATTTCTTGAATTTATTACGTCTCTTACGGAAGAGGAGCCATGACCTCTGTCGGAGGTTTAAAAATATAAGTACCCGTACGATGATGAGCGGACAAGTTAAATGAAGATTGCAATTATCTTCTCAGTAAGTTAATAATGGTATTCGTTTAAAAATACCCAGTGACCTTTAAAATATGAGGATAGGTAGTCCACAACACATTAGTCGCGTGCTACTCAAGGCACGAGTGCGCGTCGTAATGTTGTATCCGGTTACCAATGAGAATATAAATACGTACTTCATATAGTCTTTATTATTATAAAAGCTTTACTTAGGGCAGATTTCTTCTATGAAATATGCTTATGTGCCTTCTATACCAAGAGGCTTCAATTAAACACATTTTTGTACGTCTGGTTTAACTCAATGAACTTAAAAATAGAAAATTTGATTATCTGACAAACCAGCAAGAAGCCAACGTATCTACCTATTTACAACTTGATCCGCTTTATAGATAGAGCTAGATATCTCAGTTGCATTGACGCTCAACTACTCCAAATGTAAAGCGAATAGAGATATAATTAACAAAAAATCTAATTTGGGCTTTGTCGCAGTCGGGTTAGAATAGTGATATTCATCAAACAAGTGCGGACAAGCACCAGTGCGAAAGACAAGACCTAAGGTAAAGCCTTTGTTAAGCAACAAGTTACCCACTACAGACTGTCTACTACCAACTAATTGATCAATATCGGATCAGTTAAACTCAAAGTTCCGGTCCGACTTGTCCGAGGCCTACATTGCCAGCAATTTGTCGGCAGATTTGTCACAAGGTGTTTAATTGTCGCCGATAAAATCTGTTAACTCACGTTTCTGTGTTTGTATGTCAGTTATCACTAGATCTTCATTCATTAAATTATATTCATGTCTAATTAGGTGCAAAAGTGAAAAGACATGAATTTAGTTCCGTTTGCTGATATCATTTTTAATGAAATATTTACTACATCAATTTTAAATCATATAAAGCCTGTTTGCTCTTAGAGGATCTCGTTACCTAAGTCTTATTATGTCGTTGAACAAGGTGACAAAAATTATCAAATCAGTGAAAGCATACTTTCAGCATTATTCGCCCACGTGCATGATTTAAGAAATTTGAAATTCTAATGAGTGGCAAACATTAATTATTGTCAGTCATTATTGGACGCAGGAGAATAGAAAGTAAAGTGTAGTCCACAATAGAATGCAAGAAGTACCTATGTACTTCCACCCACTAAACCTATGTATAATATTCGTGAAGGGATGCAAGCGCAGGGGTGTGTTCACGCTAGTCAGTTGATCACTCACGGTGATCTACGCCGCCGCCGCCGTGAGACAGATTTTACATATCAACAGGTTTTGTATTAAGTATATCATTATGGTTAGCGGTGTCATATGGTCAGGGGTGTTATATGGTCAGGGGTGTCATCCTCAACTGCTTGGCTGATGGTTGCAGGTATGACATTGGGTACGCGCGCCCAGTCTTCCGAGGTGTTACTTGCTTTTCCCTCATTCATCCAAATGAGTAGTATCCCAATACCTTCATTTCATTCCCAAATCCAATAAATTCCAATTCCAAATGTCAATATCTTTCCATGGAACGAAGAAACCTTGGGAGAGGCCTTTGTCCAGCAGTGGACTTTTTACGGCTGTAATGTTGATGATGATATCATTATGTATTTGTATTATACCTTTTTGTAAGAAATGCGGTAACATCGTCTAAGTTCACTCCTCTGTATTTGGAAAAGCTCTTGTGTATGTGAACTTTATGAACTTGTAAGACGTTTTAGTACGAGTACAGTCACAAGCATTTATATATAAACAATTGTATTCCATTTTAGACCTTATCACATTGAATTAAGAACCGATTTATATACATATCAATGCTCATGACTAAACCATCTAAGAATATTTGTGAAAAGAATCGAAAATTAGATCAAAGCTTTGGCTTATTCGGATTTTACAAAAAAACTCATTGCTAATATTTCAAAACAAAACAGATTCATGTTATAATATACTTTCGGCTTCATAGTTAAAAAAGAAATAGTATCTTTTGGCTGATTGGTTTCTTCTCACAATGGATCATAAATTCATAAGAGAAAACATTTCAAGAAAATATATTAGGTACTTATCCGTCTAGGGAACGCCTGTGCAGGCGCAGCGCAGACGCAGCCAGTAATGCGGAAGCTGTGACGTGACGTCCTGCCCGCAGGCAGAATTGATAATCAGCTCATTTTCCAATGCCGAGGAAAGTGAAAACTGCCACTGGACTTGACTGGACCATATTGTAATAAGCCGGGTATTCACGTGAGCTGCCATGTAGATATATCACTCATCATATAACTTCTGAATATACTACAGAATAACTGTTGTAACGCTACGCAGAATTCACAAAACAAATGAAGCCAAGCAATTAACTAATCGTTGTGGAACAGTGAAAAAAAAATCTATAATTGAAACATAATTTACCTTCTGTAATTGTATCTAATTAGTTCTTTCAACAATATGGGGTACACTTTACATAAAGGTATTAGGTATTATGATTATGTCCTATTCCCAGCGATATTAGAAAGTTACTCGAATTTATTTCCTTATTAAGGTTCCCGTATTTTAAACTTTGGGGATCACAATCACTTTTAGTACTTACTGGACTTATAATGACTTAAACAGTAAATAATTATAAATATTACGGGCATAATCCCCGCTGGGATGGGTGACCGCAAGTGGCATAAAAATATCTCGAGCTCCTCCGTGCTTCGGCAGGTACGATAAATGGTTGGTCCCGGCTGTCACCATTGATGGCAGTCGTGATGCCTAGACGCTATGTAAGATGCCTATAGCTTGCAGCTTGAAAATCTGACACCAGTGTTGGCTACCTACACATACGAAAAAAATTAAATTAATCGCAGTTTGTCTTCTACTGACAAAAAAATATGTAATCATAATTTGAGCATTTAACCGTGGTCCCACTACTATTCACTGGTGGGTCCACATGTATTTTTTCCCCGTCGACCCACTGCATTAGTTTGCACAGTCCTATCAAATCTAGCAGTTTCTGCGAGTCCACGGAGTCCTCTAAGCATCGTGTTTTAACCGAGGTCCCAATATGAATCAAAATAATATCTCTACACAGATTGCTTACCTACTCCCGTTCTTCTGTTCACCCCTCAATAAGGATTTCGCGATCCGCTACACTACGCCTGAACCCATATTGCAAGCAATATGAGACTATAATAGGATTTAATTATGTCATAATGGTATTATTGTGTCGCAATATGGCTCAAGTAAAAGTGAAGCGACGATGTAACCGCGCCTATTGTGGATGGTGTGTCGGAGGATGACGCGACTTCCTAAAGTGTATCAGTCATTGATAAGTTGCGATTGAAGAACAAGCGCCTATTTCGTGGATCCAATCGTGGGTTCGTTTACACAAATTTACACGCTGTGCAAATTTGTACCAGGAAATAAAACCGGCCAAGTGCGAGTCGCACACACTGAGAATTTCATACAAAATCTACTACAAAAATCACTTCTAAACTTTTTCAATTAGTCGTCAGTAAGTAGTTATTGAAAATCTGTGTAAATAATAATATGGAAAAAGCAACTTCTTTCGTTAATACTTCTAGAAAATGAAATTATTCTCACCAAAACATCTATCAAAATAAAATTACATGTTTTGATTTTCGGTCAACAGTTGTTTTAGAAGAAGAAAAATATGTTTATTAAGTTTATAGAAGCAGAAAATATGGTAAAGAAGCCATTTCGCATTTAAAACTTCGTCATACCGTTTTCGAACAAATAAAATTCGAAAAGAAAAAAATCGTGTGTATGATAGGTTACCCCCTTAAAAGCAAAAGATATACACATTCTATTAAAATTTCATGTCTCCTATAACAGTTCAATAGATGCAGCCCCGGACAGACGGACGGACATCGGAGGTTTATTAATAGTGTGCCGCTTGTGCCCTTTGGGTACGGAACCCTAAAAATGCTATTAACTGGTTAATAGTATGCCTTTTCCAAAAAAAAATTGGACACCCGTATAAATGCAACAATCAGCTGGTCGATGTATTTTTGGGTTGTAACTAAAAACTAAAAAGGACACATTGTTATTACATTAATTAGGCTACCTTTTGGTGTGATATTACACTACCCTTGTTATATAATTAAAATCCAATATGATCTTAATTTTTCAATACTCTACTGGCGTTATCATAATAAACACCTAAAATCTACAGAATAAACGTCGTCAGATTCCGATTCCAATAAGTAATTCTGTTTTTATGTCCCTCACAAAATAGTGTTTAATTCTCTTTCAATGCTCCGAGGTATCTTTCAGTCAAAGAGAAAGGTTGAGGAGCTGTTTATCCTCACATTCAGTACATCGATGTTCTTACAATGCCACTTACAACTATTTTCATATTCAAACAACTTGTAACACCCGTGAAGGCACTACGTTTACTTTGACACGCTTTATAAATCCGCATTTTGTATTCTTGCCTGGAATATGATGTCATCATCTGCTCGTAGAATTACAATGCGATGGCATCGATGTTGGGAAACAAAGACTCCTCTCAGTGTTCTAAATATCGAAAAGTCTGGTCATTCAACTTTGCACCAAGTTACATAAACTTGTATTCTAAGTCACACTTTGAATTACTTTTTAGCCGAGGAAACCTACATATTTGGATGATGTACCTATGTTCCATAATTGGATTTCATATAACACTGTAGCCTAAATTCCTCAACGGATACACAACATGGTATTTAGTTATAACTGGATGCCGTCTTCACAATTATCTTTTTTAAAGTTAGATAGGTATATAAAATGGCTGAATACAAATTATAATAAAAATATATATTTCCAGTTATTCCGAAATACAACTAACTACAACTTAATTGCGAATTAAATTAAATTTAAAAAACTCACAAATTAAATTATAAATATCTGTAATTAACAATTTACTGTTGGTTTATTATTTTATGTACGCACTATAGTAGGCAATAAACAAGTGACATACTCGGACATAAATGAAACAAATGAACTTCCTGATCATTATGTATCATCGCGGTGTTTGTATGCAGATGTTATCTGGAATAATCAACAGTAAGACGAGCGTGAATAGAACATGGAACAGTTATTTTTTATTGTATCGGTTGCACGCTGTGATTTTTTTTACACGAATGCGTAATGCGTTTCCATTTCGCGCCCGCTTGCAAAGCCTGTTTTATTGCACTAGAAATAATGATTATTATATAGATACGTTTATACGTACATACAACATTTTTCTACCTAATGCAATAAAAAAATCCGGCCAAGTGCGAGTCGGACTCGCGCACGAAGGGTTCCGTACCGTTATCTATAAAAACGGAAAAAAAAGTCGAAGGTTGTATATACAAATTTCATTTTGCGGTTGACTCCATACATTTTGTTTAGCAGACATAGGCTGGTCGAGTTGTATAAAAATAAACATCTATGATACTGAGACCGCTATAGTTTTAATTGAAAGTACATATTTTGAAGTATATACTACATTTTTAGAACTATTTTAATAATATTTCAAAAGTTACGGTGAGAGACACCTCAGATTTTAACTTTGTATTAGATTATCTCAAGCCTAGGGGGGTTTGATCTACATAGTTTCAAAGCAGTTTTTGTTGCATTTTAAAAGACCTTTTCAAGGATACCACATCAACACGTTGGGGATAGACCAATTTGATTTTTTAAATTCACTTTTAGTTGTATGGCTGAAAAAAAAAACCATTTTTTCATAATTTTAAAAACCAACTTTTGGAACTTCAATATCTATCCCTCCACCAATTTTCGTGACAATCGGTGCAGAAGCGGCGGAGTACGAGCCCAGACGGACAGACGGACGGACATGACGAAACTAACGACTACTTGTGGACTACGGAACCCTAAAAAGGGCGATATCTGCATCATTGCTGGTGTAATTAAATGGTGCATATGGTCTTTTTCACTTTACCATGACCCCGTCGTAACAAGGAAAGTAAGGTGAAGTAGACGTAATCATGTTAATGGTGCAAACGAAACTAATTCGTCTCATCTGCACCATTGATAGTGCAAGTCAAAGGAGCATACGGTACGCCGGGGATTTGGTCTTGTGTTTAAAAATGATCATGCAAGATGCATCTGTTTATATCTATTAGAAACAATCAGACGTGATGCACAAGCTTATAATATAACTAATATACTTATCATATGCAATCTTTGTTTAAAGGTATTAAGTATCTAAGTAAATTATAACAGTAGTTTTTAGACTATATTATTAACCTACAAAAGATATTTTAAAATTAAATAAATTTTCGCCCGGTTTAAACAATAAAACATCACATTTGTGTCAATGAAATATCACGTCTTTTCCTTTGCGGTGTAGACAGAGCTCAGGACCTAAGTCCAAAAAAGCCACGTTTAGCATATTGAAGGCATATTTCCATTTATATTAAAATGTTGAATTCGACCTTTAAGGACTCGTCGACATCGCGCCCTGTAACATGCAACTCGCCCTTTAATACAAGTTGTTTTTACACGTTTTTCATTACAATCGTGCGTTATGCTCGTACCACGGCCGCGACTTTCACGGCCGCGATGTGACCGGCATCGCAGAGGCCGGCCGACCGGTCGCCGGTCGCTTAGCACTGTCATATGTAAATAGCCTTAAGCGTAGATAAAAGTTCATTTTAGTACTGAAGCACTCGCCACTGCCCAAAAATCGATCGCACTAATACATTTAGATAAAACGACCCGTTCGGACTATGGCTGCGGCAATCATTGGACCCAATCAATGGACACTGGTGTGCGGCGGTACTTGCCAAAAATGTAGTTAATCAGAGCTTAGTCGAGCTCTACTATCTATTTGACTCAAATATTGATGTTCGGGCACAACTAGTCACTAAAGTACTCCCCGCTCGATCAAAATACTAGCTGTGTGCGAACTAAGCGGCTGGGCGCAAACAGGCAAAAATAATTTAACAGCTTTTTGGACGTCTCTCAAAGTCTAAAACTTGGATTTAACATAACCATTACGTCCCTTCTCCTTTTTGAACGTTTCCAATGGACTACTTTCATGAAAACATTACAAGAGTTAATATTGATACTTATCTGTTTTAGTAAAAAGTAATAATTCTCAGTTTTATTTCTAAGGGTACAAATTCCTTCAAATCCTACATGAACTTGAAGGTTTTGATGAACTGTGTTCTATGTGGAATCCTAAGGACTTGTAATGTAATACGTAGGGTAGCTTCTAATACCAACTGTTTTTTTTATTTGAAGGTTATAATTTCCAACTGGTCCCCTGTTAATCCTTTATATTAAAATTCCTTTATTTTAAATCTGGTATAAGCATCAGTAGTTAAAAAATCTCAATTAATAATATCTTTAGTAAGGAACAAAATAAACGTTCTAAGAATCATGAAAATATATGATTTGATAAAAGCGTTACACTTCCTATTACATGACATTTTAACTATTTTATCACTCTGCCTCCTGCTATCGCAGGAATTAAATACCTGACGTAACTTGGCAAGAAACGAGAAACGAGAACCAAAGGACTTTATGTAATACTAAATATGTATAATATCGGCGAGGCCACAAATTAAAGTCGTCACACATACTACGCACTTAAGAAAACGTAGAAATATTATCAGCTTGCTGATAATATTTCTATGCTGTAGAGAAGATAATGTATAATATGTAGGTAAATAAAATAATGTAGACTTATTAGATTTTTAAATATAAGGCAATAAAAGACACGCCACATTCAGCCAAAAACTACACAAGAGGCATTTTATATATTTTTTTAACATGTTATTATTATTTATTGGACGGAATAAGCTCCCATTCATTTATTAAAATCGCGTTTAAACTTGACTTTTAACAATTAAATATTTTATTTTAATTTCACCTAACTCCGGTCCAGATTACATCTTGAGCTCTTCCGTGACTCATTCACTTTTTAAGTGTGATGAAATATGAATAGTAAAACCATTAATTCTGACTATCGGTCTATCCTTAGCATGTGACCGTTAAGGTATCTGTAATCCTTATATTAAACTAAAAAATATAGTAATCGCTG
The DNA here is from genome assembly GCA_947532085.1 of Elegia similella. NCBI lineage: Eukaryota > Metazoa > Arthropoda > Insecta > Lepidoptera > Pyralidae > Elegia > Elegia similella. The sequence goes on along the minus strand of OX383934.1, from coordinate 18,692,035 downwards.
TAGCATAATCAAAAAATGTATTCTATTTTAGTAATGTTAGTACCAGTACATTATGATAAAAAAATTACAAACTAAAAATGAAACTAAAATTCTACCTAGCATTAAATTACAAACTAAAAGATTGATCCACTAGAGATCTGGCTGCTTTTTCGAACAAAGGAGCGTCGTTATCCAGCGTGGGAATGCAGCCAGTATTCTTGCCAACATGCCATATGGGCAAGAATTTTTAGATTATTAAGTTCGATTTCATCGAAAAATTCTGAAAGTTTAAAGAAAAAGTGAGTACAAGTAGTTATCCTATAAAATGTATCCACCTGCAACCTTTTTATTTTGTGGCTAGGTACCTAAGTACTTACTGCGAACGCATGGCGCCAGCTGACATTCTTGTCTGGCGCAGGAGCAACTTTCATGAATAGCCAACTGACTAGTTCTGGCTAGTACTAGCGCTTGCAAAGTAAACACTGGGTTCGATCAACTGCTCAGATTAGCTCGCTACAAACTAGGTAGAAGTCTACTTAGACTTAGGCCTCAATTAAGAGGCTGAACAAAACTAGCGCCACCGTTTTCTTTTCAATTTTTTTTACGACATTTGTCTTTCTACACCTTTTGGCCCTTCATATTTTTAACATGATGATGTAATTAGTTTCGTTGATTTGACGGAGCCCCTGGCGACGATTCCCACGAATCCACTGGCTTGATCATAATCATCTCCGTCGAATCAGCGAAATGAATTACAGCATCATCTCGTTGATACACAAGCAAGAATAACTCGAAGAATAACTAGACACTGGCTAAAATAAGTTTCTGAATAAAGTTTGAGGGCCAAATAGAAGAAAATAAAAAAAAAATTACACAACTTGCACAACTTCTTTTTTTTTTTTTTAATAAATCCGTACTTTATTTTATTCTTAGTCAAATTACAATTAAAATTAGAATAAACGATTTAGACATCGAGGACGTCAGTCAGTAAGTTAATTATTATCCAATTTCGATCACTGGGCGAACACTAGTAATAATAAATCCTTGGTTATGAGAAAACAACTAAGTATTCTAATATTGTACCGAAGAACCTGAAGGACGTACAGCGTTTGAGGCAATACAACAACTTGCTTCCTTTTAGGAAGAGACCGGTTTCTAAGCGCCGTTCGTACACAAATAGAGCAACAAAAAGTAACATTCCCTGCCATCCTGCTGTTTTACTCGATAAAATTAGATGCAGAGTGGTTAACTTGTAATTAACTGTGCTTACACTACAAGCTCGTGCAGTTGCGTCGCGTAATAAAGATATAATAGTATGTTATTTTACAATTTCAAATGCTGTTTCTGCTCCGTAATTACAATCTAAGAAAAAACCGGCCAAGTGCGAGTCGGACTCGCGCACGCACAGGGTTCCGTACCGTTATCTATAAAGGCGGCCAAAAAATCATGTCTATTGTATGGGGGGCTCCAATAGAACAGACATGATTTTTTTGCCAATTAATATAATTTTTTTTTAAAGTGAATGTATAACTAAATATTCTGTGAATATTTCAAGCGTCTACCTGTTGCCGTTATTAATATCGAGCAAAAACATGCAAAAAAAAAGGTACGTTTGTTTTATGGGAGTCCCCTTTAATATTTATTTTTTTGTATTTCTTGATATAGCGGCAACAAAAATACATCATCTATGAAAATGTCAACTGTCTAACTATCACGTTTCATGAGATACAGCCTGGTGATAGACGGACGGACAGACAGACAGACGGACGGACGGACAGACGGACACTTTTAAGTACCTATTCACGTCAAAATATCCTCATGAAACAGGAAGCATGTTAAAATCTAATGGATTTTATTTCTTACAACGTATAACGAAACCACAATTAACAGTATCTCTATGCAAAATTAAAGTTTTGTAGAGCTACATATTTTGAGGGCAATTTTTCCTAATGTTTGCTTCTCTTATCTTTTTTGGCAAACTGTATGAATGCATCAATTTTTCGTATTTTATACTAAACTCCTGTGATATTATTTAACTTCTGAACGTTACTGCACCATGTTGCTAAATGTTGCTCTACTAAGAAAACATACAAGCAACGTTTCAGTCAGTCTGGTCGCACCGTTATGCATCTTTACCCAATGCAAGCGCAGGTACGTGACTTGCTTTATTTGAATCAACGCATGAAAACGTCTCTTCAAAGCACAGCTACTGTACCAGTAGCACAGGCTTTAACTCATACAGTAAACGCACTCATTAGAGCAGCGGCGCCCACGCACCTCCTTTGCAAACAACCTGCGGCCCACGAACACAGATTGTAGTGCTTGCAGGTGCCTTTTGGGACGGGAGCCTACGTTTGCTGCAATTAGTTACTAGTAATGGCCTTCTTTACACCTACTTATACTAGTATGTTTTACAGCTGTGCCATCATTTTCGACAAAACTTGTTATTAAAATGCATTGAAGTCTGTTACGCGTTAATTCTAACCCCGTCATTAATGATGGGAACAACGTTGGCCAAGTATATTTATTATATAATGTCCTCTTTTGTATAATACCTGTATGAGTAGGTTAACGAGCTTTTATCTACTTATTACTATTTTACGTGAAAGGAGCAAGTTTGATGTAACCCGCCAGAAAATGAGCTATTATAAATTTTAAATATGTTTATTTCTCACAGTATTACACATTCTAGAGGCAGTTGAGCCACTGACCAAATTATTGATGTCGTTAATATTTTAACCTCGACATTGTCGAGGTGCGACGGCTATTCCACGTGAAAAATTTTACGAGGCCCTATATCTCCTGTAAAGTGACGGCTTGCTTTACATCCCCGTCGTTTTAAACAATAAACTTTATGAAATATTTTTATGGTGAATGTCATAAAATTCTACAAATTATGTAAAGCAACTTTCTACGGAGTTAATAATTAATGTAAGTAATGGCCGATCGGAACATAAACTTCACTTGATGAAATTTAATACGGCACATTTATGTTTAAAAATGTCGGCATGGAAAATTTCTATAATAACAATGAATGGGTAAGAAATATTTTAGAACAATATCGTGCAAAACAACAATAACGTTCGGGTCACTTGAAATGTTAGGTCAGTGTGATAAAATTTCGTATCAGAGGCACCCGAACATAATTAGGAGAATGCCCAATTCATAAAGATACCTCGCTTGAAGTTTCCATTGCATTTAGCTTCATTAATAGTAAATAATACTTACGATTAAGAGTAATTGAGGACGAAGCATGTGTGTCCAGTAAATCTAGAACTGCTTATATAGTAGCTCGAGATTCCGGACCTTGTGATTTGTTTTGATTTCCAAGTACAACTCAATCCACTGTTCTGTTTTTTCGATAACTCTAATTAATGCATTATCACTGACCTTATGCTCTCCTGTTTATCATTCAATTAATTATCGTCATTACAAATAATGATTACGAATCTCAACTCAAACCCGCCCATATCGTACCTGTTTGTCGGCCTATTACCCCGTGACGTGTTTAATTTTACGTCGTTGAAGTCGTGCCGTCAATATCCTCGGATAAGTTTGCGGATGCTCACGTGGATGTTTTCGAAGCAATATGAAGAAAGATTGCCGCTTGTTTGTTGTACAGAATCCTCCACAATATCAACAGCCTTCTAAGAGTTAAGCCAAGAGTTGCTGAAAACCTAATTGAAACCTATACTGACAAACAGTTACAGTTGCTTGTGTGGTACAAGCAACTGTAACTGTTTGACAGTAGCAGTGCAGTACATTCATTAAAATAATCATTTAAATATTTTTTTTATGGAACTGATCAATGTATCTGAAATAAGTTATTAGATACAATTATTATTATTCTATAAAAGACATGGTCAATTTTACTGATTTCTTTAAAATTCTCTATATGCAATAAAACGATGTGTCTAGATAGATAAAATGTCCATGAATATTTTATGTACTGTATGTACGCGAATTCCTAAAATATTTATACAAGATGACAGACTGAATAAACAAGCAATAAGCATCTGTGTATTGCTTTTATCGACAGAAATTTGCACACAATGTTAAGAAACAAGCGGTTCCGATGTTTTGCTTTCACGCCCACGTCTGGGAATGATTGTACTGTTATTACATGCTTGGATAACTCATTACTTTTTATATTGATATAATTCTGTCCATTAGCCCCATTGTCAAATAATTCCCAATTTTTAACAAACTTCAATAGGTTATTAATTGGGCCCGTATCTATTTATTGTCAGAATTGTACATTTTCTGTATATGTTAGTCTTTGCCAGCTTCTAAACATGTGTGTCAAATTGCATAAGCATATGTATTTATTTTTATATACGTATGTTTGTCCGCGCATATTTAAAAAAATAATTAGGATTGCAAAACAAATATTTTTAATTAGACTAGATGTAGTTCGACTGGAACCGAATTAAATTAAGATTTATTTTTATATAAAAGTAAAATCTAACAAATTATTATATAACTGTCAAGTCGTGCAAGGTTAATAATGATTTTTTTTAAATAAATAAATATATAGGTAAGTACAAATCACACAGATTGAGCTAGCCCCAAAGTAAGTTCGGGACTTGTGTTATGGGATACTAACTCAACTATACTATTCATTATCATCAAGTCCTTTTTAGTCTCCACTACAGGAGCACTACCCTCTCTGTACTACTAGAGCCATACTTGGCCACAGCAGTCAGAGGACTTGGCCTACACTCTCCACGCGGGCCAGACGGGTTGGAGAGGTGTCACAGATGTTTATAAGCTTTGTTTAGCTTGTATTTCCTAAGTCGCCTTCTACGACATCCACGGGAAGACTTGGAGTGGTCCTATTCTACTCTGCCGGATACCCCACGGCTCCCTATACTATATTTTATAACAAATACATAAATAGATTAGCCGTGTGGTATCCGGTAGAGTAGAATAGGACCACTGCAAGTCTTCCCGTGAATGTCGTAGAAGGCGACTTAGGAAATACAAGCTAAACAAAGCTTATAAAGATCTGTGAGACCTCTCCAACCTGTCTGGCCAGCGTGGAGAGTGTAGGTCAAGTCCTCTGGCTGCTCTGGCTAAGTATAGCTCTAGTAGTACAGAGAGGAACGTGCTCCTGTAGTGGAGACTAAAAAGGACCTGATGATGATGACATATATAGATAACCATCCAAGACCCAGGCCAATCTGAAAAAGATAATTTTCCATCATGACCTGACCGGGGATCGAACCCGCCCGGGCACCCTCGTGGCACAGGCGTGTTAACCACTGCGCCACGGAGCTCGCTAAACCTTTGAAGTAACCCTGTAGAATATACATTCAGCTTATCATTTGCCATTTTATTGCAATCTTTTACTTCTTTACTGTCTTTACTGCCTTTGCTAGGGATTGCGAATAAAGATAATCTTTTGACTTAGTGGTACTTTAAAAAACATAGCATTGGAAAAAGTAAAAAAAAATTGTAACTGATGAAGAAAGATAAAAACACTGCATTTTAAAACGAAAGTGCGAGAGCGTAAAAAACTATTAATACTAGTTTCTATACTACTTGGCGGTAACTTTAACTGAATTATGATTACCATCCTATACCTTTATACGAATGTTTATATATATGTTATAAAATATAGTATCGTTGAGTTAGTGTTCCATTCCATTACACAAGTTTCGTACTTACTTTAAGGCTAGCTCAATCTGTGTGATTTATCCGTACATTTTTATCCTTTGCCTAAAAGCCAAATTGCATTAAAATAAAGTGTAGCCTTCAAAGTATAATTTCTACAGGTATTTGCATCGTTAATTCAATTGCAAACAAGCAACACAGTGCATCGTTACTGGTCATTAAACAGAGTGGAGCGTCCTACAGTGAAACGCTGTGGTGGATTAAGTTACAAACCCTCGTTCGAGTGAAAGGGTACTATGCTTCTATGTGTTGTTGGATGGGTCTGTATCTAGGTAGCTAAAGAAGTTGGCTTGCAGCATATTTTCGATTTAATGTGGGACATTACCGTATACATAGGTTTAGGCGCTGAGAAGATTTCAATTAGAAAAAAATACATTACAAGAAAGATACTTTATAACCTGGCAAATTTTTTATTTGTTGCTCTCTTTTAAATGAAAATAAGTTAACCTAAGTCGAAGATAATTTTAAATGGGAAGCATAAATCGACGTACGTTTTAAGTAATGAAATACTGGGTGGAGCCATGGAACGTTCTCTCAGTAAGCTTTAAAAAGGCGGTCTTTGTTCCTGAAACAATCGAGAGCCCACAATAAGTGGTAGGTATAGAATGGCACATCGCCGGATTCTCGGGAGCCGAGACGTCGATGTTGACCGCCATGCAAACCAATATTGACATTCTCTTTGTATACTAACTGACGGCTAATCTCTTTGTCTGAGATCTTCTTTTCTTTTGCATTGTTTGCACATGCTCAGATTTCAAACAAATTTGCCTACCTACTCGTAATATCAAATTTATTAAGATTTACAACCAACGTACTACAAAGTACAGAGAAGTAGCCATAAACGTTTGATTTAATTAGCAGTGTGGTATCCGGCAGAGTAGAATAGGACGACTCCTAGTCTTCCCATGGAGGTCGTAAGAGGCGACTTTGGAAATACAAGCTAAACAAAGCTTATAAACATGAATGAGACCTCTCCAACCCGTCTGGCCAGCGAGGAGAGTGTATGCCAAATCCTCTGTCTCTCTGACCAAGTATGGCTCCGGTAGTACAGAGAGGGTCGTGAGACTGAAAAGACCTGATGATGATGTTTGCTTCAAAGTGAATAGCAAATAAGTTAGCTTTAGTCTAGCTACAGTCTAAAGTAAATACATGCATTCAATAATTTAAATGTGCACTTGCAAGTAGTTTTAGCTTAGGCCCCCGATGTATGAATGCACATAAGCTGGCCGGTCCACTTTCCAGTTGTGTATCAACTCTTGGGCTGGTTTTCAGCATGAGACACTTCTTAAGAACATACATCACGGTGTTGACTAGAGTAGAAAGTTTCAGACGTAACTAGGCCATATTTATATAATAACCTTACTCGGACTAACTTAATTTATAAGATTAATCTAGAGTCTATCTAAGAAACTGTCTTCTGAGTAGGATATATTAAGTTGTCTGGTAGATATTTGAGTGGTACCTACTATGCAGTATGCACTGATGCACACAGTTTGCTGACCTGTGGGATTTTTCCTTGATCTGTGCTCTTTATTCACACTTATGTGCATGGTCACTGAGTATTCTCAAACCTTAAGAATTGTACAATTCCATTTTTACTTTCTATTAGGTACTTAGCATTCCGGCCTTAGATTTTGAGGCTCATTCCATTATAAAAAGATTTTGATTCTATATCTATATGGACTATGACCATAACTGATATTAGTATGCAGTGTTGACATACTGACAATCATTCATTATGTTGGCTACTTTTGTTTGAAATTCTCATCGGACTCAAGCTAGTTTAGCTTGCGTGTGAATTAAGTATTGCAGAATATTGCAATGTAAAAAATAGGTATAATGAAACAATAAATTGCGCAATGAAGGGTGTCAACATCAGCTGTAGAACACGGTCTCGTTCTACTCGATTGTGATCAGATCCGGACTACGAAGGTCACTATGAGCCTAACAACATGCATACGCACTTAAATTTCCATACGTTTTACTTGTGGTTTTACCGACTTGCTTCTTCCTTTTTCGTAGCAACGTGATCGTAAAATCAAATAAGTATAGACAACAACATAGGTATTTAGTACTTCACCGCAGTTTCGCTGCTATTACTGCCATATAAAGGTTTGTGTAAAGAATAACATGATCTGCTACTGTCTGTATTTAACGTACTAATGATTCAGAATAGCCTTACCGTAATGTAGCTGCAAGTTTCATACTGACATTGGAACCTTAGAAAAAATTCGCAGTTAGCTATGGACAACGGTGATCAGTGATCACTTACCATCGGGTGACCCGCTTGCTTACTTATTCTACCATCGATATGTTTAATAATAATGTTGTAACAGAAGAGCTTGCTGATATATTTTTGATAGCGACATTGAATCTAATCTGTAAAGTTACTAAGATACCTATAATTAATAGCTCTGATTTGTTACTTTAATATCTAGCTCATGTTAAGCCTTATTTCTACATTATTTCACAAATATCATATTCAGTATAACTAGTCCAGAAGAAAGAAAAATATATTAGATATTTAAATTCCTTCTTTTCCCCTTGATGCTTGAGAGCTAGAGCTCTTGATGAGCTTACCAAGGAATTTACAAAAACATGCAGATCCTACTCATTAGGCGAAGGTCTAACCATCCGTCGCTATTTCAGTTTCCACCTAAACATCTCCACGTGGTTAGAGATGACCTCCAAATCTCGCAATACCTTCGCTCAGATGCCTTAGTCTACACCAGCCACTAAAACCATGTTCAGATTCCTAAAAAGTATTTCCATTTAGCATGAACTTTCTTGAACATACGTATTCACTTATTTTATAATGTGAATTATTTCCTGGTTGCAGGACTACACTGCGCGAGTACACGCGCCCGTTATAATGTGACCGGCGCAAGACCACGCGCGTCTCTCCTCAAGGTAAGCTCATTTTTACTATATTATAGATCGGCCTCGAAGGACCAAACAATGTAGGAACCATAAATTGACGCAATCCTTAAAAAAAAGATTCGAAAATATTGCTGCTGAAATTGAATGTCTGATAGTTTTTCGATAAAGTTATTCAATGTTATGAATTATGGATTGAATTTGTATGTAAAGCCATACCAAACACGATTTTAAATCAAGATAAAGCTAACAAACAGTTTAACAGCAACGAAACATACCGTTCTTCTACCAATATTTACACTGCATTATTGATAGAAAGCATTGATCAAGTAACATTTGTTCAAATGAATCAACGTCTATTTGCGAAACCTTAATTATCAATGGCGAAACCGCCTGATTCGTTCCCGCCGTCTGTAACAACAAATTAGCATTTGAGAAATGTTTTCTGCATACGTAAAATAAAGTCGCCCTGAATCTGCAATCAAGTCATATAACACTATACTGCCTACATTAATTTATTGCTCCTTTATTGCAATGCCGTCAATATCCTACCAAAAGAGAAAAAGTCTCAAGGAGATACAGCAGAGTAGCATTTAGCACGTGCTGCGATAAGGGCACGGACACACACGACATTTGGAGCTAGCGATTTTATTTTATGACTGCATTACGTTTAGCTGGCTCCACTTTACCGTGGTATGGGTGTCGGGCGTTCTCAATGATGCTTAGGCGGCGCTTCGGGAATGGTCTGATAATGCTGAGAAACTTCTTAAATAAATTAATTGTTGTCTACTAGTCAAACAAGTCATCATCATCATCAGGTCCTTTTTAGTCTCCACTACAGGAGCACGAGTCAAACAAGTGTTTATAGACATTGTTGGAAATCATAACCACGTTCGAAAACACAGCAAATTTTTATGCTATAGTATTGTAGCATAACAATAGCAGCTAAATCACTAGTTATTGCTGCTACAAGTAGCATCATAATTATTGCGATTTTACGTAGCAAGTTTGCTCGTGCCCTACGTCTGCTCAAACAAGCCCTATGGCAATGGCCCCTGAAGCAGGTAACCTTTAAAGCACGCTGCAAAGGCCGCTTGCATGCACAGTATAGGGCACTCCGGTCTCGCCAGACCGGCCGTGAAACCGAGCGTGATATGTATATTGTTATTCACAGGCGAAATCTGTCGCCGGCCGCTTCCGTCAAAGTCCATTTCCCTTCCAAAAATATAAAGACGCTACGGCGCATCCGTTGCGGAACGATTCATACTATTTCGTATTCGCACGCTTATTTCTAGCATCCGTCCGTCTATTAAGAAACGTATTAAAATAATTGGAGCGAGAAATCGTATAAAACCCTTGATATCCTGGCCATCATTTCCTGTTTGACTTTTCACCGAGAACTGCAATCTTATAAAGTAAACCCAGCAAGATCTGAGAGCATGGTTGCAACTAATAAAATACTCGCTATTAGAACAAGGAAATCTAGCTGGCCCGCCGCGTCACACCAACTAGGTGACTCAACTCCTTTGTATGAATTTATTCGTTTTGAATTAAGTTTCATCAGATTTGTTCCTTTAAACATATGATTCATTGATATACGAGATCAATCTTTATGCAATCGTGGACATTGGCATGAATGACATATGCTGCAGAAAAAAAAATGTGAACCGTCGCGGGTCGGCTGGCAGATGTGAAACATCGAAATTATTTTGTAATACATACTACATATACTGTCGACAGTCAATCTAACCCGCCGCATGTTTCACATCAAAAATAATGAATATTGAATATTTTGAAAAAAATAGTACCCAATCTAAACATTTCACCAATTTTTTGTTGTCAAAAAAGTGATTGACGGTTCTTAACTCCTGAATACTCTGATCATTGTTTACACGCAGTTAAATTAAGTGCTGGAAATTAAAGGGAGATGAATGGGCTCTTTTTATAAATAAACGCCGGCCGGGTGTCTTCCACGCGTGGAGGCCGTCTCGTACTACGCATCAAAGCGATCAGCCCGTCTGCTCCTTAATTGTTTTTAGACATTGATGTGCCACATTTGTTATTTTTTTCTGCTTTGGGACTCCGACAAACATAGCTCATTAACGTTTTGAGAATTAAACTGGTACATTAATCTTTATTTGGTCGTGCTCCTGTAGTGGAGACTATTAAAAAAGGACCTGATGATGATGATGATGATTAATCTTTATTAAGGAAATTAAGTTTTTTCTTCACTAGAAATTGTAAATAAAATTTCCTTTTTTAAATCATCACCAGTTTCGGCAATACCTAAATAAATTTTAAACTGCGTGCGTACCACATTAAATTCCATACAGAAACCTAATTCGATTTGTCGAGAGGATATCGATAAAGGTATTCTCAGAATAAAAGAGCAAATTGATAAGTTATAACCGGTTCAATAGGATGAGGGACCATCACAAAGTTTACAACAGGATAATCCCAAAGCAATTTTACAGCATATAATTGGATTTCACAGATAAGTTTTTTGGAAAGTCAAAAGAGAGGATGGACCGTTTTCATCTGCTATTTATTGGTGATAACCAAAATAAGGAAAAATATAGTTTCGTTTCGTTTAGCGTTTAGTAAAATGAATATAATTTGTACCTAGATCTTGAATAAAAGACCAAAATTAACAAGTTACAGAGTTAATTCCGGAAGGATCATATTAAACTGTACGTAACTTCGTTAGAAATGGTTTATGATTAGGTATTTGATGATATATCATGAAAAGCAATCTTAGCTATAATTGTTGTCTAAAATATTTTAAAATCCCTCATTGATTGATTTGACAGACAGCTTGACCTATACAAGCCTGGAAGGCGTAGGTACTTCATCTATGAATCTTGAAAATAAAATGAACCCCATAAAAAATTAGTTAACCTTGTAACATCTGAGGCGCATTATATGGAGTATGAAACGATAGTGAAATGACGGGACACATTCTCAGTCAGTAGGTGAGCTCTCAGCCGACATACTTGCCCACGAAAGTGACAAAATGCCGAGCTGCAAAAACTGCAATTGCTATATCGCACATAGAAGCCACGGCGACAACCATGTTACCCACTTTGTAAAGCTTAAGAACTTAGCGCGCTTTAACGAGCCTAACCAATTACGAAAATTACCATATGCGGATTTTTTGCACACGCCCACACATTAAATTAACTTTATGCCTTGTACATCTATGGACGTGCTGCTTCCTATTCGAATAACGTGAAGCATAATTGTGATTTTACATTTAAAATTATTATTATGACCTCAATACAGTCTGTGAACCTTTGACGTAAATATTAAATTAATAAAAGGTTTGGTAAAAGGCTGACCATAAAAATTTATTATCAAAAAACACAGGATATAATCATAGAGAGAGTGGTCAAGTAGGTAAGTAAAAAAGTTATGAGAACCTAATAGGAACTTTTGGAGACTAAATATTTCATGCATTCAATTGAACCTGTACTTATAACATTTGTAAGCAACAATAACATAACTATTTAACGTCGTAACCTCTCATGGGAAACGACCCTCATTACCTAAAGTTAAGAGCGTGATGCCTAGTCGACAAATTAACGCCTGTACAACGGTTATTTGAATGTGTTAGTTTTGGGTAAGAAAGCCTTTTAGTTACAGGTTAACGTACTGCATAATGCATTTGTAGATGTGAAAGCCTATGCTGTGCTCTATCGCTTTTAATATTTTTTTTTTACATTTTCGAACAAAACGGTCATTGATTTAACAAAAATTGCTTTTGTAATTAAAATCGCCCGCTTTTCGATAGCCAATCGCCTGTAATCCTGTTGCCGATTCTCGATACAGTAGGGCAGTTACCTAATATGCAAATTTGGCCGACATCGTGCCCGGCCAGTTAGCGGCGAACACTTTCTCGGAGACTCATCGCCAATTGCCATTTCCATACAATGAACGGAACGCTAATCACTATCAACCAATTTTACGCTACGACTACAACCACCTACGAATACAACTAGCAGAAATGGATGTAATATCTACTCATTTAGAGATGAATCACATAGTTCGCCTCAGCTAGGTTATCTTTACTTCTAGTACGATGATAGATAATCCGTTTCATCTTATGTAACTACGAGTATTTAAACATTTTGTTTTGTTATTGGGATCAAAATTTTTAATAAGTTGCGGAAAGGTGTGCTATATCATCTGTCTATCGCCTATTTAAATACTTATTGGATACGGAAACTTTATAATGTATTAATTAAGATTAACACATAAAATATACAAGTATCTGCTCATATGGAAATCCTTGAAGCGTCAAGTCACGAAGATGGTTAATTTTACTCAATCTTCACAGCTTTGTTTGATAATATTTATAGCACCTACCTACTTACTACTAAAATACACCGTTTGCCGCCTTTTTATCTTGTTTGCCTCCCTTTCAGTAAATTTATTCGTGCACCTGCGTCCTTAGGGAGGAAGTGCACCGGTGTAGCTCAAGCGTGACTGTAGAAAGTTGAGCGCGTTTGTTCGATGTTGTTGATACACGCACACGTTAATTAAAAGAGCTTCGTCTAGGACTATGGAGCATAGAGGATAACACGACTTCGTGACGACTAGTCAGGAGCGTAAGTAAGGACAATTAGAGCGTGGCAAGGAACCGAAGTGGCCATGGTATCGTACCGTAATGTTCTCAGGCTCATTTTTACAACAAGCACACATTAGACAGCTTTTAGATATATGTTATAAAACAATGTGCTATGAAGTAGGTATATACGCGTAGTTTTCGATCATGCGCCAGCGCCACTAATACCAATGTAGCTTTTCTCCAATGATGAACTTAAACAACTTTATTATTTCAAAACGTTAACCCAATGGGCTTATGTTTAACTAATATAACTAAAAAAATACATATAACGGCAAAAAATCATTTTACATTGCCAAAAATAGTAAATAGTGACCCAAATTAAATCCTCATTTTGAAGTAAAATTAGAGCCAGTACCTAATATTACAACATGCGATCCTATTTAAAGCCGCCATCTCCAAATTATGATTGTGTAATCCAAAAATAGTTAATTTATACGAAACATTATTTTAATATAAAATCTAAATATGTAACATTTTCTTATCCTGTAGGTACATAGCTGTGTTACATAGCATTCATCATTATGGTTATTCCAAGATTCTTTTATCTTTTGAAATAATTCTTACAGGTGACGTCTCAAAATAATGGTTGTTTTACTTCTATCAGACGGTGTAATGGTTTGGCAATTTCAGAGAATCCTTTGAAAGCTGTCTTGAAGTATAAGCATAATCTGAAAAAGGCTTGCACTTACTCCGCCTTGCCGTTGGGGTAGGCCTCTCGTGCGCTGCTTCATCTATCAGGATCAGTTTGGATACCCTCGCTGCTGGCGATAACATAACCGAGGTGATTCATACAGATGGCATTCCGTGGGTTTAGTTAAAGTTTGCCCCCCGTATCTTCCTTAAATCTTGCTAGAGAGTAGATGCTCTTCAAAGTGTCTGCCCATGATAATGATGACATCTCGGTATACGGGGTAGGCATCTTTCACTAAACCAGCGAATACACATTCAGTCGTTCAAAAACAACTGGTGTGTTGCATAATCCGAATGGCATGATATTGTGCTGCTATAAACTTTTGTCAGATGTAAACTGTTTTCTCTTTACCTTTTGGATAAATTCTACTTGCCAGTAGTAAGATTTATGATTTAGGTCATAGTAAAGAATCACCGCAATTTGCTAAGTTTCCAAGCTACAGAACACCACGGAGTTGCAGATGGTTAGGATCTTATTTGCCACCCAACATGTCTTAAACTTCTTTCTTCTTGGCAATCAGTATTCATCTTGCTTACTGACGAATAGGTCTTTCGATTCCAATGTCGATCCTGTGTTGAAATAATTAAACCGTCAAGCTCTTCTCTTCTAACCACCCATTTGCGGTAGCGACAGTTTGGAACTGCTGTTTGTAAGGGACCCAGGAAGTTCTGTCGTCGTAAAATGGCACTTTCACTTGGGCCCAGTTACGCCATTGATGACGGTCTGTGTGACTGTCACACCTACTGTCCCTAGACACAGCAATTCCCTTTTAATTCCAGACAAATCGGCCTCCAACTTTATCCACAGCGATGTTCACGTGACTACCGCCACAACCACTTCTTCTGTTCCTCTTTTTATTTCCTTCTCATATGTTGAAATTATTTATCTTAATCTTCCTGAAAATTAACATTAACTGATAGTCTGAGAAGATATATGAATATACTTCCGGTTCGGACTACCAGAACAGAACATTCTAGAATATTCGACACCCTGGTTGAAAGATGTATGAGCGAGATGGATGTGTTAGCAAGACAGACATGTTCGGGAAAACTCAAGGACATTTCAACTTGGGAGCTTCGCGACAATATTTATGAATGCAATGTCCGGTTCATTCAGAAAATGGAAAATGTGTTTCTTATATTATGTTAGGTAGGTACATACCTACCTACTTGAATAAAGTAAATCAACTCGAGAGACTCGGATAAATAAACACAAGTACATCGGATAATTAACGGTGCCTTATCTCTAGCGATTCAGTAGTTAAGTCCATACCAGCCCGTCTTCCGAGAAGCACTCGACGCGCTATTTGTGTACAGCAGCCCTGCGCCGCGCCTGCAAGCTGCACCTCAGTTCCGCAACCAATCGGCTCGCTCCCACATACATGTCAAGGTAGGGTTCAACATTCGAGGATTTAGTACGCACCGATAATAATACTGACGGAAAACCCCAAGTGCGTCTGTTTTATGTAAACAGAATGATCGCATTAGGTCAGACGCAGCAAAGCAGTCTCTCGACTAAAATTTTAATTCTCGTTAATAGACTCGAGTGTTAAATTCCCTGAGGTGGGATTCCGATTGGGTTACGAAAGAGCCCAATCCCGCTTTCTAATCCTTTTCACAGTGATTATATGAAGTAAGCCCCAATCAAGCATCTATTGAAACACGGTCAATTCCCGCGCCGCTTCCGCGTGCGCGTGCGGCGCCTGATGCGAGATCATTGCCAGATGCCGGCGATAGATCGCGACGGGGTCAACAGCCACTGCCCTTGTTTTGCGCACTAATTTATTTACTTACTCGATAGTTCCTACACAGGGCAGTACACTGCGGCTCCGCAACAAGCCCTCAACTAACAGGGTCAAAAGAGCAGACGATGTATGCAACATTGTCGTTTAGGCACACGTACAATGCCTTACACGTGTAATGTAACCAGTAATAGCCATTACATAAGAACGAATAATATCGAAATAAGACCTAAATAATTCAATAGCAGACGTAGCTACGTAAGATAATTTTTTGAAAACAGAATAGGCCCAAAGTAACTTTAAAGGTATAACACCATAAGTCAAACGACTGTTCAAAAGTTAAGATGTGAATTGAAGTTTAATAAAATATACATATTTCATACCCTGACGACGCATAAAACTCCAATTTGTATTGCAGCATTTCGGGCATAAAGAATGAATATTACACGATCATTAATCGAAAACAATTAACTGATTTTAAATAAAAGATTTAAAACAATAATACTTATGACTAGCTGTTGCCCGCGGCTCCGCCCGCGTTAATGTCGTTCCCTTGGGAACAGTAGAAATGATAAAAATTCCATACAAACGCCTGCCCCTTTGCTTTTTCCCCGTAAGGGGGAATTTAATACATTTCACCTGCATAGATTTTTAGCCCTTAAGGAGGGGATTTTGCCCATTTCACCTACACAGATATTTTTTTATTGTAATAGAGATCATATTTCTATTTAAAATTAAAATATCCATACAAACTTTACCCCACCTATTCTACCCCTTCGAGGGGAAATTTCGACCATTTTAACTACACAGATCTTTTTAATTTCAACGTAAACATATATACTTATTTTTATACTTCTATGTCCAGAAATGAGAAAATTTCCATACAATCCCCCCCCCCTCCCCTTTATCCCTTAAGGGGGAAATTTTGTACATTTCACCTACACAGATCTTTTTTAATTGTAACCTAGAACGTATATACTTATTTTCATACCTCTAAGTCTAGAAATGGAAAAATGCCATACAAACTTTACCCCTGATTTACCCCTTCAAGGGAGAATGTTGTCTGGTTCACCTAAACAGATCTTTTTTAATTTTAATTGAGAACTTGCGTACCTACTTTCAAACTTCTAAGTCCAGAAATGAGAAAATTCCATAAAACTTCAACCCATTTGATTTTCTAAAAATCCTTTCTTAGTGCTCATTTACATCATAAAAAGAATCCCTGTGCCAAATTTCAAGTTTCTTCGCACAGTAGTTTCGGCTGTGCGTTGATATATAAGGTTTGCCTTTGGCCCGCAGCTCCGCCCGCATAAGTGTCGATTTCTCAGGAACAGTAGAATTATTAGTTGAACCCGGAATACATTATCATGACTTTCAATGAAACACCTTAATATTTAATTTCAATTGAATAACTTCAAAAACGGAAAGTTTCACACTAACTTTGCATCCCCGTTATATCCCCTTAAGGGATGATTTTTGAGAAAAATATTTTACTCGTGTTTCATGCCTTTTAGTAAAGAACCTTCATGCTGAATTTCATTTGACTAACTTCAAAAATGGCAAAGTTTCATGCTTACTTTGCACCCCTATTTTACCCCCTTAAGGGATGATTTTTGAGTAAAATATTTTACTCGTGTACATACCTTTCAGTAAAGAACCTTCATGCTGAATTTCATTCGAATAACTTTAAAAACAACAAAGTTTCATACTAACTTTGCAACCCGTTTTTCCCCCTAAGGAGATGAATTTCCAAAAATCCTTTCTTAGTGCTCCCCTACGTTATAAAAGGAACCCCTGTGCAAAATTTCAAGTTCCTTACCCTTATAGTTTAGGCCCTGCGTTGATATGTCAGTAAGTCAGTCAGCTTCTCCTTTTTTTTAGTATGGATTACTATGGATAGTATGGATAGGTATAATGCTGTCGTATAATGATGATGAATTGACTTTGGATTTTAATTTTCTTATGTCACTTATTATTTTATTTTATTTTTGCTATATGTTTGCAGGCAAACTCATGCCTTGAGTTCATTCAAATGACGATAACTTTTTTTTTAATGAACCGATTTTGATAAAACAAACTTTAAATGTTAAACTGAGTTAAAACAAAGCAATTGGTGAAAGTTTGAAGTAAATCGGTTCAGTATTTTCGGAGATAATCGTGATCATACATACAGACAGACAGACAGACAGACAGACAAGAAATTCCAATAAACTTTTTTTGCTTTCTATTATTCTTTTTAAGTGTCCCTCTATCCATTTCAGTCAAAAATTCGAAATGTACAGACAAAATAATTTTACTGTTTTATTATATGTATAGATAATATGTAGACAAAAGCTAGCAAAAACATTGCGAATGATAAAATAAACTAATTATGCTCGAGGCATACTATAAGATCGCCTTCAATATATTGTTAAAACTTTTAGTGACTTTCAAGGAAACAATAATGGCTTTATTAAGTATAGGTAGAAGATAGATAGGATAGGTTAGGTAGGTATATCACTAACAGAAATATGAAGCATTTTAATACACGAAGAAAAAAGGCTTCTCCACGGAATTTCATCGACAAGAGAATACCCGAAATTAATCTATTATTTACTGATATATCTATTAACATATATAAATAAAAAAAAGTGGGTATAGGAAACAAATCACACGGATTGAGCAAGCCCCACACCACACTAAGGTGTGAACTTGTGTTATCATCATCACAATCATCATCAGGTCTTTTTAGTCTCCACTGCAGGAGCATAACCCTCTCTGTACTACCGGAGCCGTACTTGGCCAGAGCAGACAAGAGGATTTGGCCTACACTCACCAAGCTGGCCAGACGGTGTGGAGATGATATTAATTACTAACCTTCACATATCTATGTAATATCTCTATAAGTTACTAAACTATGTGATGTGATAAGCGAATACAAAATCATACGTTTAGTGGCGGTATGATAATGTATCATAATATTTAGGCGTGAGAGTGAAAGGAATATTAAAGCCTTGACAACAAAGCACTACGCACTACGCGACAACGTATAATAGATATCGGTACAACTAGTGTGCGATGTTTGTTTATTCCACTAATGGATTGGATGGAACCATCAATCACAAATTATAGTGTTACCAATCTATAAGAAGAGTAAAAACCGGCCAAGTGTGAGCAGAACTCGCGCTCAAAGGGTTCCGTACCATTATCTATAATAAGTTTAAAATTATTAAAAATATTTTTTTAAGTGGATGCTGATCGCAATTTTTCTTCATACCAAATTTCAAGATTGTCAGTTCACGGGAAGTAGGTTTTGATTCCCTTGCGAATGTTAAAAATTTACGTAACTAGATTTGAAAGGAAAATGCTATATAAGTATTTTTCTATTGCAACAAAAAGCTTCATCTTATTGTTTACGAATTCTCAGTCGTATCAACAACTGTTCGCTGCCCATCAAGAATGACCACATACTTACATGTCATTATCACCAGTGTCGACGGACATAATTTCATCTTTCGCTTTCTCGCGTTTACTTACCGAGAGCAGACCATTCAAATTATCTCACTTTTATTAGGGATTTATTAAAATTCCACGCTGTCAGTTTAAGTATGCTGCCTCGAGCATCTCGTTTCATCGCAGCACATTCATGAGAGATGCAAATACTGTCATTCACAAAATTCTTAATTTGACATCCATTACGACCGACAACTCAATGATGGGATCGAAATATGTACTTAAGTATAATTTAATACGCTTTAAAAGTGAAGGCAGAATTCGACTAGTAGGTACCTACTCCATTATTACCCGGCTTTCACTTTCCAAATGATAAAGGGCTTCAAGGTCGAATGTTTCTGGTATTTGGATCAGGTCCATAATTAACAGTAAGTTGATTAAGCTTTTATTTGCTGTTCGTAATGGGCTGGGAGGCTGTCGACTCTCTCATCAAACCTCAATTATGTTCATTATGTTTTGGCGCCTTCCTCTATCTAATAGACTTTAAAAACTTGTATGCAGGTTCAAGTAAGCTAAACCATTAGGTACATGCATAAATTGAATGTCGCCGGTCTGATCGGATGGACAGCGAAACGTCTATTGAAGTGGCTTCATTGAATCGCGGAGTTCTCGTGCTCGAGCTATTGAACTAATGTATAAGGCCAGGCCTTGATCCAGTTGACATCACACCAGTTCTGGATACATGCACAATCTATCCAGTACCCTTGGAATATTAGATTCATTCATGAGCTACATATCACTTTGTTTACGCTTCGTCTTTGTTTTGTGTGTAAACGAAAACAATATCAATGTTCATGTATGAATGAGAATGGAATTGTCGATACAGAATGTTTTGATTTCCACTTCAATTTGTAAAATGAGAAATTATTTCCTATCTCCGATTCCATTCTATCTACATTCATCGAGTTGGGCATTAAAATATTGTAAGGCAATTAAATTTTAATTTTTCGTATAAATGATTTCCGATGCAACAACACCATTAGTTAATTACATTTACTAATGTTGTACTGTTTGTTGACAGGTGTTTGCGATGTGGTACACGTGGACGACGTTACTGCTGGTGTCGTGTACACTAGTGACGGCTGACGAGGGGGCTGGAGCGGAGGCACTGCTGTGGAAGACCACCACCGCCACTCCGCCTCAGGCCCACCAGCTACAAGCAGGTCTACTTACAACACCCACCTCTTTCGGAGCGCCCACGACTTTTGTAGACCATACAGAACCATCGCACCAAGAATCGAAGGTGCAAGCCACCTCCCGTGCTCCAAGTCTCACTCTTGATCGGAAAGCGAGCG
The DNA here is from genome assembly GCA_947532085.1 of Elegia similella. NCBI lineage: Eukaryota > Metazoa > Arthropoda > Insecta > Lepidoptera > Pyralidae > Elegia > Elegia similella. Next base: position 18,671,657 of record OX383934.1, on the reverse strand, counting down.
AGCTCGCTTGGAGGTCCTGGCTTCAAAGCCCAGAGAGTGGCAACCAGAATGCACCACCAAGAAGGATCATCACGAAATCTTTGTTCATCACGCCTCTTGTTTGCCCTAAAGGACAACGGCTCGATCGAAATGGTTGCGTCCAGGTAAAAAATGCACCTGTATACAATATGTTTTTAAGTCAGCTTCTAAATATTAAAGCCTTAAATGATTTTAACTTAGAATACAAAACGTACCTATGTTACGCATCGACAGAGGCCATATTACTATTTTTTAAATCACCATTTAAATGTTCGTAAACATGTGCATTAATACTAATACGAGTAGATAAATAAATAACATTTAGATAGACACATGCTTGAAAAAATCTTGAAAAAAAATTGTCATTAGCCATTTCATCCGCGTAGAAATTCTATTATTAAGTATTTCTTTGGACTCGCCACGCAACGTTCGTACAGTAAATAATTTTAATTACCTGTTGAAATTACAGGCTACCTTATAGTGAAGGCATCTAATCAAGTTACTAGATAATCTACAAAATTTATTAACAAAGTTGACTCACGAAATACAATAATAGTATAATAGACTAGAAATTTTATATAGTTATTGCAATGGCAGGCCCCATACGTATTGTAATGATATGTATGATGTAACACAAACAGTACAAAAATGTGGTTGTGTTTCAGGTGGTGACCGTCAATAAGGATGAACACGAGCGCATTCTGCTGGAACAATTGAACGCGTTGTTCCCGACAGCGTCGAGCGGGGCAGACTACGACTACGGCGATGACGAGCCAGGGCCTCTGCAGCTGTCTCTACCGATCGGCTTGGACCCACAGGCGGCGCCGCTTCAAGGTCAAGAGCCATCTGCGCAGGTAACCAAATTTTTTTGTCAATTCATCTCATATTTAAGAGCTCTTGTCGGCTCTATTGTAAAAATACCTATTGCCTTTTTGTTCGAAGTTCGCTAGTAAATTACTTATAATTTGGAGTCTATAAACATTTTAAAAAACACATTAAAATTAGAATAATAGTCTTTAATCGAGTGTTGGCATTTACTAAATACTGAGAGTCGGAAAGCGGAAGTATTACAATTATTATCGGGGAACACGATAATGAGAGAGAATACCTATCCAATAAATGTGTCTATAACCTATAACAACAAATTGTGACACTTAAATGATTATATTTACTTTTTCTTGTTTTTCAGGCTCAAGGACAACAACTAACATTTGTTGACAAGAAAGGCAACAAATTCCCCAGTGACGCCAGCATAGAAGCCGAATTAGAGCTTTTAAAACTTCAACAAGCTCACAACCACACCGACCCCGCTGAGGGCACTGGCGTGCTGACCCACAACGTCATGAATAGTCTGCTACACGCTGCCGACAAGCCGAAACGAGACAGCCCAGTTATCAATACTACAGTAACTGTATTGAGTAACGCCACCGAAGACGAAGGACAAAAAGAGTTGGTGTACGGCCATGTAAATGTTGATCCTGTGCTCTATGGAACACAAAGTGATAATAAAGAACAAACAGCAATAAATATAAATTCTGAAATTTCCGAAGCCCAGATGAAAATATCTTTAGCTAATCAAAAAGCAGATATGAAAAATACACAAACTGTTTCCAAGACTAATATTACTGCAACAAACAGTTCATCTGAACATCTCAAAAAAGATACAGATAAAACTAAGCTCAATCCGGAAAACGAGTATTCTGATATAGGTGAAGCTATAAAATTAATAAGCCGCTACGCCGAAGTTACTACGGATGACGATTTCGCTAAAAATCAGAAGAAATATGCAATCAAAGATGATAGCACATTAGGCACTCGAACAAAACTACAGTATCGAAGAAACAGGCCTAAACCCGAAATGCTGAGAGAGACCTTGGAAACTGATTTGCCATCCGATTTATTTATCAAACATGATGCGCCTATCCGAACAGTGTATCCCAAAAATGAGTTGTATTATCGATATCCATGGCCGGGCCAACATTCACCTACGCCTCCCCCAGACTATCCATTCCGTCATGTGCAAGATTACTGGCCAGGCCGCACTCAAATTGGAGGAGTCTACAACACGCACGAGAACCCTAGGCGACATCATCATTCGTATCCTCACTACTTCAGACCTCGCGCATACAACATCGGTAATCCTGCAGGCTACCCTGGACAGGAAACATTTCCGGAACAAAGCCAAATGTACGCACACCGAGTAGCTCAGCGTCACGCTAGCCCGTCACGGTTCCACACCAACAACCAGGAGTTATACAATCTGCTCGGCTTACGGCATTGGTTTAGCAGCGAAGGCACATCGAAAAGATAGCTTGCTTTCTTCTTCCTTAGACAATTCGATGTTACCCGACGACGTATAACGTAAGCTATGGAAAAATGAACCTAGAGTAAATGCATAAATAAGGTAAACGGCGTAATTGAGGCTCTACGTCAGGAGTGTACAGGAGAGTAAGAGGGAAGGACAGACGTGGGGACTACACAAGCACCATGCAACATCGGAATCGTCTCTCCTAACTTCCTCCCAACCTACTCGGCAGTCCTGATTATGCAATTTACCAATAGTTTATTTTGAAATTATTTCAATGGCAGCTATTTAATCGTATACTTAATTAATATCATCTAACTAGATGCTTAATATCAGCTCATAAATATTTTCTAACGTCATTTCTTTCCATAGCTTTCATTATATTAGCCTATTTATTTCAAAGCCAAATATTAGAGTCATAGTTAACGTTTTATTTGTTTTAAGTTCTTGTACATATTATTTACGTCGTCTTAATTTAAGTGTTTTATTAAATAGTATTATCGTTGTTTTGTATTATGTTAAATGTAAATTGTTGTATTAAAATGCCTAATTTATGTTTATATAAACTTTTTAAACTTTTCGTTGTGAGTATCTTAGATGTTTTAGATGTTCGATGTCAGTATAAGTGCAGATGATTTTAATTGGTACAAATTCGGCGCTGGCTTGCCTTTACTTATAATAAAGAATTTATTATTATTTATCCAATTATAATGTATGTAACTAACTCAATGCTTTGTTCGAAATGTGTAGATATAGCTTATAGGTATTGTTTGTATTAGTTCAAGACGATAGCCAAATGTAATCTCGGACACTTTAAACCCACCTAAATCGATTTACTTGAATGCTTTCTGAACGGACCTTACCTACTAACGTGAGCCATTGATGGGCCTCGGCTTACAATAAACCATAGAATCTATACCTACCGCTCATTTTGGTCTTAAAGATTGACTTAACGAAATACTCTGCTACAGCACTTTGACATTTAGAAAGACTTTCCTCATAATATAACTCTAATGCAATGTTTATAATAATTATAAAGCATAGATAATTACGTGTTTCTTGTGTCTCTAACTCGTAATACAGAATTATTTACACATAAATAACGAACCCACCAAAGTTAGTTTAAGAATTTAGAAATTATTTATCAATATTTTGATCTAATGTGTGTAGACGACGTTATGGTACTCTCTCTATGCTAGGTATGTATTACTAAACTCTGTTTAGGCTGTACTTATGTAAAATGATTTATATACCTATTTGAACAGTTTAAGCATTTCGCTCATCATCAGTATACAAAAACGATCACAAAGCGATCCTAGAAATCCTTAAGTCGCATAAAGTTCACTACCTATATCAAAACGTCCCCTGTGTCAAAATTACCACAGTACCTGAATGGTCACATAAAGATCCTATTATCATGAAATTGGTATACAATATCCTATTATCAGGAAATTGGTATACAAAATAGTTGGGAGATTTTTTTTGTGTCGACTGCTTGTTTATTTTAAATTAAATGTTTAAATAGATTAAACTACAGGCTTTAAAAACTTTTATAATCACGATTCACGACATGAGATATGTATTATGTCACAGCCCTCTTCATGAAAATAATCTAATTGATGATAAACGAAATGTTACGAGAATTTAGTCACAATAAACCAGTGCATAAAACTGTTCCTTAAATATGTTACAAGGCATATTGATAAACAGAATTAGTATTATAGCTGATAATATTAAATACTGTTATTATTACAACCGAGTACAAAAATGGCGAGAAAGAGAGCCACAAAAATGGCGAGAAAGAAAGCCATTTTTGTACACCATACTATTTATAAGAAAACAGCTAAAAGTTTAGACACAAAATAAAAACAAAAACTATTGTACAAATATTTAAGAATTTACTGAAATAGTTTTAATAAAGAAAAATATATCTTGAGAAATTTCTCTTATTAGCAGAAATTTTACGAATCACAAGAATATAAAGTAATGCCAGTATTTTATTGTAAATATGAATGTTATATTAAAATTTAAATCAAATTGAAGGCATATATTTTCATTTCATCCCTGCATTTAGAGGTAAGTATTAGAAAATAAAATAAAAAGGTAGATTATACTGAAAGACATTTTATTGAAAAAAAATATTCGATTTCATCAATAACATTGTTTGAATTAATAAATTCCTAGAAGTTTCGTCAAAAATTAACTTGTTCAAATCAAAATATTCTGTACTTGCACATACTTTATTTAGCTCACATGGAATGGGTAACTTTATGTATAAACATATTTAATGATGATCAAAATAATAAGAAACAAAACTATACTTATACACAAGTAATTTGTACAAAATATCACAATAATAAGAATACTTATGTAGTATTGAGAAACTTATAAGTAACATAGGTACTCACACTTGGCCAATAGTATTCAGAGTAGGCGATGCTAAAAGATAAGGAGTATTCTACATTCCCTAAATCATATGATATCTACAACGCTAACAATATTACAGAGGATACAAAAGTATATGCAAGGACAGTTTGACACATCACATGGGGTTGTTCATGGATGAAAGCGGCACTTTTTTGGTACTTGGATTGTTTTGTTCTGTGTGAAAATCTCTACTATTAGCCCTGACATCTTTAACTTATATTACAGACAGAAACTTAACATCTTAATCTTGTTGTCTTTTTTAAGACTGAAGACTTAATGAACAAGTAAGTACTAACAGACACAAATACCGATCCAAATTTCAGTTTGCGCACAGTCATTTCATCTGAATTCATAAATTTGGATGCTGTGTTCTGGAACATGGCTTAAAGTCAAAGATTGATACCTGAAAATTAACATAAACAGTGTTTTCTACATCTTATCTTTATGTATACCTAAAAAAATTATTAATCTTCAGGCAAACAGATATTTCAACTTTATTGTACAAGTGGGTTAGTAGTTGAATAAGCAACAACAGATTCTGAATATGTTTCCCACCAGATACCAAAGCTGAAAACTTCAGTTGCAGCAGCAACTATCAATAACAACTTATTGGACCCAATATTTCAATTTTGCTGTTATGTATTTCATAAAATTCTCGCTATATAATTGTATTTGGCACTGAACTGATTATGAACTATGTGTGCAAATTGAGAATCATTTGCATGACCATTGTATCCACAATACATACTTGCAAAACTTGTTGAAATATCTGCTAGTCTTTCACCTTTGACTAGAGTTCGAAAGTATTAAGATTTGTCATTCAGAAAACTCACTCTACAGAAGTGACATAACTAAAATCCTAACTAATAGGCCTAACACTTATAACGCTAATTCAGTCACTGACAAGGCGACAATGCAGCATTAGACATGATTGGTAATATCTCCATTTTTGTCTAAAGCATTGACTTTCACAGTGGGGGGTGCGGCCCACTAGGGAGACGCAAAATACATGTTTTCACTCCTTTTATAACAAGTGTTGAAAAAAAATATTCTTAAAATAAATAAACAGAAGATGTATTTCTGGAGAACCTAAACTAAACTAAAACTAAACTAAACTGGACTTAATTACCCTTATTTTATTTTACAATAGCTAGTTGCTGGGCTCTGGGCCAACGGAGATGTTAATATTAAGCAGTGAGGAGCATATTAATTTTAAGCAGTAAGGAGGCATGATAGTATAAGTTTGGGAATCCATTGGTCTCAAATATTGCGGCATCCTTCTCGTCAGTGGTTGAATTCAGTATAGTGTGATTGTGTTGAATAATTACTGCCTGATACATGTGTTTTTACATATTAACAAGCATTTCTCTACATGTAATCATAATATACATGGGCAGATTAGAGACACTTAGAAGGAGTGTTTGCTGAGAGAAATTTACAAATTGCAATTAATGTTGAGTAGTTGTAAGAATGACAAATTGAAAATATTATTTTTCTAAGGTAAAGTAATTACTTAATACGTAGTTACTTTATGGAAATATCTAAAAATCACAGAAATATTTAACTACTAGACTACATGTATGTACATAAAAATAAATAACAAAATAGAATATAGAGAAATGCTTACCACTCAGAACTTCGATGATAGTAATAGCCTTCAATAGTAGCTGCAGACTTATGGAAGCATATGTAGTAAAAACCAGCAAAAGAAGCACCATTAATATCCTTAATTGTGTGGTCAGGAACTAAAAAATGTTCTTTCCACCTCATAAATACATAGTCAGCCTTGGCGAGAGAGTCATAGTCAAATGAATCCGAGTTGAATGTCTTTAGGTACGGCACAAACAAGTCGAATTTACTCTGAAAATTAAAAAAAAAAAACAATAATAGACATTTAATAAAACAAATGTTTGGTTTACAATCTAATCTACACTTCTAAACAAGAAGGAAATTCTAGAATATTATAAATGCAAAAGTAACTCTGTCTGTTTGTTACCACTTCACACTTCAACTTATGATATGGAGGTAGTTTGAGGCCTAGGAAAGGACACAGGGTACCATTCCTGAGAGATTGACATTAACACAGGTGGAGCCCACAGGCAAAATCTAATCTAATATAAAAGTATGATGACTAGAAATGGTAGCAAACTCAGAAAATTATATTCAGAAACCATAAAAATACAGACAACAATATCAATCACATTAAATTCCTACTAATTAAAGCAATGTAGAATGACTATTTGACCTTAACTTTGATTAACTAAGGTTTATTTATAAACATTGACATTGATATTATTGAGTAAATGAAATATCAAATTCAAAATATAATAGCAATATTTTAATTATATTTGACTATGGCGGATTTATAAAGATATAAGAAATTTAACCAACTCACCCAATGTTTCCTATCAACATCTTCATCAGCGTCCCATTTTCTTGTAAGAAAGGGATATTTAGCTGATATAATTTCACCATCAAAAAATGTTGTCAGCGTGGGAAACTCTTCAGTCAGACCCTTTATTTTTAAATACCCGCAAAGGTAAGAATTTTCTTCGTCAACATGCTGGAAAGAAAGGAAAAATAGGCTTACACAACATCAGGCGGAACATACATGTGGCCATAATCATACATTTCACTGACATAATGACTCCTTTCTTTGAGTTGTGGCACGATGAACTGTCATACAACATGATAGAAATAAATACTGCTAATAGCTATGATGAACTGCAACGGATTTTAGTAAAACTGCGTATTTTGTTTTGCGTTACTAACCTGCAAAACCACTTCAACTTCATACGAGTTTCCCTTGCTTTTTTGGTGCCCCTGAAACTTGGATCCGTTGTAGAGTAACGATTTCGTCACACCAGGCTGTTTAGAATTAGCTGGTGGTGGTGGAGTAATATCCACTTTAACTGGCATTATTTTTCCATTAAAACGGTGACCTAGCTTTGTATTGTAAAACGTTTGACTGACAGGAATTTTACTTCTGTTGGCAACTGACTGGAGCGCTCACTTGACAGATGACATTTGCGTTTCCAAGGTTTTCAGTGAATTCCATCTGAGTAGAATCAGGGGTACTATTTTTGAAAGTTATACATGACACTCGTCTTTGAGCGATTTTTGTATGGAAAAATCGCTCGTTTACGATCGGCATCATTTCAAAAATAGCACTCCAGGGGTACTATTTTTGAAAGTGTGACTTCTTAAAAATTTTTTCATGAAAAAAATCTCTAGTTACGGACAGCGTCTTTTCAAAAATAGCACTCCGGAGGGCTATTTTTGTAATGATGCCGATCGTAAACGAGCAATTTTTCCATACAAAAATCGCTCGAAGACGAGTGTCACACTTTCAAAAATAGTACCCCCGATCCGATGTAGATTTATCACAGACTCAATAAAAATGTTTTGTCTAATGGTATTTATTATCTGAGGTATATATCGATGTAAAGCACAAAAAAAAGGTTGTTTGATATTTTCAAGTTTTCAAACTCATTCACCTAGTCTACTCTAGACTAAGCTATAATATAAATAATAATAATGTAATAAAAACTATAAAGAGGAAAGATTTATGTGTGTCTCAAAACTACCGGACCAATAAAAAACTACATTATAAATCAGCGAATAACATAAAATATATTTTATTTGACCCTTTTTATGGCAATGGGAATATTTGTCCCACCAACCTACGAAAATAATTGGTGGGAAAAATAGTCCCATTGCCTTAAACAGGGTTAAAAAAAAATGGTAACCTAATTACAGACATTTGATTTTACAGATGTCTGTGGGCGGACCCATACGAACATTGCATTTATATAACAAATGCTCTCAAAAGTTTGCCTATAAAAATCTTTATTTGGTAAATGCTGTGAAAACTATTGTCATCTTAGCGTGTTCACAGTTATGCCTTTTTAATTTCCCCTCAAAACCTAATGGCATCTTAAGATGCTCTCCGTCTCTAGAGATATAATCCGGATCCTGATAGGTAAACATTGTTGCAGTGCTTTTACGTGATTCCGGTAGAAAAGAGATCGAAAGAGAGGTCGCTTAGGCCGATCGTGCGTGCCTCTCTGTCGCTTGTTCTGCGCACTCGCTTTCATATGGAACGTGACACTTTTTCGTGCGTGCCGCTGGCGTTCATCGATTTATAAGACGTTATCACGTCATAAAACATATTTCATGTCTCTGTCACTAAGCGTGTTCCCGAATACACCCTCGCTTGAAATGCTTTCGAACTCGCAATCTGGGGGCCGGGGTCGACTCAGAGGCCAGGATTATCTGTGTGTTAAAACCGAAAACCTCGTGGATACAGCTAGTAGACAGTAATAAATGCGGAAACACACTAAAGGAGCTGCAGCTGCAGGAATTTTACCTATTTTGAAGCATTCAGCGATAATCGCGCAGATACTCCGCAACCAATCGCTATCTGTATCGATGGCGATTGGCGATAGTTTGCTCGCTACGCAAACCGACAAGACAAAAAATTTTTTTTTTTAAAAGTATGTGGTCGATTAGTCGATTGTGTATCAAAAATTTATTTTGTTCATGGTAGACGTCATCTTTGTTGTCTATGGTATAATGGTAGGGTTTCATCGTTTCGTTGGTTTCGTTGACCGACCAACTTGTATAGATTGTTTTGTTTTGTGAATTAATTTTAGTATTTATGTTTAATTTTACGTTATAACATAATGGTATCGTATATCGTGTCTAATAGTGATCATATTACTGAATGCCTTATCTCTTCGGACGTTTTGTGATCTCTAAGTAATAGTGGTGATATTTTCCCACATAATTATGGTTAACTGACGTTAGACTGTGCATCCTCAATTATGGCAGACCCAGGTTATTACCACAGTGATTATATTCGTCACCCAGTCTTGCATGAGCTGGGTGTCAAGTACGGGATCAAAACTGAGTGTATTCCAGAAATAGCTTTGCCGTCTAAGTTGGAGGAGCTCAAGGATGTCATACGTAGAGAAATACGTAAGGAACTTAAAATAAAAGAGGGAGCAGAGAAGTTGCGCGAAGTCGCCACAGACCGGAGATCGCTCTCTGACGTTGCCAACATCGTCAAAAAGGCTAACATCAAACTGAATGAACTCAAAACAGACTTGCAAGAGCTGGAATCGCAACTGCTGCTGTCACGCGGGCAGTCCACTCCGACGTCACCTGAGGATCTGTCTTACGATGAAGAGATCATCCTGGCGTCGGAGGCGGCGCAGCAACAACGCCAGCTTGGAGAGGCTACAACTGATCGAAAACTAGCCTCTTTACAAAAACAATTAAATATTGAGCAGAAGGTAAAACAGGGTGCAGAAAACATGATACAAAGTATTAGTAGCAGTAACCAGTCACGCGATAAAAAGCTTCTTGCTGAAGCTCATCAAATGCTTGCTGATTCAAAAGCCAAGATTGAATACCTGAAGCTGCGCATATCTAAACTGACAAAACAGCAAAAAGGTGACACAACTGGAGCAAATGGTGACGGCAAGAGTTCAGATATAAGTGGTGTTGATTCCTTGTTGGATGAAAGAATTGCTGAGTTGAGGAATCGCCTTAGAATTGAGGCAGCAGTTGTTGAGGGCTCGAAGAATGCTATCAGACTTTTACAAACTGACAAAAAGGTGACAGACAAGAAGGCCTTGCAAGAGGCTCAAATGAGCCTGCTGGAATCCTCCCAGAAACTGGAGTTATTGCGTGTATCCCTAGACTTGAGAAGGCAGGAGTTGCCATCTGAAAGTGCTGCATTTATTGAACTGGGACACGAGATACGCAGTACTGGCTCTAGCCCTGGATATGTGAGCCTGACTGGTGGGAGCGGGTCTAGATCCCAATTCCTATCTCCAGCTCCTTTGATAAGCCCCTGTGTCCAAGTAACTGGTACTTTAGAAGTGAGGTTGATGGGCTGCCAAGACCTGTTGGAGGATGTGCCTGGCCGCAGTCGGAGAGATCCTCTAGCTAGCCCTTCAGATTTGAAGTCCTTTGTGAAAGGGGTAGCGATTCGAAACTCTATGAAGTATACCTATAGTATCAAAGAGGATACAAGCAATGAAATCATGGCAGTTTTGAAGTTGGACAATCACACCGTTGCTCAAACCAGTTGGAGACCTTGTTCACAGCAGGCCTGGGATCAACGGTGAGACTTTTCGTCATATAAAAGAATTGTCACTTATTTTTATTTTCACATTTTACGACTGGTTGTATGTTATCCACCTTAAATGAATTGAGGACTTACTGTTCATAAGTTTATTTTTTATCAAATCAATTTATTGGGGAACTGGTGGAAGCTTCTGTTAAATTATATAACAGGTGTAGCTCAGACTGTGCTAATTGCTCTTATCACCCATATCTGTGCTTCCTTGAGCCTTAATCTATATGATGACTCTTTTCCTATTACTCATATTATCTTATCAGTTAGTATAGTATACACATGTTTAACATGGCTAAACTTTGTGATCTATGATATATGTATAACAGACCCAAAAATAAGTTTGAAACTAAGAAAACTTTTTACTTTGTATTACAGTTTTTTATATGTCAGTAATTACTACATAGTATAAAACAGAGTTATTTGGGTGGAAAGAATAAACGTAGAATGTGCTAGCTGCTTCTCTTCCCATGCAGACTGTAGAAGCCGGTCAAAGGAATGGGCGAAAATCTAGTCTCATGACAATAGGTGATGCGGCTGCCAACCCATCACTATTTTGATTCAGTTTTCCACCTTTACCATCACGCTAAATGTGGCCTTAGGGCCTTAGGCTCTGTCTACTCCGTAAGGGATGAAGATGTGATAATATGTATGTATATGTATGTATTTCCAGCTGTCTGTCTGTCCCTATGTATGCTTAAATCTTTAAAAGTAGACAACAGATATTGATGAAATTCTTTTTATAGATAGACTGATTCAGGAGGAAGGTTTATATGTATATTTAACTAGTGCCGGGGCGGAGCACTAGTAAAATATAATTATTAAGTTTCGCATGCATATTATTTTACCCAAAAAATGAACCTTAATTTTCTACTCTATTGGTAACTAGGACTGCAGTAATTAGCATCAAATAATAAGAACTCATTACTAAAACTATAGATTATAAATTTATAGTTAATAACTAGGTAATGATGTATGATATAGAATGTCGGCACAAATAAATATGGATAAAAGGTAAGCCTTTGTCCTTCTCCGTACTCCTGAGAACTTGTATGCAAAATTTCATGATGATCGGTTCAGTAGTTACGGCGTGAAAGCGTAACAAACAAACAAACTCACTTTCGCAATTTATAATATTAGTAAGGATTATCGCAGTGAGGGCGCTTACGCGTCATCACTGATCGATGATCAAAAAGTATCTATTTTACACCTCGTGGTAGCTAGGTACAGTAGGATTGTTTGGACTTTAGTAATGAGCAATAAAATGTGAAATTTCACATTCCAGGTTTACCATCAAGTTGGACAAATCAAGAGAACTTGAAATTGGCGTACATTGGAAAGATTGGCGAGGACTCTGCGCAATCAAGTTTCTGCGGTTGGAAGAATTCATTGACGACATACGGCACGGCATGGCGTTGGAGCTCGAACCGCGGGGTGTGTTGTTTGCAGAAATCAAATTTTTGAATCCCATCATATCCAGAAAACCAAAACTTCAGAGACAGAGGAAGATATTCAAGCAACAAGGAAAGAATATTCCAAGACCATCCTATGGTGAAATGCATATTCCAGCTGTGGTTCTAGGGAGACTACTGAAACGCTCTTCACCATCGATACAAAACATCCAAACAGCACATATTCACCAGCAACAGGGCAATTTCGAATCTACGTCTCTTGACAACAGGGATATCGAAAATCCAAATATCACTCTTGGAGGAATGGCAGGGGTGAGACCCCTCGGCCTACCCTCAACTCCAACTACCCCACTTCCTTCCACAGCACCACCCAAACCCACACTTCCTCTGCAACCCCCACCAAATGTGTCCACACTTCGTATGGAGAAAGAACTCCAAGAGGCATTTGCTTTCTTAGAAGATTCTTACACTAGAGACAATTATGTTTTGAAGGAACCACAAACACCATCATGTGATACACCACTGGTGGAGTACCCTCCGTCTCCATCTCCAAAATTGGTTCTTGAATATCCAAGTAATGAGGATCAGATTGTGGATGTCACAAGCAATATGAGGATATCATCGTCTCGCTCTTCTTCTGTCATAGACACAATGGGTAAAGAACAGGATTCCAGGAGACAGTCAGGTGACATGTCTATGGGCAGCTTCAGATTGTTAAGTGTCCTTGGAAGAGGTCACTTTGGTAAAGTAATTTTATCTCAGTACAAACCTACTAATGAGTATTTCGCAATAAAAGCTTTAAAAAAGGGTGATATTATAGCAAGGGACGAAGTAGACTCTTTGTTATCAGAAAAGAGAATTTTCGAGGTAGCTAATGCAATCAGGCATCCGTTTTTGGTTAATTTGTTTGCATGTTTCCAAACTGAACAACATGTCTGTTTTGTGATGGAGTATGCAGCGGGGGGCGATCTTATGATGCACATACACGCGGACGTGTTCACAGAGCCCAGGGCGGTATTCTATGCAGCTTGTGTAGTATTGGGCCTACAGTATTTACATGAGAATAACATTATTTATAGAGATTTAAAGTTAGATAACCTACTTCTAGATACCGAGGGCTATGTTAAAATTGCCGATTTTGGTCTTTGTAAAGAAGGTATGGGATGGGGTGACCGCACGGGTACATTCTGTGGCACTCCTGAATTTCTCGCGCCTGAAGTGCTAACAGAAACTTCGTACACGCGAGCCGTCGATTGGTGGGGGTTGGGTGTTTTGATATTTGAAATGTTGGTTGGTGAATCACCATTCCCTGGGGAAGACGAAGGTGAAGTATTTGATTCTATAGTTAATGACGAAGTTCGTTACCCTCGAACTTTGTCCCTAGAAGCGATCGCCTTAATGCGACGTTTACTAAGAAAAAATCCCGACAGACGATTGGGATCTTCTGAACGAGACGCGGAAGACGTAAAGAAGCAAGCATTCTTCCGAAACGTGAATTGGGAGCAACTTTTGCTTCGTAAAGTAAAGCCACCATTTGTGCCAACAATAAATAATCTAGAAGATGTAAGTAATTTCGATAGCGAATTTACTTCAGAGGCGGCTGTGCTAACTCCGCCGAAGGAGCCGCGGCCGCTAACGGCTACCGACCACAAGATGTTTGAGGACTTCACCTACATGGCAGATTGGTGTTAAGACACATCAATGTTTAATCACCTCATTGACATAAACGACCATTGACTAAGGTATGGCTATAACAAATTTGAATAAGTAGAAAATGTTACTAAAGCAATACATAGGATACGTAATTTTATCATTGTGGTAACTCGTATATATGAGAATTCGCATACTTATCGTGAGATTGTTGATTATTATAATTAAAGATTGAACAATAATGTGTTTGTCAACCCAATCTACCAACAAGTATTACATATTAAAACAATTAGGTTGTAATTTCACTTGTAATAAACAATAACCCCCATTGCCTTACGATGATTGATAAATCTGTATTTTGATAATATCATTGTTCTCTCTACGCAGAGTGTCTTCATGATCCTCTTGTTAACTTGTATTTAATGCAGTTAAATGCAATATTTTATAATAAATTGTGTAATTTAATAAGTTTTAAATAGTGCTAATGTTTATTTTTTTAAAACATCGTGTTATAGATTTATATATATTATGTAGTTATGAATTGATTAACGTAGAGGTATGTAAAACTAATAATAAGTGAAGGCGTGTCAAATCATATTACGTTTTCAGTCAATTGTTTACTTATTCTGCGAAATAAAGGTATCATCAAAACGTAATCGTGTATTCTCTCATTCATTCGGCACCTTACAGTTCATACCGGAGGCGGCTCTAGCTCTTGTGGCGCCCGTGTGCAACCAGTACCTTGGCGCCCTCTAGTAGGAGCGGGATCAAATTGGAATACTCAATTAGGTATATTTTCCACAATTCGACGTGTTTTCAAACGAATCAAAACAGGTACCGGCACACGCCTTTGATGGCGACGCGACACTACGCCAATATGTTTCAAAGCTAATTTCACGTTGAAACAAAAGTCATTGTGTGCAGTAGGTAGAGACGCAGCCTGTGGTGACGCGCCTTGCTTTGCTACCGCTCGTCCGGGATCGGCCGTGTAACACGTGCGCAGGGTCTTTGAGAGCACCGGTGCCGCGAGCATCTTTGGGAGGTGGCGTATTAGAGGGCGCTCGGCGCCCCCTTAGACTCGGCGCCCGTGTGCGCCGCACACCCTGCACTATAGGTAAAGCCGCCTCTGGTTCATACCACACACTACGGCCCGTCCGCCAGCCCTTGATAATGGCAAAATAAGATTGAATTTGGCGGTGCAGCAGCCTCTATCGGGCGGTTTATACCGCCGCCAGCGAGCGAGGCGAATGAAAGATGTGGTTCATATAAAGGATATCTTTGGCCGCATCACTATTATAAATTTTTTTTTATGTGGAAAATGCGTCATGCATACTAATCTGCTAACGAGGGTACAGAACAGTTATGCAGGACTCGCAGCCGCTAAAAACTACATGATTGCTCTCTCCACGCCATATTACCGGAATGGTGGGCGCGGTTCCCCCACCCCAGCTATAGCGATGGCCTGTTATGGAACACTTTTTTGTGACATGCAAATGAGTCCAGTTGAGCAGTAGACCAAACCCCGTGTCTACATCGCTCGCTCATATACCTAGTACGCTGTGTGAACCAAAGTGTAAAAAGATATAAAACAGAAATTTAGCTAGAACGGGGATGCCAGGTATTTCGCTGTGTGGAACCAAAGTATAAAAAGAGATGAAATGATGTTCTCTCGTCTCGTTCGCTCGCTGGCGGTGTGAACCGCCCCTTAAATGTGACCCTTTAGCCACACCCACAGAAATATATCAAGATAGAACGGCCAAGTAGGCGGTACACGTGTGTCTCAATCTTGCACGTGTCATCGCGCACGTCCGGACATGAACACATGCTTTATTCTACTGTTTATTGATATGACGCGATTTATTTCTGTGCATGTCACATTACTATTTCGCTAGTAATGACGTCAGATTGGGAGCGCGGTCAATGCGAAAACTGACACGCGCGTTTCCATGGCAAAATCCTGGCATTCCCGTTCTACCTTGATATATTTCTGTGGCCACACCACACCAGTGCCTAGAGCAGAGGCATACAGTGACCGCTTCAACGACTTCATTATATTGTAACTAGTTTTTGCCCGCAGCTCCGCCCGCGTAAATGTACATAGATCCCTCGGTAACGACTAGTTTTTAGGGTTCCGTACCAAAAGAGTAAAATCTGGATCCTATTACTAAGACTCCACTGCCGTCTGTCTGTCGCTGTCACCAGGTTGTATCTCACGAACCGTAAAGCTAGACAGTTGACATTATTACAGAAGTTTACTAGCTGTTGCCCGCGACTTCGTCCGCGGCAGTTTCTGTTATCATGCATAATTAGGTTTTTTCTTAGAAAGATGATTAATTTTTCTCCCGTTTTCAAAACATTTTTTTTATTGATGCTTCGCTCCTATTGGTCGTAGCGTGATGTTTTATAGCCTAAAGCCTTCCTCAATAAATGGACTATCCAACACAAAAAGAATTTTCCAAATTGAACCAGTAGCTCCTGAGATTAACGCGTTCAAACAAACAAACTCTTCAGCTTTATAATATTAGTATAGATTACATATCAAACGAATTTCAAACCCCTGCTGCTGCAATATCAATATATAGTATAGGGTATAGTTTGTAAAAATTTTACTACCCTGAATAGTCTGGATTTAAAGCAATATTCAGTACGTCCAGAGTCCGGTGGAATATCAGGTCAGGTTGGAATTGTAGTTTTTACATTAGACTTTTGTTTTACTAATTATTAGAAATCATTACTACGTACGTATTAGATTATTTTCTCTATGCTATTATTTAGGATAATCAAATATTGAAACAACTATTACAGGACTGTAAGATTTTAATATTACATTTCGCAAATGAGCATAATCTGGAATTGATTACAAAACAATGTGTAACAATATTAGTAGGTACTCTATGCAGTGCCGGCCTTAGCCATCTTGACGTCCCGGGCAAACAGTTATTTGCGCCCTCTTTCATTTGGATTAGGGCGAAAATTTGCATATGAAAAGTAGAAATGGCAAAGGTAAACTTTGAACTTCGGTGGTAGCGGCAAATGTCTTTTCATACAAAATGCGCGACAACTTTTCGAAGTTAACCATAGGCCGCGCTACACTGGATTGGCATGGGATGGCATCGGTGGCATCGGAAGCGACGCGTCATTTCAAAGCAAGCTATTATAACCTTTATGGCACCGCGCGTCACCTCGAGTTAGCTCGAGCCGTGCACGCTTGCGGGCGTCTAGTCATCTCATACACTAGACATTTATTTATTTATATTAGGGAAACATACAGTTTTTATGCATAAAAGATAATAGCTTGTTTTGAAATGTCGCGTCGCTTCCGATGCCATTCCATGCCAATCCAGTGTAGCGCGGCCCTTAAAAGAAGACACTTTCTGAGTGAGCCAAAAATGCCGGATTTTTGCTGTACGTTTCGGTTTTCATATGCTTTTTAAATGGATGATACCTAAACCGCAATGTATAACGAAGCGCCGGCATATGTGGCTTGGAGACTGCGCCCGCTCAAGTACGCCTGGCCCTAAACCCGACACTGATGCTATGTACAGAACTAGATAGGTACCTAGCAATGCCAGTAATAAAAAAGATCAAGTACATTGTGTTATCATACTCATAACAATGTAAAATTATGTCATCAATCAGTATTGATCAGGAGAATGACTAGCTTATTGATGTATACAGCTAGGAAGAATACTTAATAATACTTAAAACATAACAAACATGTTACAATTTTACATATAGTCCAATGTCTTTGCTGCATGCTCTGTGTGACTGTGTAAACATGTAATTATGTTATCCTTACTAATATTATAAATGCGAAAGTGAGTTTGTTTGTTTTTTACGCTTTCACACCGTAACTACTGAACCGATCATCATGAAATTTTGCATACAAGTTCTCTGGAGTACGGAGAAGGACATAGGCTTTTTATCCTGGGAAAAAGTACTATTCCCGAGGTATCGACATTGACGCAGGCGTAGCCGCGGGTGAAAGCTAGTTTTCAATATTTCTGTATTGACTTTAAGCACACAGCAAAGACAAATTGACTTGAAATACCTGAACTGTATTAAGCTGCAGTTCCATTAGAGATCGCACAGCTAGCTCGACTAGTGGAGTCATGATATACCACAATTTTAACACACTGCAGCCGCATTACAAATTTTATAGATAAAAGACTCTACTCAGAAACGCCTATTGAGAATTGCTTTTAGTAGTGATGGTTATACACAGTGTGCTCGATAATCACAGCCTTGTGTGAGATCTGTTGCTTCATAATATTATGAGGCTTAAATAGAGACGCTTGGACTTTGATGTTTGCGGCATTCTCAGAGTGAGGATACTTGTAACTAGAATGTGCAAATGGAAACGCAGCTTAAAAGTCGCTTTTTCAGAATCAAAATATCAACAATTAATGATGAACATTTTTTAGTAATAGCCTAGTGTTGTAGTGATAAATGTGGTTTCTCATTAAGCAATAATATTCAGGTGTCTTGATTAGAAACAGGAAAAGTTAACATAATCTACTTTAAACCCAATTAACACAAAAAACATGCTATGGGCATGGTAACACTACATATCCATAAAGTCAACATTTACAAAATGACATTCACAATAAAAATATTTTGTATTCAAAATAAACTTTATAACAAAATCTTTACACTTAGAGAGTAACATAATGGAACTTTAAGATGTCTTATGGGAATTGTTGTGCCTACACTATGATCATTTAACCAGATATTGGGTAAACAGAGGCTGAGAAATAGCAGAGCTGCTGTATTGCTATATATGCTGCTCATATTGCTACATATGCTCCTTTTATTGCTACATATGCTGCTTGTATTGGGGGCCCTCTGCTTCATCCCATATATCTAAAGCAAGGTTAGTTAGAGCTAAATTATCATGGTATAGCATGTCCCACTTGTACAAAAATTATGGCTCTTCAAAGTTTATTACATTTTTTCAAATGTCAGTGTAAGTATTTATCATATTGCTTCTCTTTTAATATTTTTTTTATAATTATTTAACAATCATGCAAAAAATACACCCAATAAAGAAGCTAATTAGCCACCTCACACCCTGAAAATTGCTTTTAATTACATGTCTTTTAGAGAAGCAAAATAATTACATCAATTTATATTATCCAAAGCTATTTTTGCACCCAAGTAATTTTCTATTAAGTATTATCTCATCACTATTCTCGTTATACAATGCAGAAGACCTTAGTCGTAGGAAAAAAAAAATGCAAATTCCTAGAATCACATCTTCATCACATCCATATACATAAAACTACACATTTCATTCTAATTTATATCAAACTGAGTATTTGTCTAATTCTCATTACCCTCAAAAATGGTGATCTGATTGAAATACAATGGAATTGACTAATTTCAGCACAGCTGTCATTAGTACTGATTACTTTTAAAACTCAGCAAGAACAAATAGGGACTGTTATCACTCTACAAATACATATGTACACGTTTCACACAGAGGACAGTCTCAAAAAATATGTAGAACATACAACAGTTTTTGGGAAGCTCACATCCGTGAGCCTTTTTGTTGCAGCACCTTGGCACGGTCTGTGGGCTCAATGTCGTTGCTGTTAAGGGAATTGCCACATTCCCGGCTTACTACACACAAAAATTCTGCATGCTCGTCATTGCCATAGTTATATTGAGAGCCAATATTTATCAATTGCTCGAACTTCCATCCATCCGACATGGTTGATACCATTTGTGTCAACTCTTCCTCATGAAACTGTAACACTCTGTAAACATGTTTCTTGGAGTCTTTCAGAGGTCTCCTTTCTCGAAGGCATATCCTTTCTTTGACTAGTCTTATAAGTTCTGTAATGTTGTAAAACTCCGCTTCTTCTAACACTCCCTCTTCGGCAATGTCATTGTTGATAACCAGTTTACCATGACGAAGATAGTTGAGCACTGGTGAAAAATAAGTAGGATCTCTGTCTATTAAATAAGCGCCGGTTTCATCCTGTAATAAAGTAAGCCCAATTCATATTTAAGTGTGAAACATTAATATGGATAACCTTATTAGCATACAAAAGAATGATTAAAAATATACAAACCCTGTCCGAAATCAAATCACTGTCCTCTTGAACTAATCGATACAAAAATGAATTAGGATCTCTAGACAAAGTAGTTTTTGTTGTTAGAAAGTAAGTTCCACCTACATTAAGTTTAACCCACTGTTTACTACTTCGCCTTTCATTGTTAAACTTTTGTATATTTTCTTTAGAAAAATCTCCATCACCTACAAAGTCCGCCATGGCGTATCATAAACAATAATTTTATTTTTTTATGTCATTAATGAAAACTTTTTAAAATAATTTTTAAACCTACTATTCATTATACGCCATTTGTCGATTTGATACCGTTTCACTAGTCGCTGCAGTGAGCGTGAATAGTAGGCTTTATGGCATGCCTATCCATCCATAGACAAGATTTATTTATTTTGACTGATTGACGTTTGAGGTTTAGCATCGTTCATTGTTGCATTCTTTTTTGGGGTCAAACATATCTAATATTTTAATAATTGTGTTAGAAATCCTGTACTGTAAACATAGAAAAGTTAATTACTGATAGATTGCTTAGTCGTAATGTTGTTTTGATTAAAAGTTGTGGTCACTATGAGTAGTAATTTAGAAAACGATAGGTCAGTCACAACTGGCAAAATGTATCCAATCGATTTGGCGCCGCAAAAAATTACTATCGTAAAGAGCGTCTCAAACGAAGTTAAAATGGCTCATGTTATCCCTTGCCAACCGAAAACAACAGGGTCGGGACAGATTATTACCCACGCTGGAGCTGTAGGCTTGATGCGTCCAGCTGCTCAGATCATCTCTCCCAATGTCGCCACTCAGGTAAGAAGCATCCTCATACTTATAACAGTATACAGCCTTCGTGGTTGTTCAATAATCTTTCATGTACAAGTAAAAAATGTATGTAAACACTTTTGTACAAATTCATATAGGTCCAAATTTTAACCTTTTGCCACGCCATCGTCGTCAGAGTTTGTACAAATCGCCTTAGTCTAAATAATCATGTCCCACTGGAATGGTCTTAAAGCATTTTGAAGTTGTACCCATTATAACTCCATTTTTTATCATTTATATCATGTAGCATACTTTATTTCAGTCACTTGTTCTATCTTACTACTTTAGAGCATCATAGCATTAAAATCAATAAATCATATAATACTGTACTAGTTTTACAACTTTAAATCTTTGTATTCCTAAACTTTTTAAATCTTCTTTATTTAATAAAAAAAAAAAAAAAAATATATATATATGTTTAAGTATCCAACAGTGATGTCTGATATATATATATATAAATGTTTAAGTATCCAACACTGATGTCTGATTTTCCCATGAGACCTATGCTAGTTCATTCTTTATACCTAATGATTTATTATTATCAAGTATGATACAATTATTTAAATAAATAACTTAAGGCATCTAGAACAGTGAAGGATTAAAACAAATTCCATTTCATTTACTTTATTTTACAATTTCAATTGTTGTCACCAATTAATAAATTCCTCCTTCTAAGAAAAAATATTTATAAATCTACTTATGTCAAAGTTCTATATTAATACTGTAAATATAGTAAGACTTAAGTTATAAGTTGAAAGTTATAAACAATATGATATGACATGCAAGAAAAATTTTAAGACACACACACAAAGCAAGTGTAGAACATTTAAAAAACTTAATAGACATATCTTAACACCTGTCACAAATCATTTAACTTTGTAATTAGTTACCATGTATTAAACTTGTGTTTGTTGGAAATAGGTATAACATAAAGAAATAGGGAATAAAAACTAAATGAAATATCAAGTACTAAACAAACTAATAAACATTCACCTAAACATAATATTGCGCAAGCAATACATATATTATATATAAGGTTTTTTAGATAAGACTGTTATATAAAAAAAAAATGTAGTATTTTATCTAGTTAGTAAGATTACTGAGATTGTCTACTAGGAAAGAGTCTGACTCCCATACCACAGGGAAACCTACCGTGGGTGTCAGACCAACAAAGTTATGTAACACTGCTTACTAATAAACAAATTTCAATTTCAAAATACATAACATAACCACTACCTATATCATTCATAATTTAATTTTTGAGGTATGTGTTAACTGATACTCAATGTTCTCATACTCAAAATCCATTGGAACAGTTTTTAGACTGAATAGAGGGAGAGAGACACTTAAAAAAACATAACCCTCTTTCTGATACAATCAAGTAACAAATGTGAAAGTTAGGAAAATCATACTTTTACTTGATACACCATTAATTTGTTGTTTCAGCCACAGATGATTGTGAGTGGGTCACCAATTTTACAAGGTAGTCAAATAATGTCTCAAGGGCAAGGCAACCAGATTATGTCCCAGTCACAGCTTATAAACCCCAGTGGGCAACTGATCAGTCCTGGGACTCAAATCATCAGTCAAGGGACCCAGTTATCAGCACAGCCAAGCAATAATACCAATAATGCGCAGACAAGTGTGGCTTCAACAGTGAGTGCGACACAGGTGGTGAATGTTGGTGGGCAGTTGGTGAGTGGCCCTGCTAATTTGGTGGTGAGCCCCTCTGTCCGCACATTGCCTCCTGTGAGAATGCTGCCGCCGTTGCCGCATCATAATACAAGACCAGGTAAGATTTTTCTGAATGTGTGTAGTAACTCGTAATGTAAAAATGTATCTATAATAAATTGAGCCATGGTCTATATTAAATCACTATAGAATAATGAAATTAAAAGAATCCATAAAGAAAAAAAACAACATTCCCATACAAATTGCTCTTTTGTATGGAAATACTTTTTTTTGTTTATGGCTTTTTTCTTTATACCAAATTGATTTAGTTTAGCCCGTGGTTAAATTTATTATGCAAATTACTTTTTCAAGTAATATGAAGTTTTAAATTTTGAGCAACCCCCATCCCCACCCAGTAATAATTGGGATCAAATGTATTATTAATTTTTTTATTCAAAATTATTTTTGAAAAAATGCTTCAATATCTGTTAAGACATTTAAGGGACTTGAACATACCAACCTTATATACCTCTTTTTGCATTATGGGTTAAATATATTCTCTAGTAAGAAAAATATTACTATTCATATCCTACATTCTTCTACTCTGATCCTTGATTAAGCTCATATTAAGTAAATAATCTTCTACACATTCAATTAAAGATGCTCTGATCAATTGTATGTTGATATGATCTCAATGTAAACTTGAACTGGACCTAAATTAGTTTTTATTTACAGTGCTATCAAACTTGAACGTGAGCTCAGCCAGCAGCGTGTTCGTGGGAAAGGGCGTAGGGGTGACAAGTCACACGCCCCACGTGCCTCGCGGGCTTGCGGCTGGAGCTTCGCTGGCTATACGACAGGTGGTACCAGCTGTTGGCTCGCAGTCTGTGGGCTCAGGTTTGTAGGAATAACTAATTTTTAATTCATCAT
Organism: Elegia similella; assembly: GCA_947532085.1. NCBI lineage: Eukaryota > Metazoa > Arthropoda > Insecta > Lepidoptera > Pyralidae > Elegia > Elegia similella. The sequence continues at coordinate 18,648,215 of OX383934.1, read as the reverse complement.
CTTCATATCAGCCGCAAGAAGTCCACTGCTGGACATAGGCCTCCCCCAATGATTTCCAGAATAACCGGTTGGAAGCGGCCTGCATCCAGCGCCTAAATATGTTATTACTAGCTTTTGCCCGCGGCTCTGTCCGCATCAATGTCGATCCCTCGGTAATAGTAATTTTTCCCGGTTTAAAAGGTAGCCTATGTCCTTCTGCGTACTCCAGAGAACTTGTAAACAAAATTTCATCATGATCGGTTCAGTAGCTACGGCGTGAAAGCGTAATAAACAAACTCACTTTCGCATTTATAATATTAGTAAGGGCGCATTTATATCGCATTTATAAATAACGAAGGGCCACATTTAGCATACCTATAAGTGAGTATAGGTGGAAGACGAAATCAAAATATTGTTGGGTTGCTAGCCACATCGCCTATCAACATGATTTCTTATTTTCTATTGGCTTTTATGGCTTGCCTGGGAAGAACACATCTGGTAGATTCTAAGTTTTCTTTTTTCTCCCAGACCAACATGAAAGATCCTGATAGTGAGACTGTAATACAAACAGAAAACAACATCAACCTTAAAGAGACATTTCTAGTAGTTTCTTTTGGTAATAGTATGGCAGACACATTGGCAGTGTTATTTATTTGTGATTCATTACATTACTTGAAGAAAAAAATAGTGTTGAGATCTTTCTACAAAATGTTTTCTATTATAATTTTCCATATGAAAAAAACGGCTTCAATCAGCTACTGAACCAATTGTAATAATCCAATTGGAATGCCTGCTCTTTCAAATTAAAAAAAGTTTTCACATCTCATTGTTTCATAAACAACTATTTGTTTATGAAACAATGAGATGTGAAAACTTTCTTTTTTATGAGGTAACAAACATTTAAAAAATCATACAACTGAATTAATATCCTCCCTTTTCTAAAGTTGGTTTAATAAATATTACAATATCCTTTCTTTATACTACTATATTTTATTTATTTGTTACACACTTCACCTTCATACTTAGCAAATCAACCAAATTTTTAAGCCTAGTACAATACATACAAAAGATATATTTTGGCGAAAAATGTAAAGCCGCGTGCTAAGGCTAGTTTTCATAGCATTGACTTTTAGTTCCCAAATGATGTTTATTTTTCTCATCTATAAAAATAATGGTTGCCCATATACAGGGTCTAAAATAACTTTTTAATACCTGAGGGACCAAAACATAAAAAAGTCAACATTTTAGTGGCCTGTGGAAATGAAAACAAATATATTGTTTTGCTCATAGAAGGAGATGAAAAACAACATACTCTGAATCCCTCCCTCGCTTCATTCAGAAGTTCCGCTCTAGATTCATAATATTTCTCTCACCAAAGAGTATTATGTAAGGCTCTTGCATCACAATCTACTAATGGGTTACCTATGAAATTGGCGTCTTTTTTCGCTTGCCATTTTCTTCCTAATGACAATTTTTTTGTTTTTTTTTGGTATTCAGTTAAACACATTTTTTTAAAACTGGAAAGGCGACTATATTATTAATATTCTGCATGCATTAAACTTTTGTTTTTCTGAATTTAATTATTGAAAAATACTCATGAAAAGAACTCGTTTCAGATATTGTCGTTTGATCAAAAATGTCGTAATTTTTCTAACTCTTTGTAAATTTTATAATGCGTAAATTAAGCTTACTGTTGTCCGTAAATACATGCAAAATTTCAGTTGAGTTGAATTTATCAAACCCGAATAATACTAAAAACGTGAGTATGAAAAATTCAATTTACTCGAAATTCTCTATAGAAAACGCCAATTTCATATGTACCCAATATTTTATCGTTGAAGACTACCTTTCTCCTTTCCCTAGGTACAGCGTGGTCGAACAATAACCGCGGGCCTCGCAGCGCGCTAGTATACGGCGCACGGGGTCCGCTGCCACGCGCCGTATCGCGACCAGCCGCGCCGGTGCCCGTATCGTCGCCCGCGCCCTTCGGGGCCGCTCCTGTGGTACCCGTGCCTATCTCCACCCCTACGCAGCACTCGGCCATCGTCACTTTGTCCACCACTTCGGTGCTTACGTGTAAGTTATATTTCACTTACTAGCTGTCGCCCGTGGATCCGCTCACGTTAATATCAATCCCGTGGGAACAGTACTTTTTCCGGGATAAAAGGTCTATGTGTTATGGCAAAGTTTATAGGCAAAGTTTTGTGCTAGGGCAAAGTTTACAAAACGGCTATCAGACCCGCCATGCTCTATGGCACTGAATGTTGGGCGATGAAACAGACGCACGAAAACAAACTGCACGTCAATGAAATGAAAATGTTGCGATGGTCGGCTGGCGTGACCAGGCTGGATAAGATAAACAACAAGTATATCAGAGGCTCCTTCAAGGTTGCGCACATAGGTGATAAGTTGTCAGAAAGACGTATGCGCTGGTTCGGACATGTGATGAGGAGGGACGAAGAGCACCCGGTAAAGAAGGCCTTGGCGATCCCGGAGAGGAGAAAAGGCAGAGGACGCCCTTTGGCTACATGGTGGACAACCGTATCCAAAGACATGGAACGGGCTCAGCTGAACACACGGACAACCCAGGATAGATTATCCTGGCGCCTAAGGACGAGGAGAGCCGACCCCAAATAAAAGGGATAAGGCAAGGAAGAAGAAGAAAAGGTCTATGTGTTAATCCAGGTGAAACCTATCAGTGTTTGAAATTTCGTCAAAATAGTCTATGTGTTAATCCAAGTGAAACCTATCTCTGTTCATAATTTCGTCAAAATCCGTATAACATCCATACATAGTAAGGATTACACAATTCATTTATAGGCTTAGCATAGACAGTGATTCGTTCATAAGAAACTGTATTACGTTACTCTCACAAGTTCCCAAAACCAGTCCAGTCCAGGATATGCCTGATAGAAAATTCGAAAGTTATGTGAAACAGTTACTTTGTGAAAAGGCTTATTATAGGACTGAAGATTTCCATAATGACAAGAATGTTTGCCTTGAGCTTGGCGCTGATGACTCGTTGTTCTGTATATATAAATAACTAGCAGTTGCCCGCGACTTCGTCCGCGGCAATTTCTGTTATTATGATTTTTTTTTATTTGTATAGATGAATAATTTTCCCCGTTTTCAAAACATTTTTCATTGACAGCGCGATATTTTATAGCCTTTCTCACTAAATATATGCAACACAAAAAATTTTTTCCAATTTGAACTAGTAGTTCCTGAGATTAGCGCGTTCAAAAAAACTCTTTAGCTTTATAATAGAAGTATAGATTATGACTTTTGTTTGATTCATTATTTAAATAATATTTTAAAGGCGGGTGGCTACATTCTTTTATACTATACTAGCTTTCGCCCGCGGCTCCGCCTGCGTCAATGTCGATCCCTCAGGAATAGTACTTTTTCCCAGGATAAAAGATAGCCTATGTCCTTCTCCATACTCCAGAGAATGTATGTAAAATTTCATAATGATCGGTACAGTAGTTACGGCGTGAAAGCGTAACAAACAAACACCCTCACTTTCGCATTTATAATATTAGTAAGGATACTATATAGTGATAGTATAACTGGATGTGATGTGTGTGTGTGTAGCGAGCGGTGTTATCACCGGCGCAATAAGGAGCGCGGCACCGCGTACACCGACACCCACGCCCAGCACCACGTCGGCCGCGCCTCGCGCTCTGCCCCTGTTGCAGAGGAACTATCAGCCTAAGGTACGTTGGTTAAGGGTTAAGCTACCATTCTTCTTCTTGGTCTAAAAAAAATATAAGAAAACAGACAACGTCACAGGCGACTCGAATAATAAAAGCTTGGTTCTCTAATTATAACTATGACGACACTAAAATTTTAATAAACATCCTGTAGTTGTTTCCTTCATTTAATTATTTTATTTATTTGATTTAATTTTTAATACATTATAGACAAGACAATTTTTAAAGTACTGCGTGTTAAATATATATATTGTTTTTTTTTTAAACGGCGGACTTATTCGTTGAAGGGATCTCTTCTAGCCAACCAAGTGATTGAAAGGATATATCGTTGCACGGGATGTATGTGCATGTCCCTTTAGTCGCCTTTTACGACATCCATAGTACAGTATGGAGTGGTTCTGTACTAGGCCGGGAACCAACGACATATGTTAATCTAATGACAATACAATATTATGGAATCGTTGTGCTGGTCTGATGAGAGAGTCGGAAAGTGGCCATAGGAACTCAACTAAACAAGGTATACCAATCGTCTTTGGGCTCATTTGATTATCGTCTTTGGGCTCATTTGATTTGTTTTGGAGAGCACTTTACTTTAGAAGTTTGTTTATAATAAAAGCTTTTCACAAAAATATGAAATTTTGGAAAAAGAACTTGTTTATAAATTAAGATGTCCTATTTCAAATAGTCAGGGATATTATCCTCAACTGCCTTTCCGGTGGTTGCAAGTATGGCATTGGGTACGCGCGCCCGGCCTTCCGAGCAGCTATTTTCTTATCCTTATTTGTAAATTTTATAATGCGTAAAAAAGTTTACTTTTGTCCGTAAATACATGCAAAATTTAACTTTAGTTGAAGTTATCAAACCCGAAATTATATTAAAAACGTTAGTATGAAAAATTCAATTCACTCAAAATTCTCTATAGAAATCGCCGATATCATAGGTAAAGACCCAATATGTATGACAATGAATAAGTGTAGAAATTACCTGTAATAAATGAACGTTTGTAATTGGTTGTCGGCAGGTGGTGGGCGTGGCCAGCGTGCGCGGCGTGGGCAACAGTGCGCCGGCGCAGCTGTACTACGAGGTGCCGCGCGCGCACGTGCTGTCCGCCGCCCCCGCGCCCCGCCCCACGCCGCCCACGCACCAAGGTAACTACATCACAGTGACTTCAAATCATCGTGTCGAATTCTCTGTTGATATGAGAGAATGCGTGTAACCTACGGGGTAATATGTCATCACATATTACCTCCTAAGCATGCGTATGTACTACTTCAATACTTTTCATTTATTTTATTTAATACTTTATTTACTTATCAAACTCTTATAATATAAAAAAGGTGACTACTTTCATTTCACTAAATTCATTTTATACATGGTGAAATTTATATCGTTTTGGACCCTTAAAGGGGTGATTCAGACCATCAATATGAACAACTTTTCCTATGGGACCAAGGCTGGGAACTCAAAAAAAATTTCGTCATATTCATACAAAAGAGTTGCGCCCAGTTTGTATGGGAATGTCGAATATTTTTTTTTAGTTCCCAGCGTTGGTCCCATAGGAAAAGTTGTTCATTTGAAATGAATCTATTGTATCTGGTCCGTTTTTAGACATTGTTAATAAATACTAGACTACATATTTATTTAATAGGAACATATTTTTATCCCAATACACCATACAGAAATAAAAATGCCAGATTTTTACGAGTACAATCAGTGGTTTGACGGCATATCTATCTATATAAATATACGGCATTATCTATCTATCTAAATGGGCACGACAATGTTTGCCGGATTTATTCGACGTTCGTGGTGAAAGGATCACAATACAATTGATTTTTATATCTGAAACCACCGTCCTGACGTGACAAAGCTAATGACCCCTCCTCCCCCGTTGTCACACTTCGTCGAACCCCTCCCCTCAAAGGGTCCAACGGAAGCAGCGCTGGCAGTTACGTTCAGCCAGCTTATGCTGAATTGGATCCTTTTTGACAGCATAGCACAGCACACAATTAATTAATTTATTTGTTCATTTACGTTTCGGTTGTATGTACGTAATATTGTGATTTTATAGACTAGCTCCGTGGCGCAGCGGTCAACACGCCAGCCTGCGACACGGAGTGACCGGGTTCGATCCCCGGCCAGGTCAAGATGGAAAATGATCTTTTTCAGATTGGCCTGGGTCTTGGATGTGTATCTATATATGTATTTGTTATAAAATATTGTATCGTTGAGTTAGTATCCCATAATACAAGTCTCGAACTTTGGGGCTAGCTCAATCTGTGTGATTTGTCCGTATATATTTATTTATTTATTTATTTTATTTTTTATTTTGTAAACTGCGTAATTTTTTTTTTATTCTTATTTGTGCTTTTTGTCAAATAAACATTATCTTATTTCTGCGAAGTTATCAGTGCTTTACAAGTAACCCAGCATAAAGATGTGGATTATTCAACAGTGAGTGCAGTGAACGCAGTGAGCGCGGTGAGCGTGGTGAACACGGCGCAGGCACTGGTGGAAAGTCGGCCGCCGCCCGCCAACATCACGCCCGTGCTGCCCAGACCCTCCATACTACGGAAGCGAGATATTGACGCGTAAATATACTTCTCACTCACTCTTGACTCGTCTAGTCGATAAGCCATACAGTAGTACGTTTATAAGTCACCTCGGCATTGTTCGAAGGCATAGAGTAACGCAAGTTATTGCTACTACATAAGATTTAAAATCCGATGTGTTTCTAGAGAGCACATCGGACAACTCTAGAGTTGCAACTCTTAAATTGAACTGAGCATGATACCTGGCTAGAAAGAACGATGGTAGGTGGAGTAAGGTAAATTGATAGAGTGTGAAATATTTAGTAGAAATAAAAAAAAAAAGAAATATGGTCATACAGGCGTTTCTTCTCTGCAGTGGTTGGTCCTGAAAAGCTAGTTGTCTGTAGCTTTTGCACATTCATTAATAATATAACTATTACTAAATAAGGTCCTTTAAAATGAGATTTGACGTGAAAAGCCTATGCCTGCAATGCCTGCAAAGGCCTATTTTCTGAATGAACGTTTTGATTTTAATTTTAATGTCTTTCTGTTCTCTCTCAGCGAGATCTTCACACACTTTGACCTATAGACGTAGGGACCATTGTTCTCTTTACGTTTTTTGTTAGTACATTAAGAGCTGAATTGCCCACACAGTTCGCCCACGAAGTCGGCGGGGCTGGGTCCGACGCTGTACGCGCGGCCGGAGAGCACGGGCTGGGAGGACGTACCCACGGGCTCGGCTCGCGGCTCGGCCGGCTCTACTACCATCTCCGCGGCCTCGTCGCCAGCACGTGACCTCGACCCTGACCCGCTCGCTGACAACGACGTCTCGCCCAGGAAGAAGCCGCGCAAGCAGATGTAAGTATGGGGCGATCCCTAATCCAGGACCCCGCTTCCCAAAGCACCTCCGCGGAAGATGGTATCGAGAACACGCTAAGACGACAGATACATCAATTTATCACACAGTGACATACTTTGGTTACATAAATGCTATTTTCGAACAAATCCCAATTGTTTTTAAAAATTAAATATAGCCTAACTTAATCGCTGATTTAGCTTCCTATTCGTGAAATGATATTTAAAATAGGTCCAGTAGTTTTTGTGTTTATCCATTTCAAACAAACACACACACAAACATCTAGTCTAGATTTATCAATTAGAGAGGCGACACATTACGTACTTCTTGATCTACTAACGACTTTCGTGATCACTAAATAGTTACGTAGGTTGCGACGATAATTTTTTCTACAACAACAACTTTTTGTTGCAGGTTGACAAATGAAAGATTGACAAATGAGAGGTTGAGTAATGAAGTAAAATGTGAATTCCCTCCAGAAGAGGCACCTCCTACGCCGCCTCCTATTCCTCCTCCGAAACGTAAGTAGTAGAGCGAGTTTATGCCAAACATCTAAATCCGTTTATATACAACAAAAATACAAGCTTTCCCATGTATAATATTATTAGGATTTGGAGAAAGTGGTTATTTTATCACACTTATTTAAAATACGGCCAAGTGCGAGTCGGACTCTCGCACTAAAGATTCCGAACTATAAAAATTTAAAAAATCATGCACAACATGCATGGATCCCCCCTTATATTAATTGAATTAGTTATTTTTAAAGTAAATACATATATATAAATAAGCTGTGAATATTTCAGGCCTCTACCTATTGCCGTTATCACTTTCGAGTGACTGAGCAATAAAAGTCACGTTTGTTGTAAGGGAGCCCCCTAAATATTTATTTCATTCTGTTTTTAGTATTTGTTGCTACAGCGGTGACAGAAATACATCATCAGTGAAAATGTCAGCCTGGTGACAGACAGACAGACAACTATATAAATAGGGTCCCGTCTTTACCCTTTGGGTACGGAACTCTAAATATGATATTCCACTCGGCAGGTCCTCAGCTAAGTTCAAGCTACGTGTGCGGTTGGCGCGCGACGGCGCTTCACTTCACGAGGCCGGCGGATGTGCGAAAGCGCGAACCGCGCACCAAGGACATCCTCGCCATCGCCAGCCAGAAACACGTGCTGGCCAGCGCGGATGGCTGGAAGGTGCACCATCTAACCGCGCAGATGGAGGACTTGGTGAGGCATTTCATCATCTAGCCGCTCTCCATAGAGATATCCTTGTTGTGGCGATGTCAGGAAGTGGTGATAGAAACACAGGAGAGCCGTCTTGATTATGTTTATTATTCCATCTTGATGTCCTACTCCTTACATGGTTACGACTCTAATACATTAATGATTGTATATCATATATACTATTATAACTCCTTACATGGTCAATTTTAGACTGTATTTAGTGAAGTATATAGGGTTTAATCTGCATAGAGCTTTAAATTCCTGTATTAAATTTTGCATTTGTTTTTGTTATAGATATCGCTGGAAGCAGATGTGGGTGTGCAGCAAGGGAATCTATTAAGAGCACTAGAGACAGCGTCGGGACGGGCGCTTTCGTCCCTCAAACCTCATTCTCACACGTTATTAGAATTACTCAAGGTAATATACAGTTTGCACATATCCAAAACGATTTTCTAACATCGACATATTGCGGTGTAACGGATTAAAAAAGAATAACTATGTTTCAAGCATACAAGCACATGGCTAGTGCCAGTAATATAGAGTGACAGACTAATACCGTCTTATTATAAAACGAGGACTAACTTTAGTACCAGGTCTAAACCATTATCCGACCAAAATAAGACGACACTTATCACTTAGAAGTTTGATCAACTGTCATTGTCAATTTGTTTTTGATGGATAATGGTTTAAACCAGGTACTAAAGTTAGTTCTCGTTTTATAATAAGACTGATAAAGTCTAAATATATAAATAAATAAATAATTGGCGTATTGTATAGATAATAAAAAAAATTACAATGTAACTTATGTCATGTAATTATAAATTGGTCAATGATTTTATGGTTGACAACAACATCAAGTGAACCCTTATTTTTGTTTTCAGAGTAATATACAGAGGAGCAAAAAGGTGTGCGAAGGTATCGAAGAGGCTCGTGACGATCTTCTGAAAGTGTTCACGCATAGGAATTTTGTCTCCGACATCCTCACCCGACAAGCTGACAAGCGGTGTTTTAGAAAACATAGATCGCAATCATAGCATAAATATTAAATGAATCTTCAGATTGAACATAATAATTCTGTACATAATAATTAAGTAGTTAAGTTGTACATTTTAAAATAAATTATTTTTAAGTTAAAGGAAATGCCTTGAAGACTTGCATTTTGTTTCATGACCTAGAGTTATTTTATTAATAAACTTTATATGATATTTGATTGCTTTTTTATTTGTTTCTTGCATATCAAGATTGAAGTGATTCCATAGACAAGAAGGAACACGTTTTATCCAGAGAGTGAAAGTCAAAGACCACTGAATACATACAGCCAGCCACGCCACGACCATTAACAGGAGATAAAACTCGCAGTTAAATTATTTTTTATCGGTTCCAATTCCAAATTTTAATACCTAATTGAAAAACTTTTGGGTCTATACGGTAGATTTGCCTTTTGTGCTTATCGTGTGTCGTGCGGTTGCAGTAGATTTTGGATATATAATCTCATAGCCCGCGGCAGCATTATCTCTAAGGCAAACTAGGCACGTGCCTAGAGGCGCAAGGTTAGGAGGGGGCGCGCGCGATGCGAGGCACACCGTCGCTGCCGCACGTCAATGCAAAAAAGGTTGATGGAAGGCGGCAATAGAAAGCAGAAAAATAATATCCTTCCCTCGTCGTTGCACGTCTAATCGTTGTCGGATAACACAATTCGTCTCATCTCATTGAGTCAACTGGAGACTCTAGAGCTGGCAGCTATTTCGCTCAGCGAATTAGTATTGCTATACAGCTCGGAATGCTGCCAATATATTGGGCACGTTGCCTCGTTGCGACGAATTGGAAGAATATTTATGATATGAAATTGAAAAATAAAAAGATTGATGGGTAGCAGGAGGGCAGCAAAAATTTGCCTATGGTCGGCAAATCTGTGTAGATCCGCCTCTGACCCGCGGCCACAATATAGACCACCCAGCCTACTTGCTTGCATTTATTAACATCATTGAAAAGGTGTGATGAAATAATAATGATGAGAACCTCGTGGAAGCCGAGAAGGATAAGCCCAGCAAGACTTGCTGGGCTACTTAGTATAGTCAGGGGCAGATAAATCTGACCTCTTTCAATTTAAAATCTGTTAGGGGTCAGTTATATCTGCCTCCGACTGTACTTTGACTTGGCCACAGAATAAGTAATAGACTTGGCTCTCAAGGTGGACGCTATCTGGGATGTGGATTCGACGATCATTGTACCGATAGTAACTAGCATCTGTAAACGGCCTTATAAGGAAGAGTCTTGACCAAGGAACTCGTTGGAGCTAGATCATGTGGTCTATTGCGTACAATTTTTGTCAGACACATCACATACATAGATGGCGCCCTAGGTTATTCGCTCACAAATCTGTATCCACCATATTATGAGAAAATAAAATCAGTTTTTATGTTATGTAATATCTGTAAACGGCCTTATAAGGAAGAGTCTTGACCAAGGAACTCGTTGGAGCTAGATCATGTGGTCTATTGCGTACAATTTTTTATCGGACACATCACATACATAGATGGCGCCCTAGGTTATTCGCTCACAACTCTGTATCCACCATATTATGAGAAAATAAAATCAGTTTTTATGCTATGTAATATTATAGCATGATAATAGAAATAAACTAGCCTGGTGCCTACGTACTCAGAGGTACGGAGTCATCATGATGGATTGACCTGTCACTGTCAGGATTATTGTAGCCTTAACCATCCATAATAAAAAGCAATTGAGTTCTTGGCGAGAATTTCGACGGAGAGCACGGCTTGTGTTTTGGATTGTTTTGTAAATTGTTTCTAGTGGACTTTATAATGTGAAATCGGTGTAATTTGGTGTTATAAATGCCCATGTTTATGAACAATGTGTGGAATAACCGAAATAAACTGTCACGGTGCGGCTGTAGTGAGATTTACTTAGCGGGCTGGTGGACCGCCTCGCCTCGTTGCGTCTGTGATCAAGCCAGTGGATTCGTGGGAATTGTCGCCAGGGGCTCCGTAGAGTCAATGAAATGAACTACACCATCGTTTCATTGATAACAAGACTTAGAAAAAAGCGCGGGAAAACTCATTTATACTTGATACTGGCTAAATACGTAACGCGTGAAAGCCATATTAAATAAAAAAAAAAAGCAATTGTATGGTGTCAGTGTCATGTCAACTTTGACATTGACAGTTTATACTTATAACCTCTAAATTGTCCCAAGTGTTTTGGTTATATTTCTAACAAAAATAATAATTTCCCGTTTGATTTAATTAAAATCATAAGAGCACAATGGCAAATAGCAGATTAGAAAGAATTGGCACCATATTGACGAGGTTTGTATCCATTTTAGTAAACAATCAAATATACTCTACTTATTATTTTTTTATTTTGTTCTAAATTTAAAATAATATAAAACCGATTGGGACGAAGAATTTTAAAAAAGGAACAAACAATTTTTACCTCACCCGTTTGGCGGGAAAATCCAGATTTTTCGTTGACTTTCTGTGCGAGTTGGAAAACCTAAGGTTTGATTTCTGCATTTCCTTGATAAATAATTTGAAACACCGTATACAATGGCTCACAAAAAGTCTCTACGAGCTTCTAAATTTATATCTGAAGATATGAACGAATTAATGAACGATTCTCAATTTCTAAAAGATTCTCCTAAAGAAAAAAAAGTACAAAAACGTAAAACTAGCACAAAACCTGAACCAAATGATGACGAAGAAATGTCAACATTAATTGGAAAGTATCAAGTTAGTGCTAAAAAACACAAATCAGAAATAAGTGCCGAAACTTCTGAAGAATCTCGTCAAAAATTGTTGGATGTTATGAGTCACCAGTTACATACCAGGTAAGTACGCACAAGTTCCTACATGATAGCTCTCGCAGCCAAATGTATTCTGTACTAGCTAAAAATTTGATAATATTTTTTCAGGAAAATAGAAAATGAGAAGCTTCTTGATGACCTGTCAGAAGTTTTACAACAGTTAGAAGCTGATTACAATGCAATGAATGAAAATAAACAGAAGCTAGAACACCTCACAGCTTCATATATGAAATGCATTCAGCAGGCCACTGGTGCATACAAACAAAAACTTGAATCTTTAAAAGAAATTCATGCCTCTTTCAAACAGCAGTAACTATTATATTGTTTTATCCTAAGTTAGAACTAATTTATGCATTATTCAATTCAAATAAGTAACAAGTGATTACTTTTTCAGATGTAAAGAGACAGAGGCTAAACATAAAGCCGAAACAAATAAACTCGCCGATGATTTAGACAAAGATATGATAAAACTAAAGAAGAAAGTCATTGCTGAAACAAAACAAACTGGACTTGAAGCTCTTCGCAGATCCATCTTCCAGGCCATGCAGAATGGATTCTAAATATGATTCTATAAACTATATTATTTAATTTAACTTTCTAGTATTGTCTTAGTTACTTGTAATTTTAAGTTTTCTATTTTGTTTCCATTAACCTTTGCCATTAAAAATAATAAAACCTTAATAAATGTACATATTATTTTCATTCATACTTTTTTTATATCTTTTTTAAAAACTTGAAATAAGCATGTTTATAGAATATAAAGAATTATCTTAATATATATAAATCTCGTGACACAATGTTTGTCCTCAATGGACTCCTAAACCACTTAACCGATTATAATAAAATTCGCACACCATGTGCAGTTCGATCCAACTTGAGAGATAGGATAGTTTTTAACTTATGGCGAAACGAAGTTCGCCGGGGCAGCTAGTAGAATATAAAAATTTTGTTCAGTATGATATCTATCAAGTTTACAAGGGGTGCAGTGTACCCATTCAAAGACAATTTAATACTATTGTATAGATTACCAACCCCATACAAAAATATTGGCCCCACTTAAGGCCTGATAAAAGCAGGCTGGTTGATGGCAGCCTCTGGTAGTTAATTCCACTAACTGCCACTATGGGCGGCGGAGAGGGCGCTGCAGTGCAATAGTTACTAACTTTTCCACACGTCGCTAGATGAAGTTAGCCGAAACTTGGTGAAACCAAGTAAAACTGAAAGATATTGTTTTATAATATAAGCCAAAAATATATTTTCATCTGAAATAAGATTTTTCTCATGAATACTGATTTTGTTTTGTCATAATATGGTGGTTACCTAGTTGTGAATAAACCTATGGCGCCATCTATGTGAACGCCAATAGGCGTTGGGACCTCATGACCCAACGCTGCGAAGGTCGAATGTGTAGCACCCCTTCTGCCCTGAGAATCTAGTCCATAATGCGGTAAAGAGCAGGTTGGTAAGAAAAAGAGCTGTGACAAAATCTGGCAGTGTTTTTCGATTTGCACCCCCTCCCCTTCGCCATAATGGCTGGTCTTCAGATAGTAAAGTAAGTTAGGGGTGCTTTGAATGTTTATTGAGTTAGCTTAGAAACTTAGGATATTATGCTATAAATATATGCCTAGTATGTACTCGTATAGCAAAAAATCCATTACATTACATAAGTACATATTATACTAGTAGGGGTAAACTACACTTTAATGAACTGATAATGATAAAAAAAAGGTATTGTAGAAAAATGATAAAGACCAACACCTTCGGGTGTATAATGCACATTAATTTATGGCGTATTACTTGTAAAAACAACATACAATAGTATGCGCTGCGTTGGCGAAACGCAGCGCGACGTAATCAATTTAGCCAAAATATATAAAAAACTTATTTTTTTGAAAAATTTACGAGTTAGCTCGTACAAACAATATATTTATTAATCTGTTTACAGAGTGGAAGGATTAATAAAACATGGAGGCATGAAGCCTGATGATAGACCTTTATGGGTCGACGTCTACAGAGCGTTCCCGCCCATCATAGAACCGAAATTCGCCAGGCCAAAACCTGAGATCAAGCCTATAAGACCAATTCTGTACAAAGAAGATGTTATAAGAGCGTATGTATGGTTTTCTTTACCTGAAAGGAATTGGTTCACCTCTCGCGTAGATCATAGAAGTCGATTAAGGGCGCGGGCACCGGGCGTAACCTGAGGTTAGGCGTAACATTCGAAATGAGAGAAAGAGTGTCAAATAATTTTTAAGCAGTAGTCTCCCTCTACTTAATTTCCCGCGATTTCATCCTCGGGTATTATCACTTCAACTGCTGATAATGTAGCTTTCTATATATGAAAGAATTTTAAAATTGATTTAGTAGTTATTGAGTTTATCCATTACATTATCTGATGATCAAATCTTGTCTCTAGTCCAACTGTTGCGACATGCGGATGTCCAGCGCGGGTTTGTTTTGAAAAATCGTATGAACAGTGCCACAGAATACATAACTACCAGGCATTGTTTCGTGGATGGATTTACAACAGTGGCACGGTAATTTACCGTGACAGCAGGCAGCGGGCGATTGGCGTGGTGCTCGATACGGCCAGATGCAAGCGGATTTGTTTTACGAAATCAGTTGAAACATTACAAAGGTCTATTGATGATATTAAACAATTTCACCATTGGAATATATAGCAAAATTCAAGAAACACCCGCGACTGATCGCTCGCGTTGTACGCACTTGTGACGCAGGACGGCCCTATAATATTCGCATAGGATAATATCCAAGATAATCTAATATTAAAGCCATATATAAATATAAAAACACACTTTGTTTACAGGAAATTCCACTCAAAAGGTTATGGAACAGGAGCAGTGAACATGCTCACCTCTGCCGGAGAGACTCAAACAAAGAGACTCTTACAGCAATACGAGAAGCTAAAAGCTGAAGGGGTTTCCGAAAACGAACTGATAGAGAAGTCTGCGGCGGTGGTGGAGACCGAGAGACAGGAAGCCATCGCAGCGAGGCCCAGCAAGATCGTCGCCAAGAATCCCGAGTCAGTCACCGCAAAAGTCCTTGCCGAAGCTGATTTGAAAAATATTTTCAAGGATAAAGAAAATTAAGTTCGATTATGAATTAGTTAACTAATAGTACCTATGTAGTTATTTAAATATAGTTTGTTAAAGTTAATCGAAAGTTTTATTTTGTGTAAACAAATGACAATTTAATGTTGTGCTAAAATTTTAGTTTTCGTTTATTTTACACTTCATCGAGAAAGTAATAAGGTTCAATTTGAATTGAAAAATAATCTTAACCATGACCTTATTTAAAAATTACACAAAGATAGTGTAATGTTAATTTCGATTAAATGTTATCTTGGTTTCTCTGGCTCCATCTGAGATTGAAGTCTCAAACAAAATGACAAGACCTGAGAGTTAACTCATCACGATATCCGTAAATAAATCGAAGAAGCGTGTAAGAGTTATTGACTCATATCCTTTTAGCATAGTTGTGGTAGGTATATGAGGCCAGGTATGTCATAGCAAAACAAACTGGTATCAATGATTAGTAAGCGCACTATCTTATCAGTTCTCGCAGGTGATAAAGGAGCCCTGTCCTAAAGAACACGCCTTGGTCTGCAGTGAAACATTGCATTCTTTGTATTATAGTGGAATTTAATTAGTGTAAACGACGTTGTGTTCAAAAATGGGACAAAAACGATCGATATGGTTTTACTTGGCAGTGATTCTGGGTAAGTTTAATTTCCGCACGTTAAAATATGTTTATGTGACGATTAATCAAATAACAATATGTTGCAGTCGTATTTTAAATGGTTGGTACTCTATAACTACCTACGTAGTTATTTAGACCAACTATTCTGAAATACCTACGACTCTACGACTGTAATTTCCTAAAGTAGTTAGCATACATATCTGATATTATTCTTTAGACGATTGTAAATGATAAGTATATATAAATTAAAGAAAATCACTCTAAACTATACATATGCATCATCATCAACCACAGTAAGCTAAAAGCACAGACATAGGTTATATTGTCTGTGGCTAAAAGGCTATCTTATATCCTCTCTGTGCAATGTTTCTACCACTTCCAGATACAAACATATTACGTTTTTAACCCTTACTGGATAGACGAGAGCCTAAGGCCTTTGGGCCCCCAAGCCTGTTAGTGGAAAAGTGTGTCTAAAAAATAGTGATGGGTTTCTAGCCGCATCACCTATTGAAATTACATTACAGAGTACTTTGTATTATTAGATTTTCGCATTCTACGTTTTCTCTTTTCTCCCACACCAGCATGGATTATTTCACGTTAACTGCCTATTTAAAGGTAGTTACCTATATCATGAACACATTGTGGTGCGCTAACTTTGAACAGAAGATGTGATATGCAAGAAATAAACAAGAAGGGTTAATAGTTGTAGTAGAGCCACAAATTGGTTTTTGCTAGTAGCGTGAATGGCTCGTTCGAGGAAGTACCGCACTCTCACAGAAAATCGACGTTTGAGTAGAAGGTTTATCGCTTCTATGCTTCGCTCATTGAATGAGAGAGCTGGAGGCCCATCTTTCTCCCCCAATTCCTTGAAAGGCCGACAACGCTTCTGTCACACCCTGGTATTGCAGTTGTCCATGGGCGACGGTCCTCGCTTACCATTAGGTGACTCCCTTGCACGTTTGCCGTCGTACCTAGGTATGTCTTTAAAAAAAGGAAAAAATTTTTTAAGAGGTATTTACTTCGTACTTTCAGTGATCTTGAGTACTCTTGCGCAAGAAACAGAAGCCAGAAGAAAAATCCTTAGAGGACGGCGAGTGATGACCCGCACTTATTACCGTAAGTACCAAACACTATACGATAGTTAGGTACTTATTCACAATGGGGTGAATAGATCCGTGGATAGCGAAACACTATAGCAAACAAAAGTGATGATAAGAGGTAAATAGGTACTAACCTTTCCCTACAAGAAAATCACATACATATGAACATTAAGCAAGTAAGACAAATTCCTATTCGCATCAAAATATATGTAGGTAAGTTTGCAAGTTACTAATATTTTTAACCGACTTCAAAAAAAGGAGGAGGTTACTTAATTCGACCGTATATATTTTTTTTTTATTCCTCTGTGCTAGAATGGACGAGCCCGAGATAATCGGACTAAATTTGTAGTAAATTTTTTATTGTGAAAAATTGCACGCATGCACGATAAAATGTCAACTCATCCATCACGCATCTATTTCTCTTCCACCGTTATAACCACGTTTTAACGTAAAATTATCAACCGTAAAGCGACTTTACAGACAACCTATTTTTGGCTGAAGCTGAAAAAATAATTAAAAAGCAGACTCCGATAATGTTGGGATTGGGGGGTGTGACTTTTGGCACAGAATAGCGATGCACGGAAACTTATAGGGAAGACTACAGCAGTGTGACAGTATACAGGATAATAAAATAAAATACTTAATTTTTCAGGAGGTAATGCAGTACCAGCATGGGCTATCAGCTTGATGGCAGGCATCGGTATGTTAGTGATCGGAGGCATACTCTACGCAGTTATGCGGAAGATCATCATACCATCCGAAACTGGGAGTATGAACACTTATCAACGAGCGATGACGAACGAGCAAGTGTAGAAGTATAGAGCCCGCTAGTTAGTTGAATGTCAGATTTAAAATAAGAGAAGTGGGGTTAAATAAACACGGGCGAAATAAAATGCCACCACCAGCTCAAAATCTATTCTAGACACTTTCTCTCACTCAGATTTTGCACCATTGTTGGTGCAAACGACACTGAGTAATTTCTTTTGCACCGTTGGACTGGTGATCGCATTCACTCTTTGTGTAGGGCCCTTTATTTATCACGTTTATATAGGTACCTCGTTATCAATCGTATGAGGGGGGTCGGTGGCAGAGATCAGTACAGTACACAATAGAACGGTGTTTTAAACTCAAACTAACGCCACAGGTTCTAAAATAGTTTTGTAGCAAAGTAGTATTGCATTCAACTAGACTAGAACTAGCTTTTAAGTATTATGTAAGGATATGTTGAAAATTAACATTGCTGTATTTACAATATCCACCGAAGATACCAGTTTTAATTTTGTAAGGACTTTTGTAATTTAAGATTGTCTAAATAAAAACACAAATAACATCATTTTTTCTTTATTTTAGTATGTAGTTAAATTAATATTATCGAGATGGGATAGATATCAGAAATTCATTCACTATAAAATGTCACGCTTTCGTATTAATGTAGTTACAAATAGGGTAAGGGAGAGCTTATTTAGAATTCTCTGCGATGATATTTATCGGGATCGAAGTATGAGGTGACCACGACCCGGTTGCTGAACTTCCGACCAGTGAGAGTCTGTTGTGCTTTCTGACAATCCGCGATGCTGTTGAACTCGACGAAGACCTGCCAACAACAATAAATACATTTTCATCTTTCTTTGATGTGCGTGTAAGAAGCCACTCACCTGTTTTAATATTTTAAGTAGTCTAAAGATATGTGACATTGCATCATTGGTCTGACTAAATTAAGAGCAAATATTTTTAAAAGCTTGCACCCATAAGATAGAAAATTGCTATATAGGTAATATCTAAAGAAAACCCTGTGCGATCCTTGACGGCGTGTTTCAGCCCATCGATAGTTTATATCGACGGGCTGAAAACTTTTCCTATGGGACCAATGATGGGAACTCAAGTTTTTTTTTACATTCCCGTAAAAATGGACCGGGCTGTTAGAAAATGTCTATTAAGTTCCCAGTTTTGTTCCCATAGGAAATGTTCATATCGTCAGGCTGAATCACCCCTTCAAGGGTCGGACAGGGTTTTCTTTACATATTGAAGAAGCAAATTAAATAAAAAATAGACACGCTTGTTTTAGAGATATTTTGACTTAGTTTAGAAAAACACCTAAAAGATATGCACAAAAAAATAAATTCCTTGGCATGCAACTTTATTAAAATTATGACGGAGACAAATATCCACTATAGCTGATCGATTTACATAAAAAGATAATAATTTTAATTAAAAAGGCCAAAAAAAAAAACTGTCGGCTTTTTGAAACTTGCTTGTAAAGCATTCTTTGACCTAAGGGTGCCAGCACTTAACATAAATAACAATATTTTTCATTAGGACAAGTTATAGGACCTACCTTTCCACAGCCAGGTACTTCCACACCTTCGATTGGTCTTGGAATTTCTATACTTCTCACACAGCCGTATTTGTTACATTCCTCTCTGTAAAATAAAAATAGACAAATTAGTAGGTAATTAAAATATTATGTTAGTTATAGATGGGTCACGTCACGACATAGACATAAGAATTTTAAGATGATGATAATTTATTCACATAAAATAGAGTACATTAACTGTTAATTTTTTTTTGTGTTTAACCTATTTTATCTTTACTGCTGGTAAAGCAGTAAAGTCCCACTATACTATAGCCATTACCAACTACACTAATATGTAAAAGACTTCAGTTCTTACAGTCTTAAATTCGAGACTTGAAGTAAATTTTCATGACTCAAGCCATGAGTCCTTGTGAGATTTTTATCCTTTAAATAATAAGGTTGCCTATTATTTTATTTAATAACATTGAATAAATTGGGGTTATATGAATACATGATTTAATAATATAACACCTAGTGACGTGTCACTCTAGTCTTTCTTTAAATGATTCAATATTCAATAGTGCATAAGCTAGGACTTGAACTCTGGTCTTCAAAGAGAACTCAAGTCCCATTATAAGGCTTGAGGACTCGAGTCTTTTACAACACTAGAAAGAGGAGAATCATACGTACTTGATGTCTTCAAGGATGTCCTCATATTCCTCTTCGTCGCGCAGTTCGTCCGGGGTGACCATGTTGAGTAGACACAACACCTCCGTAGCCGGTCCAGCGCCCGCCAGCGTCAATCCCGCCACTTGCAGTTGCACAGGCGCTGCGCCTGTCATAGCTGTCAACATTTAAATAAAAATAAGATTGTGGGTTCTTTTTTATCCGACTGACTT
This sequence comes from Elegia similella, assembly GCA_947532085.1. Lineage (NCBI taxonomy): Eukaryota > Metazoa > Arthropoda > Insecta > Lepidoptera > Pyralidae > Elegia > Elegia similella. Next base: position 18,628,069 of record OX383934.1, on the reverse strand, counting down.
ACCCAGAAGGAGGGTAATATTAATCGCACGTATGTTAGTATGTCCGTTCGATTGTAGTCTCCTGTAGCCTAAACGGCTTGACCGATTTCAAAGTGTGAGGTGAGGTATAGTCGTATTATTCCCTGGAGTGTCATAATTATTATAGAAAACAGATTAATGCCGTAATTTTTTGCATGTAAGTGCTTTTATCCTGAATGTCTACAACAAAACACTTGTGGATGTCACTGATATTTATTGACTTACCTAATGTTGAGTTCTTTGCTCCGATACTAGCTCTCTGTACAATCAGTTTCTTGTCTCCCAGCTGCATACCATTCAGACCAGCAATAGCCTATAATAATGTGTATCATTAGTACCTATTCTTGTTTTGTTATGGAAGTTGTAATAAACTGTATAAAAAATTGTAGTAACATAAAAAAATTACCTGATCTGTCATTGAGATGTCAACATATTCAGCAAATGCGTAACCTTTGCTGAGCCCTGTCGAGGAATCCTTCACCAAATTGAAAGCTCGGAGTTGGCCAAATGACATCAGTAGTTCTTTAACCTGTTTCGCACAACACAGAATTAGATACGAGCCGAGCACGCAAAATTGTGCAACAAACAATTTAGGTACATAATAAATAAATCTATTTACTGATTTACATTCATATAATTTAAGTGTTCCCATTGATATTTGCTCAGCAAAATGCAGCAAACATATAAATGAATGTTATCTGACCTGTGTCTAGCCGCATGTTAATCAGATGTGAATGGAGGAGACTTGCCTTGCAGTGCCGACGTCTCGTTCAAGTACAAGACGTATAGGTGAGAATGAGAGACAACAGTGACACGCGGGCCGCGAATGTGCCAAATCTAAGCTAGGGAGGGGCAAAAAGCAAACGATATCAGTGAGATGTTTCATTTCGTATCGAGCGTGAAGCGCCACGCTCATCCCTCCAAAGGGTACCTGAAAATACCTGAAACGGAGCAAAATATAACGCGGCTCACTGCTGGCGCCACCGAAGCCCTGTCAACTGTTGAATCTCGCCCTGAAATGGTCGCGGCACCTAGTGCTACCTAATGGGAACGGCCTGCACTGTATGGGAATAGAATGGCCTAACAAGTGAGTGAAGCTTGTGTAACATCATGCTCCAATATTTGGAAGTACCTCCTTCATACTATTTTCTTTTAATGTATGGATATTGTAAAAGCAATAATAAATATTTCGCTACATTGTCTAACAAGTAAGCACAAAGGAGTACTTATTTTCGACCTATAAATATTAGTTAATGAAGAGGAGTAAAAATATTGGTAATTTGTACTCATTATGACAGTTATGTTGAGTCTGGTAATGACCTGTAAAATATAATTTGGTAATATCAAATCCAGATATTTATATTTCCCTAGAAATGTAAAAATTAGCAAGTTATTTCATTCAACATCTCAATGCTTACAAGAGACAAATCAGGTTTGGTTGGGTTGGGTGTTCAAGATAAAGCAAAATTGATTTGTATATAACATTTGTGGTGTTACCACAAAACAAGTTGCAAAGAAACAATTGATACTTTGTCATAAACAACTATTGTTTAAGCTCAGAAGTTATTAGAATATAGTGAGATCTAAGAGCTAAGACGGATTAAAGGCGTAAGAACAATAAGGTCATCAAGGTCTACACTACTAGACATAAGTATGACAGTTAAAGAAGATATACTGATTCAACTGCTATTAATTAGCTAAGGGTTAAGTGAATGAAGATCCCACATTAAATATAAAACATGTTTTTGTGATAACACCATATGTTTATGTCAATTGTTTTTAAAATATATGGAAAGATGTCTGTAAAGCATAAATCATAATGGTGGGGTATAAACCTTTGAATTCATATTACACCAGTCATAATTTATGGTTCACATAAATAAAAAGTAAGACTGACTGATAAAATAACTTACTTGATCCTCATTTAGATAGTTGGGAAGACCACCTATAAATATTTTATGTGGAGAGTCTGGTACCACTGTGCTTATAACACCAGCTGCAAGGAAAATAAGTTATTGAGTGAAAAATGATCAAATGAGATTCAATCAAAATTTACATTAAGTAATTTATATAACTAGAGAGTTTTTCCAATATACTTATAAAAATGTTATTAAATAACATGAATAATAATTATTGTAGCCGTTGTTTATACATACATAGTATCATGTCTTTTTCCCTTGCAGGATAGACAGAGCCTAAGTCTATAAGACCCGAAGGCCACATTTAGCATGTTGGTGGGCATTAGGTGAAAAACAGAATCAAAATAGTGATGGGTTGCTAGCCACATCATCTATTAACATGATTCCATGGAATTTTGCCCCTTTCCTTGTTTAGCTTTTACAATTTCTTTTCTCCCAGACCAGCATGGAAGAGTTGAGAGCCGTTGTTTATCATGTTTGCAAATGGCTAACACAATAATTTTACTGATTCAATCCAGCTTTAATTTTCAAAAACTTCTGGCTATGGTGTGAAGACACACCAATTCAGTTAAAACACTGCATCCATAACTATAACACTAGTTCCAAAAGGAAACTCTTAAACCTACATGTTTAACAGGAAAAGACAAATAGGTACATACCTGGTACATTGATAGATGGATTCTCAGTACCAGGCATGGGCTGGTAATCATGAGGTCGTCGAATTTTCAAACTTTGTCCTTTGAAGTTGATGCCATCAAAAGCCATAGCTTGTGTAGTCTCATCAATCGACCTGAACTCTAGGAATGCAAAGTTTTTGTCCAAGTTGATCTGGCAAGCTAGTACAGGATTACCTGCAGCTTGAGCCAGACCAGACAGATGCATTTGTTGGTTGAAAAACTCCATAGTTTCTTCTTCAGTCACTCCAAATGGTATGTTACCAACATATAATCTTCTTGCTTGACGTGTTATCGTGGATCCCACAACGGGCACCGCTGCTTGGGGAGTGTCGGCCACAATATTTGCTGGTATTTGTCCTGCGGCCTGCATAGCTTTATACTGCAGTGGCGTGATATGTTCAAAGCCTGGTGGTGGGACATCCCAGTAAAGAGAAGGCTTACGCCTGCGGGACCGC